>OX461808.1:69026086-70226086 GCA_949802685.1 Dicyrtomina minuta | reverse complement strand
AATAATTTTACATTAACTGTTTCAATCATTGTGTTTATATCCGTACCACTAATAATAAATACTAAGTCATCAGCAAATAAAGTGTAATCTGTACCAGTTAAGGCATCCCCTACCTTATTATAGTACATTGAAAATAATAATGGGGCTAAGATTGAACCCTGAGGAAGTCCCCGGTTAAGATTAAATTTTTCAGATACAAATGAGTTAATTTTTACACAAAATATTCTATCAATGAAATAATTACATAATAATTTGACAAGCTTAGGGTCTATTTTGAATTCATTTGACAACATTTCCAATAATTTAAGGTGTTCTACATGATCAAATGCTTTTTTAAGGTCTACAAAGACCGCTATGACTTTAGATTTAGGATTATTTAATTTACTAAATAGTTTATGTGTGAATACACTTAAGGCAGTTTCGCACGAGCGATTTTGTCTAAAACCGTGTTGATTGACATCCAATAAATTATTATTTTCCACAACATTGGTAATAATACGTTGAATTACTTTCTCGAGAAGCTTACTGAGTAATGGGAAGCTCGAAATAGGCCTATAAGAGACAGCATCAAGAGTGCTGCCCTTGCCCTTATAGAGAGGACTTACAATAGCGCATTTAAACTGTGACACAAGCAATAGTAGTTGTTTGATTAAGTAATGAAAACCCACGCATTCTGCATCTACATCTGACATTACCATTATTAGCGGTCTTGTGATAGGTATAAAGACAACTTTATTCAACAAAAATAAAATTGACACTGTCCTACAACGAGGATAGCCCAAAGGACTCAGTATACGAATTAAAAAATTTTCGTGATTTAGATTAGACTTTTTAAAAAAACTATATACGCAAAACCTTCATACTTCACCTATTTCAGTGTAAAAGTGACAGATTTGTAATTGCACACTCACTCGTGCCACTACTCCAGTCAGAACTGGAAAGTGGAATAGTACTACAATTTGAGTGAACAGCAGGAAAAATATTGCAAGGGCAAGTCATCACTTCCACGAAATTGAAATAACTACTCTTATACAAGAGTGATGACACTTAACAGTAACAGTTAACATTCGCAGTTCGATTCCGTATTATGTATTCATAATGAAATATTTAAAAATAAATGGGACCGAATTGAGCGGGACCGGCTATGAGCAGGGACCGAATTATGTCGGGACCCGACCTTTCGGGACCGAATACGGTGGGGCCGAACCGAGCGGGGCCGACTACTACCCCAACCTAATAAATTATTGTTTTAACTGAATTTTCTTGTCCTCTTAAAGTTTCCAAAATACACTTACACTGAACTATACAACTTTTTACACACTTAGTGAAAATTTGGCTTTAATCCGTCAATAAATTTTGGTAAAAGGTTGAAATTATATGAGCACTGTTTTGACGGCACGTTCGTCCCACTCAAACACGACTCATCGGTCTCAGTCTCGTATGTCCGGACAAAATTTTGGCGACGTCATTGTTTTATCAAGTTGCACAAATAAAATTAAAATGTAAGCAGAAAACGCAATTTGGAGCTTAATCTAAATTCGAGCTTACAATTCTAACTATGAATCAAAAGCTAACCATTGTAAATTAACTCAAATTAGATTGGTCTCAAACAAAGATGGCTAATGAATATGATTTAAAAAACCTGCGCAATCTGTTTTATTTTTATAAAATTACTGTTAAATGCTAGCTTTGATTGCAATAGATTTGATACATGAAACCCCTGACTTAATTTATTTAGGTATACAGAATATAATTGTTATGATAAATAATTATTCTTGTGGTTTTTGTGGGCATTCTTTTATTACGTGATAGGACCTATAAGGAGCAAATACCAAAGTATTTTAAAGCGATCTAAAGTCGAATCATTTTTTCAAAACCAAAAACTAGGTGTTAATGTTTTCTGCCTTATACATGTGATTACTTGTGAGAAAATGGCAATCGGGATTGTTAACAAATATATACATTGTTATAAAAAATTTTTTTTTCAAAAAACGTTCAAGAGTTTATTATTGTAAAAACCTTCCATTTCCGGATATTCTCGTATCTGGGCCTGTTTCCAATTAATCCGGATACGGGAGGGTTTTCATTGTGTAAAGTTTAAAAGTAATTAGCATCTAAAAACGATAGTTTTAGATGCTGAGTAGCATCTATTGAAGTGGTGCATATCTGTCTGTCCGTCCGTATGCAGATCGTTTGCTACGGGTTGCGTTTTTGAACCGATATTAAACAACTCTTAATCAGTCACAAATGCGAGGGAGAATTGCTGTACAGTTTTTTGTTATTATCACAATTATAGTTCGTCCGCAATTAGCAGTTAAATAAATCAAGAATTAAAATCTGGATTTTGGGATCCAAAAAAGGTGCAAATACATTGAATCGATTTCGCGGCGTCATTTCAAACAACATTAGTTTTTTACTGTAATTATTTACAAAACTGATCAAAAGTTCCTTGGTAATCAATATAAACGGTTTGTGAAACGTTTCTTTTGTGTGACTTGCTTGGTTGTGCTGTAACGAGAAAGTTTGCTTTTAAAAATAATCATGTTATTATAGTGTAGGGTAGGGTCGGGTAACTGTGGTAGGTCCGATAACTGTGGTAGCGACAGTTTTCACCAAGAAAACATCAGAACTGACAGTAAAAGAATATCTTGCATCGAAGAACAGGGTTAGCTCTTCTATGCAAGAAATTTCTTTACTGCCAGTTCTGATGTTTTCCTGGTGAAAACTGTCGCTACCACAGTTATCGGACCTACCACAGTTACCCGACCCTGCCCTATAGGAGTATTGAGCTTACATTGCATTTGTTTCATTTCTATAAATAGCTTCGCCTATATAAAAACACGTCGAAATTTTTCACAAATTTGCATTACGAGCATAGGTACTACTAGCTCACTGTACGTATTTAGGGATGGTCTGTACATGACGTATTGCAAATTATATCTTCTATACGACAACTGCACTCCAAAGAACTCTTTACATCATGGTTGGTCTATAAAAGATGTCAACAAAATTATCACTTATTTAGTACCGCCGCACTCCCATGTCAATATTTTAACTCAGAGGTGGTTCATTAACAAAGCCAACCAAACTATTACCTTTTCAGTGCCCCCCACTCCCATGTCAAAACTTTAACGCAGCGTTGGTAATAAATGATGTCAACAAAATTATCACCTATTTGTTAGATCCCAGACTCCAGGAACAACATTCTAACTCCGTTTTGATCCATAAATGATGTTAACAAAATTATCACTTTTTATTATATCCCAACTTCCATTCTATCACTTTAATTCCCGGGTGGTTCATAAATGATGTCCGCAACATTAGTACGTATTTATTATATCCCTGCTCCCATGCCATTACTTTAACTCAGGGTTGGTCAATAAATGATGTCAACCAAATTATCGCCTATTTATTAAATCCCTACTCCAAGGACAACATTCTAACTCCGTGTTGGTCCATACATAATGTTAACAAAAATTTTAACTTATTTATTATATCCCCACTCCCATTCTATCACTTTAATTCCCGGGTGGTTCGTAAATGATGGCAACAAAATTATTGCGTATTTATTATATTGCTACGCTACGTCATCACTTTAACTCCAGGTTGGTCAATAAATGATGTCAACAATATAATCACCTATTTATTACAACCCGGGGTAGTCAATAAATGATTTTAACATAATTATCTCGTATTTATTATATCCCCACTCCCTATATATTTCTTTTAACTCGGGTTCATAAATAATTTTAACCAAATTATCACTTTGTCATTCTGTCGATCTGTCCGTAGGTTGCACGCGACAGACAGGTCGCACTATTAAACTAATTTCCATTCAAAAATTGAAGTTCCTAGAGGAAGTGTTAGGATGTTTAACTTTAGAACTAGGCTTTGCTGTTTAGATGAAATACCGATGCTTTGTGGATCCATTAGCGTTGCTAAAATACGGTCTAACTTATTTGTTTAAGTCAATATTCACTACGAGCTAAGCATCTACTTCGTGCCCATGGTCGCCAAATCCGGCGCGATACACCGGATTTTTTATGCGGTCATGTGACGGCTGCCCTTGGAGAGAGCATAGTCGAATAAGGGGACTCCGTGCAAGATTTGTAAAACATCAGTCAATTGATGGAATTTATCCCTTGAAGCTTATGATTTTATCTCCTTATGTTAACTGTTAACGATTAAACCACATTTTCTACCCGGTATAGGGACATTTTCCTCCTGGACATTCCCCCCCCCCCGCCCTGGACATTTTTCTCTCAAACCGTGCTGAGGACATTTTCCTCCCAGCGCCAAAAACACAACCAAAATTAGCGAGTATTCCTTTACTGTAAAGTGTAGTCATAGATTTTCTCCATAATATGCAAAAATCTTAAGCTGAAGAACAATGTAAGTTTACACGCATTTTTCAGTTAAAAGCTAAAGTATGCATATTTGACAATCTCCTCATGTGCAATAATTTAGCATATTCGAGCACAAGCTCGGAATGGAAATCACACTTAACCATTTTGTTAGTTTAAGCATTATTTCATCAGTTTACAGTTGTCATCCAAAAGTCATAAAGCTAAGCAGCTGCCGATATATTCGTAAAAAATTAAATCAGTGTGAAAGTTTACCGTAACTTATAATGATACATAACGTATTGAAAACGAATTTCTGTTAATAATTATTGTAGATTCCATATTGGTGTTTAATCAAGCATTGTTTGCATTGAGGTCAGACTACAAGATTTTTGCAATAATACTGGCGTGACGCGTGACAGTGATTTGTTCCCTTTAGGGCATCCAGTATCGCACCGTTTTAAAGTATCGCAAGAATCGGTATCGGATCATCTTGGTATCGCAAGTCTCGCAAAACTTTCAGTAAAGACAAAGACCAGCTAATTTCTAAAAAATAATTAATTCTGGCAACAAAAAAGAGTTCATAGGCACTTTTAATTTTTCTTTTATCATATCGACGATAAGATGTATTTGTTTTGGGCTAGACTTCACGCAATATCCAAACTATAGATATTTTACTGTTTAAAAAAATAAGCTCGTAGGAAGCAGGCCATGATGAATGTGTCATCTCTTAAGTTAAATCGTAATTTCGGTATAAAATAGCATGTAATTTTGAATGTAGTAAATGTATAACTTTATTAGTTGGCCACTAGATTTCAATGAACTGATTTTTTCATTATCTTTTAAAATCTTTTCATTTATGCGATACTTGCGATACACGATTTGGTATCGAATAAGGTAAATTATGCGATACTTGCGATATTAGTATCGCAAAGGTATCGCATGTGAATGCCCCAGTTCCCTTTGATTAATAAATAATTGCGTAATCTTTACTTCTGAAAAAAATGGGAAAAGGAGAATGTTGGTACTTCAGCTTAAGATTTTTGCATATTATGTAGAAAATCTATGAATACACAAATTTTTACCTTAAAGGACTTCTCGCTCATTTTGGTTGCATGTGTTTTTGATGCTGGGAGGAAATTTTTCTCGGTACGATTTTGGCGGAAAATGTCCTGGGGGGATAATGTCAGGGAGGAAAATGTCCTACAACCTTGCCACCCACTACCTCTTGGACATTTGAGAGCTATGTAGTTACAATTTTTCTGTTCTTGGTTACCAAACCTAGGCTTGGTAGTGGATAGCTATAGTCCGTACATTGGTTTTTGTACGAAACCAAGGTTATAACTTGTAGGTAAAACTTGAGACTACCTTTTCTTTCTCTATTCTCACTTAAAATGAGTTAATAAAGCGAAAAATTGGTTTAATCTTACATAGTACCATTTTCTAATAAACCAACTTGGATATTTTACTAATATGAATATATTTGTTTTGTAATATTTCCAGTATGGGCTACAAAACTTTCATGACTGCAGTAAATGGTCAAGTTGGTGGAGTTGTGGCAAAGTACCTTGCTAACGCAAACCAAAATCATGGTCCGACTGGTTCTGGAACAGTATCTGGAGGTTCTCACGGTGAACTAAATAGACGCAGAACGGAGCCACTTATTGGTGCGACGATGCAAACACATAACAGCTGCACCAGTAACTGTGGGGGTGGTAATCTAGAACCAAGCAGTTTACTACATCCCTTAGTTTCAGTTAGTGGGCAAAAGTCGTTGAGTTCTCGGCGAAGTTTTTCCAGTGGCCTGGACGATGGCTCTCAGCAATCTCATAACGATGGCTTATTTGACACTGAATGCAAAAACCAAGCTGACAGAAATGTACATTTGGCTACAAAAGATGATGTGTATCCATGCGAAAGTGAAAAAGACCATGGAAACAGTTTAAGCAGTAGTAGGGTATTTAAAGATTTTCAGAATGTAACCAGTTATCATGGTTCCACAAAAGAAGATAATGAAAATCATAATAGTTGCACATTATCATGATCCAGTTTATTGGTACTCTTTTTATTAACATTAAAATATGGTAGACTTTGTACACTACTCGTTCTTATCGCTCAATATTTAAACGCTCCGTTGCTCTTAGGTTGAGGCAGAGTATACAACATACGATGAGTGATGAAGTTTTGTAAAATTGTGGTGATGAGTTTTTTTCCATATGTTCAATTTAATATTGAATATGTCCATTCAATTGACGATGTCTGCTCAAGTAAAATGCGATTACTTATTAGTTGTATGAACTTTGTTTAAACTGCATTTTTCACATCAGTGGTTGAGTTAGTAGCATTTTCAAAAACACAATTTGAATAAATACTTGATTACTGGTTACTGGTTTACTTTACTTTACAGATTAATAATAAGCTTAGGTTTACATGTTAGTAAGTACTTCTGTTAATTTACACTGCATTAATACCTGAGGGTTTTGTTTGAACCTTTGAAACACCACATTTCATCTGCCATTTTTTCTTGCAAGTCAATGATTCAGCATTGAAGTTATACTTACGCTTAAAATAATTATATAAGCGTAGGAATAAACTAGTAATTGCCTAAGTGATGTACTCAAAAATAGTATTATATTTGTAAATTACATAGAACCTTGAAATCACTAAAGATGCATCTTGTTCAACATTTTTGTCTCAATGATAATATATGTGTCTAGACTTTTCGGTTCCTAGTAGTTTTAGGAGTCTGTATGTGACGGCGTTATCCGGATATATTTCACTATGCGGGCGAAATATTTTTTTAAATCAGGAGAGTTTATAAGAAATAAACTGTGAAGTCACCAAGTCACTAGATATTTTTTACTGAATTTTAGTTTGAGTCAGTTCTTGAACCAGAACATTTATTAGCCATGAATATTTTGCAGTGAACGGTATTTATTTAGCTATCACATCAATATGGTGCAGTAAACGATCTTTACCCACTCAGATCATAGCAGCTGTGGCATCCCATGGGCTCATTGATATTCTGGTTGTATGACTACACCTATGCAGACTTTTCCTACCTGGATTTCTCCTACCTGGACTTTACCTACCCACAACTTAACCCGGGGCTTATTTATTGGCTAAACGAGATAGGTGATTTTTTTTAAAATGAAATTATTTTCGTTACGTGTACTATTCAACTAGATCTATTACTCATTTGCACTGTAAAGGCCAAAGTTCAACCAAAGCATTGTTTTAAAATCGCGGAAAATTCGTTGTTTGGCAAATATAAGTATTAAGTGAGTTTTGGCAGAATTTAGTAGTAGTAGTATAGATTTATTGCATTTTCTGACCTAAGCCCACACACAAATCAGATTATTTAGTTTCCTTTCTTGGTTTCACAATTAATATTTTACCATCTTAGCTTAAGGATTCCAATTTCTTATTAAGTGTTTAAGTGTCGCATTCACAAAATAAAAAATATTATGTAAAACAAATTCATCATCTCGTAATAATAAGTGGTTAAGTTTTATGCCTGCGTCTCTATGACTAGTCACATATTCCTTAAGGTATTTTTCCCTATCCACTGCAAAAGTTAGACACACAAAGAGAAAATGAGACCGGGTATCATTATTATTATACTGGGGTGGCAACGGAAAGCCTATGCTATATAGTCATACATGTTCCGAACACCAAGTTTCGAATTTAGCTCACGCGGTTTTTAGATGCTGAGCAAGCATCTATTGGTCTGGTGTCTGGTGTCTGTCTGTCTGTCCGCATGGCTGTTGGTCGCACGCTACAGGTCGCATTTTTGGAGCTTTTAAATTGAAACAAGTTGCAATCGACCAGAAAAGCGAGGGAGAAGTGCTGTATAGTTTTTGGTTATTATTGAAGTTATAGTTTGTTTGCAATTAACAGTTAAACGGACAAAGAATAAAATCCATGTTTCAAGATAAAAACCAGACCAATAGATGCTTGCTCAGCATCTAAAAAGGGCTAAAAATACATACGGAGCTAAGAGCTTCCCAAGTTTCGCCATTGAAAATACACATGGAAACTTTTCACCAGTAACCATTACAAGTAAAGGTACTGCTTACATATGTACGCTCCATAAATGGCAGTCTGGTATAGTGGTCGTGGCATTGGGACTGCAATGTTGGAATTGGAAAATATGAGTTCTTATGACTCATGGCGGGGGTCCACGGTTCGAACACCGGCTCAGGCAATCAGAATGAGCCTATTGCAAAACTACCGCCGCTCACGGAGCAAGACTGAACTAACCAATGAAAAATCATACGTATTCTTAAATGGCTTTATTTCCAATATGAGGTTTATAGGCGCAAATTAAAGATAAATGCACAATTAACACTTTAAGATCATTAAATTGGCAGTGCCGTGCCTGTGGTGACCGTAAAATTGATTCTCAGGTCGACGTATGTATTTCAACGAAAACCCCGTACCATTTTTATCTATGTCGAAAAAGACATGCATTTACATATTTTCTCAACTATTGTAACTACATGTCACAAACATTTCTATATAGCTTATAGATATTCAGGAATCGTCCATAATGACGTCAAACACATATTAAAGTTTTAGGAACCCCCTTTTTGAACCTATTTTTAACTGCTTGTTACGTACATTCGTATATGGAACAAAGATAGACAGCTAACCATGAGGTGGGAAGAAATTTGTGTTATAGGAAGGAAGAGAGAATAGTATGTGAAGCGGGACTAAAGGGAAGCACGCATCAACAGCTCAGGAGCCGGACGCGGCGAAATTGGAAATACGAAGAGTGGGGAACTATAGGGAAGAAAGGGATACAAACTACATAGAAAAGACTTTTGTCTACGCGATTGTATTAGGTTAAGGTATTCATCAAGGAAGGATAGTGGGAAATTCAAACTATCGAAACGAGCTTCTCTTTCTACCTATGGGTAGCTCCAGAGAGTGTTGCTACTATGTGCAATGTATCCACAGCCCATCCTGTACAACCACAGACCTGACCAGGACTAGCCTACCAGAGCTGGTGATCGAACTCTGGGCCTGAGCCTGGAAGTCGTCTAACTCCAGACTGCAGTCCCCTAGCCTCTCAACCAACTTGGCAGGGTTAAATCGGGCACATTGTAGTCGCAGACTTTACATATGTTTATGTCTTGTAACCCAATGTTTAAAATCCTTATAGACACATTATTACTTTCAGCAAGTCTGAGTTGAGCCATGATTCTAGTTTTCCCTATGGCGACCCGTATTGTTAGGTAGCTAGCCACTAGACTTGAAGCTACATGTGACATATAGTTTGGATTGTAACTTAACTTGATAGCTCGTTCCACATATTTTTCATACGAACTCTGCGCCTCTTTTTCGATAATATCAAGTTCCAGATCAATTCTGCCGATTGTAAAAATTTGCCAGAATTCTTTAAAATCCAGAGAGATGAGCTTTTGTTTCACTTGAGACACCCAATCATACGTTGCATCTGTAGAGTTATTTGCATTATCTAGATCCTTGAGCCTTTCATACACCGTACACAACTCTTTCTATTATTGATTCTTACTATCTGGAGTATTTTTTTTACATACAACAGCGCTTGTCGCCGTTGGAGTCGGCCGATGCGGCCGACTTTACATAAGGCACAAAATAATTACTTTTCTACGTAAATCAAAGTACAGATATGGGACATCTGGTCGATTTCAACTACACATTAGTAATAGGCAGTACTATTACACTTATTACTAATATTACAACAGTAAATGCTGGCATTTCGACCTACAAAAATATACAACTTATAGAATCAAAATGACCTCGAATATTTCAGGAAAAAAGACAAGGAAAATTTATAAACTTCGGTTTAGTACAAAACACCTGTCGTACACGGACATTTGCTACCCAAACCCCAACCTAGGGCATTTGCTACCCACGCCCAAACCTAGAAAATTTACTACTCATGGCTAAAGTATAAATAAAATGCATGGACAATATGAATGATTGGTGGATTGATTGTAACAGTAATAACAGTATAGTCACTAGAAGACATAACATCCATCACAACACTGTATTTACTGTGCGGTGAGCACTATTATAGAGTCAACCATTTTAAATGGATACTCGGAGAGTGCACAGCTTTGAACGAAGGAAAGAAAATAGAATGAAAATAAAAACTACCATATTTAATATTGCAGGTGTCGGAGATTAAAGGTAAGTCAAATGCTCCGCCAGCTTTAACAGTATTTTAGAATAAATCTCATGCTCAGCATTTTATACATCTCCGTACCTGCGCAAGCGAAAAACACCTCCCGAGCGCAGGAACAGTATCTGCCCAATTCACCCCACGCAATTACATCAAGTGCATCGACACAGCATAAAAGTGAGTGGAAGCTTGTAGTGAGTAGCGAGAGTATGTGGTGTGCTGATCTATATTGCAACTATATATTACGTACGAAGATATAGCTATTGGCTTGCTAGGCACACATTTAATACACCACCTAAATCTCATACACTTATCCCGATTTGCCATGTAACCTTTCAGTAATGACATTGATTAGTGTATGTCACTAACATTTTCAGTGTTAGCGTTCGGGATAGGGTATGTGAATCCTAATACTTAAATTTAGACAAACGAAACAATTACTAATTCAAACAATAATCATCACAAGGAACAATTTAGTAAGATATTTTGAATATCCTGTATTGTTACGAAACACTCATAAATAGTTTCACTTGCATTTTATTTCTACATTAGCCATAGTCATTATTGGTAGGAAAAATAAGGCGCTTTGCGCCCAATTTCTAGGTCCTAGGTCCACTGCAGACCCAGCCTACCGATACCAAAAGTATACCGCTTCCTCATACCAGATCTATCTCGGACTTGGTCCACGGATACCGCTTCATTAGTCCTGGTCCATCTCAAACCCGGTATACGGGTAACAAGTGAATACCGCTTTCTCAGTCCCAGTCTACTGGTACCAAGTGGATACCGCTACCTCAGGCCCGGTTTACCAAGGCCAACATTCTACTACTTTCTCCTTCCTGATCTACCTCGAACTCGGTCTCGAACTTCCAACCTGGCCTATCTTTTAGGTCCAGCCGCTCCTTTCGTTCTTGCCGATAAAACCTGGTCTGAACTTCGTTTCACCGCCAAACTCGCTCTCACCGTTCCACCCGGTCTACCTGCTCATCTCTCAAACCGGTCAAGCTGCTCGAACTAACATATTTAATTTTACACTGGAATCTCTACAATCACCCTGTTACTGGCCATAGTATTGCCACCCATCTTCTACTTCTATCTTCAAATCGAATTGGGATAATTTAGTCCTTTTCTTTATTAGCACCGAGGAAGCAAGCGTGCTTGGGTGAGCGGTTAGGACTGCAGACTGTAACGAAATTTACGGTCTCAGACCTGGCTTCGATCCTCGGCCACTGCTAATCGTTTACGGCTCGGTGCTGTACGGTAAACGTCACTGGATGGTTGATTGAAATCCAATCTCCTTCGGTGCTCCTTAGTGACCACTACTTACTGTAGGAGCCTAGGGAATGGGACTCCTTTACTGTGAGGAGGGGACGGGGATAGGTGAAAGGGTACAAAGACCGAGACGATCTAACGCGGTAGCCTCCTATTTCTTCATCCACAGTGACTGGTTGAGTCTGGTTGTATGATTTTTGGTTAAATCGACCCAATGAATAAATTATTATTATATTAGCACAGAGGAACGTCAAGTTTGAGCTTACTTTCAGGTGCATTCAAAAATAAATAAGTAGAGCTGCAACTAAAGCAGATATCAAACGATATCAAACAATCAAAGATAGATTTCAAAATATCCCAATCCCCTGCTTTGAATGAGTTTGATTGATTGAAAAAGAAGAAGTAGCCGATGATGAGCCATCGTGCCCACCAAACTGAGCGATAGCAGTCAATTCCTTTTGCTTCGCTCTTAGAGTACGACCAACTGTCTGAGCGTAAATATCTACTTGCTCCTAGCTCTGACCAAATTCCTTCCTTTTAAATTACCTCAAAATTATAGAAATTTCCAAGTCTTTGCATTATTGTATCGAATCCAACCTTGACAATTCGATTGTTATTCGGTGTAATCAGTGTTTAATAAAGCAACAATTGGTAATCAATACTAAAACACACTCAAACGATAAAAAACCAGCATTTCATTATTAATTCAGCTGCCGCACCTAATCTCACTTTACCCAGTACGCCACATAAGTGTCAATTGCATCACGCTTTAGATTCTCAAGTGCACTGTACCATAACCTGCCATATAACCTGCTAGTGCTGTTTTTATTCTATTGCATGTAGTCAGGCATTTGCATCCGTCGTCATCACTCTTTAGGCTGCTGTTATCGTCTTCTGGAGCTCCGTTTCCTCTAAGAAGACAAAGAAGACGGTCACCCGAGCACCGTACGAATCTCAACGTACCCCAGGAACGAAGCTAGAGCGCCAGGACCCAAGGTACGGTCATCGTCAGTGTCGCACGTTGCCGCGGTTCTCAGACGTTGGTCAGGTTCAGAATCCAATCCAGCAGACTTAGGCTCCAGAGCATCCGACCTGCGCTCCAAAGAACATGCCTTAGCCCAAGGACCCGACTATCACTGTTTCCTGTTGCCCTAGTTCTCCTCAGAAGTCGGTCAGGTGCAGACTCTCATCCGTATACTCTTCAGAGCACCTAACCTCCGCTTCAGAGCATCAACCTCCGGTCCAAGCATCTTACTTGAGCTCCCAAGCACCTGACTTGTGCTCTTAAACTTTTATCTTGTGCTCTTGAGCACATCGCATGTAACCACTAGCACCTTGTTTGTTCTCAGCTTGCCCCAAGGTAGCGTAGGAGGCACTGAAGAGGACTGCCACTCAAACCCGCTCAACTTCGGGCAACCTGCTCAGGTCTCTCCATCCATCAGTGTCTCTACTTACCCCGCGGTCTTTTCAGTTATCTCGGAGTGTCTCCCAAAACTCCAGACTTCCCCTGTATTTCACCTTACCCCAGTTGTCTCTATTGACCTCATATCATAATATTTATTGGCATGCAACTAAAATGGTACAAAAAAGGATTGTAGATAAAAAAGGCCCGCACTTTACAAGTTGCAATGTATAAATAACTAAAAGTCCAACAACATGTTTGAATTCTGTATTAAAAGATCTTGTTAAAAATTGGAAGAATTAGAAACATTCAAGTATTTAATTGACACTAGCAAAAGCAAGTAAACAAGAGAATGAATTACCACCGTATTTCATATAGGTTGATATAAGATACATAAGTGAATTTCTGTCTTTAGTTGGTATTATAGGGGCCTGTATGAAATTATTTCTCTTACCACAAAACAAGTTGCTAAACTAATAGGAATATTTTGAAAAACTCTACGTGATCATTTCACCCTGTACGCGCCACGCGGCTTAGTGCATGTTGCTATCAATTTCGCTTAGTCTTTTCTTTCTTAATAACTCGTATCATTGTATATATCATTTTTATCCATTTATTTTTGAGTTTAGTAGTAAAGCACAAGGCGACTAGTTGCATTTTTGAGCTCTAGCTCCCATTGTGCCCTTGCATACCACCTATACACGAGCTGGTCTGGGTACATATTATTTAAACCATAGTTTGTTAATTGTTTGCCTTTTGAAGTACTTATGTTTTTAAATTTCAATTTACTTTGTCTTGGCGAGAACATTTTTATGAAAGGTGTTTTAAAATCAGTTCTGTCGCTTAAGAGAACTTTTATTGGATCTGGGCAAGTTTTAGACTCCGGTGTTCTGTTGTCACTTGAGTAATTTGAAACAGTCTTTGAACACTACCTAAAACGACTTTGGCATGATATGCAGCAACCCGTCGACTCTTAAACGTCCAATTTTCATTCTTGTTTTGTTTGCTTGTGATATATTCGAATCCCTGGCATAAAATAATATCCTTTCCCCGTTATGTTTTTCCGATCTTTACGATACGGATATTCAGCTTCACACTGCTCACGAATTTCAATATTAGAGTAGGAGTTCATGGCTGTATGTTGTTAGAGTTACGCTCGATTTTGGATTGACGATCTCACAAATTGGCTTTCCATAATTATTATGCTGTGGTGAATAAATATTACGTTTGGATACGCATACGCGTTCCATCACTTAACTAAGGAGCACATCAGGTAACCAGCACAGGTCGGTCTGGCGGTTAATCAGTTGGTTGATTCCTTCTGGTTAAGCAACAGCCAAGCGGATTCTGAAATGGATGGGTGACCTGTGCTTGGTAATCCTGCAAGGCTCGGTGGTATGTACTGTAGCCACGCACCACATGGAGCTATTGCTAATTAGTGCACCTGTGAATTGCCGCGCATGCTCTTTACGAACGCCCAGGTTACAATATAACACCATACAAATTTTTGCATTGATGCATCTACAACCACTTTTCCATTTCTCCTTGGTAAACCCGGCAACTCATATAGGATTTTAACACATGACATAATACAAGTACTAATGCAATTATATCTGGCGGTTTAACTAAGGAGAAATGGAAGAGTGGTTGTAGATGCATCAATGTAAAATTTGTATGCTGTTATATTATGGGCTGGGCGTTCGTAAAGAGCATGCGCGGCAATTCACAGGTGCACTAATTGGCAATAGCTCAATGTGATCCGCGGCTACAGTACTTTGCAGTTCCTAGAGAACAGATTTTCGTAGTCATTCTCTAGGCTTTCTAGAGTTCCCTTCTCTAGAAAAAGTAGTCAGAAATGATAAAATCAAATACATAAGTAACGACTATAGTGAGTACTAATGTAGTAAAAAGCTGTCTTTCACTGGAAATTAGTGAGAATTCGCTGTGTGGTTATAACGTTAAAGCAATTACTCTACTTTTTACTTTACTTAGGTTAGAAAATAGCACTGTAATCATGAAGTAGGACAGAAATGTTTTAGTATAGGAAAGAGTGGTAAAGGCAGGCTACCAGCAGATTTCACGCGAACCCAGGGATAAAGAATGGGGTAAATAACTACATAGTAAAGACTATTGCTTACTCGATGGTACTGTGTTAAGGTAAGGTATTGGTCAAGGAAGGATAGTTGGAATTTCAAAGTATTGAAACGAGCTTGCAAAGATTCTCGTCCAAGCGGTCTAACACCTCTACGCTCCCACTCTTTCTCTGTTCACCAATGGGTGACTCCAGAGTGTAGATACTATGTGCAATGTATCTACAGAGCCGATCAGGACTATTAATCACGCTTATTACAACATTATTCTTATCCTATTCAACCATACGACACAGCGTTGCCATTTTTATTGTCAGGTTCATAGATCTATTAATATTTACTTATTTCTTTATCAATGTAGAATACATTTACGCCGAATCAATACATTTTGATGCAACGAATTCAGAAAAGCCGGAAAAAAACGCCGACTGTTAGGTGCGACGAACGCAAATGCGCCGAAATAGGTTACCCCGTGACGTCATTCACTGCAGGAACAAGAACCTGCTATATGTTCACATCTGGAATATTACGCACAAAGCTGTATTACAAACATAGGTATAGCTATGTACGTATACAAGGAAGGCCCGTAAATGGTGTGATCACAATTATCACCTATTTAGTACTGCCCTACTATGTGGGGCGGTACTACCGTGGATGCAGGTGGTTGGTATAAATAATGCCACGTAAATCATCCTTTAGGACTGACCTATTATGTAATACACAATATGTGTTGTTGTTGGGCATAAAAGATGTCGCGTAAATTTGATTTATGACTCACCTGTAAAGTACTACATAGGGTTGGAAATCAATGGTATCACGTGAATTATTCTTTAGGACACGCCCGATACGTACTACATAGGGTGTTCGGGTCAAGTACAAATAATTTAACATAAATTATCCTTTGGGAGTTATCCTGCACGTACTACATAAGCTGTAGAGGTTGGGAAAAATGATTTTTCACAAATTACTAAGTAGGACTTACCTTTCACGTGAAACAGAGGGTAAAGGGGCTAGGCATAAAATTGTTACGTCAATTTTATTTTAAATCACACCAGCAACGTACTAAAGAGGGTGACAATTTTGCAACAATGATAATATGCCCTGCTAAACCTTGTCTTTTATGCAATTGCTAAGGTACTGAAAATGGCAATACGGGTGGGTGGGTTGCTGAATTTCAGAAATTTGTACCTAGCTCACTTTAGCCAAAGATATTTTTATCAAGCACATCTGTATCACCTGTACCCTGCTCGCTGGTACCACTAAAATTCGTGTATGGTGCATTCTTACCGGTGCTATTCTTGCCAAGCCAATTCGTAACCCGCACACTGCTACCAGCAAAACTGATAAATTGAATACTCGTTATGCTAATACTAGTAACCCGGCGCGTCCTGCGGACGGAACGTAACAGCATTTATGAAATTTTAATATATTTCAATCAAAGCTTTTGTAATGTTTTAAAGGCCATAGTTCGTTTGATTGAAAAGAATAAATGTAATTTCAAAATGTAGCCAATTTAATTTCGTGCCGATTGGTACATTGCTGAGCATCATTGTTAAGGTTTCTACCTAACAGAAGCCCGCAAACTGTGGCAAGGTTTCCAATCTCCAATCGGTTATAAGGAATCTCATTTTTGCACTCAAGTAGCACAATTAATGTGCATAGTTAGCTCATTGTTGTTATATTGTACGTCTACCCACACATCACGGGTTCAGGTTTTAAAACTGATGGGGTAACCTGACACGATACCGGACGCCGGACACCGGAGTCCGGATTCTGTGATTTGGATTTTATTATTATGTAGATGTGATTTGGATTTTATTATTATGTAGATTACCACCAAGCTAATTTGTATCGCTCATTCCCTATACTCACTGGCACCAACAAGCCTCAGACCAATCCATTTCGTACCGGAGCTAATCTTACGAATCGCACCCGCTTCGGCACGTTTTTAATACCTAGCCAACTTAATATTGTGGCGCTGTTACCGAGCCCACCCATACCAGCACCACTAGTACCCCGCCCACTCGTAATACTAACACACGCACCTAGCCCACTCATACGGGCACCAATTGTACCCCCTCTGATTTTTACAAACACAGTTTGTACCTACCCCAATTTTACTGCGAATGTTTTATGCTAGCTTTACTACAAAATTAGTGTTTACCAGTGATCAAACAAATTTGCTGTAAGCTTAGCATCTACTTCGGGCCAACGCTGGACAAATCCGATTTTTATTCTCATAGGCTGGTTAACAGTTTAGTTTTAGTAAACAAATATTGATTGCTGCTCAACTGGACTATAAATCATTAAAAATAGTTACCTACTTGTTCTAAATACGGAATATCTGCTGTAGTTTAAACTTTTCTCCCAATGAGCCTATTGCAAAACTACCGCCGCTCACGGAGCAAGAGTGAACTATTTTGAAAAAAACCAATGTTAAATCATAGGTATTCTTAAATGGCTTAATTTCCAATATGAGGTTTATAGTCTAAAATTAAAGATAAATGCACAATTAAAACTTTAAGATCATTAAATTGGCAGTACCATGCCTGTGGTGACCGTAAAATTGAATCTTAGGTCGACGTATGTATTTCAATAGAAACCCCGTACGGCTTAAATCAATTTCAGTTACAAATGGTACGGGGTTTTCATTGAAATACATACGTCGACCTGAGATTCAATTTTACGGTCACCACAGGCATGGTACTGCCAATTTAATGATTTTAAAGTTTTAATTGTGCATTTATCTTTAATTTTAGACTATAAACCTTATATTGGAAATTAAGCCATTTAAGAATACGTATGATTTACAGTGCAGTCGGGTTACACCGGCCTGGGCTACAACGGTCATCTTGATACACCGGTCAAACTCAGCAGTCCCGGCAACAACCCTATGCTGTGTAATGTTAAAGTATAGCCTTACAACGGTCAATTTGATACACCGGTCAAAATCTATGGACCGTACAGCACTGTTACCATTAGAATCATATTTTTTACAACGGTCTTTGGTTTTCACTTTTTTTTTCTCAACAAGGTCTCTATTTGTAAACCAGATGGAATCATATTTCAAAAAAAAAACTAGGCGGGTGGATACGAATGACTCAAATTAGACAGGATCTAAGACGATTAATAACACTAGGTTTCAGAAGTTAGTAATTTTTCTAGCTTCAAATGTTTTTTTAAATTTTAAATTCTGTTGGCGAAGACGATTTGTTAGCGCAATGGCTGCAATCACGAAAAAACATAGCAAGCAAATGTCACTGAGTGAAAAATTGTCAATTAATTATGAACTTAAAAGTGGATAAAAACAGTCAGTGATACTGATATCGAAAGACCTACTATCAAAACTTAAGCGAATTTTTTGATTCTTCTAACGTCTATTTACGATTTTATATTAACAATGTACTAACAATATAGTAATAATTACACAGCCTGTTAAACCTAAAATGTTGATATTGCAGAACGGGTGCGAAGATGAGTCTGCTTTTAATGCTGTGAAAAAAAATTGAAAATTTTAGAACCTACGTCAAACAAACTGAAGCAAAGTTTTTTCTTATTTTTTTAGAGTCTTCCAACGTCTAATTACGATTTTTCATTAACTATGTTACCTACTAACAAAGAATAATTATACCTTGTGTTAAATTTAAAAAAATTTCGTATTAAAATAGTGCAAAAATCATATGTTACTATACAACGGCCAAAGACCGTTGTAACTTTACAACGGACCTTTGATACACCGGTCAAAATACAACACCCCCTTGAAAGACCGTTGTAACGAAGTTATACTGTAACATTGGTTTTTTTTCAAAATAGTTCACTCTTGCTCCGTGAGCGGCGGTAGTTTTGCAATAGGCTCATTCTGTAGTAAGTAAGAAGGGTTAGGATAACTCACCGAGGAAAATCCAGATTAAAAACTTAATGTGCTTGAACGACGTTTCGGGATTCTTCCCTTTTTCAAGTTAGCACTAAAATGGCAACAGTCTCGTTGCACTTGTAATAGCAATACACTTATTGCGCGAAAAAACTTGAAAAATACCGACGACGGGTGAGTGTGTACGGAATGGGCTGTGATAGGATAGTTAGAACGGGAAGGAAAGAAGTCGTCGCGTGACGACCATTCTGTAGATATTAGAAGTGCCAGCTTAATAGCTATGACACGCATGAATGAGCGTACATAAAGTTTTAGGTATCCCTCCCAGTCGTACCCTCATAACTCGTACCCTTCCCAGTCGTACCCAAACGAGTCGTACCCTGACCACTCGTACCCTGGTCCCAGTCGTACCCTAGCCATTCGTACCCTAATCCCAGTCGTACCCTAACCATTCGTACCCCGGAAAGAAACCAAGAAACAAAATAATGTTTTTCATGTTCATCTTTTTTTAATTTTATTATGCATTATTATTGTGAATATATATACAGGAAATGAAATAATTTAGCATTGTTGAGTGAGAATGTTGTGGACGTCGTCAGACGATGCTCGTTTTTGCCGCTTGTTGCAAAGCCTCCCTGATTTTCGCACAATTGTTTCAGCTGTAGTAGCTGGTTTAGGTAGTGATATTGCTGACTGCTGATTCTTGCGAGGACGACCTCTTTTTTTCTTTGCTATTGCTGGTGGTAGGGGTGTTGGTAACACGGCCCTTCCGACGCCGGCACACATATCAAACATTTCCGTTTTTTTGATTCTTTTGGAACGTGAACGGGTAGCCGCCAAACAACTTTAGCTCTTTATTTCTTTCTGTTTTGCCAATTTCCTTGCCTGATTCACCTTCATGTTCTTCAATTTCTTCAATTTCTTCAATTTCTAAAATTTCTTCAATTTCTTCAATTTCATCTTCCTCGTTGTCACTACTGCCAAACAGGAGTTCCAAGTCAAGATTTTCTGACTGAATTTCCTGATACTCTTGACTAGCCATAGTAGACCACGAAAAATAATACACCACTCACTACCTCAGCCAAGCACCTAGTCACAGCAATTCTCTATTCACATTCTTCACAATCCTCCTTCCTTATCAAACTCCTTCCTTCAAACTCCTTCCTTATCAAGATTCCTTATCTCTGTGCCTTTCTCAGTTTTCTTGTTTAAGCATAGGCAAGGTATCTTTTAACTTCCCTTAAAATTACATCACTAGTGTACATACCTACAATTTACTTTTTGGTGCCAACAACCGGCACCAACATTTATCCTGCACCACTGACAACAACCGGCACATCTTTGTTGCACAATATTTTGTATATTTTGTAACGAGTTACTATATTTGTTTACTATATTGTTATTGGTTTTTAGGGTACGAATGGTTAGGGTACGACTGGGATTAAGGGACGAATGGGAAGGGTACGACTGCGACCAGGGTACGAGTGGTCCGGGTACGACTGGGAAGGGTACGAGTTATGAGGGTACGACTGGGAGGACAATCAAGTTTTAGGCCACATTATTTTTAGGTATGTGGAGATGCAACCTGTCTGTGGTACCACCGAAAGCATGCTATATGTAATTATAAAGATTTATAGACATTATAGACATCCCGTCTATAAATTAAGCTCATTATTAAGCTCAAGCTCAAGCTCAGCTTGTCAGCTTCTAAAAAGGAATACATACCATCGACGCAACGGCATGGCATCATATTTCACTTTTATTAAGGATCTCTCGTCTCTGATACTTTATTCCTGGGCGATAGCTAAATAGGGAGGCAACACATATTATGCTATTACTAGAGTGAGTGGTGTTTTTTTTAAAATGGTAATGTGCAATGTCCCATACTAAAGGTTAACAGTCGTTAAGGTGATGGCAATTGGTGTGGGCGGGTCGCAAAATTTCAAGAAATTGCTGACGTAATATGTGTCTCTTCCCTAAACGCCACTACATTAAACTACCATCCGAATAAAAATACAAAAAAAAGTATAGTATGCTTCACGCAATAAATGTACCGGTTGTATACAGCTGGGCGGGAACAATTAACATTTGCTGAAGTTGAGATGCAAAACGCAGACGAACTACTTAAGTACTTAACTAGTAAGAAGACGGCGAGGCAAGGTGAGCATGCAATGTGTACATTCCAAACTGATTTTAGAGGACTTTGGGATCGTCCTAAAATAACGTCATCGAAATATTCCCATTTTTTTTACTACCTTTAAAATGGCTATCTTTAAAATGGGATGTTGATGTTATCCATATCTGAGCAGACCCATGGACAGTACCCATGACATCATTTACGGACAGCCTCTTTTGATGATTATGAAATACACATGCGTGGGGCATCAGCCTGCTTTAACCCAACCGTGTGCTGCCAGTTGTTGGATGAACAAAACTACAGAAGCGTTATTCACTTCAACCTCACAATTTCTGTCCTGTATTGAGCGTGGTGAAACATTCCGGCCCCCGTGCTGCGCAGAATTTCCCTCAAACTTTATCGTATTTTTCCACACTATATTCAGACAACCGCCATTTTCTCCGTCCTTTCACGGAGTGGTTTGAGACGTGGTTGTTGTGTCTGGTCTGGTTGCTGTGAGACTTGAGACGTAACTTTTAGTTAATTTCGCAAATAATTGCTTATTTGAGGAACAGTATAAAGATCGTTGTTAATTGATTTTAAGATTGGAGTTTGATTTGAACTAACCAGAACCATTAGTGTTGTTATATTTTATTGAATTTTAAAGTTGAAAGTATCGAAAGTTTTCAAAATTTCAGTCATCCACTTTTGAAGTTATATCCACACATTCCGCATTTGTTAATTGGAAATTACTCTTGGGTCGGTTCCGTGCATTCATCAAAAATAATTCTAGCAAGATGTCGTACAGAGATCGGTACGTTCTGGTTCTCAACTTGTTTAATAAATTGAGGCTAATGACTCGGGTGAATCACATGAACGCGGGTCCAGTATCATCTATGTGTTCCATGGCTTCTCCAGAATTTGGGGTCTCCAGGTACATGACATTGTGACGAGTGATTTAATATTTAAGTTAGGTTCGATTTCGCTACCACACTCGCCTTTCACGGTTGACGGTACATCACGCACAGCTCAGTTTTTGCGCTGACTTGCAACTTTAAACTTGTACTTCCTATGTATTTGATATTGTCGTGGATTGAGTAAATAGTTAACTTATGACTTATAATCCATTTATTTGATTTACAAAATATTTAACAAAAGTCAGTGTGTCATCCTTCCTTTGATATTGCATAAAGTTATGCCCGGTTTCAGTCTTCGCGTGCAGTTTAACAGGCGGTATTTCGCTGTTGGCTGTTGGCTGTAGATCTAAATTTTGTTGGGGTTAGCTTTGATAAGTCTTGGCCCAGACGGCAAGCCCTCGCCATTCTTTTTTCCTAACCTAACCTAACCCTAGCCATTGTAAACGTACGTATTGGCTGGGTCTTACAGCCTAGACCAAACTTGTCTAAGAACATCCATTTTTTTAGTAAGTCTAGTCACGATGTATTGATGTGATTTGCAACTTTTTTGATTTCAAATACAAAATAGCCAGGATATATAATTACTTGTAAGCTATGATGCATGATGACGACTGAAAAGTTGAAGTTGGGCCGGCGTTTATGTTGTATGTAGTGAGCCTTTATTCCGTTAACATAATATTTGTTTTTAAATTAGGGGGCCTTTTAAAGTTACAAATTTTTTTGAAAACAATTCCCAAAATTTTGATATTTTCTGTTTCGTCTCACATTCAATCAAGTTTATTGTTGTACTTGCGAAATTACATTCTGAAAGTTTTTTGACTCAATATTTGTTTTGATTTGGCCACGTTTTAGGCCAAACACCAAAGCATGACACGGTTCGTCAAATATATACACTGGAGATTTCTAATTTTATGTTATTTGTCCTAAAGAGTGACCAAATAGTTTTAGAATGTAATTTTGCATGCACCGCAAAAAACTAGATCAAATTGGAGATAAAACTACCAATTTTGAAAATATCAAATTCTTAGGGAATTTTTATAAAAAATACATTTCACATTTTAAAAAGACGTCCGTATATTTTTCTTTTGCCTACGAAAATAAAAAGTTTTGCCCAAATCGGTGCTTCTCTGTAGACCCTACGGCCTACGGATCGGGGAACTATCACTCATAGTGTGCATTAACCCCCCAATCAGCCCTGGTGGGGAGCTATTTGAGACTTCATATTTGGCATTTGAGGATAGTACACACAACTATTATTGTTTAAAAAATTAAAAACTGCAAATACTTACCATCGATGAATGTTCCTAATTCGTGTATATTAATGGAATTAAGGCTCGTAATTTTTGTTGGTTTTGGATGAATGTTCTAAGGTCAGGTGTCAGTATTCAGTATGTGGTCTTATACTCTTTAGAAGTACTTAATTAGCAGTACAGTATTGGGTTAGAGCACTAGAAATTAAGGGATTGGTGGTTTAGATCACTTGGAGTTTAGAGTTTGTTGAAAAGTACAGCGTTAAGGTGGTCTTGGCACATGGTACATGTGTAAGAACAGAATTACAGTTGCACTGTATTATCCGTCAATGAAAATATAGCCTCGAACAAACAAGCAGTAAGCTGCTACTTGAAAATTTGTTTTTAAAGGCATTTTGGGACCTAAAATTGGAAACATTTTGTTGGTAGTTAATTGAGCAAGTCAGTTTCGTCAAACTATGCTAGTCAGTTTCCTTTGTGATGTGTTAACATATTGTTTAATTCTTGCAGTGGTGGTGCCAGGAGCTCTGATCGCAATGGCGGCGGAAGAGGGGGCGATAGAAATGGAAGTGGGGGTGGTTTTGGAAGTAGTCGGAGTAGTGATCGAGGTGGTCGGGGGGGTGGGTTTGGCGGAGCAAGTCGTGGAGGTGGAGGGGGAAGTTATGGAGGAGGATATGGCGGAGGTCTTCGCAAAGATTCTGGGAACTCCAACGGTTTCGGAGGTGGAAGCTTACGGAAACCAAGATGGGACATGGAGCGGCTGCAGCCGTTTGAAAAAACATTTTACAAACCATCACCAAGCGTGTCATCTCGGTATGTTATTAGTCCAAACACTAGTATAAGTGAGTAAATTCCATCTCTCAGGGCGGAAATTTACTGTGCCCTTAGTTAATACTGCCCAAACATGGTAACTGCGTACAGTATTTAATTTAAGTACTTTACTTATAGGTTCTGGTCATTCCGATCTGGCATTAACTTGTCTGATAGGGTTATTTGCTAATTACTAGCTTAGCTGGCGACACAGATGTATTAATATAAATATTAAATATACCACTTAATGCATTTTATAATTGTTGTATAATTGTAGACCTCAGGCTGAAGTTGACCAGTTTCTATCTAGCAATCAGATAACTCTTAAAGGTCGCGATGTTCCGAGAGCGATACAGTACTTTGAGGAAGCAGGTTTTCCAGACTATGTCATGGCTAGCATTCGCAAACAAGGGTTTGAAAATCCTACACCTATTCAAGCGATTGGATGGCCAATTGCTCTTAGCGGACGAGATATGGTAGGAATCGCACAAACTGGTTCCGGAAAAACGCTAGCCGTAAGTTTTTTTTAAATAAATAGTGTTTGCATATTTTAAAAAGTATTATGTTTTCGTTGTTGCGATAAAAATATTTGGTGAAGTGTTTGTCTTTTTCCGTCTGAGCAGTGTTCTGAGGCCATTCATTTATATACATTAAAGTTGGCTTGGATTTTTGTATGAACGGTTCTTTTGTATTAAAATGCTTAAGATTATTGTTTAGGTGTTAGATAGATTTGATAGATTGTTAGTTCAGGTGTTTTTTGCTCCATTAGTACACTCTTCCCGCCGTTGTGCATATTAGTCATCAGCCGAGGCTAGAACGCGGTGACGGACCAATTGCATTAATATTGGCTCCCACGCGTGAATTAGCTCAGCAAATTCAGCAAGTTACCAATGACTTTGGCACAGCTGCACGTGTTCGAAATACGTGTGTCTTTGGAGGAGCCCCAAAAGGAGGACAGGTAAGCTCCGTTTCTCTTTCTCCATACTCCACACTACTGTATGGTATATCAGCAATTAAGTTTATTTGGGTGATCTGGATAGGCCCGCGACTTGGAAAAAGGCGTTGAGATAGTGATTGCAACCCCAGGCCGACTCATTGATTTTCTAGAATCTGGAAAGACAAATCTACGTCGCTGTACTTATTTGGTTCTGGACGAAGCTGATAGAATGCTTGACATGGGGTTTGAACCACAGATTCGTAAGATTGTTGAACAAGTCAGGGTAAGTTGCGTGTATAATTAATATTTTAGTTTGTTTGTTTTTAGTCCTTGTTGGAATTTTGGTGTGAATTAAGTAATTAATAGAAACCTTTGAATTGACATGGTCACTCGGTATTATTGGTTATTTTTGTATGATGTAAACATCGAAATATAGTTTTATGATTTTATTGACTAGTATAGTTCAGTAAGTACGGATAGTACTGCTTTCGATATAATTTAAAACTAAACTAACCTCCTTTCTTGGCATGTATTCACTACATCTATAGTAGTACATGAATTGTTTGTGGGAGGAAAATCAATGTGAATGATATTCATGCCTTCGGTGTCTATTTTATTGCTCAAGATAGATCCCATCCTCAGTATATCATACAGTTAAGATGAAACAGTTGTGTAATGAATTTATAGTAGTTAATTAAACTAGGTTACTAGGATATTTATTAATTTTTACACATCACTTGCTTTTGAGCCCGATCTCAAACCATCCGAATTCACATGAGCTGTATTAGCAAAAAAATAAGCATTTATAAGTATGAGACAGAATGTAATGAGTTTTTATGTATAGAATTTACTGGTGGTAATTATTATAATTATAGAAATGCAAAATAACGGATTAGAATACTATTTAAAATTGGTAATTGGTGATATTTAAAGGTACAATGATAAAGTATATATGCGCATACAAATATATGGTCCCCTCATATTAGTGTACAGCAATGCATCATTTTACAGTAAAGTATTTTAGCTCACATAAACTAGATATCATAAAAATTTTAGGCTGCAACAATACTCTGAAACCTCCAATTTTGGTGTTAGGTTTAAAATAAAGTACGTTTATCCCTATAACACAGCAGGTCCCTGACCCGAAAAGACGGTCCAGAATTTATTAAATTTTATTTTAGAATTCACCGAATTGTCTGGGCAATTTCTCAAAATTTTGTCATACGATGCTCCATGACACTAATAATAGCAAAACCTGGTTACATACAACAGTAATGAGGAAGAATACGTGAAGTCGAAACCATAATAAACCTTTTGAGATTAACATCTCGCGAGAGCCACTGTGAACTATTAAAAATGATCAATGGCAAATCAAATGTACTCGTGAATTGATTCATTCCCAATATGTAGTTTTTAATCTAAAATGAGAGAAAATTTCGTACAGTTTACACTTTGGGATAATTGATTTTTATAAATGTTTCTTTAGACCGTAAAATTGACTCACAGATCGAATGTTTAGACGCGAAGAGCTTTTTTAAGGGTACTAAGAAAGTCCATGCCACACGGGCACAGACGCAACATATATTAAGGGGCTCGGAAGCGTTAGGTTTGGCATTGCCTTTACTCTTACATCAGTTCACATTTGATCTGTGAAAAATTCTGAGACTTTATCTGTTTAACTGCTAATTGCAAAACATTTACTTAATGGATCCTAACCAAAAACTATGCAGCACATCTACATCGCGTTTGTACGTTCTTAGAAGATAGTTAGATACAATCCGTTAAAATATGCGACCCGCAGCGTGCGACATACATACTATAAGGGGGACAGACAGACAGGCACACGAGGGACAGACAAAACCATTGTATTCAGGGACCGCGGAACCATAGGGGAACCGGGCGCATTGTCTCCCCGTGAAATTTTGAATTCCTAATGTTAATAAATGGGTAGGTACATACTTTATTATGTACCTATGTATGTATGTAGTGGTATTGTACTCTCAGGCAGCTGCCTACGTACACCACGAATTTACTGTAGCCCAGACAGCTCTAGAGACACACCATTAGAAGGAAGAGTCCTCGCGATGGTTAGCTTTCTAGATGTGCTCAGTGAGACTGCTGTCAGTAATTTCTTATTCTATGCTTAATTGCTAAGCTTAACTATGGATAAAGTGACGTGTAACTGTCGACCTCTATGCTGCAGTGGGTTAAATTGGACTTCTCCATGTTCACTCTTGTGGCGTTCAGTCTGTGTAGTTCCACTCACGCAGATGAAGAGCAACCGACATCTACTAGAATGATAGTCACTCCTGCTTACCATTCTAATTATGGCAGAATCATTCCAATGAGACATGCTTCGAGTCCCGTGCTTAGGCATTGGGAATAGGAAGAGGATAGGGAGTGAACGGGAAACAAGGCAGGCAGCAGACAGCGGAGGAGAGAGATAGTACTATGGAGCAGCGTCAACCCATGACTTGCGAATCACATAGTACTACCTCTACTCACCCACACGCCAACCACCAGCCACGCACCCCTCCACCGCCACCCTCCCCCCACTCCCATGCCAGCACTGGGGAAGACATAGCTGGATGATCCACCGTGAGTACTCGTGTTAGAAAGGCTCGTATATATATGTAAACATATATTTTTTACTCATTGCCTTCCGTATCTCTTGTGAGCCGTTCACTACGAGACCACGAAGTACTCCCTTATGTACCTATGCTTAACATAGGCTTGTCCCCCTCTGGAAAATTGACCTTCCGCGGCTACTGATTGTATTAGATGCTCAATGAGCTAAAGCTCAGCATCTACGAATGCTAATCATGTATAGAGTTTTAGAGCATTCATTGTCGTATAGCATAACTTAATTTAACATGTGAGCATAACTTATTTACAGTAGATTTGTAGTAATACTTAAGTTTAGCTTGTATAAGAAACATCGAATCAGCTGCTCGGTAACCTTGATTAAAAAAAAAAATTTACGAAAAATATGCTTCTAGTTTTAACGTAGTTATAAATTAATTTACAACTTTGTAAGGTGCTAAGTAAGTTTAAAGCATCAACTTTAAATGTATACTACAATTATCATTTTTAGATGCTGAGCTTAAACATCTAATAAAATAGTCATATCCGTCTGTCCGTCCGTGTATTGGTCCCACGCTGCAGGTCAAACCGTCTACCCTATTTTCTTCTAACTACTTTTAAACAACCTCAAAGGCGAGCGGGCAGGTCTGTATTGTTTATTTTACTTTGCTCTGACTGACCATTGCTCTACAATTAACAGTTTCGTGGACCCACGTCAAAAAATGTGGAAGGAAACACCACAAAAACGGGTGAAACGAAACAAAATAGCACCATTTCAAGGCAACTTGCCTCGGAACTTAAATAGGTACGTTCATGGGACGTTGCATGGTAGTAGCATTGTCTTCATGTAATTAACATACGACATGTAGTGTTACGCAGAGATCACAAATGCTGTCATCTTATTAGGTGTTACCACCAAGTCCTTTATGACCAATGCTGAACACAGGGCGCATAGAGCTTTTCCAGGCACGCAATTAACCGAATGATAACATTATTTTTTAACGCTGCCGTATCAAAA
Source organism: Dicyrtomina minuta (assembly GCA_949802685.1). NCBI lineage: Eukaryota > Metazoa > Arthropoda > Collembola > Symphypleona > Dicyrtomidae > Dicyrtomina > Dicyrtomina minuta. Next base: position 70,197,305 of record OX461808.1, on the reverse strand, counting down.
TGGGCCTTTTGACTTGAGGCGTTTACGCGCTTGCCCTTTGGTTTTGGTATGTACAAAAATGTAAAATAGGTTAGGGTCTAAAATTCAAACTACCATTTCGTCTCATTTTGTTTCGCCAGTTGTGTTGGCATCACGGACTTGTTACTTCTTAGATGCTGAGCAAGCATCTATTGGAATGGTGTTGTCTGTATGGTTGAAGGTCTCACGCTGCAGGTCATATTTTTGAAATGATTAAATTTAAACAAATTTTTATCGCCTACAAATGCGAGGAAGAAGTGTTGTATAGGTTTTTGTTGGGGTCTGGCACCTAACCGCAGTTATCATTTGATTGGACCAAGAATTAAAATCATGGTTTAAAGTAAGTCATATAAATTCCACCGTTTTACGGATCCCCCTTTATTACTACATGTGACGGACATACATGGATGGCTTAAAGATGGTAAGGGATTGTCCGTAAATGACGTCTTTCAAATATAACCATTTTGCGGATCCCCCGTTTATACTACATGTTACGGACATACATATATAGCTAAAAGATGATAAGGGATCGTTCGTAAATGAGGTTGTTTAAATATCCCCATCCAGCTCATCATACCCTGAAACCTAAAAAATCCCAGAGGGGGTCAGGTGTGACCTTTTCTATGCATTTCAAATTTTCGAGCGGGGGAGGGGGGTCTCAGATATTTTTATACTTATTAATATTATGTGTGTATTTATACAGCTGGTTCTTCACCTCAAGGGTATAACCTACTGTTTTTTTCATACAACATTGCTATGTAAACCACTAGGAAGGTGCGAGTGTATAGTACACTTGACCAGTTATAGTGGTTCATGTATCTTACTCTAGTTCAACTAGTATACTGATATAGTCCAACATACTGACGTACTCCTTGAAAGAGATATATTTATACTGGTTTACACCAGGTACCATAGAATGTATTTTCCGGCTGACCGAGGAAAGGAAGACAGAGTAGAACGAAACAGGTACAGTGTTCTCAGGACTGCAACTTGTCCGCATTCATTCCGCTCCAACCCGCCAGCAGTCACTCTTAACGAGAGCGGACAGGTGGCGACGGCCTGTAGTGGACGAGGAAGAGAGAAACTTCGAGATGAATCTTGAGCCTATACATTGAATGTACAGTGCTCAGGCATGTAGTACACTACTATTAAGCTGACTTGTATCTCTGTCTCAGGTAGGAACTACTACCACAGATAAATACAACCAGCACCCAAACACTTCAGACTCTCACACCCATCCCGTTCAACTCCCCCAACGCCCCACCAAGCCCCATCCCCCCATTGCCCGCAATCCAGAGCACTGCTGGCTGGCCCTGACTTGGTAGCAAAGACATGCATTACATCTCCAAGCCACCAAGGCAGGGTTAGATATTTTTATACTAGTAATGTTAAACAAAAATTTCCAGGAGGGGGGGTCAGCGATTATTACATGTGTCGAGGTTTCAGTCTATGCAGCTCATTTCTACTACCAAAACTTATATTTAGCCCTTTTTTACCGGCGCTGACTGCTAGAGCTTCGTGTTAGTCTTACTACAAAAGCATTGTTTACCTGTGATCAAACCAATTTGCTGTAAGCTCAGCATCTACTTCGGGCCCACGGTCGCCAAATCTTTAGCAAAAATTTACACGCAAGTGCGTATTTTTTTGCTAATACAACTTATGTGAATCCCTCTTGAAATTTAAATTGGTAAAGATTGAATTGATTCAAATTAATTTCGTCACTTTTCAGCCGGATCGGAAAGTGCGTATTTTTTCGCTAATACATCTTATTTGAATCCCTCATTGAATTAAAATTGACAAAGATTGAATTGAATTAAATTAATTTTGTCACTTTACAGCCGGATCGGCAAACCCTTATGTGGTCTGCTACTTGGCCGAAAGAAGTTCGAGCTTTAGCCGAAGACTTCTTTAAGGATTACATTCAAATTAATGTCGGGTCTTTAACATTGTCTGCTAATCACAATATTTTGCAAATCATTGACGTGTGCCAGGAACATGAAAAAGAAAATAAGTGAGTCTCAATTAAATTTTAAGTTACATTCTCGTTTCTTTGTTAATGTTTTTTTGCTTTGACACTGACATGAGCAGTTGAAGCTAATCATTGCTATTCACAATTTTGGACTCACATGGGAACCTTCCTAACTTGAAACTACAGAAGGAAGCGAAACTACCCGAAACGTATACTACCCATGTGAGTGACCTCTGCGTGTATAGTCGTTGGACTGCAAAATTCGTTTTTCGGCCGCAATCGCGCGCGCAATTTCAAAAATTTCGATTTTTTTGAATTTCAATGCGCTCTAGCTTCCACAGTTTATGTCTAATTTTCATAAAATTTGAAATACAACATCTATGTATGTTTATCTAAAAAGTAATTTCAGGATTTTTGAAAATTCGAAAATTTTAATTTTTTCAACAAAAATAGTTAAAGCTCTGGGCCTCAAAAATACACATTTTTTAAACATTTTCGAAAAAAATTAAAATTTTCGAATTTTTGAAAATCCTAAAATTACTTTTTAGATGAACATACAAAGAGGTTGTATTTCAAATTTTATGAAAATTGGACAAAAACTGTGGGAGCTAAAGCGCGGTGAAATTCGAAAAAATCGATATTTTTGAAATTGCGCGCGCGATTCCGGCCGTAAAACGAATTTTGCAGTCCAACGACTATACACGCAGAGGTCACTCACATGGGTAGTATACGTTCCGGGTAGTTTCGCTTCATTCTGTAGTTTCAAGTTGGGAAGGTTCCCATGTCAGTGCACTCAGTTTAGTCTAGTTTTATCCGAAATTACAATAAAATTGTGATTAAAGTTGTCATTAGTATCTCGTAATGTAAGTAAATACTATACTATAATCATTTATTGTTCACCTGAAGCTGGCTGTAAATGGCTAATTGCCGCTAGATATTTTAAGTCTAGTTGTCCGATTTAATCATTTTAATTTATGTCGCCTTCAGTTTGAACATAAAAGTATTCGTATTTTTTCAAAAAATGTTTAAAAGCAAAATCGCATCTTTTCATAGAAATACCATCCGGAGTGTAGGTGGTGCGCATCGTGCACATTTTTTATTAGACAATTTGAAGAAATTGAGCAGGGGATATATCCAATTTTAATGGTTGAGAATATTAAAGCCGTTTGTAAAGCTTTAATAAATATATGAATTTGAGTCTTAATAACGGGTTTTTTATTAATTTAATAAAAAATGCGCACGATAGGAGAAACGCCATACAATTCTACATACAAAACCGTGTTCAAGTGCTCTAAATTGTAAAATACAGCGTAGAACTATTTGGTGACATTTACCATGTTTCGCTATATCAGCAATGGTAAAAAGAAAACGTAAAAATATTGTTGCTCCAGACATCCTTGGCAAAGTTAAAAAACGCTTGGTAACTATTTTAACTATATCTGCTTGATCATTCTGGTGCGTAAAAAAAATTAGTTAGAAAAATTTAGAAACTTTTTCATATTTCCCTATTTCCCATCACCAGGTCATATGGCCGCTATTTTCAAAAAATATCCCTTTGTGAGTTACCTGCCAAAGTTTAAAAGATGCGGTTTTGCTTTGAACCTGAATATCCTGTTTCTATAAGCACGTTTTTGACAATGTATAACAGCAAATTCAGCGACAAAGAAGTTGTATTTTGTAATCTGCCTAATGTTATCATTTTTCTTCTTACTCATTACAGACTTCGATTGCTCTTGGATGAAATTGGTCAGGAACAAGAAAACAAAACAATTATCTTCGTGGAAACAAAGCGTAAAGTTGATCAAATTACGAGGGAAATGCGGAAGATCGGGTAATTCTTGGTTTTTAAAGTAGACGTTCTGTTAACTACAATTTTTCATGTTAGAAATGCAATTTTACCAGGTTACAATAGTCAGGGAAGCAAAATGAACTGTCTATAGTGTTCATGGTTTGGCGTCTGTTGTCTCAGAGTGACCTCACCTGGGAGTATCTTTCATTCCCCGCAACCTCCAATTTAGCCAAGGGTGTGTGAATAGACCTACCGTAAGGCAAGGCCTTACTTTATGTCAATACATGTTTAAAATAGCTGAATGACGGGATTACATTTCAAAAGTTATCTAATTGAGACAAAGACAACTTAATAAAAATAAACTAGACACTGATTTTGTTAAATTTATAAAAGCAACTTGAACTTGTTTTATGTATAATTTTTTGAATTAGGCTCACTTTTTAACCTTAAACTTTTAAACATTAAATAAGCGCAGGGCACCATAAAAAGTTGCGCTGTCACTCCGTTTAATAAGCGCCTGGGTTCTTATTCGAACAAGCATTGTATGTGTTTATTTAGTGTTAGTTACCTAACCTTTATTCCCCTTTTCTCCTTTAAACATGAATACGGTTTTCATATTCAGAATGTCCATACCATGATAGAATTTATATTTTAAAGGTAATAATTTCTTTAATATATTTTAGATGGCCAGCAATGTGCATTCACGGTGATAAGTCGCAAAATGAGCGGGACTGGGTTTTACAAGGTATTGGATAATTTAGTTTGCCTTAGCCTATAGTTATAGTTACAATGGAAAACTTTCTTTGTTTGTAGTGGTTTACATAATTCAAGAATTTTATATCTGTTGCATTGCCTAATATTTTTAACATCAACATTTGAAAATTTTTTGTTTGCAGAGTTTCGTGCTAATCGTGCTCCCATTTTAGTAGCTACTGATGTGGCAGCGCGTGGTTTAGGTGAGGATTTTTTAAAAATAATATTATACTGGCGTTATTACAAAGTCGTACCATTATTAAAGCTGATGGACACGGAAGCGATACTGGCTTCAATTATTATTGTGTTGCCAATCTACCTTATTTGAACCCCAAACTCCCCTAATTGCTAAGCTGTTAAACCTCGTCTTTTTTCATTAATTGACAGGAGCATTTCTCGATATCATGGCAATTAAGGTTTTTAGGAACACTACAGTGTCAAATATGACGTTCAAAATATCCCCTCAGCCGAGGTTAGTTTCGCGTAATAATACACTATAAGATAGTTCCCTCTATGGCAACAGGTCGTTTTGCGTAATGCCTAAATTAAAGTTATAGTATAAGGGTAGTCTGCAATGGGCTCATTAGTGGCGTGAGCGGCATCTCGCATAGTTAATAATACTGTGGGAGATCCCTTTAAATACAATACAAATAGTTCCCTCATGTGTAGAGTTGTAGAGCCCAGAAATATTTACTGATCTGGATTTTGGTAAACAAATCCAAAATATTCAGTTGTTTCGTGAGATTCTGAGAAACATTAACTATTGCTAAAGTTAAATCGCTAAGTTTCAAACTTTTAAAAACTTAAAAATTTGTGTTTTCGTGCCAAATGTTGTTAGCTCTGCGTTAAAGGATGAAAAAGTAATACGTATTCAAAGTTTTAAGTGTGCATGTACGGTCGTCACGTGATGGCAGCCTTAAAAATGCTATTCTGTAGCATAGGCGGCCACAATGATCACCCAGTCTGGTTGAGTATAGCCTAGTCATGATGCAATATGTATGAAACTAGTCTGATCACCATAAGTGGGCATACCTCACGAGGTATAAGGGTATTCCTCACCCCCAGCCTCATTGCCGTGAGGGTGAGGGATAAGTGCGAGCGCAGATTTAAATTGTGCCTACCCATCACCGTGAGGGTGAGTGTAGTGGGACCTGCATACTCCTCATGAGGGTGAAGGTGAGGGCAAGCAAGTTACACTCATCGCTCATCTCGCGGCAGCAGTAAGCAGATGAGATTTACATTTTCGTATTTAGAAATTAAAAAAATACTGCCTTTCATACGCTGTCTGAGGTCATGATTGTTTTATTCACCATAAAATATTGGTTTTAATTTTATTACTTTAAACTCTATCTGCCTTTAAATTTTTTTTCTTCGTAATTCTGGATTATACGGTGAGGCATGATGCATCGTGAGGGAGAGGGTGAGTGTCTTCTATGACACTCCCAAGGGTGAGCGCATGCGAGATGTGTTTGGATGGCGTGAGGCTGAGTGCATGCTCCTTTGTAGGTATCCCTTATGAGGTGAGCGTGAGTCAAAAGTTTTTGCCCACCTATGCTGGTCACCTATTTAGTACATATTTTATAATTCCGCGCAATTATTACTCACCAAGGATATAGCGGCAGAACAATGGTGATTAACACTAAGCCCAAGGTTTACGTAATATTAAAAGACTGCATATTTATATAGTTAGATATAGTTAACTTTCTGAATACAATAAGAGTTGTGCAGTATAAATTACTACGCTAATTTTAATTTTCAATGAAACAACATTATTTTTATCTCCTGCAAAGCAAACAATACATTCGTTCAAAAAACTCTTTATTTGAATAATATAAATATGTAGTTCCTGCAAATAGCAAGCATTACAACTTAGGGTTATAGATTGATTGATTGATTGATACATGCAATAATACTATTAGAGAATATAGAGTTCAGAAACATCACATAATATAAACGCCGAAGGGTAAATGCGTTAATTTCAAAATATAAGGAAGTTTTCGAATGCTAAGATAAGTAGTCAATGCAGTGGTGAGCTAAAATAAGGAATACGAAGAACCACACTGGTTGAGCATTGATAATATTATTAAATATGACAAATCCAATTCAAAATGGATATGCTTTATTAGAACTTAAGTCTTGAGTGTGCTATCTTAGTATATTAAGCTAAAATCACGAAAAGTAACAAGCAAATTTCCACAAATTATATCACCGTAACTATAATATGAATTTATTATTGTTGAGCTTATGACAGTTGTTATCGAAATTCAACATTATAATGTAATAGTGCATTCTATTATTATCATTCATATCAGACAATTGGAATTTCCCGCAAAATTTAAAATGCGATATGTATTTCGACCGGTGACCATATAGACAACATAGAGGACCGACTACAGGTTAAACGCAAAGTAGCTAATGGACGACGCCTTTTTTTGGTATTCCGTTTGCGTAACTTAAATTATTATGTGTCATAGGTAGTATTCAGATATTAGACCTTTATGTATGGGAATTTTGTGTAACGGGGAATATATTAGTTTGGGATGTCCTTTACCATAAAGGTAATTAGTTATAGAAATTGCCATTAAATATCAATCTATCTTCCTGTGCTATTGTGTGTCACACTTGGTTTAGAGCCAGCCATTTTTGAAATTAATTCGAACCATGGTTGCAACAATACTTTAATTCAGTTTATAGCATGGTAAGACAAGACGTTCTAAACAAAAGTAAAAATATTTATTGGAAGTACTATGTAAGTTTTGGTGCTTGCCAAACCTCTAAGTCATGGACATAAATTATAACATAAGTAATAAAACCGGACAGCTTATGTTTAAAAATGAAAACCTAGTTACCGTGTTAACACTGGCTGCTAATTCTCTTGTTGTCTGCTCTGGTAATAAAATTTTACTTGCTGGTTTTAAGCTGTTATTGATTTAAATAAGGAAATCAACCCAGTTTTTCCTCTTAGCGGTATTAACATTTTTGGTTAGCATACATTAGACGAATAGTCTGTATACAAATGCGACAGCAGTGCGTGCAATATGTTTTCGAACAAATACGTAAATTAATAACGTCCAAGAGGTAAGGGATTCAAGCTAAGCGCTTCTTAATTAGCTGGAGCTTTAATTCGGATAAGACCATCATCTGCACAACTCAAACTTCAATTTCTGAATTGCGGGTCCGCATTAATTGCAACAGCAATTAATTTGTACTCTTACGTCGTAGGCTCTTATTACTTTCACAATTCTTTTTCTGCGTTAATATATTTCATTTACTGTTGATGCAACCTTGACACAGGGTTTTAGCTAGATAATCTCCGAACATCCGGAAGTGTCTCGGAACGAACTAATAAAACGTTTTGTCCCCATTAAGTATCTTATCAACGATGTTAATCCCTCCTTACCTAATATTCCTTGAAATGATCTCTTGGTAAATGGAACTTATGCTGCTATTTTGAACCTAGAATAATATGTACTGGTTTCATATCCTGAAACCAAAACGTCCCGGGGGGGGGGTCAGGTTATTATATAATATATAATTATATTATATCCCTTTTTATGTTAAATTTTGGAGGGGGAGTCTCAGACTTTCCTATGCTTGTAATGCTAAACAAAAATTTCCAGGGGGTGTCAGCGAGTATTACAGGCGTCAAGATTTCAGGCTATGAATGGCTTAGTTTATTTAATCTTTACCTCGTCATGACCGAATTAGTGAAGTATGGTGGAGCAATTTGAATAACAGGGTTTTGTGAATCGTGTAATTATTCAAGGATCGCGGTTATTATTTTGTGTGATAATTAATCTACAGTTAAGTATTCTAAATTAACAATAACAGTGCAAATATAATCTTCTTTACCTTTGATTATTAAAAGTAATATGAGTGAATGGTTGTGGTTTTGATTGCAGAGGCACATATGATGATGAGAGGTGTTTGAAGTAACAAGGAATGCTGGTGGTTATAAGTTCAGCGAGACGGATATATTGGAAATGGATCACGGAGCGTGTCTACCCACGTCTCGTGTCCACAGACACAATAGTCTCGAATGAATCATTTAAAGTGGCAGTGGCATTTGATCACGTGCTACTACCCTACCCCTCTGGGTTGGGCCTAACCTGAGTCCATTGGAGAACAATTCTTTAATCGTCATGATCGAGAAAAACTTACACGAAAGTTAAACTTGACATCATGACATCGAGGGCTCGAAAAAGGTCAAGGTCTCTTCCTTAACACATCTTTGTAAATATAAGCCGGCATTCTTCGAGATTGGTATAAATTATATCCAGTATAATTATTTACGAAATATTACATTGCACATATATTACCCATTTCAATCTCTTAACCTCTCATCGGTGGTTGTGTCCCTGCTGAATACACTTACGTGCTAATGAGGCTGCGTAGTTTGGAATTGTCTTTTGGTTCCGGATGATGTAATAATAGTGCTAATGAACGACGTCAGACTAATTGACATCACCAGAATAGTTAAAATCGGTCTCAAAAGCCTGCCAAAAATGGCAATGTGGGGTGATATTTTTATTTTCAACGTATTTATGCACTTGAACGTCTAAGCTTTTGTCAAAGACGTATTTTATTTTATAATTTGGGATCAACACAATTTTTCGTTAGCGTCACGACTATCGTAAATACCATCTTACAATCTCATTGTTTGATATTTTCTTCTTATTTTAAGCCTTTAATTAAAGGTAAGTAGTGAAGTTAATTTTTTTGGCTTCCCAAAGTAAAGAAATATATGAAGTTTTTTACTAATAATGGGCCGTGGGAGCTTTTTTATTCACATATAGTTAAGAAGTTAGCCATTCGTTTTTATATTTTGTGCCTCAAGTATGGCCTGTAAAACATAAACGTATCAAGCATGCTATTGCGGTAATAAAATTTAATGTACTATGCTTAATTTTGTTGCCTTGATAGACGTTGAAGACGTCAAATTCGTGATTAACTACGATTATCCGAATTGTTCTGAGGATTACGTGCACCGTATAGGACGTACCGGTAGATCGGCTAAAACCGGAACGGCTTACACATTTTTTACCAGGGGTAATGGAAAGCAAGCTAAGGATCTCATTGAAGTTCTTCGAGAAGCCAACCAAGTGATCAATCCGAAATTGTATGAACTGATGGAAGGCTCCAGGGGTCCCGGTGGGCGTGGAGGGGCGTTTAACAGTAAGTTCATAATTTGTGCTACATCACAGCACATTTCCTTGTTAATAATTGAGCCATTGAGCAGTCTCATTTTATAACTTAACTCGGAAAGAATTTACCTACCTACTTGTACTTTTTAGTTTTTGAATTAGTTTTAATACAAAATACATGCAAAATAACTATCATATATGTAATTATTATACACAGCGCTGGGAAGTCAATAATGGCGCGCAATAAAGGTCTGCTAGCAAACTATATAAAAAAATGTTAACCAATACAAACGACTAAACAAAATAATGCGATACAGTACAGCAATTATTTCTTCAGCTAGTTTGAGTAGTAGTAGTAGTCGCTGTTTTGTTACATGGTACCGTACTCACCCAATTAGCTTCCCCGGAAGCTAATTACTGAATGGTCCGAGGCACCCGGTCACTATTTGAGCCCCGGCGTTTATTCTCAAAATTGGTATTCCAATATGCAGTATTTAGGATTTTGGGCGTAGTTACAAAAATAGTAAAACATACCACCTATTGGAATAAGAATCGCCACAATTTTCGTATTCATAATCTTCGTCACCTTTTATTTCTCCTCTGGTACCATTCTCCTCTAAAGATTTCCTCCGTTTCAGCTTCGAATAACATTTTTAAGTCAATCAATTTACACCATGCGAAGTGTGAGCTTGTACCACGCAGTACTTACGTTAGTAGTTATTGTTAGGCAAAAAATGGGCCACTTTAAGGGAAAATATGCAAGGCAATAGTAGTGCTCCGATCGGGTCTGGGTGCAAAATTTTTGAACCCTAACCTTTGGGTGCACTTGCATTCTAGTATTCATATTGGACCGGAAATCGGGTTCGGGTCCGACACTGTATGATTTAAGGTCCGGGAGCATGGAATGGTCCATAAATTACGTCACCCACATTATTTTCTTTTTTTTTTAACTCACCCACCCATGTCATCACTTTAATATTACATGTGAACGGTTCTCTTTAACATGGCATGTCATCAACACCTAACTAGACCCACCCGCCCTATCATCATTTATGGACGATCTCCATGCATGCAGTGTACCCGGGTCCTTTGGGGTCAGTGGAAGTATATATAATAGCAAACACAAAGCAGCATGTTACGTGAAAGTATGATCACTCATACGGATTTGATAAGGAACTCGGATTTGCCCTCACGTTCACGTTTATTATTTTTTTGTGCGCAGGCTTAAACATGAAACTGCTCTAAATGACGCGTAAGAGTATAAAAACAAGAAGTACTCCCACTGAGTTTCTGAGACATAATATTCTGATAATATATATCTAAACTATTTTCTAGATTTCGCACGTGACGTTTAAAATGATAAAAAACAACACAGATTATTTTCTTAGTCTTGGAATATATTTGAGTTATTCTATAAAACATTAGATTTGCCTTTCCGAGCTTGCTCTAAAGCTATTCTCATTTCATTTTTAAATCCGGCGCGAAGCGCCGGATTTTTCTATTAAAATTAATTATAAAGCACGTTAACCTCTTCCAATGTAGTGTATTTAGTTTTGGCGCGTTCATATTTAATCCTTTGCCAGAAGGCTAAGATCATACGCAAGGGGATTATATATATGGATTAAAATTTAGTCTTGTCAAGCTTATGGAGCATGCAAATAGTCTGATAGCTCGGCTCTTTTCTGATTGGGCAGTTTGACCTTGTGAAACTGGAACTGACCTAAAAATTAAGTGGCACGGCAGAGACAATCATATTTTCTAGGTTTCCACCGTGAAATAAGTAGATCCGCCTAGTGCTCGGAACGGGTACACGTGTACCCGGGTATATGTATGTACCCGGGAACAGGTACAGTGGAAACGGGCGTGGACCTGGGTACTTTTCTGGGTACGGTTACAAAAACTGGCATGGGTACGGGTACACCAAAAATTGGTCCCGGGTCCAAATTTTTTTTTTCTGTACCCAGAGTTTGGGTACGGGTATTCGATTTTTGTACCCAGTCCGAGCACTAGATCCGTCGTCAGTTCGTTAAATTCATTTTTAACAGAATTTAGCCAGTTTTCGGGTTTTATTATTTTTATGTTATTATAGGCTTAAATATGCTATGTTTAACCTCCATGCATACATGTATATATTTAATACCCTCACGTATTTAGTCTTTCAAAAACAAATTAAATTTATGACTTTGCTCCTACTCCTACGGACTTAAGAATGTAAGTACTTTGAATTGAAAACAATATCAACTTAAGAATTGCATAATACAAATAACATGCATTTAATCTAACTTTATTTTGTGCGCATTACCAAACACCTCCTTAATTACCTCTACCTAAACATTTAGAAATCTGTTGTAGGTATTTGAACCTGGGTCCAGGTATTATATTTGTATTTACGTTTGGGGCATATAGCTTTCGGTCATAAAGCTTTCCGACAAAAACTACATTCGTACAAAATACTTTGAAAAGTGCATTCCGACATAAGATATAAAACCGTCTGATCATAGGACCACCAAGCCCTCCTAAGCTAATTTGATTAAAATCATATTATTAGTAATAATAATCAGACTTAATTAAAGTTACTACAAGCTATAGTCTCTTATTTGGAATTTAGAATCGCGTAGTTTTAGAGTGTACGTCCGTTTTACCAGCACTCTTACTTGAGTATGTCCGCTGACACAACTACCATTGAAGTAGCTTTTAAAACTATTTTGTACATTAAACATTGTGTACTGATAGTTTTCGTACTCTAGAATTTAGTGTGACAAGCATTTTGTATTCAAAAAGATTAACTGTTCCTAATTTTGTGTAAATCCTCAGACAGGAGCCGTTGGCGTCAAGCCGGACAAAGCAGTGGATATGGCGGAAATGCGTCGTATGGACATGGGCAGTATTGAAAATTCGTCACTTATAAAATCATTGACAATTGGTCACGTTTTTTATTTATCTCATGTAGAGTTTTGAGTTACACAGAAACTTGCTTAATTTGGAATTAATCTTCTTATAATTATTGTTAACTTAAAAAAATTAAGTATCCTCTGTTATTTTATTTTCCAGGGAAATAAGCTAGAGAATTATTCGAGAGTTAGGATAGCGAAAAAGATACAAACCAACTTCTCTTTTTTAATTAAATTTGGGTGTATTTGTGTGTTTCTTTTACGTTGTGAATTAAAATACATTTATTATTATAATGGAATAATTGTTATTGTTTTTAATCTATTAGAAGGTAACTCTTGTACCATGGTCACATTACGTATATAATCAGTCTGACGGCTTGTTTTATGGCTCATTGTGTTAATGCTTTCTTTGCACAGTACGTAATAAATTTTGCAGCATGATAAAACTAACATGTACAGAGCGTGTAGGTGATTTAACAGGCTGCATTTTCATTAATTATCCTCTGGTTTTGTTGCTGATACAGCTTGGCTGCGTAGCTGCGTTATAGTTGCTGCATACTAAAAATCGCATTTTTAATATATGCATTATGCAGACCAGAAAGATTTGGTTCATTGAATTTCGAAGGTATTAAGATTCTTGTTCCCTACAATTGTAATTTAAATCATCTGTGTTGAAAATTGAGACAGGCAAGTGTAAAGATGTTCCTAGGCTTAAGAATTTGATTACGATTTGGAATAATTTAGAATTTTTGCTTCTAACGATAAGTCTTATGGCTAGCAAGGGAAAACAATTATTCCACCATAAGCTTATCCTGTGAAGTACATTATAATGAATACCGTATTTCCTGTAATAGTACACGGGGTGTACTATTCAAATTCCGACCTTCCAGACCCGTGTACTGCCATATAATTGTGTTAAATAGACCCGTGTTCTATTCAAACTCATAGCTCTCAGACCCGTGTACTATTACAGGAAATACGGTATGTTGCATATTTTATACTCGAGTTTGCAACAAAATTAATTCCTGCAAGAAGTAATTACTGGAGTACTTGTGTATTGTGTCGCTGTCGATATTAGTAATTTATAAGTTAGAGTGAGTCACATTCAGTATAAATTGGGATATAGTTCAAATGTTTTTGTAGGTATAACCAAGTTGTTTGAAATAAAATGCGCTGCTGTGGCTGTAAAGACAATTTGAGTGAAACGCGATTGAATTTGCTTCAACCTGCCCTAATCCAAATTGCCGAGCATAGATGCTGAAACTGAAATCATATCATGTGAAGAATCTCAATTAAAATTACATTCGGGTGAAATCTTAAGCCAAATCCTAAAATTCAAATGCAAATCTTTCCCGTCTGTACACTTAATTAAGGCAAGCCAGAAGCATTAAAAACGTTACAAGCATAATCAGTGAACTGGTGGTTATCGTTTCTTGCGCCTGAACATTCTGATAATTTCGGAAATATGGCGAAATTTTTTTTTTACCATGTCGGCATAATGAGGTCCAAAGCCGTGTAATAGTAGCGTATTAGGTGAAAAAGCGTGTAGCCAACAGACTTAATTCATTTTTAAAACGAATATTTTTCGTTGGGCTAAAAAATCAGTAAAGCACTGTTAAGTATTGGCACATTTGACATTGCAGTATCATTTTGTATTGCGATGTACGGTATGTCCAACAAGATTTAAGTCGTATTTTAATGGGGGCTTACGAATTTTTTGGAGGGAACCTACGATTAAGCATAATTTAACTTTATTGACCCCCAGACGTGACGTGGTTTTCATTTAATTATTGTTAGAATCTGGTAGGTATTCAAGATAGTGTGGTAAGTAATTGTGGAAATGTACTCAATTCGTAATTTATTCTCCACTCCACTAGCACCAATACACGTCGACACAATCTAATAACCAACCACGTCCACACCATAAAACAAGGAAACACATCCACACAATTTAAAAACAGAACACATAATGGAGAGCCGTCCCATTCTTCGAATAACATAGTTTGTCTTTTTTTAATCATAAAAAATCAACAAATAATTTTGTTTTAAATTTTAAAATAGCTAACCAATCAACAACCAAAATCAATTTATTGAAAACGAAAACTTGCAACATAAATGTTTGTTTTAAACAAAAGAAACTAAGCTTAAGCCGGTCCATTGATGATAGTTTTCTATAAAGCTTCATCCTTTCATATCACTGGTCACTGATTATTCATTTCATAAGAGACTCCATCTTCATTATCCATCATATCCATTACCAGCTTCTTGATGGCGAATTTCGGTAAGTTCATTAACAGATTATAATTAACTTAATTAAAAAACTGCATTAGTAATATAGCGATGAATCATTAAAACAATAAGCAAGGGCTTTAGCCCAACCTTAATAGCTAAATTAAGTATTTTGCCGTATTAAGCATTTGCCGCCAAATTTTAGTTGTCAATTCACAGGTTGTAAATTAAGGTGAGGAAGCCGTATATGCGTTAGCTGTGACGATTTACGCACAGGCATTTTTATTTTTCAATAAATTTATAATTCAAATTTTTGAATTTCCCGCCAATACTTTAAAAATATTTGGTTAAATCCAGATTTCGACCTGTAACTCCATGAAATTACACTAAAATGATATATCATTGGAACGGTAACAAAAAGGCGAATCTAAATAACTTACAAGGGAATGCCGCCGCATGTACTCTCTCGATTTTAAAAACAATACCCATACTAGATTTGACTGCACTTGGTTACTACAGATATAAAGTAACTCGACTGCATTTTGCGCCGTTCGCTCACAATCGCGCGCCAAAGTTCAAAAAAATCGATTTTTTGCAACTTCGCAACCCTGTAGCTCCTACAATTTTGGTCGGATTTTCAAAAAATTTGTAGTTTTGTGATCTCTGTAGCATTATCCAAAAAGTTAAATAAAACTTGAAAAATGTTCATTCTTTTTATAAAATTGGGATATTTTGAGTGCCTTAAAAAAATTGGTTTTGCAAAAAAATTTGGAAAAAAATAAAAAATTTTAAAATTATAAAATTTCTAATTTTTAATTTAAGACAATGTTCTAGAGATACAAAAACTTCAATTTTTTTGAAAATCGGACGAACATTGTAGAAACTACAGGGTTGCAAAGTTGCAAAAAATCGATTTTTTTTGAACTTTGGCGCGTGATTGTGAGTGAACGGCGCAAAATGCAGTCAAGTTACTTTGGATCTGTAGCGACCAAGTGCGGCCCAATTCGTTATGGGTATTGGTTTTAAAATCGAGAGAGTACATGTGGCGGCATTCCCTTGTTAGTGTTCCAGCTCCAGCTCAGATCTTAATATATTTTTATATGTAATTAAAAATAAAGCCAAGTTATGGAAAACAAAAAGGAAGTTTCTGGATTATTACGAATTGGAAGTTTTAATCCAATACACTGATTACTCAATCGACAATATTTCTAAAGCATTTGATTTACAATATTTACTTTTGAAACGGAGGCGAACAAGAAAAGAATCGCGATTGTAGAAAATGTAGGTAGGTACTTATGTTACGTAGAATTACCGGTATTATTGGGTGTCTAGTAATAATCCCTCGGCACGTCGATGGCACAATCCCGAGGCCAAGAGTCTTCGGTGCAAAGGGGATGACCTTCTACTTCCTTACTCGAGCGTTATGACTCCTTTCGGTTCCTTCCGAATCTATCTGACTTACTTCTGATCAAATGAAGAAGATCAGTTTTATTCTCACGACTTCCGAAAAGAAAAGCTAAAGACTTTGATTAACGTAGAACTAATGAATCAATACAAAGTATCTAAACAGAATCACTTGTGTCTCGTTATGAAGCTCAACGCGGGTTCTGTCGTTCACTCTAACCGTTCAAAAAGAGAAATTTGTGCTAAAGCTGCCTGAATCAGAATTAGTTGTTTTATACTCAGCTGTGAAATCTGAACTGTCTATCTTTTTAGTGGCGATTGTGGCTGGAGTCAGAATTCGACTTCTCTTCTCTGAAGCTCAAAACAGATTGTGCGACCTGTTACTGTTACTGGCTTGAGTTCAACTCTCTTTTCTTTCTTTTTTTGTCTGTCCAAGTATAGCTTCCCATCGCTGAAGGCGATGGTCATGGAAATAATCCTACTGTCTGCTTTGTTTACCTGTGTGCTACATTCTTTCGCTCGCCTTTTTCTCTATAAATACCATAGCCTTTTGTGCTATGGAACTGGCGGGAATTCTAATAATGATGTAATTTTAATAGATTCGAACAGAGGTGGAGTTACGTCTCCACAGTACGTCGACTGCAATGCAATGCAGTGGAAAGAGTAAGAAAACAAGCGGAGATTGGACTGTGTGTTTGTATGTACTATAGCATATTATGGTGTCAATATGACAGTACACCACAATTCTATCTATGCATTGTATTGGAGGGGCAGACGAGAACTGGATTAAATTGGTAATTGGGCAAGCTAATTTGCAGCTTCAACTCACGTTTTATAAATGCGGAAGTATTTAAATGACGGAGTTTCTGTTTCTCTTTCTACCTACTATTGAAATCGCGCTGGGTTTGTATTTGGTTCGCAACCACAGCCTATGTATGTATGTATCATATCATATCAGGCTTGCTCACAGATTCGCACCTCGATTCTCAATCATTGGACCAGTCCGTTACCGAACTATTTCCTTATCAACTAGAAACTTTGGACTGGATTGAGAAGGTTATGAAAAATGCCAATATTAGATATTAGCTTCTCCAGCCAATATATAACAGGTTTTGCCATCTATCAACCAGAGAAGACCAAAACTCAAAAGGGATTCATCCTCAGTTAAAATGAAAAAGGAACAAAATGACTGGAGATCGCCGGGCATAAAAGAACGCAGAGCGCCTTCAATTCAAGAACGCACAACGTAAAAACCGCATCCTGTCCACGTCCCTTTCCACAGAATCCACACTACATCGCACAACTCAACTACGAAGTTCAAGTTTTCTATTCCTCAAGTGCTTAAGTTTTCCAACAATTGAACATTCTCATCTCCGCCTTTCATGAGGTAGCAGCTTCACTGCTCCATTCCTCAGAATCAAAAATTCACCTCTAATTTCTCAAGGAAGCAACACATAACTTCAAGATTTCCTCACATAAAATTGTTTTTGATACATTTTCCATTTTCTCATTATTAGTTAAATAAGAATTCTCATCTCCGCCTTTCATGGGGTAGCAGCTTCACGGCTTCCTTCTTAGAATCATCATCACCAACCAATTACGGAGCAAAGGTTTTATTTTATCTTCCCATTTTTCCATGTTAAATACTTACATATAGAGAGATTTTTTTAAGAAGACAGGCAGCTTTACTGCCCGGTCTTGTCCTCCGTAATTTTCCATTTTCAGATTTTACATTGTCATTTGTTTTTGTTTTCCAGTTCATATTTTCCAGTAGGTTTTCAATTCAGTTTCAATTATTGTAACGTCATTCATCTATAACTTTATTCATTTTCTACTATTTTTTTAATGATCCCGTTGCTAAACACGGAAAAGGCATTACAAGAGGATCGACCATTGTTGATCCACCCAAAGTCCCTTCACCGTATTCAATCCTTTTCCAAATAAGAGATCAATTAATTAGGCAATTTTTCATCTTATCATTAGTCTCCATTAATGTTAATCCCCAAATAAATTATTCTCTATATATCAAGTGGTCAAGATACGAATAGAAATAAAAGATTAAAAATTGTACTACTTAAATTGTAAGAAAATTGGATCAAAATTTAAAGTCAATAGGTTTCTTGTTCGCAAACCAGTTCCTTCCATTCAAGATTTTCCATCCGACTGCCCTCCGCCCTGGTCAATTAAAGCGTAAGGTCACTTGTACAAATAGTTGTAAGCGGACGAAAATTATTTCAATATATGACATCAATTTTCCATTAATTATTCTTTTAGCCGTGTTGTCTTTTACCACAAGGAAAAGTCAGAGGTCCTTCATTTTCCAATTAGTTTAGTTTCATTCTTTTCGTAAATAAATTTTTTTTCATTTATTGTTTTCTTAAAATTGTATGTGCTTTGTCCTTAATCTTATCATTTCTCAAATACTTCAAACTTTTCTATTATCAAGATTTATTCTGAATGCGTAATATGTAAGTTCATACTTCGTTCTCTAGCTTATCTATGTTTTCTCATTGTAAATTCCTATTTCATAATTTATATTCTTCGCAATTTTCCTCATCATACTTTGTAGTTTTTCTTATCCTCATTTGATTTTCTCAAAGAAATGTGGTTTTCCGAACCCACCTCCATTACTAGGATAGATACCTGCGCGGGGAAAATAGGGAAGACAGGTTTTCTGAATCCGCTTTTCTTTATTATTAGTTAGGTGCTATTAAATATAAAAAGCAAAACTCAGTTAGTTTTCATTTTCTTCAAAATTGAAGATTGGTAGTTGAGGTCTGTCAGTTAAAGGAGAATTTTGGGTGCTGACGTTCAGACCATGGTTCGCGCACCCAGGGTTCTCCGGTCAACCAACCGTATGGTGGAGTTGGAGTGTCGAAGCTCCAAACTAGAGCTTCTCACATTAACCCGCCAATCCAACTTTTATTTTAACTCAAAATATTCTGTTTTATTCCTCAATCGTAATTATCATTTTTATATCTTTTAAACTCAAATTTTCTCATATCAATACCAAGTAAAATATGCAAACATTCTCCGACTGGGCTGGCAGTTAGCAAGTGTTGCTAGTCGACCAAATACCTGCAGTGCTTTGCACTATCGGTCGACCAGAAGCTCCACTTCCGACTCGCCTTCCACTGGAAGCAGACAGAGACGGCTGCCTTCGCCGTCTCCACTGCATCATATAGTCCTAATTATTTTCCCTTCAAAATTTTCTTCCTTTGTTTAAAGTCCTATCGCTACAAAATATTAGCCAACAGTGGAGAAAGGAATGTTGTACGACATGGCTGACGACACGCATCGCTTTGTCTTCTCTGCCATCTTCTTGAACTAGTTCCTTCTTTCCACTTTTAATAGGCAGTGATGGCGGATCCGGATGCAGCCACCGCTGCGCCATTTGGCCCGTTATCTCTTCTACTCAAATTTCCCTTATATGTACATATTCAATATTATTTTCAATTTCCAACTCTCCTTTGTCCAAAATTTAAAGACGGTAATAAGAGATGTGAAGAAACGGGTCGGCTGAAAACATGGCTCGTCGTCCTATGTCAGCCGTCCCGCTTTAAACCTCCTCCTCTCGCTCCGAATGATCTGATCGAGGACCCCTAGTTAATAGGACCTCCATGACCGGGCCAGGTTGTTTTTCTGAATACCTAAATATTTCATTTATTACTTAAATACAATATCACAGCTTTAATCCTTAGCCTCCTCAAATAGTTTTAATTTAATTTTCTCATCTTTTCACAGTTTTCGAATAAATTCTCCAAAATTACGAAGATAGAAACAGAATTGTCTCCGTCATAAGCGAATTGTCAGTCACTAGTTTCGTGTCCTTGCCAAATGTGACTGTCCTGTTCCGTCATGACTAGGACAATTCTTTGTCAGGAAGGAGCTGGGCATTTTAAGTTTCTCCTATTTGCTCTCCTGAGCTATCCATCTTCCTGTTTTCTACTACCTAATTTTTTTAGCCATATCCTTAATTCTTAATTCTTAATGCCAAATCTCTGAACTCATAATATAGATTTTTCACCATTTCACAAATTAGTATTTTATTATTCACCATTATTTTTCATACAGTCAATTCATTCTTGAATTCAATTTACATTTTTTCAATTTACTCACTATCAGTTGCAAGCAATAATGAAAGCTCGCCTTGCTTATGGAAGGCTGGTGTTGGTTCTAATTGGTACCTTGAGCTCAGTTTTCAATGAGAAATAACCAACTACCTTCCACAGCACTGCTGTTATGGATTTGAGGTCTACCTGCCTCAACCCCATACCACTCGACTACAAACCCAATTATTTCTAATTCTCAAATCATAACATTATATTCTGGATCCATAAATCAAACCGCCATAAAATAAAAATGATAATGACTTAAGTTTTCAGTAGGAAAGTTTGGCGAAATGGCCAGCCAACCGTTTCCCAACCCGCTTTCCGATGGGAAGTCTATTTCTTCATCCCCATTCTCAGGCTCATCCCCTTCATAGAATGTGGTGGAACCACCCCCACACTATAAATCTCTACTATCTGCACCATCGCATCATTTCATATTTAGACTTAGAATTGCATAAATTAATTTAGTAATTTTATTAGGCATATCTGTTCACCCTTTCACACTTCATACAAAAGAATACGCGCAACAAATTCGAAACAAAATCAGTGCAAAATTTAATAGTGCGTCCCGCTCATTCATGATCCTGGTACTCGTTTTAGGATGTATAGTAGCATGAAGAATCGGAGGTTTACTGTAGAAATCGGGTTGCAGGTGGATTGGGCTTGTGATTTATCCATTTTGCGCGGTGGGGTGGTTTGCTTCACTGATGGCTCACGTAATGGTGATGGTGGCTGTGGAGTTGTGATTGAGGACAGACACCAGGGAGCAACTCTTATGGCTGATGCCTCTGTATTCCAGTGTGAGATCCTTAGTATCGCCTTGGCGCCCATTGGCTGCTGGAGAATGGCACTGAGGATCTCTCGGTTAGAGTATTCAGTGATAGTCAGAGTTCCCTGCGAGCACTGTACAACACTGTCTCGAGTGTCGTGTTGGACTGTCACACTAGCCTCAACAGACTCGCTGAGAGGGGTTGAGAGGTTGTGTTAGTATGGATCTTTGAGTACTCGGGTTTCAGGGGTAATGGAGAGGAAAATAGGCTGGCGAAGGCTTCGTATAATGGGAGTTGCGGTAGGCAGTTTGTTCCAAGACCAATTGTTCCAATCCCACTCTCCGCTGTCCACTGCAAATGGGCTAGACGTGAGAATAAAAGACAATGGACTGGATAACGCAACTGTAGGCAGCCCAAGGTCTGCGTATCTATTCTGAGTTTATTTCACAAAAAAACATCCTCGGTTTTAAAGAATTTATTTTTATATCAGGACATCATCTGGAGAGCCATCATAGTAAAATCGACAAGATTACATTTTGCATCTAATTTGGAGTGTTTTACTGTGGATTATTTAATTTTTCTGTTTTTTACTATGATGGCTCTACTACTAGTTTGTGCACTTTATTTCAATATAGCATTTTTTTAAATCTTTCCAACCAATTCAACAAAAACTCTTACTTCTGATATTATTGTACCTTGAAATCCAAAGATTTAGGAAAATAGGATTATAAATTTTGCTATGCCTTTTTTTACCTTATTTGTATTACGTTTAAAAAACATCTATTTTTAAATCCATAGTTTTTATCTAAATTTGCTGAGTATTCATTATTATTACAAGAATAGCATTGTCTATGCCATCTATTTAAACTAAATGCTTTACGATACTTGGATATTCTTTAAACTAAACTAGTATGTCCAACACTAGTGTATTCTTCTATTGTAGCATTATCACATTTTAAAGTAAACTCATCTGATTGAAGCTAGAACATTTCAAGCTAATGTAATTAACTCTGATTTTTGATATCTTGCTCCATATTTGTTTTCCTGAGTCAACTTTAATGATAAAAAACTATTTTTCAATAGAAAATTATCTACATTATCTATTTAAATATTAGCAGGCATTCTTTTGTAATATATTGGTACAAAAGGGAGTTTTTCAGGGTTTTTCTCTCACCGCAGTTGTTCAATATTTCCATCAACCATGCACTATAAGAACTCAGTGAGCGTAAAATCAATAATTGGTTTCACTTTCATAATGATGTACCCAGTGTAGCAGAAAAATGATTTTCTATGAAATTGCCTTTGTGTCTAGTTTTATTGATGAAGCACGAAAATTGACCAAAATAGCAATTGAAAACTTCAAACAGGTTAGGTATTATCTTAAGGTAAAAAAGTGCAAGGTTATTAACATAGTAAAAAGGAAGCTATGTAAAAATCCTCTAATTTTAGTTTACAATAACATCATTAAGTTCATTAGGAAAGCATAAACGGTGAGGTATTTTAGTGTCAATTTTAATAAGGAAATTTTGTTTGATCCTGCTTCTACAATCAAGAATTTTAACAAAGATTTGCTGAATTTAGTTAGCACACCTATGCTATTCTTGAATCGAATAATTGCCATTATTAACCAATATATATAGCATTGTTTGACATATTCACTACAAAATTCTTCTTGAATAAATTACCTAAGAAAATTTGTAAAAACTTAGATAAGCTAATTCTAATAGTTCTGTCACAGATATTCTTGCTATTTCTCATGATTCTCCTAATGCATTACTGTGCACTTCAAAAAGATTTAGAGGGCTTTAAGGGGACGTATGCTGTGTTTAAGCAACCCTGCTCAAAAAAATTAAAATATGCAACATACGAGAAAAAGGCCACCGTAGGCTGAAACTCCTTATCGTCAAGACGCAGAATAAATTCCTAACGGCGTCAAGCTTTATCAATTTTTGGTTAAAGGGAATATTGTATTTTTTACAAATTTTTCATTATAAAATTTATAATCAATCTTCGAATTTCCGAATATGTATACAGATCTAATTTGTTAAATATTGATTGCTGGTTGGAAAGATTTTACCTACACTGACTCAGTGGCTGAGTGCGTTAGAAACTGCAATACAACGACAGCAAAATTTAAGTGACGTAGTTCAACGCCGTCTCAATTATTACTGCTACTCCGAATTTTTCTGCCGTTGCATCACTGCAGCCCTTGAGAATATGGTTTTGCAAGTGCCCCATTGCCAACATAAGGACAAAATTTCAAAACAATAGATCAAAATTTTGGTGACCCCTACATAAAATATTTTCAAATGTTTGAGAAGTCCAAACATTTGCCTAGGGACTCCAGAAGAGATATTTGGTATTTTCGTTTTCATTTAGATGCAATTAGCCACCAACCACGGGAGGATCTAAGATCCCTGTATAATCGCTTGTTAATTGTGACGATTTTTAATTTCAGTTACTGACCAAACTAAAAATAATTTTCGGAATTTTGCTTCGTAAGTCCCTAGATACGACATCAAACAATATGGATAACATGTAACATAGTCGTATCTATTTTTTATGCCAGTTCTATTGTCTTAAAAATCAGCATACGCGCCCTTGAATATTAAGATCAACCTGGGAAGCATTTCTTCAACATTATAATATCTGCGTGGTCCTGCTTAGTTGACATGACCCATATATTCCATTTGTAAAAAATTTGAAGATCTAAATGGAAAGCTGCGTTTTAGCTTTGCAACTTAATGAGGTTAAAGTGCAATCCAAGTGGAATTATGTCCAAAAAAACCTGGCAAAATATTACGGAACATCAAAGAATCAAAAGAATGATCAATAGTGCTCGTTTCCGTACGGTTATTATTAAAAATGACTGAACTTGTTTCGAGTAGTTGAATGTTAAAAAAATGTCTGCTAATGTAAACTCTGTTAGAGCTTTAATAGGTCCCTAAGAGAAAAAACCTTCGCATATGTTTTAGGGAAATGCCATGAGAGAAGCTTACTGAAAACTACTGGACACCATGAACTTAGAACAATTATTGCCAATAATCTGAAAAACTAAACTGCATTGTGCATGAAGCCCTCGAAACTTTTTTGAGGTGTACAGCATTGCATTAAAAAATCATGAGGAATAGCAAGGATATCTTTGATAAAACTACGAATAAGCTTATCTAAGTCTTCTTAGAATTTTTTAGGAAATTTATGTAACGGGGCTGTTTGTAGTGAATAGGTTAAACAAGGCCATAAATATTGTTTTATAATGGCAATTTCATGATTCAGGAATAGCATAGGTGTGCCAACTAAATTCTGCAGATCTTTGGTAAAATTCTTGATAGTAGAAGCAGGATCAAACGAAATTTCATTATTAAAATTGAAACCCATATAACTTACCGTTTCTTCTTTTTTAATGGAATCAATGATGTTATTGTCATCTACAACTAGGGGATCTTTACATAGCTTTTTTTAATATATTAATAACCTTACACTTGTTTATATAATTATCATACCTGACCTTATTAAAGTTTGGAATTGCTGTTTTTTGTCGATTCTCGTGCTCCATCAACAGAACTAGATACGAAAGCAATGTCATCGGCAAATCCTCTTTGTGCAACCTCGTTATGTAGGTAAACCCCATAAGCATCACTGACTTCACGCTCATTGAGTTCTTTAAGTACATGGTCAATAGAATTATTGAACAACTGGGGTGAGGGGAACCCTGAAAAACTTCTTTTCGTACCAATATTGGTTGAGACGTACCTTTACGCGTTTGGATTTGAGCTTTATTTTAAACCATCAAACAAAATTACAGATCCGAGACTGTAAGGCATTAACTTAGCATTTAACATGAGGGAAGTATGTAAATGAGAGGTTTCTTTAAATGCTTTGCTAACATCCAAAAAAACAACACAGCAATCAATTTTTTCACGCTTAGATTTCTGTAGACAACCATTAACGATTGAGGTGGTAATAAAGGTACCAGAACATTTAAAAAATCCAACTTGATTTGCATTATTTGTCACATGTGCCTGCATTTAACGGTCTAATATTCGCTCAATTCTTCTTCATAGTATAGAACAAATAGAAATTGGACGCCAATTACCAACATCAGTTATATCACCCTTTTTAAGAATAAGAATTGTCCGTGCCTCACGAAAACTATCTGGAACTATGATTAACTTTTCCATAATAGAACCAATGAAAGTTTACTGGATTTTTTACGATATCCAAATATTTGACTGATTTCAACGTGTGATTTACCATTTAAAAGGCAATGACGAGTATATTCCAAATAACAGATTTTGGATGAGTTTATCCACAAACTTTTGTAATTTTTTTGTAAAAAACCGTTACTTTTGAAAATTTCGCATGAAAATTTTTGTATGCGTCAAAAGCCTAAAACAAAATCCCGTTTCCCTACAAATGGGTACACATACTTTAATATATACCTATGCTTAACATAGGCACATAGGCGTGTCCCCCCCCCCCCTTTTAAAATTGACCTTCCGCAACTATTTTTTAAAGGGCTTCAAAATCATATATCATGCATTAATATCGGTCAATTTCTACAAAAAATTGGTTACATTTTTTAATTACATCTACAAACAAATTAACGCATTAATCATAAACGAGCAATCTACTTCTATGAGATTTGTGCCCTGGACTCGCTCCGTTTCCACAGTACTATTTCTATTACATTACATGCTGATGGGCTTGAGTAGTGAGAGTACGATTAGGCTCTGAAACCGTAAGCTTGAAAGATTAATGCAGTAACGAGCGATTCTGGTACAACAATGTTTGACACAAATAGGTCGAATACCAATGGTATAGACATGAGTGATAGGGAGCAAGTAGTATGGGCACGAGCAATGCGGGAACAAGTCGTACGGGTACGAGTAATACAGGTAAGAGTGGTGAGGGCAAGTATAGGACAAATACGAGTCGTACGAAACGATTTGTGCCGGTTCGGCGGACTTGGAACGAATGATGCAAGTTCGAGTGGTCTCGGTACACGTAGTGCCGTTACAAGATTTTCGGTACAATTGGTGCCGGAACGAGGAGTGCTGGTACAAGTAGCGCCGGTACGAGTGGTATGCATACGAATTGCGCGGGTATGAGAAGTACTTGTACGAGTAGGGTCGCTACGAGCATGCTTGGTACAGTGGGGGCCAGAACAAGCGGCACAGGTGTTATTAGTATGGATGCGATTGGTTTTGAAATGAGCAGTATTAGTAAAATTAGTACCGGGTACATTCATTCTAAAACTATGAATAATTCCGAATTTGTTTGAAACCATTTTTGTTCATTCCTGTAGTAATGTGATGACATGTAAGTGGAGCAGTACTAAATAAGTATAACTTTGGTTGACATCATTTATTGTCTGTTAAAGTTATTGCCTGCTAAAGTAGTGAAATGGAATTGGGTTGGTACTAAATAGGTGATAATTTGTTTGAAATCATTTCTGAGTTAAAGTGACATCGGATTGAAGGTGGTACTAACAGGTGATAATTTTGATGACATCATTTATGCACCATCTCTGTATTAATGTAATGGTATGGAGGTGGGCAGTACATTGGCAGTTGAGCAATAAGTGACGTGGTGACGTCCCGTGTAGTGGTTGCGGTACCAGTTGGGTATTAATGACACCTTATTTTAAAAGTAGATGTTTACGTTATATTAAAATATTGACTTTGGAGTGGGGCAGTTGTAAAAGAGTGATAATTTGGGGAACATTGTCTACGTACCATTCCTGAGGACGTACATAACTTAGTACCAATTCTTATAATGTATTTATGTGGAAATTTTAATGTGTTAAAAAAATACAGCACATCTCCATCCCATGTCCAAGCGTGTAAAAGTTGATTGAATCAAATCGGTTGAGAAATGCAAACTGTAGCCTACGACTTACGGACCGACTTAAAGACATAAAAGACAGGCAGATCGCTGGTTTTTGTACGTTCCTGAAATCAAGTTTAAAATTTTTGAAAGTAAAACTTGTAATTGTAAAAGACTTACTTACAAGGAATGGTCAACACAAGTGCAACGATTTTCAACTTAAGATTGTGTGCGTTAGATAGACATATGGTAGTAAGCAAACACATTACTAAAATGATGTCATCAAAATATTCTAATTTCTTGGACCCTATGACGCCCCTGGTTGTTACTAGCTTAACTATGGTTGCTTCTTCGCACATGGCCGATGACCTCGATACACGTGGCCTGCGAAAAAATGATTAGTGTTGCGTTTGCTTAATACTATAGGTCTATCTAACGCACACAATATTAAGTTGAAAATCGGCGCACATGTGCTGACCCTTCCTTGTTAGTAGATCATAGCCAAAAACTATACAGCGGAACTACATCGCATTTGTGAGTGTTTCGAAGTTATTTGAATTAAATTGGTTAAAAAATGTGACTTGACAAGTTACAACAAGCAACAGGAGGATAAACAGACAGACAAAGGGCCACTGACAAAACCATTTCCTCAGATGGTCAATGAGCTAAAGCTCGGCACTCAAAAAGCATTTTCATGAAATGAGAAGAGTAGACTAAGTATATCTTGAGTTATGAAAATTTAAATTATAAATTAAAGGGGACTTTTGTTAAATATCCCAATTATCAGGAACTGTCGTCCTGAAGAAGACATCGATAATTACTTCTGTAGAAATAAGGTGCAAGGTTCATTTCGTGTTAACAATACAAAATAAGGATCACCTACAAGTTAGTGTTATTTCATGAAAATTGGTAACTAGATGAGAATACAGAAAATATAAGCAGGCGTGCTTGGGTTAGCGGTTAGGACTGCAGACTGTAACGAAATTTACAGCCTCAGACCTGGCTTCAATCCTCGGCCACTGCTAATCGTTTACGGCTCGGTGTTGTACGGTAAACGTCACTGGATGGTTGATTGAAACCCAATCTCCTTCGGTGCTCCTTAGTGACCACTACTTACTGTAGGGGCCTAGGGAAGGAGACTCCTTTACTGTGGAGGAGGGGACGGGGATAGGTGAAAGGGTACAAATACCGAGACGATCTAACGCGGTAGCCTCCTATTTCCTCACCCACAGTGACTGGTTGAGTCTGGTTGTATGAACTTCGGTTAAATCGACCCAATGAATAAATTATTATTATTATCATTATTATTATTATTAATACAGAAAATATTAGAGAGAATTAAGAAAAAAAGAAAATTAAGCTTTGATTGTTAATGATTAATGAATGCACGCAACAGTTTACACGTTTACACAGAAAGGTAAAAAAGAAAGATTTAAAAACGTATGGCAATACTATGACATTTTCAAATCCAAAAATTGTGAATGGATTTTAAAAATTGTGTTGAGGTTGTAAGTAGTGATTTTATACAACGATGCATGCCCACAAGTTTCACAATCAGTAGATACTATGAGCTAAAAAATATCAAAAATGAGCGACTACATATTTGTAATTAATTCTTATGTTACAATGATATAATAGGCAATATTTTTTATTACAAGAAGGTGGATACATGCACTAGATTCAGAATTCGTAATTTTGACCTCCCTACCATGGAAACTAAACTTCTGCTTAATGAAAAAAAATTTGGTTACCATGGCTATACATCCGTTTTATGAAGAACACAAAGATGGACTCAAAAGTGATATGGTTAAACTCAGTTATACTCAGAAATGCAGTCACAAATTTTTACACTCAATGGAGGTGAGCGGTCTACAGTAAAATAAAGAGTCGTACTTTATTCAAAAATAATAAATTTTGGTATTATAATTACTTATACAAGAATATTATACGAATTAGTTATACGGCATCAATGCCTGAGGTAGGCTTGGGCTCTGTTCGTAGATATGTCACTTGGAGTATATTTTGGACTGGTAGTCGTTGCACCTGTTGTTGTACCATTGGCATTTATATGTTCCTTCTGGAGAGCGGTAATTCCATTCCCATAGATATTGGCAGTATTTTTACCTGCCAGTAACGCGGCCGCTGCCGCTGCAGCTTCACGGTCTCTGCTCTGGTGTCGGTATGTTTCAATATAGAAATTCGTGAAAAGAGCAATTAAGGTGATGCAATAAACGATTACGAAGCAATTGAGCACGAACGGAAACTCGCAGGTGGTAGACATTCCAATTATGAGATGCATGATGATGGCGCAAAATTGTATCTAGAAAAAGGGATAAAAACGAATTTCAAACCAGTGGAAAGAGAGTTACATCACGAGTCATCATTTGAAGCCATGTTGGTTTTTCGGCTACCACAAAGAAATAATAAATATATTCGGTTTATATTTATATAATAATTGGCTCTCCTTCCCACTCAAATGGCTAGGAAGGACAACATCTGGTACTGATTATAATTGAATTATATTACATGAACTGGACTACTTTTGAAAGGGTAGTACTTTTAGTTCTTCAGTGAAATGTTTGCTTTTCTTTAATAACGCTCCTACTTGTTTTTGTAATGATATATTTACTTGCATTTAGTGATATTTGAATACTTTTTCCTGCAATCACATATTTACAGCTAATTTATGGCGCACATAATTTTTTATCAGACAAAACAAAATGCTAGGATAATGTATTCATAAGTTAATGGGTAGTTGTAGTAGTCTTTGGGAAGGGAGAACTAAAATAATAAATATGGACAGTGATGATGTTTGTTAAAAAACGGTCCCAACTAGATGCTGACGAAGAATTTATGTATTGTCGAGATACAAAGTCATGATAGTGGGAAAAGTGGTTCTAACTATTTCTGTATTGCTGGGAGGAGCCCCCCAAGTGTAATTTGGATGAGGTGGGTGGAAACAAATAATGGATGGGACCACATTTCCCACTATCACGACTTTGTATCTCCACAATAGCTCATATAGTCCCAACTACTTATACCTGTACTTTCAGCTCCGTTCCTTAAAAACTCTGGGTATGTAAAGTTAAGGAAGTTTTGATCACTTTTTCAAATTACAGCACCTAAAGGACGCTACTTTTCCTATAATGCCAGTGCTTTTTCAAGCAAACTGTTCACCTTTTAAGGCAATTGGGATTTTCAGATTTTTCTAAATTTTTTCATAGAATGATCTGAGTCTCTTGCAAATTTTGATTTTAGATACCGAATATTTTTAAGTAGATACAGAATTAACAGACAGGTATTTTTGGGATACAAAGTCGAGGTAGTGAGACAGGTGGTTCTAACTATTTTTGGGTGGAGCCCATCAAGTGCAATTTTGATGTGGTGGGTGGGAACAATTAATGGACACTTTCCCACTATCTTGACTTTGTATCCCGACAATTTAATGGTGCAACATGCTTCACTAAACTTCATTCGCTTAACAAGATACAGGTTCTTGAAGTTTTGAAAACATGAACCCGATCACCATTATGACGGACCCCGCCCCACAGGCCCCACTATACGTTTACATAAAATAGATATTATCAAAACTGTTAAATAAAGTTAATACCATTGCCAATTAAAATAAATTGTTAAAAGTAAATAACATTGCCAACTAAAATGAAATTTTTAAAAGTAAATATCATTGCTAAATAAAATAATTGTATTTTTGGCCACTGCAAGACTGTCATTGCAAAAATAAATAAAATTAATACAATTATTTATGTTCATCAATAGAAGTACTGATGAACATAAATAAATCACTAAAGGATTAAAGTAATATCATACCCGAATAGAGTACCATCACTGAACGAAAACGTTTTACCCCTTTTAAAATAGGGTTTTAAAGAATTTAACATTTTAATTTAACTTTCTGAGGATTTCTTTGAAATCGTGTAGTACCTCCCGCAGTTTTTTGATATTTTGATATTTCTCAAATCCCACAATAATCTAAAACTTAATTAAGGATTTTTCTTTCTTAAAAAATATTTTGAAAATGAAAAAAAAAATAGTTTTTCTACAAGAGAAAGTGTTTATGTAAAATGTTAAAATATTTCAATAAAAAAGGGGCAAAATAGCAACCTTACGGGTAAGATTAGGCAGTTTGAATTTGCCACCAAATCTTAAATGTCAATTTAGTATTGGTATGTTGGATGGGAGGGGAGGTTGCTTTGAACCTTAGTTTTTGGTTCCCACTGCCGTATGAGCTTGTTGCAAAATGTCGCCCGAGGCATTTCACGCAAAATACTTAAGGGGATTTTCACGGCGCAAAATCTAAAAGTACAAACTACAACTGGTAATAAACTCTGAAAATGTATCCAAGTTGTACATCATTCGAAGGGCGAGGATTAGTAGAATTTAATTATTTTCAAGTAAATAAGTATTTTTTGAAAAAACCGTTACTTTTAAATTCCGCATAAAAAGTGTTGTGTGTGCCAGAATTGAAAAAGAAAATACTGGATTTATTTCAAGAGCTTTAAAATCATGCATCACTAGTCAAAATTATCGGATGTTAGGGGGAGAAGGGGCATTTTATTAATTATAAGGTTTTTCATTGTGTAGGTTTCATTATTAGGGAGACCATGATTTTAATAATTCTGAATTATATTATTATGTAGAATTTATAATTAGGTAGACCGTAATTCTATTATTAAGTAGAGTATGTAGATCTGAATTAAAATTACCAGTACAGTAATAATATGTTGCAAATAAATCGAATGTTGCGAAAAAGGGGACAGCAGACGGACGCAGCAAAACAAAGTTATTTAAGTTTTACTATTATGTAGATTAGGGGACAGAGGACAGCGAATTGACGTCGCCAGATAGAATTATTTGAGTTTCATTAATTTGTAGATTGTCAGTAAAGGTGTGATATGTTTCACAGAAATATTGGAGGAGAGAGGACAGCAGATGACCGCCCCCGTACAGAACTATTTGAATTTGATTATTATGTAGATTAGAGAAAAGAGGACAGCGGATGGACGTCCCCGGAAAGAAATATTTGAATTTTATTTCTTTGATTAGATTTACGAATTATCCCTTGCATCGGCTCCATTAAATCCGGATACTTTTAACATTGCAGGCATACAACTAAGCATTATAAATGTAGCCATTTCAGCAGCATTTCCCTTTAATCCGGATCTCTTATCTGTATAGACTGATTTGTCTGTATTATGCATAAGCATACTATTTTTATTTAGAATGCAAATATTTTTTTAAATGTTAAACAGCTTTTCCACAATTTTAATATAAAGTACACGGTGTTGTCTACTATGTATGTGGTCTATTAAAAGTTGCTTCTTAGCGATTTTTATTTGATAGATGTTGTTTAAGACGTACCACACTTAAGTTTTAATGAAGCATACCCGTTTTGAATTGGGTTATATAATATTACCAATACTCAACCAGTGATGCCCTTAGTTTTGTATTTTTACTAAAATTTATTAAATATAGACTTTCGGGGTTATAGTATTTTAAATTTGGGGGAAATGCCCAGTGCTACTGGTTGATAAAAATTTCAGGATGATAATATCCGGGTGGGGGGGGGGGGAAAGGAATTCCCCAGTATAGTCTGAAATCTGCGTTACAGCATTTAAATTGTCTACGTACGAAATGGGTTCCATTTCACTTATGCATTTATTTTTAAATGCCGTAAAAGGGATCACCAACGAATTTTCCTTTAAAGATATTCAAAACAATGGGATATATTTTTTAAAATACCGATCGGTGGCAAGTGGTTTTTCTATATAGTTTGTCCTTGTCAAAAGGCAGAGAAGGGCTCGGCGGCTGTGAACGTGAAATGAAGTTCGCTATAGAAATAGGACCGACAGAAATGTTATAGTGCAAAAGCCTGTGTAATAGCAAAGTACGAAAAATGAATTCGAGGTCGGGCACCCTGAATGGAAGGCAGTCGAATCGAGGAAACCTCAAATTTATGGATACGTCTATACATACTGTTGGTTTTGGCTGTTGGTAAACTATTTTCAAAGCTTTTGCTGTTTTCCACCTGGCCTGGAATGTTTTGACCTAATTTATTTTACACTACGCTAACAGTGTTTGTTCTATGTTATGTTCCTGTGAAAAGTGGATAACATTGTTTCCTAAAATTTCTTAATATAACTACATATGTAAAAAAGATGCTCTGTCGCTTTATGGTCTTAATCGCATCACTTTAAAATATTGCAAGTATTGGTATCGCATCATCCTGGTATCGCAAGTCCCGCAAGTATCGCAAAATTTTTAGTAAAGACCAGCTAATTTCTAAAAATAATTAATTCTCACAGAAAATAAGAGTCCATAGGTAATTTTAATTTTTCTTTCATTATATCGACGTTAAGATGCATTTGTTTTGAGCTAGACTTTGCGCAATGTCTAGAATACAGATATTTTACTTTAACAAAAAAATAAGTCCGTAGGAAGCAGACCATGCTTAATGTCCCATCTCTTAAACTAGACCGTAATTTTTGTATAAAATAGCCCTTAATAATGAATTTAGTAAATGCATAACTTTATTAGTTGGCCAGTAGATGCCAATTAACTGATTTTTTCATTATCTTTCACAATTTTTTCATTCATGCAATACTTGCGATACTTTGCGATACACGATTTGGTATCGCATTGGTAACGCATCAGCTAAATTATGCGATACTTGCGATATTAGTATCGCAACGGTATAGCAAGTGGATGCCCTAGTATTAATCATGCATGAGGAGCAGGCGTGTATTCTGGTCCTAGTTCTTACCAGTTGCAACTGCGTCAAATATCGCTTCCACCAGAGGTACTTCTGAACACCCGGGCCAAACACAGACAGGAAGTAATACGTGTACATGATGACATGAACAAAAGAGTTGACCATGCATTGAAAGAATACTGTAATAACAAATATAAATACACACATATTATACTCATACATTGATATTTTTATACATAAATATTTTAGACATTAATGCATTTCATAAACAATAATTGAAATTGAAGCGATATCCACAGAAAAAATCTGGCAAACATTTCAAAATTTAACAAATTAAATTTAAAAATTTTTTTAATTAAAAATTTCAAAATTTTAAAAAATTTCAAAATTTTAAAAAATTTCATAATTTTTAAAAATTTCATTATTTTTAAAAAATTTAAATTAAAAATTTTTTTAATTTTAAAATTTAATTTGTTAAATTTTGAAATGTTTGCCAGATTTTTTCTGTGGATATAGTCTTCATTGCTTTACGCTTTCAATTTAAATCAAAGTTGTTAAAACATAATTTTAGGATTGACCAAAAAATCTAAAAACTGTAATTTTTGTTAGTTAGGCCATTTTGTAACCAATTCTTGGCCAATTTTAATGGATGGGGTGTCAAAAAATTCTCCCAGAAATTGTCTTCATTTTGGTATATTGTTTGTCATATTCGAATAATAAACTTGGCTTTTATAGCCTGCTAGAATCCCCCAATATAAATGGCCCACCCTGTATTCTGAGGGGCCTCAGAAAAATGGATTTTTTTTACAATTTTTTAGAATAAAATAAAACTTTTTGAATTTTTAAAAACGAAGAAATTAATTTTTAGAAAATGGTTTAAAGGTCACAAAACCTCAAATTTTTCGAAAATCGGATAAAAAATGTAGGAACTGCAAGGCGCCAAAGTTTAAAAAAGTAGTATGTTTTAAACTTTGGCGGGCTACTGTGGACGGACGGCGCAAATTGCGACCGAACTGTTTTAGGGCTGTAGTAGACTCGGGTGGATCAATTAATTGTAGATACTTATTTTAAAATCGGAGCGTACCACTTGGCGTGGTTCTCTTGTAAGCAAAGGTCGGCGCCTATCGTATAATATAGGCAAAAATGTAGGCGATAGGCAGGCAGGCAGACAATTTTAAGAAAAAATTGTATAGGCAATAGGCAGGCAAATTAAAAAGATAAAAAATAGGATAGTAGGCCAATGCAAACGCCGACCTTTGTTGTAAGACTAAATACGTTTCCAAGTAATGCCCAAATATCAAACAAGCAAAGTACAATAAAATATCATTCAATACAACTCGTACCAGCAAAACAACATCGGCATCATACATACCTGCTCCACTCCGAACGGCACCACTCGAATTGGAAACCCTTATCGACACTATTCGTACCATGCTTACTAGTATCAACCACAGACACAAAGGCGACTCACATCCAACCCGCTCGTACCTGAACCATCCGCACCGAGACCATTCATATCAGAACCAGTCATTCCTGCCCCACACTTACTGAAAACATTCGTGCCAAACCCCCTTGAACCTACACCACTCGTAGCGGCACCGTTCGCTCCAGCACCACTTGTACTTCCGGACTGTCCCGGTCGTGATGCTACGGACTATTGTTTCCTCTGTCATTTCAGTAAATATCAAGTAACCAAAAAAAAATATGTGTCAATATATAGTCGACCTACCGTATTTCCTGTAATAGGACACCGCGTGTATTATTCAAATTCAGACCTTCGAGACCCGTGTACTAATAAAAGCCCGTCTACTACCATATAAGACAGTGTTAAATAGACCCGTGTACTATTCAAACTCATACCTCTCAGACCCGTGTACTAATACAGGCCCGTGTACAATTACAGACCCGTGGTCTATAACAGGAAATGCGGTACTTACTTAAATGAATAGTAATGTAAATTTTGAGATAATTGCAGTCCTGTGGTCAAGTACACAGTCAAGGATAGTAAAAAACAAAGTAGTATTCTACTTACTTGGCTCCTTTTATTGTCCAATGTCCCTTACAAATCACCTACACTTACAGAAGTGTTCAGGCACCCCCTGTTAAATTCTGTGTAAATTTAAGTATCAAATTGCATCTTGATTGTTAAAGTCCATATGCTATTACGTAGAGAATTTAATTTTGTTATTATTGACACGTAGGTAGATGGGTTCCAACGAAATATTTATGTATTGTCATTTAGGGACAATTTCCGAACTGAATGCCAAACTGATGATAGGTGGGTTAAAGTGTGCTAATGGATCATTTGCCTGGCATGATGTACATTCCCAAAATTGAACGCTAAAGCTGAGTGCTAGCTTAGATACGAGTAACATCCCATGCTAAGGATACTCGTTTACTTATCAGTTGAAATAATGACAGAGAGCATTAAAATACAGTAAAATCCGACTATAACGGATGCCGCCGGACCGAAGAAATCGGTCCCTTATAGCCGGATTCTCTTTTAACCGTTTAAGGGATTTCCCTTATAAGTGGATACAACAAACTCTTTGCTTCTTCACACTTTTTCCTATGAGCCATGTGCTCGTGATTTTCTCACTTTCTTGTTTAATTCGGCTTATTACACTTGAACTAATTCCTGTTTCTTTGATTACGTCTGCCTGCTTATAGGTTTTTAACTTTTGAAAAATTTCATATTTTTGTTATGTGGTAAATGAGTTCCTTTTCCTTTTGGTTGCCATTGTAAACTGAAGGAAGCAGTAAAGTTTAAGTTGAATGTAGAGTCACTAGCAACAAAAGCCGCGTAATCTATAAATACGATGACCTACTTAGATTTAAGATAATTTAAATGTTGAGATAAGATAGCTGCAGTGTAGTTGCAAAGTATTGTAGTTTCCTACTTGTTCGGCTCGGTTCAGTCCTATTATTTTTAATATTTTTCTTGAAAATTCCCTTATAAGTGGACTAAAAAACCAAAAAATTGTCTAAAACTTGTCCCGTATACCCAGATTTTCCCTTATATCGGTTGCCTTAAATCCGGATATTTTTAACGTTGAAACATAGGCTGGCCAACCAAATATTTTAAATGTGTCCCTTTAAGCAGGATTTCCCTTTCATCCGGATCCCTTATAGTCGGATTTTACTGTAGTAACATTTGGATGACGTCATTTATGGGCGATTCCCATATGTATAGTAGTAACATAACATACCATGCTTATGATATTATTTTAACTAATTTGTAAACAAATGACAGGGGAGATCCTTTAAATGGGGATATTTGGATGACGCCATTTATGGATGATCTCTGTTTGTATACTAGTAACATCCGATCTGATGTTACGGATATTCGTTTAATTAATTTTTGTAACACTCATAAATATTGCCCATGCATTTTATTTCTACTTTCGCCATGGGTAGCCAATGTCCTAGGTTTGAGCGTGGGTAGCAAATGTCCTCGGTTAAGGGTAGCAAATGTCCTAGGTTGGGTTTTGGGTAGCAAATGTCCGGGTAGCAATTTTCCGGGTAGCAAATGTCCAGGAAGCAAATGTCCGTTCACCGAAAAATGTTAATTAGGAGTTTTTGAAAAGTGTAAAATGTTCTATTTACATGTTTTTTGAAAAGTGTAAAATATTCTATTTAAATGCTTTCAAGACATATTTCAATATTTTTGTAGATAGTGGATATTTTTTTTGCTAAAAGTGGATATGGGACATTTTGGTTCTTCACAGACGATATATACTATGTAATGCTGTTTCGTAGTATTGCGACTGCACATAGTTATGATATGCATAATGCACAGTACTACTAAGAGACAAAAAGTGTTAATATTCTAATGCTACAAAAGAACATATTTGTGTATTTGGAGCTTAGAAAAAATACAGCTATACTCAAGAATTTTTTTACACATGCACGATAGTTTTTTGTAAGCCAGAAATATACCTATGTTCATGAATAAGATGTTTCACTGCACTACCGCAAATAAAAATTTGAACAGCGGAACCTACCTTGTCCCCCAGGAGTGTACTTGGCTCCTAACCACCAATTAAGAATCATCGAGCCATGATGGTAAACGTGAAGAAAGGTCACTTGAGAATTTTTCTTGCGTAAAATAAAAAACACCTGCAAGCACAAAGCTAAACGTGAATCCACAGTTTCGGCTATTTTCATTACTAAAATATTCCTTAAGATCAAATGTTTAAAATGCACATCTTCAGAAGCTATTTCGAGTTTCTTGTATGTGAACCGGTGATTCATAATTAATATTATTGATAACACAATTAAGTTAAAGAAAATTTATTAAAATACATTTTGTCGTTTAAAACAAGGAAAAAAGCACTTACCGTATCAAATGTATCAATTATTTTTGAAAAGAAAAACCACCAACAAGCTGCTGCCATCTAAAAGACCAAATTGAAACCTTTGAATTTATAGCACACACCAATTATATGATTTACCATTTCAGGCTAACTATAAAACTCGAAAGGGCTTTTAAAAATCGAATCACTGATAATTAAAAACGGGGTATATATTATATATTATAGATAACTTTATTCATAAGAACTTAATACTAGAGCCATCATAGTAAAATACAGAAGATTACAAGTCGCATATTTTTTATTTTCTGTTTTTTACTATGATATAAGATTGAATATAGTAGATATTTAGTGTAGCCAATTATGCATTGTAAATACAGAGAGAAAGACAACTTTATCAAAATAAATAAACTAGTCACTGTCCTCCATTGAGGATAGCCCAAAGGACTCACTAGTCAGTATACATTACCCAATTTTATTATACGTAAATTATGCTTGCTAGTGTAATAAATGCATTTCAAAAATTAATCAGTAGGCTGCTCTTCTTTGAATCAGATTTTCTTATGATGAAGCTGTAGGCTACCAACGATACTAATCAACTTTTTTTTCAACTATTTCCGTGTGAAACACAATCTAAAATTATTAAATAAAGTAATAAACTGCTAATGGAAATTAATCACATTATAAATTTGCTAATCTTGTTTAGTTGCATTTCTAGTTTTATATAATTTAATCAGACTTACCCTTAAAGCTTGCGGAGAATTACTATAGTCAACAGGCTGACATCTGAGGCTGTAACTTGATTGCCATGCACTTATTAAAAACTGAAAAATATAAAAAGATATGCATGAAATATTTAATTGTTTCATAAATACAAACTTCTATTTACATTAGCTATTTCTTTTTGAAGAATACGATAATAATCTGACCGTTGCAAGGATGGCCCGGGTGGCCGCAACATTTTGCCGAATCCTTGGCACCATACATTTAAAATTACCTTCGTTAAAGCTTATGCTACGTTAAAAATATATCCCATTTTTCCTTGCATTAAAAGAAGTCACCGGATAACTTTTAGAAGAGGTCGTAGGTCATACAAGGCTACTGTGCTTAAGCCACAATAAAGGTGTTCTTGGATGAACGCTTAAAAGTTTAATGAAAACACTCCTTAAAAATTGTGACTTATGGAGCTCAACCAAGACACAGACAGACAAACAGAAGCAGTTCAATAGATGCTCAAATGCTCAATAATCAATGAACAATACTCTTAAAATACACCTTAAATACATCTTTTTTCGGATTCTTCGATAAAAATCCGGCGCGAAGCGCCCGATTTGTCGACCGGGGGCCCGAAATAGATGCTGAGCTTACAGTGCAATTTAGCTTTATGCTTTTTTTATTTTAATAAAAGAGTAGAATCCTATTGTGCCAACGCTCAAATGACGGCAGCGGCTAACTTACCTTGCAATTTATTCTTTTGAATTTCACATTTTATTAAATGCGTTGTCGCACGCACAGTTTTATCATTTTGGAGTGACGGACAGCAGCTGGCACGAGGTTTGTCGGTTGTACAAATGGTGTAGGTATGACTGAAGGCGTACAATTATCCAACGAAACCTTGGGCTTGGAAAAAGAGGTGCCAGTGCAAACGCTGCTTGTACCACAATGCTTTTCACGCGTGGGTTGAATGCCAGTGGTATAGATTCGAGTAGCACAGGTACAAGCAGTACGATTACGAATTTAGTTCAAATAGATTGAAAAAAATATTAAAAATTGAAATGGAGGAATTAAAAGCTATGATATTTGAAGGACGTCATTATGGACGATCCCTGAATATCTTCCCTGAATATCTATAACCTACATACGTATGTATGTTCATGACCTGTAGTTCTAATAGGTTGGAAAAAATCCTGACCTCTATTGCAGTCTAGGTAGATTATCCTCCTCTTCAGGAGCTATTCTGCTTCTTCCCTATAAGGAGGACAAGGGCAAAAGGTATTTGCACCAGAGTGTACTCTGAGGACCAGTCAAAGTACAAACGAGTACACCCAGAATGCCCCTCGTACTTACATCACGTATATGGACGCAGCGTGAAAGTAATATCAGATGCTATGGAATGAAGGGCGCAATGAATGGTCTGCTGAATGGTATTGCAACTATGCTACCCAACTAAGAAATAGCTGTTAGCCTGCAAGGCACAATTAGTACGCTGTCTACGTCTCTTCACACGTATGAACGGGATCGTACACTACTTCCCATTAGTTGCGCACAAACAGTTCTCACATACCTTCCCCCACCAAGCATTTCCACTGCATTAACTTCTGTGCAACGAGAAGGAAGTAAGCTACCCGGCTAAGGATTCGTTCGAGCGGATCAAAAAGAAACCGCTGAGTTATCGAGGACAGAGACACATCTCCCCTCGGCCACATAGCCAGGATGGGTACAATGGGTGCCAGTAGGAGTGAGCTAGTTGCGAGTTTTAGTATTACGAGTGTGCAGGGTGCAGGTGGTGCGAGTACAAGTGGGCTCGGTAACAGCGCCACAAGATTAAGTTGCCAAGGTATAAAACGTGCCGGTACGGGTGGGTTTCGTAAGAATAGCTCTGGTACATAATAGATTGGTCTGATGCTTATTGGTACCAGTATGTAGGGTACGAGTGATAAAAAATAGCTTGGTTGTAATATTACCATTACGAGTATTCTAAGTATCAGTTTTGCTAGTAGCAGTGTGAGGGTTACGAGTTGGCTTGTAAAGAATAGCACCGGTACGAATGCGTCATATACAAATTTTGGTGGTACCAGTGAGTAGGGTACAAGTGATAAAAATGAGCTTGATAAAAATATCACTGGCAAGAGTGAGCTAGGTACGAATTTCCTCTGTTGTCATTTTCTGTACCTTAAAAATTGCATAAATAATGTTTATTATTCCGGGCTTTGTTCATTTAAATTTAATTTATCTTTGAATTATTTTATACTTATTATTACTAGGAATGCTGTGTTCGCCAAACCGAAAATAGTATAATTATGCTTAAGGATTGAATTGTACAAATTAAAAATTTAGCTTACAACCAAACCACCTACTGTTTCCTCGGGATCTGGAAAAACCTAGCCAGAAACGTTTCATCAGTAAGAACGAATAAAGTTGTAACTCAAATGCATTTTGTGCAGTGCATTAGCAGCAGCACGCCAAAACTCAAAAAAACTGAACTTAGAACTTCTAGTTTGAGTGAGATTTCAATGAAAATTTCAGCCTTGTAAATTTTAAACATTTATTT
This sequence comes from Dicyrtomina minuta, assembly GCA_949802685.1. Lineage (NCBI taxonomy): Eukaryota > Metazoa > Arthropoda > Collembola > Symphypleona > Dicyrtomidae > Dicyrtomina > Dicyrtomina minuta. The sequence goes on along the minus strand of OX461808.1, from coordinate 70,156,083 downwards.
AAGAACTAATTTCTGGAAATTTTTAAATTCGACTTTTTCATTTTTTTTAAGAAACCATGAATAAAAATTAGACCTTAAAAGTAAGGCATTTTATTAACTTTTTGAATTAAAAAAAATCGAACTTAACAATTTTCAGAAATTAACTTCGAGATAAAAGTCTGACACATCACAATACTGCAAGTTCCATTTAAATTAGACAAAAATCGTAGAATTTACAGCGTGGCAAACTGAAAAAGTTTTTTTGAATTTTAGCCTGCTGCTGCTAAAGCGCCGCGAAAAATGCACTCAAGTTACCACACTATTTGTTTCTACTGAGGTCCAAAGAACCGTTTCTGGCTATGTTTTTTCAGATCCCGAAAAAACATAGTAAATGGTTCGTTTGCTAGTCTTATTTTCAGTTTTGTTGGTCCAGGTATTAGTTTATATACTCCACAAGAAGATGTTCTCATCAAATGTATCAAGCGCAGTGACAAAGAGTTTAAATTAACTAAGTAGTTGTGTATTATTTCATAAGACATTTAATGAGTGAAGGTATGGTGGAGGATCTATACCATTCTTTCTTAAATCTAATACCATTATATTTATAATTCAATTTATTGGGTCTTGCGTTAGTTCTTATGTAGAATTTAAGCCAGTCACTATATCTATTCGAATTTTCCAATTTATTTCCAAAGTTAATCAATATTGTTTTATACCTAACTTCCGTGGACCTATACCTATACAATGACAGAGCAAACGAATACATAGAGGACTTCTCAGTAATTGAGTGCCTAGAATCTGACCATCTTCCAGTAATAATCCAAACCACACAGGCTAGAAAAAACTAAAAGACACTGCTGTAGTTGTTAAAACATGCATACGTTGGATTAAAGAGAATGCGATAAACTTCGAAATGCAACTGAAAACCAACAGTACAGACCTTAGCTGCAATCATTGCGACTTTGAAACTTTGAGAGACCTCATCTACAATACAGCAAATAAAGTGGGAATGAGTACGGAAACAAAAAGCAGTACAAGAATAAACTACAGTCCCAAATGGTTTGACAAGGACTGCAGCATGGCTAACCGTAACGCACTCTACCTCTTGCATAATTACAGGACAGACCTACTGCATATAGATCCATGTAATGACATTTTTGAGAGCCTCTTACTTATATAGTATTATTTGTATCGCAGACTATGTACAAATAAAAAACGTTTTTGAGCATTTACAGAAGAAAATTCATCACAGCAAGGATTCAAAACGCTACTGGAAAGCAGTTAACACGTTAAGAGACAAGAAGTATAGCTTTAAATCAAATGACATTACCAAGTTGCAATGGGATGTATACTTCCGAGCTGTCTTTGAAATTACAGAACTCGACTTCGCCGAAGTATCGGATTCAAGCGACACAGCCTTAGCATGTGACCCTGCCTTACTTGACGCTGAGATATCTATGATAAAACTACTTAAAGCAACTAACAACCTGGCAAAACATAAATCCCTTGGTGCTGATGGAAAACCTAATGAAATATGGAAAAATTTGGATGATATGATTACCCACTTAAACTACTGAACACTGCAAAAGCCGAGCAGATACTCAGCTACTGGGCTAAAATCATAACGGCACCAATATTTAAAAAGGAACTCAGAGCAACCAAGTAACTATCATCCGATAGCCCTGATTAATACAATCACCAAGTTATACACTTGCATTATGTCAAATAGACTACATTCTTTTTGCTTCGCGAATGATACTGTTTCGGAGAAGCAAGCTGCGTATAGGAAAGGCCGTGGATGAACGGACCATATATTTGCATCATACACCTGCATCTTAAAACAGCTTTATAGTCCGGCCCTTAAAAAGGAAGGAAAACTGTTTGCACTGTTTGTGGATCTCAGCCAAGCCTTTGATTCCATCAAGAGGAATAAGCTTTGGACTAGTCTAAGTAAAGCTGGTTTGAGTGACCAGTATATTGCCAAAAGTAGAGAGCTTTATGATCTAGCCAAAACCAAAGTAAAATGTAAAGGATATATAGACTTAATTAGAGTTATGAGAGGAGTTCGGCAACGTAAAACGCTATCACTGACATTATTCTCAAACTTTATCGACAAGATCGCTGACATACTCCGAGAAAGCAATATAAACGGCATACAAAAGTTTACCTTCAAAATACCTATTATTTTATACGCTGATGATATCATAATCCTTGCTTCTAACTACTTACAAAGACAAATAGACAAAATATGTGATTTCTTTAAAGCAAATGATTTAAAAGTCGACCTTTTAAATGCCAAGGTAATGATATTTTGGAAAGGAAACAAAATCAGCAACTCCACTAAGTTTAACTGGGAAAGCAAACCGCCTAAAATCGTCAATCACTACGTCTACCTAGGTTTTCCCTTCTTACAAGTGGAGTTGTCAATGAAGAAAAAAATCATTTCTTCAGTAAAGCTAAAGCAGCGCAAACTAAGTCTTTTGACCTTTTTTACCGAACAAAACTGAGTGACATTAACAAACACATTCAACTCTTCAACTCCCTTGTCAGCTCGATATTGATGTATGCCGCGTCTGTGTGGGATATTTGATATATCAATAAATTTGAAACCTTCCAAACTATGTTTCTACGACGTCTGACTGGCTCATTGAACTCAACACCAGGATACTACCTCTGACTTGAGACAAGAATGCCAAACATAAAGCTGAAGTTATTCAAAGCACTACTCAGATTCCTAGAAAGGACTATTAACTTAAAGGACATCAGTATTACTAGGAGCTGCTACGAAGAAGTAATCAAGATCAAACCCACAGACTCTCGTTACAACTGGAAACTGCAAGTTGAAAAGATTTTTGCCGACGCATCCCTAGAAGAAACCCACCAAAAGCTGGATGATGATTAAATTAAAAAGCAAAGAGCAAATATCCTAAAAAAATGACGATGGGACTGCACTAACTGAGATAATCAGAGAATGCAGGGCTGCAATGCATTAAGACATTACGCTCACGAGAATACTCACGCTTTAAAATCAGAATATTTTGATATAAACCTAGCAAGGAAAACGGTCAAATTCGTGCTGAACCTAAGACCTGATCTTCCGAGAATCGTCCTTAGAGTAAAAACTACTAAGCTTAACGGCATGAAAAAGGTATAGAAGCAAGCTGAATCATCTGACTGCGAACTATGCGGAAGAGAAGTAGAAGACACTTTTCACATAATGCTTAACTGAACGCATTATAGATCACCCAGAAACAAATTTCTTAAGGAACTGTTTGAAACAAGACCAACCAGGGAAAACCTCATACTGAAAACCTTCAACTGCTTTCTAGATGCAAAAGGATTTGAACAACTCTTCAACTTTTGGGACGAAGCTCTAAGGACAAGGAATTTTTTCTACAAATGTATTGAAAAAGAATGAAATTCCTTGCATTCTACCTTACGAACAAAAAATGATTACTACTTCTACTACATCACTACCTTTTCTACTTATTGTGATTCGTGTGATTAAAGCTTTGATTAACAGATTGTAATGTGCTGAATGACCCGATGCAATGCTTAATTGTAATATTTTATTGTAATTTTTACCATGATTTTTTTTGTACAGGTAAATCCCCCCAGGAAAAATCTAACGTACATATAGACTGAAAGACTGTATATCACATACCTTATTTAACCAAGGATAAACAACCTTGTATAACCAGTTTTAAATAACCGATCTTGTATGGGCTGCGGCAAAATCGACTCAATGAATAAATTATTATTATATATCAAGCCTAACTTCTAAAAAAGATGGGACACATGAGAGGATCTCAAGGGAATAATTCTCAAACTTATTCACATTGACCTAAAATTACGAGCATATATATACACATTTTGACGGATTGGAACCAAGACAAATAAAAAACACAGTTAAAATACGACAAGTAGGCAGGAACAGTTTTTCATGCAATGCACTGCTTGGACGAACACGATCGCAGCATCTTTGGGAACGACAACGCTGATGAAACAGAAAACACATCTGTTAAACACGAATCTACGCAGAAAAACATAACTACGTTTGATGTGGAAATAACGATAACAGAACTATAAAGTGCTATCCAACGACGTTCAAATCATGAGTCCCTGCGATCAGACTGCATCCCCAATAAAGTCCAAAAAATCTTCAAATATATTCATGAGACTATCTTCTACAAGGCATTGTTTGAACACATTCAATGTCTTGAAGAAAGAACACCCAAACCTACCAACCAATTATTGACCTATTGCTTTGATCAATACCATAGCAAACTTGTACACATGAACAACCAAGCTGTGGATGTGAGTCACATTTTGATCTTCTACTCTTTTGTACTCAAACAACTGAAAAAGCCATCAACTCAAGAAGAAAAATTATTTCCCTCTTCCTTAATTATATATTATTGCCAAGCTTTTGACTTTCCGCGCCGGATTTGGCAACCGTAGGCTCAAAGTAGTTGCTGAGCTTATAGCAAAATTTGACTTCAACAAATAGGTTAAACCTTATTTTAGCAACACTAAAAGACGGTCTATAGAGAAGAAGTATTTCATCGAAACTTACTCGTTACTTCTTGTGTTAAATTAAATGCTATTCGTAAAGTTAAATTTCTTAGCATTTCCTCTCGTAGCACACAGCTTACGGACTGAAAGACAGACAGATTTACCAACACAAAACAACAAACAGGCAGACTGAAAGACCGACAAGGCTATAATTTTGCTCAAATTATGATTGGACCCCACGGAGTTAATGTGACAGCTTGGGATTTTTAGATTTGATAAATAAGTTAAAATTTTGTTGTAATCGATTATGGACCTCCCCGGAGTTAAGTTATAACATGGGAGTGAGGATATAATAAATAGGTGATAATTGTGAAGACATCATTTATGGACCCTCCCTCCGATAACCTTCAAAAACAATAGGATGCCTCTTGCTTGCATTTGTGAGAGTTTAAAAGTAGTTTTAATGAAATTAGTTACAAACTGTGACCAAAACCATTTCAATAGATGCTTGCTCAGCATCTAAAAACTATCGATCTGACTTAAAAAAGCAGGCCTAAGTGATCATGTCATGTGATCATATAAACAACAAGGGGTCAAGCCCCTGGTTTCACTTCGATAGGGTAATATTCAATACTCACACCGTTACTGTCTTTGGAACACTCAACGGCTTGTGTGGCTACGGGTTTGTCACGAGATGTCAAATTTAATAGAGAAATGAAAAACCAAACCCGGGAAAACCCGGGAAAGACGAGGTCCTCCTTGAATTACGTAATCAGGGCCTTCGAACAAACCTTTTTGTGCTCTTGAAACCCCCAAATAATCTCCAACCACTTTTTTTTGACTCGCTGAAGTACAAAAATTAACTCTGTGGTGATTCTTATGTCCTGGTCAAACCCATAAATAAACATCACCCACCTAATACTGTTTATTTTCCCTAACTGTAACATTACAGTACATGTTCACATCAAAGCTAAAATGTTTTTAATTCATTCAAAATGAGAGATAAACTTCTCGTACCGAGTCGCTGATAGTTAAGAAATTAAATGATAAGGCAATGTAACTTAGTTTGAGACAGCGACTCGGTACGAGATTATCTCTAATTACAACTAAAAGCTTGGGAATTAAAACCTATTGCATTTCAGCAAAGGAATCTATTATTCTATTATATTATAAATAATAAGCAAGACTGCGACTGCTTCGATGAAGCTACCACTACTCTATGAACTTATTTTTTTCCTGTGCATGAATGCATGTACACTTTCCATTAAGTAAACCGGCGACTACATTTAAGCGGGAATATATTTTTGATTCTCATTTACCAATTCACCAACCCAAAACCAATGCACACAGTACATACATAGCTGAACGCTTTACAACGTATTAGGGGTGGCTCATAAATTGTGTCACTGAAATTATCACTCCCTTAGGAGCTACCCACCCCAATCATTTAACCTTACTTAAGCGGTTATCTTTAGCATGCATGGCCACGGCATGTCATCAATACCAATTAGAGCCACTGATGACATCATTTATAGACGATATCTTGCTGCTGTTCGATTTCCTTTCTATGCTAATACTAATAGTAAGCCTTCGTCCTCCCTGTCCCTGCTCCCTCTCTCTCCCTCAGCCTCATTTTAACTAGCCTTCTATCCTACTGTTTCTACTTTTCGGCGGGCTGATTTAACTTTCCTAAGCCGACTGACTACTATTGCCATTTTCAATTTTCTCATTCACTTAATTTGCAGTCTCATGTCTCATTCAGAGCAGTTCCGAATTTCCGAAGTTGGCTTCATTTTGGATTTGACAATCTTTTTCATTCCGCGCAACGTATGCTGGCCATGTATCATATTTTGTAAACAGATAACATCGCAGCTGATGAAGCTTTTAATTGTATTTTATATTGCGATGTGCAGTGTTGTAAATTGCTACTTTATGTTATTGGTATTAACGTGAGGTAGGGGTTCAACCTACATGCTGTTTTAAATGGACGGACATTCCGAAACAATGTAGGAGTAGGGGTTTAAATATTCAAATTTTTGCACCACGAAATTTATGCACGCTCCCATAGTCATCAACATTCAAAACCGTAACCCTCGCCGTCTGTGGCTGTAGAACTTGGTACTTAGTGTGCACATTACTGCATACAGCTCTTACCATGGAGTGCATGTACTTTATATTTTTCTGTAGACTTTAGTGTTTAGTCGAATATGTTTTTAGCTGTGGCTTGAATTTGAGGAGACATACCTAGACTACTTACTTAACAAAATAATAATTGCCAAATAAGATGTCGGCTTCAGTTTGTAGTGAGATGCAGTTCTTCTGTGGACTTTACGGTGCAACACGGCGAACTAATATGTAGCCAACGTAAAAATGCACTACAAAATTCAATAAACAAAAGAATGAAAAGAATAAAATCAAAGTGGAAAATTTGTGAAGATTTGTAAAGTTTATTTTGCATGTAAACTCGTTGTGGTTGTCAGCTCAAAATCCCATGTAAATCATGTACTGGCAAATTGTGTACTTTAAATGTCGGCTATGGCTATGACAAAACAGTGTGAGAATGCAGTGGACATGTGAAAAGTAGTTGATCGAAGTATGTACCTAGTAATAAAAATTACATCCGTCCATGATTAGTACTGCCTTTAGTAAAGCTAATACTTTTTTAAGTTACAATGAACTTCAAACGTCTTTTTCGTTTCGTGTGTATACGTTTTCATTGGCTAATTTGATTTGGCGCGCAAATACATTCGCATCTATGAAACATTGCTTCACTTCTCAACACCATCCGCCAGCTGTAATAATACAATTTGTTGTGACAGTGGAACTGTGTGAGGAGTTGTGGAGTGGAGTGCGTGTGGTTGCTATGGCTTTAACATTGTTGTACTATAGTCCGCATTGATTTGATCTGGTCTCACTATTATTTCTCACAGCTGTATACTTACTTAGTAATATTTCTCACTTCTCACAGCTGTAAACGTACTACGAAGGACGAAAACGTCCAACAACGGCCGAAAAATTTTTTGAGTAAATACAGTACGAGGAACCTCGTTATAAGTAAGACGGCGATTTAGTGTATCCGTGACAACAATATTTTGATTCTCAAATCCCGCTTCCCGCTACAGCTCTCAACGATATGTGTGCCTGTGGAGGCCGAAGCAAATACCATAGTCGCAATCTCATAAATTATTCTAATTCCTGTACAACCTTGCTTTACATACGAAACGAGGTATGAGTGAATTGCTACACAATAATTCGACCATACTTTACTCGAGCAGTATATCGGTGCCATCATATCCTGGTATAGGATGAAAGGCAATGTACAGTAATAAAAACAAAATTAATTTTACTTACAACAGCACCATAGGCATGGTCCATAAATGATGTCATCGATGACATGCCTTTTTCTAATAGACCCACCCACCCTAACAATAGAATGACAACTTTTTTAACATGGGCTTAAATGGAGAGGTTTTTAGGACCCACCCACCTAGTGGATGATATCATTTATGGACCATGCCATACATCACTAGTGTGCAGGGCTTAGACAAGGGTGTTTCCACACACGACACGTTTTAGGGAGCTAACACAAATGGCGCCATCGACTATATGGGTGGGTCCATTCACAAAATAGTGATGCGTAATGACAATATGGGTGGGTGAGTTTTGCGATAGTGACGCCACTTGAAATGAACACAAGTTTCTCTTTTACACTATTTTAAAGCTCAACACAACCATACACAACACAAAAATATAACTAATTGTTATAATATACGTTTAACATACGTTTTGAATTTTTCCGCAAAAAGTAAAGTGACGCCACTATTGGTAGGGGGTGGGTGGCTGTGGCTTATAATGACGGTGTGTGACAATGGTATGGGTGGGTCCCAAAAAGTGAATTTTTTCGATGGCGCCATTTGTGTTAGCTCCCTTAGCCAGTGTCACACAGTTAACTATCGTCATTTTGTTCACTCCCGGGGCTCATTCTGTGACGGAGCCTAGGAGTTTAGTGTTTAGAAGTACTTGGGCCACATATATAGAATACCTTGATGCCCTACTGTAGGCTCTTTGCATGTGTTTTTCATGCGGCCCTATGGATGAATTTATAGGTAACATTTTATCATTGCACCAAAAGTTCTGACTAGTCAGTAGTGGTGACACCAGCATGTTTACCTCTGAACTGCTTGATTTGAAATTTGCATCCTCAATTGCCTCTGCTCTGCCAAGTATTTTCAAGGATGGAAGCTTCCATCCATCAATATCCTTGCAACTGCAACTTACTGCTACTCTCGACTTTCGCAGCTAGCAAGTCTTAACTTGCACATCTGAGAGACACCTTGTGGGAACTGGAAGCTGGCTTCAACTTTGAGTGTGTGTTTGCGAATGGAAATATTACAGATGGTGTGTCGCCCCATGCCTCCACCGGTTTCAACCCGAGTGGGGCATCTAGGTATTCTATATCTGTGACTTGGGCTCTAACAGAGCGATTAAAGAAAGGTACACATCAAAATAAAAGCTCCCCAATTTAGTTAACTAATGTCTTCCCCTGGTTTTAGCCTCTCGCTGTACGGTGCTATTGGAGAAGCAGGATGCGTACATTAGCTGGAGTTATAAGATGTAAAAGCTAAAACGAATCTTATATTTTGAACATAGTCGTAGCAACGGTGGACAAACGACAGAAATTGGAGCGATCTATCGGACCAATTTCTTGTTAGAGTAGCTTGTTGAAAGGCATTTTAGATTTTTAGATTAGTCATTTCTATAAAGATAGAACATAAAAACTGTACTTGCACCGCTACACAAGTCACAAGTGTATATACTTATTGCCATGAAGACAAACAATCGTGTTGTTTATTTCTCTGTTGACTCCGACCTGTAGGATACGACTTAGCGCATGCAATGGACGCCCACAATCAATTAACTTGTGTATTACTTTATTACCTAAGATGGCCCAGGTAACTAAAATACTACAACAATACGGTAAATCTATGGTAAATGCGAACTAGATAACGTTGAACGTGTGAAATACTGACATTGTAATTGTATCGTAAGCGAGATAACAATTCTCGAGAGGTAGCCATAAGTGAAAACATTGGTGCACTGTTACTGCAGAAAAATGCTCGGTCAAATCCTGATACTGTACATTACTTACTCAACACTAATATTTAGCGCTTAAAATCTCTTTTCTTATATTTAAAAATGGTGAGTGACGTACCGAAGCTAGTGAAACTTATCAAGCAGCACAACACGACAAACCCTTTCAACTTTCTTCCCTAAGGTTCAGATTGACGATTTTTCAACCTCAATCAAGGTTTAGGCGATCTAATGGGTTAAACGGAAATTTACGTTTCCGACTAACATTTTGACTGCCTCTTAATTTTACCGGACTTTAACGGTCATACATTGATTATAGATTCAAATTACTTTGTGGTAACATTATTTTCCATAATGTTTTCGATTTGAAAATTTAGCTAATTTAGGATTGACTGCAACCTAAAGACTAAAAACGAGCAATGAAGTTAGAGCTTAAAAGAATAGTTTAATACGACAAAACTTACTTCCTTGAACATATAAGCAGAAATAAGGACTTGAAACAAGTTGTAGATCTTGAGTACACTCCGAAGAGTGTAAGGCGGATTTGTTTGCATTAACTTCGGTCCTATCATTACTATTAGGAAATAGGAACAAATAATCAAAATTATGGGTGTCCATCTCTTCATCAGAAACCAATGCTCTACTCGAGGATCTGAAAACAAATAAAACGTGTACAAGTTAATACAGTTGTCTTTTATTATTTTTACTCTTATATGACTCTTATCCGTCTTTTGAAATCAGTACGATCCTCCATGATATAGACTTAATCAAATAGAAATAACATGAATCAACCAGAATCAGATTCTAGTTCAAGTAATTACAGAGATGGGGTCGGTATGTAGTAAGTCCTGCAAAAATTATTTCGTAAAACAAAATATTGTACTTATAAATTACATAATTTCATCAATCGTGAACTATTCTGCGCAATTTGATAATTTAATGCAACAGTTTAAGTTTTTATGTCTAACATCATTTGAAGGTTATTGAAAAAAACAACGGGCAAATCATTCTAATTCTAATCTTTTGTATCTGATCGTAGACATCAACACGCTTGCATAGTCATTAACAAATATATCATTAAAATAAAATAATTTTATCACAGAAAATGCTTCTAATACTCCCATTAATTAATTAATTAATTAATTAATTAATTAATAGGAGTATTAATTAATACATATAATACACATAATAATGTACATAATATTTAATAGTACTAAGTATTAATTAATTAAACAAATTAATTAACATTATAAAATCTTCCTATCACGAACAAAGGGTTCGGTTAGTAGTCGGCCCCGCTCGATTCGGCCCCACCGTATTCGGTCCCGAAAGGTTGGGTCCCAATATTTTTCGGTCCCTGCTCATAGCCGGTCCCGCTCAATTCGGTCCCTAATTTTTAAATATTTTGTAATGAATACATACTACGGAATAAAACTGCAAATGTCTCCTCAAAAACTCCTGTCTTCAACGCAGTCACCACTGCCACCACAGTTGATATCACCGGCACAACTCGATCATTTTTTTCTTCACCACCAACGCTGAATTTCATGACAGAACCCGAACCCGAACCCGAACCCGAAAACCTTCCAACTACTAGAAAAAGAAGATTTCAGCCCGAAATACCAGTCTCGACAGTTGCACTGAGCTCTACGGCACCTTAACGAGGGCCAAGACGTCCACGAAAGATTCGTAGCCCAGTTACAACTAACGCACAACTAAAACCCCGTGGGAGACCAACAAAAGCAAAATCAACACACGACTCCTCCAATGATTCCCCTGGTCCACCAAAAAGACGACAGATCCACAAGTTGCTAACTCAGGAATGTTAACTTCGACATTATTTTATATGAAGCATTTTAATGACTATTTGTTAATACTTTAACGCTTAATGCAATATTATTTATTATTTATTACCATCCTTTAAGCTTTAATAAACTGACGTGGGTTATCATTACCTAAACAAACAACTACTGTTACTTGTGGCACAGTAAGCATACCTCATTAACATAATACTTATATACTGGGACCGAATTGAGCGGGACCGAATAATACCAGGGACCGAAAAATGTCGGGACCCGACCTTTCGGGACCGAATACGGTGGGGCCGAATCGAGCGGGGCCGACTACTGTCAGTACCCGAACAAAGTCATGGCACGTCAGGAGTTCATTTTAAATTATTAAATCCAAAATTTTGATTGTATACCAGATGCCATTCTGGAAGTAGGGCAAGCAGTTATTCTTTTCAAGTAAGTAATTCAAATAATTTTAAGTAAGTCCTAAACGATAATTTTTGAGACATCATTTATGCCCAACCCTACAATTTCTTTAGTACGTGTAAGATTTTTTAAAAAATAAATAGGTATGTAAATCCTATACAGCGTGAAATCACAGATGTGACTCGCTACCAGACAAGCACACCCTGGCTTCATCTACACTATATTATTCGTATATTATTAGCTTCCAAAATTGACGAGATATTTACTCTTTACTCATTCTCATTGTTAACTCTCGTCTTGCGCCTTACCTACTGACATTTTGGGAATGGCTTCAGTACATTTGCATTGACATGAATATATCAATAATTTCAATACTTAAAGGTAAGTTTTCTATTATAAGACCATATCATTGATTTGATTAGTCGTTCTATCATTTATGCAATTACCTATGAACATTTGTTAAAAGGCAGTTACTACTGAATTACTTTTAGCATCTATAATTTAAGGGAGATACTGTCCGTTTCCTACAATTTGATTTCCTTACTACAAACTTTTGATAAGGTCAACATAAATTGCGTTGTTTGCATTGCTGAATTACAAATTGCTTCCTTACACAGCTTTCAAAATAAGGGTGTTAGAGTCTCTCGTAAGTAAAGTAGATAAACAAGGATTTTGCGAAAAATAACAATGTAGGTCATTCGGATACAATCCTGACTCAATGACCGACCTTAAAAACGAGTCCAACAGTTTCACCACCTTGTGGCGCACATACCTACACAACTGGTTTGTTTAGAACCTGAAACATACTTGTTTTACCGTTGCAAACATGCGTAGGACTAGGTATATGACTAAAAACACTATATAAAACTGAAGTCTGAACCAGTAGAAAATACAGAATATAATGTAACAAAGCACATGCAAATCTGGTGTACATACTTACACTCATGCTAGTTATTTTTCAATTGCCAAAACATTAAATCTGAATTAAATGTTGTTCATATTCTTGTGTAATAGCAGTTTCCCACGATTATGGCACTAATATTGCATCCTAATTTCAAATATATATACATTTCCTTTATTTTCACTGAGTTCTCAGTCCACATCTTAGAGAGGTTTAAAAAGTGTTATTAGAAGATAAAAACACCTTATAGTTTTTACAATTTTTGTTCACACATTGTTAGTGCGTTTTGTTGCAAGCTTTGCTGCTGTCGAAATAAACAAATGTCTTTAACTTCGGTTCTCTTGATTTATTAGAATTAAACTGTTTAAATCTGCTTGAAACTGCAATGCAAACGAGGAAGAGAAGTAACTATTCAAAAGAACTCACTAATTGTAATGTGAATCATACTGTTACATCAAGTTTTCTGTATGTCCACCATCTGCCGGGGATACCACATTTACATCATGACAGAAATAAAAGACCTAAAAATGACTTCTTACTTTTAGTAAGAATGTGGCTCGCTACGAGCCACATTATCGTATATATTGAAACATTAGTATGGTCGACAAAGTTTGCTATTATAAAAATCAAGGAACGAAAGAAACATGCAATCACGTAGATATATAGAAAAATCAATGAGTTATTTCCATTAACTTCGATTTTTTAATGACTACTTACAAAATTATTTGATACCTATTTAATCCCATTGAATTACGAGCTTGACTTATTTATACTGGTTGGAGTACATACAGAAAAATTCCTACTCAATTTGTTTATTTAATTTATCCAGAACCATTGTAGCTTGTTGAACAACTTCTGAAAGTATTGTAAGTTAAAGTACTCGTAAAATCGATGCAAAAGTTGCGATGAATTTAATGTTTACGGAGTATGTAACTGCATTTTCCTTTTCGGTTATTACACAACAGGTTATTCTTCCATTTTATTTAAACGAAGATAGTCCAGGGCTATAAAATATTATAGTCCTAAAATTGCGTAGTCGCGATATACTAGCCGATATAATTTCGGATCTTTTCCAAAACTAATATTTAACTAATATTAAAGTTTGTTTTGTATATTTGAAGACCATTTGACCATACTGCGTGCTAGCTGATATGTTGCATAGAATACGATAAAGTTGATCCTATATAGAATGTTTTCGAATATTATTTAGTAATTCACTTTCTACAGAGAAAGTAATTAAAATTTTGGGATTCTGAATCAAATATTTTATTAGAGCTGACTGTAAACAACGTACTTATGTACGTGGCATATTTCTTATGCAAGAACCATACAAGATGTACCAGTCGAGATTGAAAAGTATTTTCAAAAATGACAGACAACAGAATCCAAAATGTTTCATAAACCAGTGTGAAAACAAATTTATTTTATGCAACTGATTGTTTGTGCAAAGTTTATTCCATTATCACAATATTTGAATACGCATCTGTAAAATATATTTTAAAATATAATACATATTTACAACAATAACGCTAGCCGGAAAGTCAGTAAGAAGTAAGAACACCATACTTTTTTAAGAAAAGTAAAAGAATTATTAAAAATATTATAAAAAATGTTTATAATAATTCATTATTTCTAAGCATACTCATAATAGTGTACGGAAATATGCTACCCGGACATTTGCTACCCACCAGCAAACCTAATACATTTGCTATCCAAGCACAAAACAATAATTTACTGAATACATATCGGTACAAAGGACTCTCTCATAAGCTTACTTGCATGTATTTAATTATCAGGACGCAGTAATATTGCTCTTTTGCATCATTTTGATTAAGCGTCTGCGTGCATTTATTACCTTGGTCTAGGGTAACAAATGTTCTAGGTTTGATAGTGGGTAGCAAATGTCCTACAACCATTGGTTTGCTTCGAATTTTATCAGATTTTTAAAGATTCCCTACCCGTGTCATGCGTATTAAAAAAAGTAAATCGACGTCTACTTTCGTTTTTAAGTTGGCAAAATTGAGGAATAAATACTGCTCATTTTATTTTTCAACTCTTCGAATAAAACTTTGTAGCCACTTTTCATTACGAAAAGATCAATCTAATACATAATTACCGCATATAAATGTGAACTAGAAAAGCAAGAAAAGCAACCCGTGTTCTCAAGCTGTTCTAAGCATTTTTGTACAAGCCTGAGTACAAAATTTTCCAGGTTGGTGGTTAAATAATTAATTTAAGGGATATTTGTTTAAATCAAAACACGCAGGAACGAAAAACTAACGATTATGGTTAGCAACTTGGGATTTTGTTGTAGTTTTTGTTATCATTTAGTTACCCAACGGGTAATTACAGTATGGAATAATCTTCCAAGTGATCTGAAAAATGACAAATCACATTTATATACAATGAATTTTTTAAAAAATAAGTCGGATAAGTTTAAAGGGTGGAGTTTTGGCAAAACTTCCGCATGACTCAAGCTTCTAAGTGTTTCAGCAGTGAAAACCGGGTTTAACAAGAGATGTACATCTCAAATCCTGTACGATTCTTCCAGAGAAACATTTATTATTATTATTATTATTAAAATTAGTGTTGAATTTAACTGAACATATGTCTGAAATCTTTATCAGTGGATCTCTAATTAGACAATAACTTAAATTTAAAAAACGCACTAAACTAGTAGTTTCCTTAATTAATTTTTACTGTGAGGAGAGAGAACAATCAAACATTGCTTCTATATGTATTTAATTTGGAGCACTCCACTTGACCGATTTTAAAGAATAGATCATTTTAAAACTCTTAAAAAATATTGCCTTCTCATAATTTACATCTAGCTTATAGCTTATACAACACTTTAAAAACTTCAAAAACTGTTGTGATCGTAAAATAGACTCTACTAATAAATACTGTTCGAATGGCATATAATTTATGCGTATACTCACTGGCTGCCCATTCGATGTTTAATGATTTATGTTTGGTGGGAAATTCAACTTGTTTGAATTATTTAAAAAGTCGATTACTAAATCAGAATCAAATGTTTATGTTGGCCATACGTTACCTCCAAAAATTCAAACTGCCTCATCTTAATGTTATGGCTAAAATCCTATTGTTCTACCTATAATATCATTGAATTGAAATAATTAAGAAAAGAAGACTTCACACCTTGAAAGATGCAATAAAAGCCTCACATTAATATAATTGAAGAACTATCCTATTCTTACTAAAACGTGTATGTATGTGGCAGTAAGATAAAGAAATCGAAGGAAAAATAAACTTTGATTGAAAATAACTTTTATTTCTAGAAACCTCATGATTCTAGAATTCATTACCGAAGGGATAATTATTAGAGGCATAGAAACAAGTTACTCATGAAAAGAGTGTTGCTTTATTTCATTACTGTAACTAGCCTCGTTTTTCAGCTGATTATAATGGCAGTTTTTATTTTACATTAATATTAAACACATTAAATTGAGACCTCATGCATGCACGCTATATAGCTAAAATCTTTAATAATTTCCAAATTCCGTATTGTACTCTCACAGCAACATTTTTTGCAGTAATGCTTTCAAATTATGTAAATCCAATAGTATTAATTCGTAGTTCGTCGGGAATTGTCTCTTGAGTTTATAAAACTGAATTATTGTAGTTTTTACACACGGCAATAATAACTGTTAAATTTTATTTACAAAACTCAAATTACCTGGTGTATATTCATGAATGGTGACTGTCAGACCATAAGCAGCGACCATAATGTAAACGGCAACAATTGCAAGTGGTGTTTTCATCATTTTGTGACCTTATTATTTGCGTAAACAAAATGTTGGGGACAAGAAAGTATGTACTTAACTAAGGGGCTTATAATCTCGTGAGGTGAACGTTTAGTCTTATTAATTATGAATTAAATTATTTATCGAATGTTTCAGTAAAGATTGAGGGCACAGAACAAATGAATCTTGCAGTAAAAGTTGCAAACGTATAAAAAACTGGTCCTAAATGTTTGACAACATACAAAGAGGGCCGTAGCTTAGCATTACACCGTGGGGTAATGTGGGTCAACGGGTAAGCTAACGTTTTCCTGAGACATCCGTATTCTTTGTCTGTGTGTCACTTTAAACAATAATTTCCAGAAATGTTTTAACTTCAAATCAATGTTCACTTTTTTGTTTAAACATTAACTTCGCACAATAAGGCTTCAATTCCAATTTTTCATTTCCTTGTAAACACTAGTTTGTCTATCTATGCCAGTTCACTTTTAAGTCTGATTCTGAAATCCGAATAGGTACGGGAAACGCAAATACTTCAAAGTCGATTATAGAATATTTAAAAACCCAGCAAACACTTTAAAATCTGTTTTTGGCTCAGATGATAAGATGCTGATCGTATTTGCAGGTCACGCGCAAATTTGTAGTTTATTATGACCACAGTGTCTACAAACTCTTGGGAAATGACGAACAAACAATACAATGCAAGCAACAGTTGTGCTACAGTGCACAACTTTAAACAATTGCTCGTGGTAGCTCCACTCAACTTTCAGCTTAAAACTGATGGCACTCGCGTTTTCTCTTGACAAACTTCAGCTCAAGACTGACCAAAGCGTCCTACTTTCTTGCAAGTTACGTCTATTAAACAGGTGAAACGCAAGCGCTTTCGGCAATTTCGCTTTAGTATAAAGTAGCCATAGGCAAACCAACAAAAAGTAATAACTTCATGCCATTAAAATCTTCACACAAGGTTTTTCCAACATTCATCAAGAAAAATTATCTTTTCCTGTTTTCTACTTTTCGCTGCAACTCTCATTATTACTTATATCAATAATTTCCATTTCATCAATTAAATTATAAATTCATTCATTGAATACCCTTCTTTCCCTCGTAGTTCAAGTGGGAAGTAGAATCTTATATAATGCAATAGTAAATGCTTCTTATGAAATTCTCACTGAATTTTACAACTTGTGTACATTGTAAATTAATCTCTACTGCCTTATGTGATAGTAAAATTTCTCTCGAAAGTATTAATCTACAGCTAAAATTCTAGAATAAATATCTTTTTATTTCTAATACATACAAGTGCAGAGCATTTTATATTGATGACATCTTTCAGTAAAAAATAATGCTTTAAGTCTGACATCACCCTAAGAAATCATACACGCACATAGGTGAAACAATTTTTTTCTTTGACATTACCAGTTTGAAGAATTTTCTGTTTAAGTTTCGTATAAAATAATTAGCAAACGATACGAAAAACATTCAATCTCGCCAAGATAGAAATAATAATGACTTGAAATAATTTATTTCATTTTGTCGATTTGGCGTCGCATTTTCTATTGCTTACTGTCTAAAAAGTTAGCACATTCAGCAGATCATTGTTTGAATATTTTCGTGTTATTATTTACGTATTACATTGGTCTGTTTGGCCAGCGAGTCGAACAGTTGTACATTGTACATTCTGGGCTGATGCCTCACACCTATTACTTGCAGAACCTAGGCCCATACACTACACATAAGCAAGGTTCTGGGACTCTGGTTTCGTGTCTTGCGTTGGATGTGGATAGGATAAGTGTGGAAGGAAGAATGTGACGAAGTAGCTTCACGCATTTGAGTTTACGAGCTTGATTGCTGTAAAGCCTTTATCTACATATGAGGACTGTGCTAGCAAAACACGTTAAGTCCATGTAGCCTAACTTTACAGGAACCGCAAATTTTTATAATCATGTGAAAACGTGATTATTTTTTCGAATTTTTTTTTCCCGTGACTGCATACTACCAGCCAAAAATACTCAAATCTGACGCAGCGTCGCAATTTTTTAAAAATTATTCAAAATTTTGAAATCTTGGACTTAACGTGTTTTGCCACAAAAACCCATAAGAGGCAATGCAAAAAATTAACCTTTTGGAATTATTCTCAATTGCATGCTAATTTCTGATTGTAAAATTGAAGTATGAATTGTACGTTTCAAAAACGTGTAAATAGAACATTATGCAATTTTTAAAAGCATGTGAATAGAACATTTTGCATTTTTCAAAAACATGTAAATAGAACATTTTGCACTCTTTAAAAAAATGTAAATACAACAGTAAACATTAATTAAAACAATTCCGCATTCCGATGTTCAATAGTCGAGAGCAAATCTACTACTCCTAAAGAGTTTATGTTTGCTTAGGGATTGTCCACAAATGACGTCATAGAAAAGTATTCATTTTTAAGGGCATGCTCCCCCCTGTCACCAGTTTAATCATATTGCGTAAATTACTATTTCCGGCATAGGATTGCCAAGTAGACCCGTTGAAACTATCAATGACGTCATTTGTGGACGACCCCTTACGTCTTTATTTTCTTCATAAGAAACACGACTGTTCTTTCTTACAATGTCCTAATTACTTGATTACCCATGCCCTTCTGTATTATTAAAACAACAAAGCTTCCAGATGTAACAAACAAATTGAACTTTGTTTTCATATCGATCTGTTAGGGATCGTCCGTAAATGACGTTTTCAGTAGGGTAAGTGAATCTAGTCATGTAGTGATGACATGCCGTGGTAAAGATAACAGTTGAACGCAATGTTAAAGTGATGACATGGGGGTATGGATTAGCCTTAAAAAGCGATAATTGGTGGGACGTCATTTATGGACCATCCCTTACGAACAGTACACGCGAATTTGATATTGAAGCAAATAACTTTCGTTTCACTACAAGAGGGTGAGATTATCAAAGTGTTGGGCAAATAAAAGGATATTTTTTTATAAGAATCCGTTGTTTTTATTGGGTTTAGTGGACTTAACGTGTTTTGCCAAAAAACGACTGATGGACTTAACGTGTTTTGCCAGAAAACGGTTTTTGAGCGAATTATTTAAAATAGTTCCAGTGACCTCTGACCTCTGATATTGCACAGTGTGAATTTTATGTATTTCGTAGTTCATAAGCACCGATAATCTCAATTTCTGAAAAAATGGACTTAACGCGTTTTGCTAGCAAACTCCTCATATCGTTTCAAGCTTCACTTCAATCGGATACAGAGACAGTCAAAGAAGGTAGCTGTGGGGACTTTGTATATGACCTCACTAGTATACTTCTTTGAGTTGAATCTGTCCCTGAACTCCGAGGCAGCGGCGTTAGCAAGAAGAGACAGCTAGGGGATATTAACCACTGAGCTCTTGGGTTTGAGTGTCTGGACTACTTTGAATCGGAATTCTTTTCATATGCTTTTAATATGATAATCAAATGCACTCGGGCATCCGTTTGCGTCATCTGCTCAGCCCCTTGGGAAAGGAGCACTAGTAGCAAACTTACTCTACAGGCAATGTAACTGAAGTCCTGGTATAGTAGACTCAGTTACTACTTTTAATTCCTGACTGGACTAGCCAGCAAGGAATCTTACAGTATAAGTACTGCTAATGGTAATTAGTCTAATAGGAATATCCAAATGACTGCTCACTGATTTTACTTGCATAATCTACTTATTGGGTACGAAAATAGGTAGGTAAATTCCTTAAAATAAATTATTAGAATTGGGAAAGCAATGAGTCCGATAATGTGGCTTGCGCTTTGAAGTATCTGCTACGAATCTGTAAGCGTGCTAGATAAGGAACCCAAAAGATACATGCGTATATTACATTCATAAAAGATCTCATTTTCTTTAGTCATATTGCTAAATAGTTAGAATTGTTCCTATCACCGCAAGGCTCTACCCACTAGGTGTAGATAATGCGACTTGGATAACGTGTACGTGAAAAACTGGATAGTAATTAGGTTGCAGGGTGTTTACAGCGAGTCTTGGGGTTCAATGATCGGAAATTAGATAGAGGTACTTAGGATCAATACTCATTTGGTATGTTGTAGTGAGGTAACCTAAAACAAGCTTTAGTTGTGGGGGGGGGGGGGGCGTCCTGCAGTGTCTTAGCAGTGCTGATATGAAGGTGGGTGGAGGTTGTGGTTGATGTTAGGTGAAAGTGTTTGGGGAAAGTGGAGGTAGCTTTGTGTTAAAACCACGTCTCGAGGGAGATGAAGCTCATATAACTGCAGCCTTCCTGGCCAATTGCTCACAATCTTGCCCACAGCATGCTGCTATTTGTTATTAAGCTTTATTGTCAGTCCCTTCAACAAATTGCTGGTAGCAATCCATGCTACACATGCTTCCTCTCTCTTCCTTCTCTAATAAAGAACGGCGACCTCGTCATTGGTATTTGCTCCCCATAAACTTAGTATAGGTGACGAGCAGCATGTTTAGAGAGCCTTGGTGGTCCAGTGGTGCCGGGCGAGACATAGCGTCTGAGGCTCTCAATTACTGTTGACAGGCGTGGATTCGATTCCCACTTGCCTCGGATCTCTTTCGTGAGAAAGTTGATCTTAAACCCCGGGCTCTCCATATGTGTGGCGATCTATATCATTAAAGGCTTACTTAGCTCTGTGTTAGTACGGGGTAAGCTGGTCACACGAGGGTCCATGTTGGAAGAACAGTCCTAATTGATTGAAACATCTGACCCTTGCAAATAAAGCTACCCTTAACCCTTTGGTTTTATGTAGTTTCCTTAGTTGCAGCTATTGACACTGCTACTATTACTGAATCTTACAAAGCTCTGGCAGATAGTATAAAAATATATAAATAGTAGAATGATAACTTGATGGCTCCAATATAATATAGTGTCGCATAGAGTCATAGAGTACGTACGTTTCTTAGTACTATATTCATAGCGCGGTCGGCATAACGACAACGACCTTAACGTAGAACATGTTGCACTGATTATGGATCTCGACAAGTACGGCTAGTGGATAAGCTGCAGCACTTCTCTTCCATAGTCTGCACTTGAGTTTGCAATTCATCTATCATCTAGCAAATAGCAGCGTGGATGCGCAATGCGTGAAGCGCCAAACTGCAATACTACTACTACATAGTACTACTAATATGATTACAAAGATAGGAAGAGTACTTTATTACTGAAAAGTGAACTTGACTTGATTAGCATACCAACAATAATTTAAGGCTCATTATTAATTTATTATAAACTGGCTTTAAAACTCAATACATTATTACTACATTTGGCCTGAATTTTGTCTCTAAAAGATGCCATAGAGCATCACATTATTCTTCAGTTAATTAGTAATCCTTGTCACAAGGCAGAGAAGGGTTCGGTGGCTGTAAACACTAACGTCATATGAAGTTCTCCATAGAAATAGGCCCGACAGAAATGTTGGTGTGATGCAAAAGACTGTGTCGTGGCACAGTACGAGAAATGAATTCGAGATCGAGCACCCTGCAAGAACTGCAGTAAAATTGGGGCTCTTTAGTTTTTCTGTGATTTACGTTGAGTCTTCGTCAGGCTTAAAAAAAACTAGGAAAAATTACATTAAAGGTAACCATTAATAAATACATGAAGAAAATATTTATACACATGACAGATTATCACAATTTTCGCGCCGGATTTGTCGACCGTGGGCGGGCCCGAAGTAGATGCTGAGCTTCAACAACGGCGCAAGACAATTTATGTTACGCTTGAAGGTGGTATAAGATTTATGGAAGCTCCCCTACAATCAATAACACATACGAATGTGCGTAGCATGTAGTTAAATATATCTGAAAGTTTTTTATAAACTACACCATTCACAAATGACGTCATTTATGAAGGCTTCCTTACCATCAATAAGCCATATAGTAGTACGTGGCATGTAGTTAAAAAACGCTGGAATATTTTTGAGAATTGCATGATTAACAAATGACGTCATTTATGGATCCTCCCCTATAATCAATAAAATTTATACGAATGCACGTGGCAAGCAGTTAAAAATAAGTTGGAAAATATTTTGATGTTAACAGTGGGGGTCCTAAAAACTATAATATTTGAATGACGTCATTATGGACAATCCCTGAATATCGATAACACATATAGTTACGTCCGTGACATGTTGTTAAATTAGGATGGAAACAAGTGTAAAGTTGGGACTGGGGATACTAGAAACTATGGTATTAGAACGATGTCATTATGGACGATTCCTGACTATCTATAACTCATATAGGTAAGTCCGTGACATGTAGTCAATATAGGATGGAAAAACATTTAAAATTGGTACTGGAGGTTCTAAAAACTATTAATTTTAAAGTACGTCATTATGTACGATCCCTCGATATCTATAACACTGAAGGACGTCATTATGTGCTTAGCATCTACAAATGGTTAAATAATTAAAAGGGAGGGGGAAGGGGGCACCTACAATTATGATATTTTTGAAAGACGTCATTAACGGACGTTCCCTCACAATGTATAAGGAAAAATTTCAGAGTTGCTCAATGCAAATACTAATTGTGGAAAAACGATTAGTGTGATCTGAATTAAAAAATATCTATAACTAATATAAGTTAGTTCAATACATGTATGATAAAATAGGCTGGAAAAAATATTAATGGTGGAGGACGTCGTTTATGGACGATCCGTCACCATCTACACCCCATTTTTACAACTGGTGATATCATTCAAATGGGTACGTGCATATGAAAATTCCCCGTTTGCATTATGTTTAACATCAGTGGAAATGGGTGGGTGAGTCAGAAAATTAAGATAGCATCATTTGTGAACGCTCCTTAACATTCAATTTCGTATGGTATTTATACACACGGAATGGAATGCTAAGAGTGAGAAGCGTAGGCCGATCGTACCTGGGTACGTTTGTTCAGTGGTAGGTATGTATAGTAGCGACAACCGAAAGAGAAGGCTTGCAAGGATAAATTTTACATGCAAACAATGGCAGCTTTATCTTTGCCAGCCGCCTCTTTCAGTTGCCTCAGCTATTTGGTTCAGCCGTTTTTAGCCTCTCCAATTTACAAATTTCTGACATAGGTCCAGTAATCAATATATTGTGGATAACTGGTTAGACTAATTACAACTAAAAAACAATACAGACCTGCCCAGTCGCATTTCTGGTCGTATACTATTTTTTTTATGAAAATCGGTTGTAACCTGTGACCTGTAGTGTACGGCCAACGGACGGACGGACGGACGGACGGACGGACGGACATGACCATTACAATAGATGCTTAAGCTCAGCATCTAAAAATACATGATAGGACGACAATAAAATAGTAAAATTAATAAAACTCCAAAAGGGAAACCTTGTAACAATTAAAAGACTCAGAGCTGCGAATTCTTCAGATATCGCGCATAATTGGTACCCTTCAAGACCTTAAAGGACATGGCGTACAACTCGTACCCTTCAAGACAAAAAATAACTCCTTAACAACACGCTGTATAATTTGTCCCCTCGAAGCCCAAAAATAACTGTACTTCACAAAACGGTGTATAACCTGTCCCCTTAAAGACCAAAAATAACATCCAGTATCAACACCCCACAGCCCTTAACCTCAACAGCGGCTACTTATATTCGCAATATTGCAGTATCTGCAGTCTTAAATTTATATTCAACCTTTCATTCATCGCAGCTTTAAATTGTAAAGTAAGTAATGGAAAAGTACAGGCTGAGGTATTATTAGCAGCAGCTGTAAGTAGGACAGGGGACCGGAGGACGTCAGTGGTGGAACGACGTCGGCTCAGTCAATGGGGTCCGCGGCCTTTAAGGCAGAAGGAGATGTAGGTATAGGAAGGGAGCGGAATAGTAGGTATAGGAAAGGGGAAAGAAGAGCAGGGCAGAGGACGACGGTTGACGAGACGCGTGATGACGTGGCACTCTCTCTTTACGAGCTACGCTCTTCTCGGTCGTCGAAAGGAGATTGAGACTCACTTCCAATTTATACCCGTAGACGAACAGTTGTAGGTGGTGAGAGTCTGAATTTATTAAGGAGAAAATAGAAGCCCGCCGCCATCTTATATCTACTATTTTCTATTTTATATCTATATTTTTTCTACCCTCAATTCATCATCTTATTTATTAGTAATTGGAGGTTTAATTGTGAATATTAAGTGGTCAACAGATCAACATTAATAGCCTTACGGCTCTGTAATAATTGTAAACTATTTGAGTGATCTGTGACGGAGTAAGAGAGTTACATTAAAAGTTCTCCGTATAAAACTGTTTGTGCTAAAGCTTTATTCGTATAGCATCTTACGGCACTTGGAGCCGTCACCGCATAGTATAGTGGAGCATAGCATAATCGGTTACGAGGGAATTATGGTCATAGTGAAACATTCCCGGGTGTCAGTGTAGACGGATTTACCAGCACCGGCATACCGACCATTATACGGGTGTTCCCAACTTCTCCACCACGTAGCCCATACCAAATATGCGAGTGTTGCGAAGCCAGACCGGAGTAGCGTGGCTACGAGAGCAGGAGTTAGTGAGACGTGGCCTCGTCCGAGTGGGGAACCGCAAACCGCAGTTGGAGCCGTCGGGAAGGGCTAAGTCCTTGGGACCAGCCGGAGCGCAGACCGCAGCTAGACCTGGACGCGGTCGAGTACAGGAACGTGCTAAGACTGCAACGGTCATCTCGTCGGATACGTTGTTCCAGCCACCGGATTTAGCCAAGAAACACCGTAAAGGGAAGGATATTGGGAAATTCCAAGTTACAACATTTAAGACTGCAGGTACAGCTAACTAAAAGTTTCTGGTAAAAAGAAATTTTTAGGCAATATTGCGAATATAAGTAGCCGCTGTTGAGGTTAAGGGCTGTGGGGTGTTGATACTGGATGTTATTTTTGGTCTTCAAGGGGACAGGTTATACACCGTTTTGTGAAGTACAGTTATTTTTGGACTTCGAGGGGACAAATTATACAGCGTGTTGTTAAGGAGTTATTTTTTGTCTTGAAGGGTACGAGTTGTACGCCATGTCCTTTAAGGTCTTGAAGGGTACCAATTATGCGCGATATCTGAAGAATTCGCAGCTCTGAGTCTTTTAATTGTTACAAGGTTTCCCTTTTGGAGTTATTTATGGGTTTCACAGTTAAGGTCGTATTACTTTTTATTTGACTTTCAGGGATTCAAACTGATTCAAAAATCCAGCTATTGAATCATACCTTTCTGACCAAGTTGGACATCAATCAAAGACAGTTTAGGAAACCGGTCACCTCCACTTATCATTCATGATGAATGAACTTGTTGTGTTGCATTTACTTTTATTATGTTAAAATTAGTTTTTTAAGTAATAAAATAGTGTTGAAAAGATACAAATTGATAAAAAGTTAGTGTCGTTATGCTCTGTTTCATATATATACTACATACGATTTAGTTAGTAGTTGATAGTTAGTGCAGCGCATTGAATTTCTAATCAACTTTTCATTCATCGCAATATTACTTAACAGTTATGATAAAATAAATTCAATTTACTTTAAGCCTATCAATTGCTTTCGAATGGGTGAATTGAGGTGGATTAAATATGGGACTAACGGTTTCAATAATTGTCTTAAATGAGGTTCAGCAGTTTACTAGATATATTGTCTCCAAGTTAGAATGTATGTATTTCGTTTTCATTATGACTATGAACCCCTTGGAGTCTGGAGTCTGTATGCAATGAAGACAAAACAAAAATAGAGATTTAATAGAGACCAAAGCATCGAAAATTCTTATTCTATGAATTTCGTCCAACTCATTAGCATACACATAGCTATTAGAGTCCCTAGTTATCTCGCTTCCTATGTTTCCCGTACACATAAGTGTGTCCAGTATTGAAATGAAATTGCGGTGGCGCTGGTGTTCCTTGGATCAAACAGGCCCAGCCTAACCATTGCATTCAAGCGAGGCAGATGTGTTTGAAGATTCATTGATTAATTACGGCACTAATGGTTTAATTGATTGTCTCAAATGGGGTTAAAAAGTTAAGCAGATATATTGTCTTTCATTTGGGATGTTTTTTTAAAATAATTATGAGCTCCTGGAGTCTGTGCGAAGGGAAAATAAAAATAAAGATTTTCATCCTTTTGCAAAGGCATAGAAAAAACGTATTCTATGACTTTCTGTCAATGCATCAGCATATAGCCAATTCAAAGTAGTTGGTGGGATTCCTGCCTGCTGTGGCTGCTGTAGATTAGTCATCTCGTTTCCCGCCGGCTACTTTGAATTGGCTATATGCTGATGCATTGACAGAAAGTCATAGAATACGTTTTTTCGATGCTTTGGCAAAAGAATGAAAATCTTAATTTTTATTTTCCCTTCGCACAGACCCCAGGAGCTCATAATTATTTTGAAAAACATCCCAAATGGAAGACAATATATCTGCTTAACAGTTTAACCTCATTTGAGACAATCAATTAAACCATTAGTGCCGTAATTAATCAATGAATCTTCAAACTCCATCTGCCCCGTTTGAATGGATAGGCTCAGCGTGTTTGATCCAAGCAAGAGGCTGTGGCATCTGAGGGATATTTCAATACTGGACACACACTGCATATTGCCATTGTAGGGACTACTAGTATACAGGCTATGGCATACGAAAATTCAAAGTAGTAATAGCGGGATTTCTGTCCTGCTGTAGCTGTGCTTGCTGTTGGCTGCTGCGCCTGCTACTGCTGTAGTTTGGTTCGATCGTTTCGGTGCAGCCTTCAGTGTAGCAACTCTTGCTAGTGTAACTAGGGGATAAATTATTATATTATATTATATTATATTAGGGATTTTATTGAATCAAATATGACCAAGGTAAGATTTACACATACACAGTAAAGTCACAAATACATGACTGACTCACTGAAAACAGCATGAATAATTTAAATAGGTAACCAATTATCATGAAATTTTGCATTACTCCTACTTATAGACTATTACATTTATTACACAGTTATATTACTTTTTTGTAAGGAAAAATCAAGAAGTCCGGCGACATATATCAAGCGCATCGGTAAAAGAGGAGTATCAAATTGAATACTATACAAACCTATTGTTTACAAATCTAAAACCAGTAACTTACAATCAACCTTAACATTAAATCCGTATAAATGGTTTTTTTAGACCATTCACTAAATGTATGACTAATATTTAGTTTGGATATTGATTAACACAGGAATTGTAGATTTTCTATATCTTTCAGTGTTACAACTAATGAGACTATACTTATTTTTTAGTCTGTTTGATCTTGAATTTGATCTTTCATAAGGTTTGAGCCAATTGTCATATCTACTTGATTTTGCAAGTTTCTTACCGAAATTTAGTAACAGTTGTTTTTATCTAGCTTTTATTTTGGTTAGCTTAAGTTCTTGTACAATATTATCATAATTTTTACTACCGACGTATTTATTAGTCATAGCTGACAAGCATCGTTTTTCAATCGAGATAATTCTATTTAATAATTTTTTCGGTAGAGCATGACTCCACACTACTGACGCATACTCCAGTATACTTCTAATGTATGATGTATAAACAACGACTAGTTGTTTTTTCCCGAATCCAAAATGTTTGAGCTTTCTTAGCATGAAAATTTTCTTTGAGGCCTTTTTTACCACACTGTTGACCTGATCATCCCAATTTAATGAATTATTACACATAACACCAAGTACCATACCAAATGATGCCATTGATAGGGTCAGTCGGTTAATCGTGTCATGTGATGTCAAAGATAACAATTTACGGAATCTTAAATTCATGATATAGGGGTGGGTGGGCCCTAAAATGGGGATAATTTGATTGACATCATTTGTGAACCATTTTTGACGTGCCTTGGCGATGCGTTACACGTCCTTTTTTACTGTACCACTTGCATTAACAGACCTGCGTCTTTTAATAAAGCCATTGTTGTCTCATCACTTAATATAATTTAGTAGAGTGAAACTACGTTAGGGTCCTGTATACAGTCGAATCTCGATATACCGGCTTCTGAAGGGACCGGGCGATTTTAGCTGGTATAAAGTTGGGCTATTAAACAGATTCCGGCCAATGGCCACTATATAGAATCCAGTCAATGGTCAATGTCAATATACAGACACTGACCAAATGCTATTACATTAACCAATGTTTGAATGGATAAAAGCAAAAGAGCGAATGAATTTATTCAATTAAAAATTGGCCTTGTGGCCCATGCAACTTTTTACATTTTACGTAATAGTAAGTACGAAGCGTATTCAAATGATATTATAAATCTTAAAAAACTGGTATAAAATTTATTTTAGAAATTTCAAAAACAGTAAATTTGTGTAGGACAAATACAATTTATATCGTTCACTTATTGTTTGAAGCAAAATATCGTGGATTGTGGCTTGTTCGAGCCTAGTTTTGTTTAGCTTTGAAGGATATTATAAGTATAAAATTAAATTTATATTTTTCAAATCTTAAGAATCTCTTATTCCTAAACGTTTGACTTATTGTAAACTATGTAGTGTGTTATGTTCCTTTGTTTTGGGCGTATATAGAGTTGAGTTGAGACAATGGCCATAAAATCAATGGCCGGTACAAAGGTGCAAATGTACTTGGTTAAGTAGCTCTGGGGCCCAATTATTTTGGCCGGTTTATCGAGTGTCCCATTATAATGAGAGCCAGTTTATCTGCGTATTTTAGCATTACAAGCATCGGCATATTAACGGGGATTTTTAAATTGGCCTGTAAATCGAGGTGGCCGGTGTTGGGCAGGCTGGTATTCAGACAGAAATTTTTAGGTTATATATTTGTACGGTATTTTTGCCTTCCATCCTATGTAGGATATGATCGGCACCAGTATTACTGTTCGAGTAAAGTATGGTGGGATTACTATGTAGCAATTCACTCATACCTTGTTTCGTATTTGCACAGGAATTAGAATAATTTACGAGACTGTGAAAAGTTGCATTTGGTTATTGTTGTGATTATACTTTGTCCGCAATTAGCAGTTGAATGGACCAATAATCAAAATCCAGGTTTCAGGATTGCAAATCCTACGCTTAGCGCCAGATTTGGCGACCGTGGGCTAAAAGTAGATACTGAGCGAACAGCTAATAATTGGTTTGATCACTGGTAAAAAATGATTTTGTAGTAATTTAAAGCTAAAATAAAAAGTTAGCACTGCATGTTAAAAGTAGTTGTTTTTAAATGGACTATATACTCCGGGATGTTTCACAAATGATGTCAATTGCTAGCCGCATCTAAAAATATAGTTTTGGAATCCGTCTGCCTGCATGTGTGTCTGTCCGTCTGTAGCAACTTCGGTACAGGTTGCAAATTCTAAACCAATTTTATTCAACAACTTTTAAACGCTTGCAAATGCAAAAGAAATGTGCTGTATGGTTTTTGGTTATTTTCGCTATTATAGTTTGTCCACAATTAGCAGTTGAATGGACCAACTTTTGAACCTTTTTCTTTATCGGGAGTAAAAACAATGAAAAATTGCATGCATGTACATGCTTAGCTGAAACCTGGAAAGATGAAAGTTTCACCTATACAAACACACATGGAAAGTTTTTACGAATTTGCATTACAAGAATAGGCACTAATTACTAGTTAGCTATGTACGTATGTACCTACTCAGGGTTGTTCTGCTGATTAAGGTCGGACACAAATGGCGCCACTCAGCTTGAAGGTCGGTCACTGTACATCCCACTTTAAGGATAGCCATTCATCCAATGCTTAAGAGGGCGACGAAAGGAGTGGGTGGGCCCAAATATTTGGTAAATTTAGGTGGCGCCATTTTTGTTTGGCCCCATAGCTGGTAAAGTTTCATTTATTTAATCATAAGAACAAATTCACTAATGTTATTGAATTACGAACCAAACGATCGTACCCTAGGAACATACTTAGGGATACTCCATAAATGATGTCATCTAAATCACCACCCTTTTAGAACCCACCCCACACACAAAAGTCAACTTTATGTAACCAATTATCGTTAATATGGCATGACATAATTAAAATGCTTGACTAGAACTAATCGTACAGATGAGTTTATTTATGGACAATCCTCAAAATCATCGCCAATTCTGGTTTAACTCCCCAACTCACGTTCTGCTATGGATGTTCTAACCAAAAGTAAAACACTGGGGCTCAAAATTCAGCGTAAGCGTAAAACCTTTCAAAAATCGTACAGGAGACAAAACAAGCTCTAGTTTTAATCGTCAAAAAACTGAGAGAAACTAACAGCAAAGTAAAAACCAGGGTTTTAAAGTGGTAAATACCACTGTGGTATATACCATGGTAAATACCGGTAAATACCAGGGGTGGTAAATACCATGGTAAATACCGGTAAATACCAGGGGTGGTAAATACTGTTTATGTGACACTTTGGCACATACTGGTATAAAGTGGTAAATTGAAAACAAATTTGAATTTCTTCTTGGCATGTACTGGCATTTATACAAGCACAGATGGGGAAATTTTTTTTTTAAACTTGAAAAATGACAAGGTTCAAAAGTAGCTACCAAATCAATCCATACAATCCATGCTATTCTGGAATATGGCGAAGTTAATGAATGAAATGTACAATTGCTCTTCATTAAATGAATCATTGGAGAGACAATTTTTTAAGTCTGGTTGCGTTCAAACTTATTCATGAAATAGGCTTTACAATGATGGAATGACGAATGATGAACCTAAAGTTTTGTTTCTGTGGATTCAGGTCACAGAACCAACCCGATTTTAACGATTACACTGACGAATAATTTTAGAATGTCAGCATTCAAAAATTCACAATGATTTGCAACATCTTGGCTGAATACTAAACTCGATTATTGTGCCATATGCTAAATAAATGTATTTATGTAGCAACTACACAATTAATTTCTACCAAATAGAGTAAGGTTTTTTGTATTATTAAGCATTACAGATATTTAGTATTATATGCTGTTGAGTTTTTACTAGATTTAGAATTATATTAGTACCTTTTTTAAACACTTTAGGCTTCATAAATGTATATACCAGTATTTAACACTTTATACCGGTATATACCGGTATTTACCAGTATTTACCAGTATTTACCAATGTGGTGGTATTTTCCATAAAAAAGTGGCATATTTAAAACCCTGGTAAAAATCAATGAATGCAATGCAACACGTGCCTATGGAATGATGAGCAGTTTGTTACGGTGGGATCAACGCTGAAAAGACTTGAAGACTGAAAGCACAAGCAATTGACCATGGAATTTATAGGTACCTCATACTCCGGAATCGCCACATATATCCAATATCTAAAACGAAACACAATAATACTAAACCACAATACAATATTACTAATACAAAAATTTAAATATCTTACCAGGGTAAGAGAAGACAAGGATGTCAAATCGTAACAAAAATAAGCCAATAGACATAGACCAGTATGTTTAATGTTTAATATTGTTTAAGTTTAAGTTTAACATGCACCTTCTAACGACTATAATATTGCATCATTCTGTTAAATCATACGCTATTATGCAAGAACCAGATTTAAGATCTTAAGGAAAAACAAAAATTCGAATCAATTGTCTACATTTTAATTCATGTATAACGATAAGGTTTATAATAATGTAATAATAGAATATGTACAACTAAATTAACAAACTATTATACAAACATGTCAGAGGGAAATATATTTATTTCTATCAGGAGGGTGATCAAGTGGTAAATACCGGTAAATACTGGCACATGCTGGTATAAAGTGGTAAAAGTTTAATTTTCATCTTGGCATATACTGGCATTTATACAAGCACAGATAGAGTAAAATAAAAAACGTGAAAATTTACAAGTTTCAAAAGTAGCTACCAAATGAATGCATACAATCCATGCTATTCTGGACGGCCAATATGGCAAAGTTATCGAATAAAATGTACAATTGCTCCTCATCAATGATCAAACGGATCATCGGAGAGACAATTTTCTACATTTGGTTACGTTCAAACTGACTCAAGGAATAGGCTTCATCATGGCGTAATGACGAAGCTAGCATTTTGTTTCGGTGAGCTTAGTTCACAGAACAAAACCGATTTTGGTGACTACTTCGAAGAATAATTTTTGATTGGCAGGATTTAAGCACAAAATTGTGTAATGGCTTACTACACATTAACTAAATACTGAATTCGTTTACTGTGGCATGCTAAATAAATATAATTCTGTAGCAACTACACAATTAAGTACCACTTAATAAATCAAAATGATTTTGTGTAACAAGCATAACAGATATTTTGTATTACTTGCTGTTGTGGTTTTACTAGAACTAGAATTATATTACCACCTATTTTAAAAACTTTAGGTTTCATAAATGTATGTACTAGTATTTACCACTATATACCGGTATATACCGGTATTTACCAAAATGGTGGTACTTTCCATAAAAAAGTGGCATATTGACAACCATGATTTCTATGAACATGCCAAGAATACCAACGAGTAACAAATTATATAAAAACTTTGTAACCTCCAAATGTAAATCTTTTAAATTAGCAATGTGTTTGTACTACTAAGTGTAATTTTATTATATTATATCAAACTATTACTTTTATGCAAAATTTTCTGTTAACTTTGTGTGATGGGTGTAACGCATTCAGGTACAATAAAGTATCTATCAATCAATCAATTATTTTGCTTTCAACTTGTTTTATTTTTTTAAGTTCTATCGTTGTAGCAGTAAATATTCAAAAATTTGGATATATACTGCGTATTTGTACTAAACAAATTTAAAATAAAGGTGCAACAGAGCTTTTGGCTGTTGTAATATAATACTGGCCATTGCGCTTTATTTTCATCCATAATACAAATATTAAATAATTGACTATAAGTTTCGCGCTGGCTATGTTATGTATGCTAAACCCTGCTAAAACACTACATAATGACAACATTGATTAATCCTAGAAGGAAATACTTAATAGCATGAGGAGTAAAACCGCTACTTTCTGATAACTATTTAAAGCATCAAGATCATATGACGCATACCTCCTTTAGCTGATAATTCTAATGTTATGCTACTGTTTGTCATTTGATTCAGTCTGTTGTGTGAAATATAGTTTGTTATTATTTTTATTGTCAAATACTCAATACTGTTCAGTAACTTGAAAATGGAAATTACAAAACACATAAAAAGCGCCACAAAGGGATTAAATTGTAATAATACAAATCTACAAGCAGGCGTGCTTGGGTGAGCGGTTAGGACTGCAGACTGTAACGAACTTTACAGTCTCAGACCTGGCTTCGATCCTTGGCAACTGCTAACCGTTTACGGCTCGGTGTTGTACGGTAAACGTCACTGGATGGTTGATTAAAACCCAATCTCCTTCGGTGCTCCTTAGTGACCTTTACTTACTATAGGGGCCTAGGGAATGGGACTCCTTTACTGTGGAAGAGGGGACGGGGATAGGTAAAAGGGTAATTTGACCGAGACAAAAATGATGCGGTAGCCTCCTATTTCCTTACCCACAGTGACTGCTTGAGTCTGGTTGTAAGAACTTCGGTTATATCATATCGACTTAATGAATATTTATTATTTATTTATTTTAAAGCTCAGCATCTAAATATTACAATTTTATTTGATGCTTAAGCTCAGCATCTAAATATGACCATTTCATTAGATGCTTAAGCTCAGCATCTAATAAGCGTAGGACAAGGATCGAACCTTGAGAGTACCTGATAGTGCCTGATACTACTACTTATCTGATACTGTCATGCGTACCTCGTAACGATAGCTACCATGTCATTTGAAACTTAGGCAGGGATAAAGGAAGGCGAAACCACCGAATGGACCGAATTTAGTGAATGCAATGCCGACATCGCTAATAAATGTATTCATGTAGCAACGATGTAACAATGAAGTTCCACCATATAAAGAAATAAGATTTTGTGTACTAAGCATTACAGATATTTTGTATTATGTGCTGCTGAGTTTTTACTAGATTTAAAATTATATTACCACCTGTTGGAAATACTTTAGGCTTCATAAGTGTATATACCAGTATTTGCCACTTCGTAACTTCGTACCGGCATTTACCAGTTTCAAGGTATTTTCTATAAGGTGGTGGCATTTTAAAAACCCTGCCCTGGGCTAAATAGATAAATCGACTCCGAAAGCTATCAACAACATGATTTCAATGGTAAAGTAGAGGACAAGATGTACTTCGATTTGACTGAAGTCTGAAGAGAGTTCTGGACGTTTTTTATTATTAAAAACACAAAGTAGAATGTTCCGGATCAAAATTGTACAAGTACGTATAGTTAAGTAAATATTTACAGACTAATTTCAAAGCTCCAATATTATTTTTTAAATAAATTATAGATCGGATCTTCAAATTCAAGTTTGCCTGCAGATGGGAAGTTTACGAACACAATGAAGAGAGCGCCTCCATGCAGGTTCTCGTACTGTTACAGTTGGGCAGTGACTATTGCTGGGCTGAATAAACAGCTGTGGAGTGTTTTCATTATTGGGTGATATATTATTGCTGAAGGAAGTGCCGTTCGACAATGCAGAAAAAACTGGAGTCACTCTGTACGTTCTTTGTCCTGATGTGCACCCATAGCCGTCAGCGCTAATTACATTACTCGATTTAGTAAACATTATATGAAGGGGTTCCTGTTGAGCCGAACTATATGACATTATGTCATAAGCGCTGCTGCACACTTTTTCTTTTCCGTTATCTTCTGGAAGTAAATAAAAATGAGTTAATAATCAAATAAATAATAGGTTCTTTTTAAAAATAAGTTCCAACATCTTTATAGTTATACCAGTAAACCGACCCGTCCTACGGACGGATGCAAATTGTTGACAATTTTTTACTTATTTAGATAACTGTATTCCTGCGTTGTTTATTCAAAAAATTCTGTCCGCCGACGTATGATCTCCATCCGCTGTTCCACTGTACCCATTTTTAGATAGAATTATTTGAATTTTATTATTATGCGTATTGCCAGTACATGTGTAGCATGTTGCTAAGTATAAATCTGATGTTAGGGGAGGGGACAGCAGATGGACGGCCCCGGACAGCGTTATTTGAATTTTATTATTATGTAGATGTAAGGAGTTCAAGTCGTTGTAACGATAACATTAATAAAGACAATGTTTTTCGTCGTTGGCCATAAAAATGCCTTTATTTGTAACAATAACAACAACTAATTTTTGCCTCCAAATACCAAAAAAATTCTACTGGGATCAAAGCCAGAAGACACGAGACTTTTTTGACAGTAAGAGTACAGCACAGTAGCCGTTGTTGGTTTCTGGTTGGGAGGCTAAAGGCTGCTGAATGTGCCATTCTACGGCAGTTGTAGCTTTTTTTATTTTATTTATTTTACAGTTGTAGCTTATAGCAGTATTGTCAAAGCCGACTGCAATATTATTATGGGCGTTTTATTTTATTGGTTGATGGTTGAGAAAGAAACGCATATCACATACAGTAGTTAGTAATTTAGGCTCAACGAAAGCTTAATACGAACGGTATCTAATTACATTGTCTAAATAATGATTAAATGTTTGTACCATGTCATTAAAAACTCCCTCTGGACAAAGGTCGCTAGTCGAAAGACCTTAGCACACTACAAAGAATATAAGCATGCGTGCTTGGGTGAACGGTTAGGACTGCGGACTGGAACGAACTTTCCATTCTCAGACATGGCTTGAATTCTCGGCCACTGGTAATCGTATACGACCCGTGATACCTAATCTCCTTAGGTGCTCCGTTACTGTGGAGGAGGGGACGAACACGGATAGGTGAAAGGGTAATATGACCGAGACGGCAAATAAAAATAAATTAATACGGCAGCCTCTTATCACATCACTCACTGTGACTGGTTAAGTCTGGTTGTATGAACTTTGGTTAAATCGACCTAATATTAATTACTACAAAAATTATAAGGGGAAAGACCGAGCAGAAAAAAAACTCCCGTTTTTTAAGACGATAGATACAACGCTCTGTGCAAACTTTGTCAAAAATCGTTTCCTCCAGAACAGTGTTTAGCTTCCACTAAAAATTGCAGCTACTCAGAACTGCTAATGAATTTTAAAAATAAACAACACATGTTTAAGTTCTATTCAGAAGATAATGAATTAGATTTAAGTCGTACAGTACCCAAGCCGTCACAAGGGTACTTTTAAAAGAAAATTAAATAATTGAAATATTAGCTTAATCTAACGGCATTTTTTGTAACTTAGAGAATCTAATTCAAAAATGTTATTCTATCTGCCAGAAATCTAAAACACTAATAATTTAGGCAAGGTGTAAACATGAATTCCGGAGGATATTTTTTCATTTTGCACAGCAAAAACAATGTCGTTATTTTGTCGAAAAGTCGTTATCGTTATTGTCGCTGTGTGTTAGAAGTCCCGACTTGTATGGGAAGCAAGTTTTGGCTTTGTACTAAACATTTTTCAAGATAGGATGTACCTAATGTAGCGGTTGTAGGACATTTCCTACCCAAGACCAGCCCTAGGACATTTTCTACGTACATAAAAAAGTAACCATCCATCGCGAAAAAGTATAATCAACCTTTCTGTGTGTACTAATATGAGGAAAAAATGCTAAAATAACGTAAACGTGATAATAAAATATTAAATACCTTTCTTGCACTATCGCTGCAACATTTGTTAATATGTAAGGACAAAAATGCAGATTTGCAGTTTTATTCCATGCTGCTTAATTTTGGTTGTAAATATACAATTTCAGTTAAGGAATTACTTTAATTTCCTGCCGTAACAAAGAGCGGACAAAGTTTTTAGTTTTCAAATAGTATTCACAAGGAACTTTGTTCGGACTGACCATTGCTCCAAAATTAACAGTTGAATGGACCCATGTCAAAATTTCTGGTAGTGAATGGCAGCAAAAACGGATGAATGGGCCGGACATAAATGACGCCGCACAACTTTACCAATTTTTTTGACCTACCTACCTACCTTTTCAACCTCTATACTGTTGAATGGTTGTGGTCACTGGTAAACAATGTTGATGTAGTAAGACTAACATATATAACGTAATATCGTTGCATCGGCTTCTGGACTGGCCGGTCCATATGCCTTGGAAGCCTCTGGACTGCCCTTGTGGACTAGTCCAGAAGAATCCTGGGGTTCTGGACTAGTCCTTTGGCCCAAAGGACTAAACTTCTTCTGGACTACCACATATATAGCACTATAAAGAGTACGTAATTAAGTATACTATATCTCAGGCGACCCACTTTCGCTCAGTCTACGAAACTACAGTACCTGAAGTCGCGAAAGTTTTGCTATTAAGCAACATAGCCTTAGAGTATGATCCTGCTTTATTAGACGCTGAGATAACTATGATGGAACTCGTGAACAACTAACAGCCTTGCGAACATTAAGTCCCCTGGAGCCGATGGAATACCAGATGAAGTATGGAAAACCCTAGGCAACACGACCTCCAATCACCTACTTCAACTACTGAACACAGATAAGGACAAACGGATTCCGAGCGAATAGGTTGAAATTATAACTGCACCTATATACATAACAGGCGATTCAGAAATACCGAGTATTTACAGGCCAATAGCTCTTATCAATACTATCACTAAGCTATACACCTGCATTATGTCGAACAGACTGAACTCCTGCTTCACAAACGACATAATCTCTGAAAACTAAGCCACCAACAGAAAAGGACAGGGCTGTACAGACCAAATATTTGCACTCTATGCGAGTATTCTAAAGCAGCTCAACAGACTGGCTTTCTTAAAGAAAGAAAAATTATTTGCCCTATTTGTAGACCTCAGTCAGGTTTTTGACTCTATAAAAAGGGATAAGCTGTGGGTCAGACTTAAGGAAGCTGGATTAAGTGAGTGTCGTATTGCAAAGATCAAAGAAATCTATGACCAAGCAAAAACTAAGGTTAGGTGTAAAGAAGGATATACAGACATGATTAAAGTGATAGGGGTATTACAAGGCGAAACATTGTCGCCCACACTTTTCACAATATTCATGGATAAGGTTACTGAGATACTTCGAGCAAGTAAAATACATGGAATAAAAATGTTAACTCTTGAAATACTCATTCTTCTGCACGCCGATGACATCATCCTTCTTGCATCCAACATACTGGACCTCCAAAAACAAATTGACACATTCGTCAGCGTCTTTAAACCACATGACTTAAAGGTCAACCTATCTAAGACAAAGATTTTGAACTTTAGGAAAGGAAACAGAATCTCTAAGTCAATTGCGTTTAACTGGGAAAGCAAGCCGCTTGAAATGTTTAACCAATACGTTAACCTAGGCGTCCCCTTCAAACAGAGTGGAATATTTAACCAAGCCAAAGAAAATGTTTTCAGCAAAGCCAGAGTAGCGCAGTCCAAACTGTTTGACCTATTCTACCGAGCAAAACTCACAGACATAAACCCACATATCGGAGTCTCCAACTCACTAGTTAGCTTAACCTTGATGTATGCTGCGCCAATTTGGGGGCTTCCATATACCGAGGAACTGGTAACCTTTCAAACCATGTTCCTTAGAAGACTCACAGAAACATCTAACCCCTCCCAGGATACTACCTCAGACTATAGACAGGAGCGCAGAGCATCAAGATACAGCTATTCAATGCACTACTCAGATACTTGGAGAAGATTGTGACCGCAGAGAAAAACAGTATAGCCAAAAACTGCTATGAAGAGGCAATGAACACCAAGGATAAGGACCCATGATATAACTGGATGCTACAAGTAAAGAATATCTTTATTGATGAATCTCTTCAAGAAGAGTTCCAGAAGCTGAATGGTGAATTTTTAGTGAATCACAAAAATTAGATCCTCGCAAAATATCGGCTTAACTGCATCAACATGGACGTTGAACAGATGCAGAGATGTAACACACTAAGGCACCACAAACTATTGAAGACGCATGTCTTAAGATCGGAATACTTTGAAATGAGTCTGGCCTGGAACACGGTGAAATTTCTGGTAAACCTTAGATGTGGCCTACCAAGAATCGGTCTAAGAGGAAAGACGACTAACCTCAACGGTATGAACAGAATCTGGAAGCGAGAAAAACCCTCTAGCTGCGAACTATGCGTGAGAGAAGAAGAAGACACCTTTCGCATAATGCTCAACTGCCCTTACTATAAACCGCCAAGAACCAAATTTCTCAAGAAACTGACGGGTACAACCGCAACCAGAACGAACATCATTCAGAAACCCTTCAACTGCTACCTTGATGTAAGAGGATTTGAGCATCTTATCAACTTCTGGGATGAAGCCCTTAGAATTCGGAATTTCTACTAAAAATGTACTGAAGAAGTATAAACTGACCTACACTCTCATAAACTGACCGCCCCTACAAATAAACCCAATGCAATACATACTATTATTATTACATTATATGATCTCGCATGCGTTTACTTCAATATTAGCGTCTAAGAACTAAATTAATTTCTACAAAAAATTACGGCAATGTAATATAAACGGAACACATTTAATGCCATTGTTTGTTTATTATTTATTATCTTTCTACCATGCTTTCTTACAGGAACAAAACGGAAAAAACTAACGCACATTATCACTAACTTAATATATATATTCTATTATATTAACCATGGATAAATCATCCGCAAAATCAAACTTGTAAATATAAATGTTGTATGGGCTGGGGCCAAATCGACAAAATAAATAAATTATTATTATTATTATATCTCAGGCGAGTTAGGCATAACGACAAAAAGTTAAGTTCTAATGGTTTGAATTTCTAAAGGACATTATCAGCCTATAAGATGTTCGCGAGGTAAAACATAAACCTAAAGAAAAATGTACTGTGTATAACCAATGGTTGAAACAGCATAGTACAACACTACTACTACTACTGAAAAACATCAAACCTAATGCAAAAGAAGGGGGCCAAAAGAGACAACTCGACACCTCCCTACTAATAATGTAAGTGCTTTGATTTCGAACTGTCGCATCTCGAACTCATTTACTAACTTTACCCTCCACACGAAACTGCCTATTCGCTTTAAGACACTTTATGTTCCGCTATGCAGCCAGTGTAATTGGTATAAAAAGAAAAATGTATACCAATTCGAAGATACTGAAGGTCTGCTTGTTTACAAGTTTGGTACACGTCACCATATTCATCACTTAAATCTTCATCCGATCCTCTCAGGTATTCTTCAATATACGGTAATACGCTTATCTTTCTTCTCTCGGGCGGTACGCTTACTTTATCACTCATAACTACGTAAGGTTTCTTCTGAATCCATCTGTTGATAATCAAAATAGTACATTTTTATTTACTAGTGAACACATGTAAAATCATGCGATTCGCACTAGTTTTGGCAACTAAGGGTTCGAACCAGACGCTGAGCTTTGAAAACAATACAATACAAAATAAAAACAATTAATGCGACGGATGATTAATTAATGGTTAGGGTACGACTGAGATTAGGGTACGAGTGGTCAGGGTACAACTATGACCAAGGTACGAGTGGTCAGGGTACGACTGGGAAGGATACGAGTTATCCGGGTACGACTCGCAAGGATTCCTTTGGACCCACCTACCCACCTGTCATCACATTAACATTAAGTAAACGGCTTAGGGATTGAACATAAATTATGTCACGTAAATTATCCTTTAGAATGCACCCACCCATCTAACATCACATTAGCATTAAGTGAACGATTAATGCGAGTGCACTGTGTCCCAATGCTAATGTTTTTCTACCAAAAACCTGGAAACCATTTTTAATTTTTCAATTAGCTAAAGTACTACGAGTTGTAAGATTTATCTACAATTTCTATTAACTTAGTAATGCAGTATCAGTACACCCAGAATTATCAATTATAAGCTTCCTGGCAAAAGTGATATTAATTACTTTTAACCGATTTTGCCTATTATAAAGGATAATTATAGAATTTATTTTTAGAATAATGAACCTTTACAAATATTGTTATCATTTGAGTAGGTAAGTAGATATGAAAATTCCCCATTTGCATTATGTTTAACATTAGTGTGAAGAAGGAGTGGGTAGGTGAGAAAGTTGATCAAATGTGATGGCGTCATTTGTAAACGCTCTTTAACATTCCATTTCGTTTGTCATTTAGATAAACGGAATGTTAAGAGTGTTGAGCGTACGGCGAACGTACCTACCTAGGCTCAGAGGCAAGTATGTTCCTGCTTTAGAATGGTGCTATTTGGTTTTACCCGTTTTTGTTGCGTGTACTTCCACGATTTCTGAATTGGGTACATTAATCGGTTTATTGTGAATAACTGGTTAGTAAAATTACAACTAAAAAACAATACAGACCTGCTCAGTCGCATTTGCGGTCGTTTAAAAGTTGTTTGAAAAACATCGGTTCAAAACTGTGACCTGCAGTGTACGGCCAACAGACGGACGGACAGACGGACATGACCATTTCAATAGTTGCTTACGCTCAGCATCTAAAAAGCACAGAATATCGGATTCCAGAATATCGAAGACAAGTCTCGAATATTGGAATTCAAAAATGTCGGGAAAAAGTATAGAATTGAAGTCATATTCGTCAGTAAAGAACCAAAATGGCCTATACCCATTTTCCACTGAAAGCACACTGAACCTTATCGAAAACGTACTAAATACAAAATGACCCAAGTCCATGTATTTCCACTCGTGTGCCTAATATATATACATATATATATATATTAGGCCTAATAGTAGTAGTAGTAGTAGTACTTGTGGCACCATCGAGTTTTTTAGGTAGGTACCTATAACCCAGTGCATTTTAACTATTCGACAGAAGTATAGTGGGATTGCTATAAAGCAGTTCACTCATACATCATTTTCGTTGGAAAGAAAGGTTGTACAGAAATTAGAATAAAGTACAAGATTACGACTAGTATTTGTTTCGGCCTCTGCAGGCACACAATTTTTATGCTAGGCAAGAGAAGTGGAGATAGAGAATTAACATATCTGTTTCACGAACATGCTAGCAACCTCGTCTCACTCATATATTAGGCCTAATAGCCTTATATGCTTAATTCTTAAAGAGCTTCAAAATGGTATATTGCATGTCAAATTCCGTTGAGAAATTCAAAAGTGAAGTAGATTATGTAGATAGGTAGGAATGATAGGGGAACCTTAAAATGGTGATATTTTGATGACGCCATTTATGGACAATCCCCGTAAGTACATAAGAAGTAGTTTTTCCTGTTTTTATTCCCGGATACACAGATTTTCTTCTAAGTTCATCATAACCAAAAACAATACAGCAATTTTCCCTCGCATTTGTGTGCGATTAGAAGTTGTTTGAATTTCATCGGTTCAAAAATGCAACCTGTAGCGAACGACAAGCGGAAGGACAGACCGACAGACATACAACTAATATACATTAACTTACGGATGATGCATTATTTGAGAAACGGAGAAACGTTCGACAGGATTTTTGTGAAGCATTCCATATAATAGATTAGTTAACAACGGGTCCAGGCTACTTGGAATTGAGAATTCTCCGTTGGCGATGTTTTCGAACAACAAGAAAATAGTATCCCCTTCAAAAGGATATTTTCCAGTCGTCAGATTGTATCTAAAAAAACATTGAAAAGGAATTTGTAAGCATTAAGAGCGTTTATTTAGTGCTACTTGCATAATGGCATAAACGAGAAATACATAAACAGCAAAGTAATACCTCTTTCATTTCACTAATTTAGATTTAATATTTACCTTTTTTAAAATTATTTTTCCAAAACAATACTTAGACTTTGATTTTACCAAAAAAGTTAACAATAATTGTTAGCCTTAAGATGTTCACTTTCATCTGTTAAATCTGGAAGCGAGTTTCTTAAGGCTTTTGATCCGTTTGAGTGAATCCTTAGCCAAGCGCATCTACTCAGTATGCTGTCTACATTTCATATTTTATGACATAAATGATGTAAAACTATTGTAGGGTGTAATTACATGCGAAGTGGGTTGGTATCAGTATTGACGGCGCGAAGTAAAACGTTATAGAGCATTTTTCGATTTGCCATGCTCGTACTTATAGTGGGAAATGAAAACTTTTTCTTAATTTTAGTTTAGAACAGAAGACAAACATCCGGCACGGCGCCAGATTTGTCGACCGGGGGCTCGAAGTAGATGCTGAGCTTACAGCGCGATTTGACTTTAATAAAAGAGTAGAACCCTATTGTTCGACAACCATTGTCAGACAAGTCACAGAGAACGAAGGCCCATTCGTTCGTGAACGAAGCGTCGGTCTCCCAAACACTCGAAGGCATGGGCTCTCGATTTGGAAATCGACGAAGGCAGCTCCTACGCACAGCTCCACAAAACTCCACAGAGCTCCAATGCGCTTTGGTCCCTAGAAACGCTTGAGGCAGAAGGGGGTGGTAAAAAATTTTTACCATTGACGAGTCAAGGTATATATTTTTGACGCGTACATTCGAGTAGAGGTATCTAACTACCTTGTGCCTTGTACCTATACGTTCCTCTTTCACTCCTACTCCTACGTATGTAATAGTGTTATATAGTATGCAAGTGACATGTACAAACATGGCCATGCTATATACTATACTATATAATAGTAGTAGTACAGAATATAGAATAGGAATTATTCCTTCCTATTATTTATTTTTTATTT
The DNA here is from genome assembly GCA_949802685.1 of Dicyrtomina minuta. Lineage (NCBI taxonomy): Eukaryota > Metazoa > Arthropoda > Collembola > Symphypleona > Dicyrtomidae > Dicyrtomina > Dicyrtomina minuta. The sequence continues at coordinate 70,112,064 of OX461808.1, read as the reverse complement.
ATTCATGCTTTTTACTTTTTAATTTTTTAGGGATTGGTAAAAGAAAAATAAATAAAGTAGTGTTTATACCAAAATTATAATGAAATTATGCTAAGCTGCCATTAAAATTCTCAATGCATGCTTAAAATATTCAATTTAATATTGTGTGAAAGTTGAAAGTTGTGATACGCCAAATTACATTATTATTAGTTGGGGTTTTGGTTGTACTGTTACTGCCTGGGTTTGTAATTGTATATACCATAGCACTAGGAGCAAAACTTACTGTTGACTGCCAAATGCAGCTTACATTCCTAAACTAAAAGGTGACAGGAGACGGAAAGGCTGACAGAGTAGTGCTATTTTGTACTTTGCAACTTTCCACTGACAACTGGCACTCAACAGCTCAACTGACGCAGCCGAACAACTTATCAAAATGTTGAAATAGGATTTAAATAAATCATAAGAATACAAATATCAAAAGTTCCTACAAGTATTACAGTTTATTTAATAAGTGTTCAGGTATAATAAGTACAAACTTTAAACTAACAAAATAAAAAGACAAATTACAATCACGGTTTCTGTGTCTACGGGTTTGCCTTTGCATCGTAAACTGGTGTTGCAACAGATCAGAGTTTAGTGCATTGCAGTACTTGGTACTATGGATAAGCAAGCACAACCGCATTCACTATCATCATCAGCATTACCACCTACAACTAATAAAACTGTACTTAAATCTACGACCGCAGTTGAAGCAAAATTGGAATTAGCCCAAATGTATTCATTTCACACAAGAAGAACAGGGTTACCATCAAAGTTGACGGCAATTGTAAACAATATTTATAAAAAAGGTGTTGTTAGTGAACACGAACATATAAAAAGCGAAGTGAAATACGTAATGGCATGATGAGAGACACGTCCGTACCAAATTCATTAACTTTAGAGTCAGCTGACGATGATAACGGTTCACTTGATTTATCTTTACCATCTTTTATATGCAACTTATCGTGGTGTCGGTTACGTTTCACCACCGTGTGTTGTCTGTTAAGATGCACGACCGGGCAATGTCAGTTAGGTCGCACCAGCTAGTAGTGTCAGTTTGGTTGCACGACGGGCCGTCACAGTTGGGTTGCAACACCGGGGAGTGTCAGTTAGGTTACATAACCGCGCAGTGTCAGTTGTGTTGAACGAAAGGGCAGTAAAAGATCGATTTTGTGACAACGCGGTGTCGGTAACGTTTCACTACCGAGTATTGTCTGTTAGGTTGCACGACTGGGCAGTGTCAGTTGGGTTGCACCACCTAGTAGTGTCAGTTTGGTTGCACGACGGGCCGTCACAGTTGGGTTGCAACACCGGGCAGTGTCAGTTATATTACACTACCTAGTAGTGTCAGTTTGGTTGCACGACGGGCCGTCACAGTTGGGTTGCAACACCGGGGAGTGTCAGTTAGGTTACATAACCGCGCAGTGTCAGTTGGGTTGAACCACAGCGCAGTAAAAGATCAGTTTTGTGACAACGGGGTGTCAGTACCGTTTGACTACCGAGTATTGTCTGTTAGGTTGCACGACTGGGCAGTGTCAGTTGGGTTGCACCACCTAGTAGTGTCAGTTTGGTTGCACGACGGGCCGTCACAGTTGGGTTGCAACACCAGGCAGTGTCAGTTATGTTGCACCACCTAGTAGTGTCAGTTTAGTTGCACCACGGGCCCTTACATTTGGGTTGCAACACCGAGCAGTGTCAGTAAGGTTACATGACAGCGCAGTGTCAGTTGGGTTGAACGACAGGACAGTAAAAGATCGGTTTCGTGACAACGCCGTGTCAGTTACGTTTCACTACCGAGTATTGTCTGTTAGGTTGCACGACTGGGCATTGTCAGTTAGGTTGCACCACCTAGTAGTGCCAGTTTGGTTGCACCACCTAGTAGTGTCAGTTTGGTTGCACGACGGGCCGTCACAGTTGGGTTGCAACACCGGGAAGTGTCAGTTAAGTCACACAACCTGAAAGTGCCAGTTTGGTTGCACCACCTGGCAGAATTGGGGTTAGCGCACAACTGGGCCGTCTTGGTTTAATATTACGACCAGAGTGTGTCGTAGAGGTTAAACGACCAAGCATTGTGTGTTAAGAGGCCCGACTAGGCAGTGCCGGTCACGCTCTGCGACTTTGCGGTGTTAGTTGGGTTGCAACACTAGATTTTGTCTATAAAGTTGCCCAACTGGGCAGTGTAAGGTAAGTCGCACTACCTGGAAGTGTCAGTTTGGTTGCACCTCCTGTCAGAGTTAGTTTTAGTGCACAACTGAGCCGTGTCGGTTTGGTACCACGACCGAGGTTGAACGACCGGGCATTGTCTGCTAGGAGGCACGACCGGGCAGTGCCGGTTACGTTTTGCAACTTTAAAAAAGCATAATTATACTAAACTATCACGCACGAAGTTGGATTTTGATAACAAATAATTCATAATCAATATAATCTGTATTAGGTAATTAGAATTAAATTTTTTAAAGCTCCAAACCCTAATTTTGGTTTCTTAGTATATGATTTACTTTTTTTTTAAATTTAATTTTGTTAAAAATAGAAACACAATTGTGTCATTGATGTGTGAGTTTCTGACAGTACCGCTAATTTTATTATATGTTTTTGTTTTCGATTTAAATTTATTATTTTATAATTAATTAAATAAATAAGAACATGTATAATGAAAGAATAAAACCCACAAAAAACATCCGTGGCTTTGGGTTGTTATACTGTATTTTAATACCTTCTTATAATAATAATATAGTTCAAATATAATAATAAAATATTGTTGCATACGCATTAAAATCTTTAACATACAGCAATATTTAATATAATTATTAATTATTAGTTGAGTAGTTGAGTTGTAACACTAAATTCTATTACACGTTGGCCACATGTTTTCTACTTATGGCCTATATAGTAATATGATATATATGCAGTAATAAGCATTAGCATACAGCATTAGTATTAAATATATTAATATATACGGCATACGGTAGGTAGGTACTACTTAAGGTACTTAGGTACTCCACGGTAGTCCACACCGTCCACAGTACTCCACAGCGCACAGCGTACAGTGGACGAAAAAATATGCTCCTATAGTTGGGGGTCTGCTCAGAAAGCAGGCGGAGTGGAAATTTCATAGTCGAAGGCACGGGCTCCAACAAGCTCCCTAAAGCTTCAAAACTCGAGGAGTCCGTTTTATTTTCTTGGAGGGCTCATATGCGCTTTTTTTTCGTCGAAAAAAAAACCAAAAAGACGAGAACGACTTCATTTCGTTCTCGATTGTCTTACAATGTCGACAACAGGGTCAACGCTCAAATTGCAATAGCACCACTACCTTCCATCTCATTCACTTAAATTTATCATTTAAATAAATGTGTGGTCGCACGCAAAGTTTTATGATTGCGTTTGCCGGTGGTACAAGTGGTGTGGGCATGACTGGAGAGGTACGATTATGCTTCAAAACCTTGGGTTTGGGAAAAGAGGTTCCTGTGCGAACACCTCTTGTACAACAATGCTTGTTGCGCGTGTGCTGGATACCAGTGGTATAGATACGAGTGGCACGGGCACAAGTAGTACGGGTGCGAATAGTAAGAATACGTATGGTACGATTACGAGTCATTTCGGAACGATTTGTTACAGTTTGAATGGGATGTATGCTATATGTGCAAGAAGGAGTGGTCCTGGTAAGTAGTGGACTGGGTACGAGCATTTTTGCCTTGTGCGGCGCCGCTGCAAAACGTGCGGGCCGCAGTAATGCCATTACGTCTGGTGCATTCGAAAACATTTTAAAGTTGTAAAAGAGGTACTTAAAACTATGATATTTAACGGACATCGTTTATGGTCCGTCACAACCTACAACCCATTTACGTACATATGTCCTTGACATGTTGTAATGAATAGGAAAAACTATATGTATATGTTGAAAAAAATTTTAAAGTTGTAAATGGGGCAATGGGGGTACTCAAAACACCGATATTTGAAGGACGTCGTTTATGGACGATCCGTTACCGTCTATAACCCATTTTCGTACGTACAGCTAGTGTCCATAAGTCTTCGCGATTTCGCTCGTTATGAACAATTAACCGAATCGCAAAGACTTATGGACACTAGCTGTATGTCCGTGACATGTAATCTGCAAAATTGTGAGGAAGGAGAGTTTGAGTTTGAGTTATCTTTATTACCGTGTCAATTTATACAATTTACACTGATTTCCAATAACTTCTAGCTATTCAGAGAGTTCCGAATGGCTAAACTGGTGCTCAAATCGTGAACCCCCGTCATGAGAATGGATATTTTCCAATTCCACACTTCAGTCCCAAACCCACGACCACTATAGCAGGCTGCCCTGTGAACGTACATATTGGATTAGTACCTTTACTACTAATGCAAATTCGTGAAAACTTTCCATGAGTATTTTAATTGGCGAAACTTGACAAGCTCTCATGTAGGTATGTGCATGACATGTAAAGTCGCTCCCTTTTTTTATGCCGACATCGAGATTTTGATTCTTGGTCAATTCCACTGGTAAATGCGGATAAACTATAATTCCGATATTGCTCAAAAACTATACAGCACTTCTCCCTCTCATTTGTGTGGGATTAGAAGTTGTTAGAATTTTATGTTTAAAAATCCAACCTGAAGCGTGCGACAAAGAGACGGACAGACAGGCAGACATGCACCATTTTAATAGAAGCTTGCCCTCAGCATCTAAATTAAGCAGACATACTGTACATACCAATGAACTTAAACGAATTTGCTAACTCAAATAATGGTCAACCATGTGCAACTTTATGGTGATAAACACGTTACAATTTTTAAAGTTGTATGCGTATAACGTGCCACACCAGTAAGGAAACTAAAAATCTTAGTGCAACATTGAGAAAATTTTTTCATCATTTTATTTAAAATTACTCAGCATACGGGTACGTTATCACACAGATGTCTGTTTTGGCGGACTAAGATCGGTAGAGAAAAATGGATTGCGGATGTGGGGGGTGTTGAGATGATGTTGATGTGATTAGGTGCTATGGAATGCTTGGAAGTTATGTGCTTAGTTAGTGTTGAGAGTGTGATTGTATTGTAGACTTTGCTGCACGTAAAATAAAATGCTATTAAGTTTGAAACGATCGAATTCTTAATAAACGAAAAAAACTACTAGTTTATTTAACAATTTAAATTACGAAGAACAACGAAGTATTGGAAAGAAATAAGGAAGGGATTTGTTGTTAGATATTTTACCTCAAATTAAAACTTTATAATAAAGAAACTGGAAGCGGGATAAATATTATCACAAGAAATAATTTGTACTTAATTATAAAAATAGACAGACAAAGAAGAAATCTAGGTCGATCGTGGAGGGAGACAGCTAAAGACTGTCGAAGGAAAAATACAATATTTAATATTACTGATTTTAGGGATTAAAATAAATTATCAGCCCTGAGCTCAACTTGTAGGTAGGATTTGGTTGAGTGGTCTTGGCTTCTAATTAATACATTAGGTAGGGAATACATGCAAATGTTCAATATTTACCTTAGTTTAGATGTATTTACATCTTAGGAAATGAGTACAGATAGAATGAACCAGGTTGGTATGTACGCTAATGCTTAAGGCATAGCAAAACATAGTTTACGGAAAATGAGTTTTTATATAAACTGCTTGAAATTTCTAAACGCGACCTTTGCATATATAGCAAGGAATATGTGCTCTAACTATACATGCATTGAACTCTCCACTCGCTCGATCAGGAAAGGTAGGAATTACATTTAAAGTTAGGAAAGATTCATAATTAGGTTATACGTATTATACATGTACATATGTTGACTCGACGCTTATTTTAGGTTTAAAGTACAAACCAAGCTACTTGAATATTATACATATATTATGACGTGCTTTACTTTAAATAGACATGAATAATTGTAAATTTTAAGTCACTGCTTTAGTGACGAAACAATGTCTGATAGATCATAATTTATATAATATGTGAGCGTAAAATAATACGATGCATTATGCGCCTTCGGCAGTAAGCAATAAGATAAAAGTATTGAAGGAATGATATTATTAATTAAAGTATGATGTTTCGTAAACGTAATCGTGAATAGCTTACAGGTACAGCAATACATATTTCCATGAAGCGTGCGAAATTACACTAAAACTTACAGGGTGACGCCCGAACTCCACACATCTAGCTTGTATCCAGCAAAACTTTCTCCGTTAGCAACCTCAGGAGGTTGAAACACAGGAGAACCTTGGGATGTATGGCAAGTATCTTCCGGTGAAAATGTTCCTAGCGCCTAAGGAGAGAAATTATAATAATCAAAACTTTGCAGTGTGGCAACAGTTACAACAGTGATTTATTATCAGGCCGCGCCACATTTTCGGATTACTACTTTCTGGATTTCGACTTTTTAAATTTTCTGGTATTTCCTCATTTCGCCTTTCAAAAATCCGGAATATGTCCAGGTTTAAAATAACTAAAAAAACCAGTTTAATATTGAAACTAAACATTTTTTTCAACATAATAAACCCCCGTTGTACTTAAGTTGTAGACATATATTATACATTTATTAGGATATACAACGAAAACAATTTGTCAAAACTGCAAATTCTAATTTTGTTGGTTGTTGCTTTTTACAAATACAGTGCATAAAGCATGTGTGATGTGCACCCAAGTTAATTGTACTAAACTAATTATGCAAACTTTAATATTATATAAAGCTTATAACTCATTTTAGGACATCAAATGTGATAAAAAATAACAATCAAAAGTAGAATTAAAAATATTTCCCAAATTCCAGATTTTGTTCGGATTTTCTTTACTAATTTCCGGAATTTTCTGGTTTTTCCTAATTTCTTTTCACATTTCCAAGCTTAACTAGCCAAAAGGAAGCTACTGTCAAATCCAGCCTGGCTGGACTCTTTCCAATTAAAAATATCTGACACAGGTGAGTAGTTCGCGCATGCTCTCAACATCCATCCCATGTAGAACCTCCTACTATACGACATCTTACAAAATGCACCATTGCAGTATATCACATGAAGTTTCCATTGATCCTTGGTAAACCCTCGTAATTCGTTCAAATACCACTAATGATTTTATTTATTTGTGCATTTTGTATGATGTCATATAGTAGGAGGTTCTACATGGGATGGATGTTGAGAGCATGCGCGAACTACTCACCTGTGTCAGATATTCTTAATTGGAAAGAGTCCACCCTGGCTCGAATTGACAGTATTTTATTGGCAATATTTTAGTATCCTACGTTTTTCCGGATTAATCTAGAATTTCTGGAATCGCGCGCCCTATTTATAATGAACACATATCCCGGAGTCCGGAGTAAACTAATTATTAATAACACACATGTGATTGTAGGAGGTCAGCCTATATCACTTAACAGTTCTAACCTATTTAACTATTAAAACAACTGTTCCAAGCATCTGAGATAGAGTTTCAACCAACCTAATATGATCCTGCAACCTACAAGTAAATACCTCCTAAAAAGCGAAGACTGAACATTGCAGTTTAATTTTTTTCCATAGGTGTGAATAATTACGGAAACGGTCATTTTCATCACAACCTCCCCCCCCCCACCGGGCAATTTCCTCCCAACTCGTAACCGAGGGCATGTATTCATTGCTCACAATATGAAAATTACTTCACTAAAAGAAAAGTGTGTATCCATCCACACAATATGATAAATTTGCACGCTAAATTACAACATTAGTGTAAAGTTTAGTCGCAATTCGTCAGCAAATAGTTATTAAACAAAAAGCTAAACTAGTATTCATTATTCTATTGAAATGGAAAAAAAAATCATTTTAGTTCAAGCAATCCAAAAAATAAGATGTAATATCAATATCGCGAGCGAAAGTAATTAAACAAGGCAGTTTTGATACATAAAAATCCGGCGCTTCGTTTAGATTAGGAGACCGTGAGCCCGAAGTAGATGCTGAGCTTACAGCGAATTGGTTTCATCACTGGTAAACAAAGTTTTTGCGGTAACACTAACATTAAACTCGCAGCTAGGCACCAGTAAAAGTAGGGTAGGTACAAGTTCTTCTGGTACAAATGAGCTAGGTACGATTGGTACCAGTACGAGTGGGCTAGGTGCGAGGTTTAGTATTAGAAGTGGTGCTGGTACTAGTGGGCTTGTTAAAAATAGCGGTAGTACAAGTGGACAAGGTCTGAGTTTTGATAGCACCAAAGGACGTGGTACGTTACCAAATGGATCATTGGAGAGACAATTTTCTACGTCCGGTTGCATTTAAACTTATTTAAGAAATATACTTCATCATAATGGAATGACGAAACTAACGTTTTGTTTCAGTGAATTCAGGTCAAAGAGCAAAACCGATTTTGGTGACTACAACGACTGTAGATTGGCAGTATTTAACCACAAAAATGCACAATTATTTGCTACATTTTAGCCGAATACTGAGCTCGTTTATTGTGGCATATGCTAAATAAATGTATTTATGTAGCAACTACACAATTAAGTTCCACCAGATAGAGGACTAAGGATTTTTGCATTATTAAGCATTACAGATATTTGTATGTATCTTTTGGGTTTCATATCGGGCACGCTCACAGTTTCGCACCCGACAATCATTGGACCAGACCGGTATCGACCCATTTCCATCCCAACTAGAAAATTTTCTATAAGGAATTCACCTAGGACATACCCAATAAGTGGATTGTGCAAGCTCATTTGCGTGGATAGCCTTAGGATTATCCCATCGACTTAATGCTAATCTACCTTAATACTATGAGATTAATACTATGAGATTCCTTGAAACCAGCAAGCCCGGCCAGGAATTAAGAAAAGCAAAAGAGTCCTACACCAGGTTCCTCTGATGCGATGAATGCACCGTCTCCAACTTTGGGCTGTTTCAAGTATGCGACGAACGCTCCTTTCTAAACAGATCGACTGAGCAGATAACGCAAATAGATTCACCAGATGCATCTGGTTAGTTCCTCTGTGTGAGAAAGAAGTATGCGATAAGCAGTCATAGCCATCGACCCCAGAGTTCCGATGACTGAATCCCCCTATCTGCCTCCTCTCCCATGCCCAGTCTCTCACAAACCCAGAGATAGTCTAAACAAGAAGGAAGGGAAACAAATGAGGAAAGTACAACTCATGTCCTTCGCCTCTGTTCCCCTCCTCCACTATCGCTGCCTCTGGAGCAGGGTTCGGAGGTGGTATAACCACCCTTGGGTAAAACGGTGGTTATACCATGGTATTAACATGTTAATACAGGTATGGCAACAGATGGTTATAACATGGTAAAACTGGCAATCAGTAAAATGTATTTTTTTAAATTCATAAACTACTTTCCCATAAACTCAAGCATCTGATACGACAGAATTTTTCTTCATACGTCACCAGATCCTATTTATTCAGCTATTTATATACATCATTTTGCTATCGTACACTTCGAAATCGAATTCACGAGTCTGCTGCTCGCGCAAAAAAGAATAAACTAGCTTACTAGTTAGGTAGTTTTTTTACTACCTATACAATTTCAGTTTTAGCAAAATGTGTGCTTTATTCTATAGAATTATCGAAATTATTATATTTAAGTTTCCATAAGGAAGAATGTTTATTTGGTGTATCAGAGGAGGAGGTGAATCAGGAGCTCTAAGGTGATCATTATTGCTAAAGTGAGTTCTATATAATATGAATAACTTTATTAGGTTTATATTATAACTACAGAATATTTGACTCTAGGTAAAGTATATTTAGTTCGAATTCAGAAATTGTGGTCAAAACATTGCTAAAACTCGAAACTTGATTTACCTTACATCTTATTAAAGTTATTTTGTTTTTTAAGTTAGTATTTGTATTTTTAGTAATTTTTACAGACATATATTACAACAAAATCATTTTAAATGCTGAGAAATAAATAAATGCTAGAAATACAGCGAAAAATATTGGTTTTAGTCTACATATGACTACTTTTGCAATTTTGCCATGTTTTACCATGTTAATACACCTTTTGCCATGTTATAACATGGTTTCTCCCGCTTGGCATGGCAAAACTCATTCTCCAGGTGGTAAAACCGAACCCTGCTCTGGAGTGGCGAGGCCTGAGAGGAGTTCCCGATAAGCAAATACCACCAACCGGCCCCATTGAGCCGACAGCGTGTAACCTGTCTTATCACTCACTCACCCCCAAACCCAGAAAAATCCCAAACTGAGTCCGATATACTTGGAGTATATACTGGTTCAAAGTTAGAATGTGAGAAGGACGAGAGCTCGAGAAGCACGCAACCTTCTCCCTTGCTCACCAAAATCGAACTCCTTACAGATATTTAGTATTATCTGCCGTTGAGTTTTTACTAGATTTAGAATTATATTAGCATCTTTTTTAAATACTTTAGGCTTCATAAATAAATATACCAGTATTTACCACTTCATACCGGTATTTACCGGTATTTACCAGTGTCATGGTATTTTCTATAAAAAAGTGGCATATTTAAAACCCTGTCTCATATCTATATACAGACAAATCCGACTATAAGGGACCCGGTTTAAAGGGATATCCTGCTGACTGCTGAAAGGGTCAAATTTAAATCATTTGGTTGGCCAGCTATGCTTACAATGTTAAAATTGTCCGGATTTAAGGGAACCCATGTTAGGGATAATTTGGTTGTAAGGGACGCATGTAGGACCATTTCTTGAAATTTTAGACCACTTTTAAGGGAATTTTCAAGAAAAATATTGAAAAAACAAAGGAAATGGCAGGGCAGATGTAGTGCAGTACTACTGTATTTATTTACTGGTGGTGTGATATCTTATTCTTTGTATTTCTTCTCTTATCCATGAATTAACATTATTTTACATTCAAGTAGGCCATCGTATTTATAGATTGCACGGCTTTCAGGGTTACTGGTAATAGTCTTGACTTTAAACTTTAGTACTTCCAGTAGACTTCCAGACAGTTTACAATGTCCAAGAAGTGGAAAAGGAACTCTTTTAGTACTGCCACTTGGTCGAAGTTGCACCAGATTATGAAATCGACGAACGATTCCATTTTAAAACAAGCTGATACAGCTTTAGGAATATTTTTTAGCCCAGGCAAATACTGACGACACGACATTTTTAAATATACATGATATAATTTCTTATGCTCGTAGGAGTCGGGGGAGTCTGCCCCACAATTGGATTGTGAACGAGTTGAGACGGAGCTTGGATGCAGTGAGAGTGAGAAGGATTCAGTTTGGGTAGGGAGATGGTATAAGGGGACTGGTGGTATGTATGTTTATCCGTGGCCTTGTGCAAGAGACGGAGATATATATACCTTAATACAGATATAATCTGTAGCCATGCCACGTACAATTTGTATATACCTATCCCCAACCATCTGTTTCTGAATTACTCTTCACATAGTCGTTTCTCTGGTTCACTCTCTCTAACATTGCAGGGGCAGGCCGGGAAGCTTGTTGGTTGAATTCGTGCTAGAGGAGGGAATTGACACCTCTCAGCTATTACGATGTAACCTTCCAGCGGTCCGCGGCTACGCCGGAAACAAATTGGCATGCGGTGACGCAGGGTAATCTATCTGTCCAATCAGGTCTGCAGTACGTGCGCAACTATCGATATAAATAAACATTAGCGATGCGAAGCCCAATGCGGTACAGTATAATACTGTACCGCGGGATGTTCAAATCATACAGTAAAAATTGTATACAGAGTGAGTGAAATAACTTAGTTTAATAGTTGAAAACTCGATACTCAATACAAACATTATGATTTCTTATGCTCGTCTAAATCAAAACAAAACCAAGCAAACTGCATTAACTGATTTTTTAAATAATTTAAATATTTCGTATATCTGTATATATCTTGACATTGCTATAACAATAAAATATTCAAATGCATACACATACATTTGTGTCCTTAAAATGCGTCCGCTTACTAGGGAAATAGGGAAATCCCTTAAACTGTTACACGGGAAATCGGCTATAAGGGACAGATTTGGCCGGTCCCGCGAAATCCCTTATAATCGGATTTGTCTGTAATTGGTATCTAGTCTAATCGTACCAAGTTTTGTTGTACCAGAATCATTCCTACCGGCATGGCACCACTCGTTCCTAGCCCTCGATTTCGGAGCCTAATCGTACAATCGTACCCTAACTACTTATTCCCAGACCACTTGAACTGTGAAAATTCTTACCGCCTCCCGCTCGTCCCGCCAAAATAATAAAATTGAACCTACGACCGCAGTTTTAAATAAAATTAGAAATTCAAGGAGGGGAGGTAGAAGAGGAAATGTCGTAAATTGAGGATTGCTACAATAGGGTTCTATTCCTTTATTAAAGCCAAAGTTCGCTGTAAGTTTGATTATATATAGTCTGGTTTCTAATTACTCCTGGGTATAATGCAAAGTCTGACGTAATTAACTGTCCGCAGGAATTAATAGGAGCTTTACGGTACTTACTCGTAACTAGAAGTTAGTTTTAAAACTCTAAACCAAAGATTTTTAAATCAATAGATTTTCTGTTCCACCGAAAAAACGTTATGAGAAATTCTGTATATCTAAGTCATTTTGTCATAATGTAAATAGGTATGAACTATGGAAGCCTGGTTTCACAACCAGAAAACAGTTGCGATATTTGCAGTAAATGCGAAATTTGCGATATTATTCCCATGCGATAGCGACATTTGCGATCTTTTTAGGCGATATTGCGTACCTTAATAAGTAGCAAGGGAAATCTAGGTCTTAATTTACATTCGCATGCCCGTACAGAAAAATCGGTGCTAACATCAGTACGGATGGCGGAGCAGAAACCGGGTATAACGGTAATTAAAAAGAGGGCAACTGGTGGAACAAGTTTTAGGTTTAGCGGAGAAAGACAAATTTATTAAAAATATTTCAAGCAGGCTAATATTTTAAATTAATATAAAAATTGATTACGAAACGATCTAGCCTGTAGCCTCCTGATAGCATTTCCTGCAAATACGTGATTGCCGATATAACAAGGGTGTTAGCCCCTGGCACATGGTTTCAAAGTAACAAAAGTCATATTGAGTCCAACTATTTCAACAATGGAAATATAATAAAATAAAAAAACACGAAACAAAATTTATCTATTCAACTCGCGGGGAGATCTAAACTGTATTGTACTGAACAACCTCCTTGCTAACTCCTTCTAAAAATTTTAAAAAGCGTTTTCAGATTGCACGAGATTCATGCCTTGGTGGATGACAAATAGATTACAGATTCCCAATACAAATTAATTCAGGCACTATTTCACCTTGTTCAACAATAAATAAGTTTGTAATGTAACAGTAACTAAAGCCGTACCTCTGCTACCCCGAAGTCGGTGATTTTCAACATTTCATCGAGGGTAATAAGAAGATTACCCGGCTTGATATCTTTGTGTACAATTCCTTGACTGTGCAGGTAAGACAAACCATCAACTAATTGCACTGTATACCTGAAAAAAAATGAAATTTCCTCGAGTCACCTTTGAAATCCCAATTAAAAGCAATTGTATGATTTTGTTTGACTGTAAAATTCAAGTGGTTATGAAATAAGATTTAATTCTATAAAACTTAAAAAAATAATTTAGCTTTTAGTGCGATTTGACTGCAGTCCAAATACACTCCGAACGCATATTTTATTTTAATAAATTTTTTGCTTGAATGACATTCATTAAGCAACTAACTATGCGTTGGGAGTTGGGCAGATGCTACCGCACCAGTTGTATTGTATCCATTCTTAATTCTTGGAAATAAAAGCAAATGCGCTTTACGGATTTGACAATAAAACAATTACAATTATCTGTCTAATATACCTTCATCAACTTGTACCTATCCCCTCCCCGCCTAGCCGTTTAGGGAATTTGATACAATAGTGATGAGAGGTTAGATAGAATGTACATGCAGGCAGTTGGGGTGCTCATTAACGCCGTGGCAACGACGAGGTTAAGCCGGACCAACTCGTTCAGATATGGATGGGCAGCCAAAGGCTCGCTTGCTTATCCTGCATGGCTCGGTACTAGTACGGTACAGGTCATTGGGGAGTTTACTCTCTGGGGATCTCTGGTAGCTTCCACTTACAGCGGTTACCTAGAAAAAGGTATAACTACTGTAGGGCAGGGGACGGGGATAAGTGAAAGGGTAATATGACCAAGACAAAGCATGCGGCAGCCTCCTACCTCCTGACACACAGTAATCAGTCTGGTTGCATTAAATTCGGTTAAATGAACCTAATTGTTAAAGTCAAAGTGGAGAACTGCAATTGGCTTAAGAGTTGGGCTTCAGAGACGCAGACCAAGATGTTTTGGTTACGTCTCAGATTTCTCTGTCATCGCTCCCTGCACCATAACCAATGTATAAGACCGAGACGAGGCACCTTCTAGGCGATAATATTCCAATAATATTTTGGAATAGTATTGCCTCTCCGTGCTCCAACTTCAATCCCTGCCATGTAAATCATACATAGTGTGAGTGTGCGCATTTTTTTATTCTGACTCCTCTTCATCTCAATTCTTCCCAAGAAATCCGCACAAATATGTGTACATCATTTGTATTCCTGTGCACCTACTGATTAATTTTCGAAGCTCGTATATTTTAATTATAACACAAAATAATTTATGTACATCAGATTTTGAACCGTTTACTGAGTCCTCTGGGCAATGTCAAATTAATTTTTTGATAAAGTTGCATTTTTCTCTTGAAAAAACTGCCTTTATAGAATTCTTAACCATTCATCTTAAAAATTCCTCATTTTGAAGTTTTTTTGATTTTCTTGTGTTTTGTGTTCTACATAAATGAGTTATTTCTGGAATTATAATTTTTTAAAATGTTTAAAATTTGTGCAAATGAATATTAGAAAATTTTCTGACGATACAGAATTTCAAATTTAATGAAAATCCAATGAAAACTGAAGATGCTGCAGCACAGCAGAGTAAAATATTAAAAATATTCAGATTTTTGAAATAGCGCGAGCGATAGTAATCTATTGTGCGGCCGAATAGTATTGAGCCTGACCGTTAATCTTTGTTCAGAAATTTGTATAACATGTAATGTTAAAAGTAACGTCAAGTTCTACTGCGCATGTACAAAAGGTCCAAATCTATTCGGCCGAACAATAATGTCTCAATTTGCACCAACATTATTTGCAATATTTAGTAGTTCCAGGATTTTTCGAAATTCGGAAAATTTCATTTTTTTGAAAAAACTAGTCTATAAAATTAGGCCTCAAAAATAATGTTTTCTCCAAATTCAAAAAATGAAAATTTTTGAATTTTGAAAAATCCTAAAAGTACTTTATAGAAGAGTCTAAACGTTAAAAAACATCAAATTTCGTCAAAATCGGATGAGAACTGTATAAGTTACAGGGCTGCAAAGAATTAAAATTTGACGTTTTTAAAACTTTCGCGGGCTATTGCGACCAAACAACGCAAAATGCAGTCGAGCTACTTTGGATCTCCACTATTTAAAAGTAGCCTAATTTTTGTAGACATGACTTTTTGAAATTAGCGAGTTTCATGTGAAACCATTCCCTTGTTAGTGCTTTATGTATTTTATTTATTAGTTCTTTTCGACAGACACTTCAGGAGGTCCAGATGTTAACAGCTAGAGGTCTGAGGCACAAGGAACAGCCGTATCTAGAGTAAACCTAATAATTATAACGATAAGTAATTCTGTATCTAAAATTCGTCTTACCCGTGTGCTTGCCATAATGGAAATTTTTTATTAGGTGATACTTCTAGTAAATCTTGTAGACTCCCTAAGCAATAATCCAAAATAAGGTACATCTTTTGTTTTTCCTCATTGTGTATTACTTCTATCAATCTGATAACATTCGGGTGTGACAGTCTTTTGAGTAGACAAATTTCTCTCTTTACGTTTTGCTCTCCATTAGGAATCCGTCGCAATTTTCTTGTTTTCAATATTTTGACAGCTCTTTAAACAAATTTAAAAAATTAGTTTTCTAAATATTTCTCTACATCGGTTGTAGAACATAGTCTCCCTGGACATTTCCTCCCGGTCATTTTCTTCCCGACTAGTAACAGCGGACATTTTCCTCCCAAAATCTTATTTGGGTTACAACTGAAGTCGCATTGTTGTAAGATTAAGTGATGATTTATATGAAATGTTGGTAAATCTGTGTTTTAATTTTATATTCGCTAAATGTATATTATCTCACAAATCCAATGCAAAATATACTTTATTAAACTACAAGTAATGAATAGTAACACACACAAAATGATAACTGAAGAAGTTTAGGAAAAAAGGTAAGTAATTTAAACCATAATCAAATTCTAAACATTATAATTAGTAGTAAAATTACACACTACGGAAACATATGATACTATGTTATTTCTCAATATGGCTAAAACTTCTTTACCTAATTATATGCCCTGGCATCATATAAAATTGTTTAATTATAAGGCAGAAAAAAACTAAACAAAAACTAAAAATAATTTAAGCAGATCTGTAGATTGCGAAGCATGGAAATTTGTGTAGTACTTAGTAAGCAAATCATGAAAAAATACTTAAAACTTATAGCTCCTAGTCCGATAGCTTACAACATTTACGTTATTTTCTAAGAGTATCTACCTTTACACGATTGCGAGCTATCACATACCAGTTTTTGAATTTTAGGGCTGGGGGAAAATAACCGCTGTTATTTATAGAGGGAAAAGCGACCAGGGGGAAATTTCTAGGGGGAAAATGTACAGGGAGACTATGTCCGTATACCCTCAACATCAGCTGTGTGGAATGAACTCATACAACTCAAAATAGAAGGATAGCTTTATTGTAAATTAAACGAGAATAAGAATTGCAAAATGAAATATGGGGTTTCTTCGATAAGCAAAGTACAAAGCAACCAAACAGAAAGGGACCTTTGAATTCTTAGTGACTTAAGCCTAGAATAGGTAAAGGATGCCCGTATAAAGTTACTGCTTTACAGTTTGTCGCAAAATATTAGACTCACCAGGTTTTATGCGGGATTCTACCCCTTGGCACGAATACTCCAGCGAGATAATTATTTGTAAATGAAATTCCACTGGTTAGTATACTTCGATTGACCCCTTGGGGTCACGCGGTTTGCATAATAATTAATTACAAACTGAAAAACAGGTATCTCAAAGTACTGAGCGCACTTCATGGGATTCTTACTTCAACGCCTTTAATGTTGTATATTTTCTGAATCAACCAAAAATCAAAATTTGACACACTCGCATAAATTGGGCATGACTAGAAAAACATTCACTTTGACCATATGGTCAAAGTCACACCAGTAGTACAAGGGACAATAGGTCAACGTCATGTCAACTTTTTTACATATGCATTACATGCGAAATCACGACTTTGTTTATCTAATCCTCATGTACGTCCACAAACGCAGGCACATTTTAATAACTGAATGCTGGACATAAAGCCCATTTAGCTCCCTTCAAAACCATGTACGCCAGACTGTCAGATCACGAGGGCTACGAAACAATCGAGCGTGAGCACAACACATTTAAGGGATAGTTCGATTTTTCGAAGAATGCATTCAAACAATATGTTTATGCTAGGGTGTTTCGTGACCTCACGTGACCTCATAGTTGATGGATGTAATGCGATGCGATATGGATATCGCAAATATCGCATATTTTGACGCATACGGTATGGATACGATGCGAACCAGCATATCGCAAACACCGCAAACTATCGCAACACATTTTTACCGTTCATAAAATGACAAAAAAGTCTCACTCGCATTGCAAATTCAATCATATTTTCAAGCACGTTTACTCAGTATGCTGTCTACATTTCAAATCATAACCATATTTTATGACTGTCACAATCCTTATTTTTATATATTATAAAAATATTCAATTGTTGTCTGATCAACAACATTATGAATAATAATTGGGTTTTTGTAGCAATGAAGTCAAAGTCGAAAATTGTTTATAGGCCTCCGTCATTCTATGTACTGGTGAATACATAGAAGGGCGTCAACTGGTTTAGCTCATTGTTATTAAGCTTGTGAGTGTAGTACGGTGTACTCACAAGGAAACCTAACCCCTGTAATGTATAAACATATGAGTATAATGATATTGTATGTAAGACTAAGCTACATAATTCTTGAATAAAAAGACCGCTCTGATTCCATTGGAATCATCAGTTGTATGCGGACTATTGAAGGTGTAACATCATCCTTTCGCATACGCTGATCATACAATTTGTCCGTCGGGGGGACGTGACATGACATAAATAATTTAATACCGTTGAGTTGGGTGTAATTACATGTGGAGTGGGCCGGTATCATTATTGACGGCGGGAAGTAAAACGTTAGAGAGCATTTTTCGATTTGCCATTGCCATGCTCGTACTTATAGTGGGAAATGAAAACTTTTTCTTTATTTTAGTTTAGAACACAAGACAAAAACAACATGGTAATGGTAAAACCTAGTATGTTGTGTGTACTTGACATTTTATTATCCATTAGTTTTAGTATAGCGCACTTAATATTTTACTCCCACAATAGACACAAAAGGCACTGACTGTGACTTAAAACTTTGTGGAACAGCACACTAAGCTAAGTGACGATTTATTTATAACTTAAAATAATGGCTGACTTTAATCTAAAGGACTATTCCAAAATTAAAGCTTCTCACAAGACAAAGTCCAAAGTTTGGTTTTACTTTTTCATGAGGAAAGACGGTCTTATGACGTGGTGTCAACTTTGTAAGGGTATGTCACCTGTTCTGGTACTTCGCAAAGGAAGAAATACAACCTAACCAACTAAATGATCTACGACCAATTACACAAACGGATATTTTTGCCAAAATTCAAGAAAGTTTTATGTTAAACAAACTAGTTAAACAAATTGAACCCCAACTGGATGTCAACCTATTTGGCTCCATTAAAGGGTCTTCAACCAACTTCTATCTAACACAGCCAATTAATTTCACACTGAATACCTTAGATCAACCAAACTGCTACGTCATTATTTTACTACTAGACTTGAAGAAAGCCTTCGATCTAGTAGACCATAATATATTAATCAAATTACTAATCGAAATGGATATCAACCCTCACGATATACTCTGGATCGTAAATTTCCTAAAAGACAGGACCCAGTGTGTTAAAGGTGAAAAGGAACTCTCAGAATCTCTTTACATTAAGAATGGGACACCCCAGGGAACCAAGCTTGCCCCACACCTGTTCATACTTCTAATAAATAAACTCCTCACAAACATCAGCAAACATTGTGATGAGTCCAACCCAAAAAAACACAGTAATTCAGGCTTTGTCGACGACCTGGCCCTAGCAGAGAAGGTACTATATAAAGCCCAACCAAAAATGCAGATGTTATTGGATAACATAAGTGAATGGACCAACGAGCTACATTTGGAAACTAATCCACTAAAAATTGCAGTAATTATTATTGATAATAGAAGGAAAAATAACCAAGCCAAATCAACCGATATAAACTTAAATATCGAAAATGTAATCATTCCAAAAATCGACTGTAGTAAACTCTTAGGAATCCACTTGAATAGCAAACTAACCTGGAAAGAACAAGTTGACTTTGTAATCAAAAAAGCAGGAAATAAAATTTTTATGTTATCAAAATTACGCCACTTTGGTTTTTCAATCCAAGAATTATTAAATGTGTACAAAACTTATGTTAGATTACAAATCGAATACGGAATAGCAGTATGGGGCTGCAACTTAAGTAAAGCTGATATAAATAACATTTGCAGAATGGAAAAACGCTGCCTAGCAACCATAATAAATAAGAAAAATAACTCTCGTCAATTATAAAAATACCCTAAAAAATGCTAGTATGATTTCAATTATAGATAGGATTAAATTGTTGAATCTAAAAATGGGCAAGTCAATGTTATCATTTAATAGATTTAGGCGCATCCTAAATGTGCAAAACAAAACCTACTGTACAACAAGATCTACAAACCAGTTTAAGTATATTAAATGCAAAACAAAAAGATACCAAAAATCAGTTGTACCAACTATAGTGAATCAATTAAATAAGTGAGAACCTTCTGTCATAGCTAAATTAACAAAATGTAAGCAATAAGAGAATTGTGTCTTTTGTAAATGATGTATTTTTTGTTAGAACATTATTTTCTTAAGTTTTGTCTGCTATCTTTAAAACACTTTACTATTAACTAATAACCTATCTTTGTGTAAAACCTACTGTGTTTGTTTCATCTATGCTTTCCTGACAATAAATCATTATAATTATCATTATTATAACCGGAAGCCAGTCTCATTTACAAAAAGTTCATTTGAATATCAAATTAATAATTGATAATTGTTGTTAGAAAAACGATACGATAATCTGCGATATGTGATCAATGCGATAGCGATATTTGCGATATTTATTTTAATGCGATATTGCATTCTCTACTCATAGTTGAGTGATGCATGGTTTGAAGAATTTAATAGGCTTCATGTCCGACACTCAGGTATTGAAATATTGCGTTTGAAGACGTATATGAGGATAAGGTAAACTAACAAGGAAGGGTCAACACATGTGCGCCGATTTTCAACTTAGGATTGTGTGCGTTAGATAGACCTATGGTAGTTAGCAAACCTACCACTAATAATTTTTTTCGCAGGCCACGTGGGTCGAGGTCATAGGCCATTTGCGAAAAAGCGACCATAGGGGGGACCACGTGTTCACTTTTTTTTGCATGTTAAATCCCATAAGAAAATTTCATTTTTTCATTTCGCGAAAAATTCTTTAAGTATTTAAATAACGCTATAAACGATATAAAATGACTCTGTTGTGAATCTTGGCAATGCAACACCTATGGGTCGTGCATAAATGACGTCATCGAAATATTATCATTTTTTGGACCCTTTGACGCCCCTGGTTGTTATAGCTGAACCATTGCGTATTTGACTAAAACTAAATTCAACACGGGAAGTCACAAATATCAAGCATATAAGTAATATCATTTGTTTCCTCCACAAATAGTGTGCCCTTTTATTCATGAAATTCGTAGCGAGAATTGGCTCTTATTCCTGCGCAAACTAATGTGCAGTACACATTGTGTACAAATAGTCTGCAGGATGCACACAGAGAGGCGAGGTAATTCAGAGATCTAAGGGCCGAGGCTCTCTTCTGATGGGCGTAGGTTCGATTCCTACTCGTAGGTCTATCGTGAAGTAGATTATCCTTAAACTCCTGCTTCTCCTTATGTGTGGTGACTGGTGGATACTACTATTAAAGCTTACTTGACTCTGTGTTAGTACGGGGTAAGCTAGCTATATCCGTACATTTGTGGAAATCAGCTATTACGCTGAGAAGCTTGACAATAAACCCATTAAATTTACATTTATACACGTGGCGCAAATTAGCTGCTTTTCCTACTCATTGTATTGCACAGAAGAAATTTTGCACTTTTTACGCAGAAAAAGTAGTTGGATTCAGCGCTATTATCGCGATCTATGGACTTGAACCAATGACCTTTTGCTTACTAAATACCGCCTTAGCCTCTATTGTACCTGTACGCGTTACACAATTGATAAATATTATTTTTACTTCCTTAACAAACGCAATATTTTCAATACTTATGACAACTATTTTTGAAACCATTAAATTGATGCCTTAATCAATATTTGATGTACAAAATCGTAGCTACCTAGGTCAATCTGATGAAAATTCTTTGCAATAACTAAAATAGAATTAAGGGCATTTTCAACAAAACTTTTTTCCAAAAAAATGTACATAACATACAATTTTGTTTTTTCTAAATTTGCTTGTACTAATTTACTGTGCCATTTCATACTAGAGGTCGAAGGTTGCGTGCAATTTTGAATGCAATTATTTGAATAAATCTGTATGCATAAGCTGACATGCATAATATTTTATGCACCTAAACCTGGGGTAAAAGATGTTTGCAGAGTTTAAAAACAATTAGGTATACAATTTTGTACCAAAATAGATTAAACAAATAATCCGAAATGCAAAACGTGTAAAACCTGCACAGAAGTAAACGTGCAGCACATCAAAAATCTGTTTTAAATACACGCATGAACCTAAATAAAATTTATTATCCTAGTATACAGTTACTTTTTCTTAATGACAAAAAAATTAATTTTTGAATCCTTAAAACATTTTAGATTTTAAAAGTTTGAAGTTTTGTTAATGTTCTAAAATTTATGTGCCACATAAATAAGTGATTTCTAGAATCTAAATTTTTTAAGGTTGCATCAATTCATAAAAGCCAAATGTTGTCGGTTTTAAGAAATAAGTCATAAAAGGTAAGTATTATTATTATTATTTACAGGGGTTTAGTAAACTAACGCCGCCGAGGCCTTATTTATAATGGCCTATTGCAGACTCCCCCTTACAAGAAAAAAATAAAATAAAATAAAGAGAGAGAAAAAAGGAAATGGAATAAGATATTAAAAGGAAAAAATGAGAAGAGAGAAAAATAAATGAAATAAACTCGTCTGATGGACGGCTGCCACGTACCGAAACCCGCCATCCTACCTGACACACCTCACACCCAGGTCATACCGCTACTAGCGACCGCACTATCACCAGCGACCGCACTATCACCAGCGGCCGCACTACCACCAGCAACGGCACCACCCACAACCTCGAACCAGATTTTACCCATCCCATAGAAGAGCCAATGACCAAGGGTGGATAGGAACCGATTGCTTTCCGCATCTACTGTCAGATGCCAAACGCGGAGGGGCCTTCCACCCCTGGTGATCGCTCTCACGTCCAAGGTAAGTATGTAAGTATGTTGTGCATTTCGATGAGGCGTAAATTGTACCCCATAATTATGTTTGATTTGCGAAAAAAAAAAATGTAGTAATGGATCGTCTGTACTTGACAGCACGAGTAGTGCCAATGGGTTTGCTTTTAAATTTGTGGCTTCCCGTGTTGAATTTAGTCAAATACGCAATGGTTCAGCTAATAACAACCAGGGGCGTCAAAGGGTCCAAAAAATGATATTTCGATGACGTCATTTATGCACGACCCATAGGTGTTGCATTGCCAAGATTCACAACAGAGTCATTTTATATCGTTTATAGCGTTATTTAAATACTTAAAGAATTATTCGCGAAATGAAAAAATGAAATTTTCTTATGGGATTTAACATGCAAAAAAAAAGTGAACACGTGGTCCCCCCTATGGTCGCTTTTTCGCAAATGACCTATGACCTCGACCCACGTGGCCTGCGAAAAAAATGATTAGTGGTAGGTTTGCTAACTACCATAGGTCTATCTAACGCACACAATCCTAAGTTGAAAATCGGCGCACATGTGTTGACCCTTCCTTGTAAGTCGTGGTTTCGACTTTAATGCAAAGAAAAAAAAGTTGTCATGACGTTGACCTATTGTCCCTTCTGCTACCGGTGTGACATTGACCTTATAGTCATAGTGAATGATTTTAGTCTTGTCCAATGTATCCAAGTGTGTGTGGGCGATTTTGAATTTTTTCTTTGGTTGACTCAGAAAATAGTCATCATGGAAGTGAGAAATCCATGAAGTGCGTCTAACATTTTGAGACACCTGTTTTTTAGTGTGTAATTAATTGTATATATGCAAAGCCTGGAAACCAAGTGGGGAATAGTAATGGGCACGACTTACCAAGGTTGGGCATGACTTATCAAAGAACAGCCGTAAAGTTATATATACCATGCTACATGTTTCCAGAGAAGAATCTCTTCAAATATTTTAGAACTGAAACCCGGATGGCACTTTAGTTCGAAATCAAAAACCATATTCGCTGAGAGACTTACGGAGATGAAGCTACGCTAAAAATTACATCCCTTAAACTTTTCAACTTTAATATAAAATTCATCTACTCCTTTTACTTCACATTTGGCATCACTTAGGTAGCTTGTTCCAAGGTGGGTAATTATGTTAGGTTAATGTTAATTATGTGTGGTGTGTATTCAAGTTATTGTCACCGAAACATAAGCACCCACAGTAAAGGAATTCCTTGTGTCGAAGGATAAGGTTCGTTCTTCTGGTTGTAGGACATTTGATACCCGGACATTTGGAACCGGAAACACAACCTAGGACATTTGCTTCCCATAACCTAGAGAACATTAATTTGCTATCCTTAACCTAGAGGACATTTGCCACCCACGCCCAAACCTAGGACATTTGATATCCATGGCTAATACCCAAGCCGCACAGCAATTTAGTTAGGTAAACTACGGAGGGATACCCCGCACAGCCTTACTTAAATTAAGAAGAGCGAACGTGATTGGTTAATTCAACTCGCGGGCTCATGTTTGCTCAGAGCCAATGAACGAAAGTGTCAAAGACATCCTTGGTTGAGGGAGGGAAAAATAAAGTGTGGTAGAAGCGAACCTTTAGTTAGGTATGACCCGCGCAGCGCGTCTCACCTACTTACGCAGGTATTTAGGTCTTACCTAACGCATTAGGTAAGGAGTTAGAGAAAACGACGCCCACTTAGGCTTAGGTACGGCTCTCCACTCTCCGCACAGCACCTAGCTACTGTCAATTTCCCTACTGTGCGGAATGAAAGAGGGAGAGCAAATTGCGAGTGGGCGTTCCACAAGAACTCTACTTTCAGCTAGTCTGACTCCGCGGGCTTTAGCCATATGGCAGTGCTCAGTTTTAAGAATTTCTGATGGGGCATATTAATACAAAGAGGAGGCCAAGGAAACATTTTATTTTAAATTAATTTATTCTTATTACTTTCATTAAGAAATCAAATATTTTTATTTTCTTCCTGATACAATGAACAACAACAATATAACCTGTGTAATTATGAACTAAAAATATTATCTAAAACTTTAATGGGATTCGCTTTACTGTGTCAAAATATTATTGTCATTTGGATCCAGGTTTTCTGCTAGAGCTTCATCTCTTGCAATCATCTTCTCTTCTTCTTTTATTGCATGATTTACGCACTTACTCCACAGTTCTGGAGTAATTGACCTTACAGCTAATTTGGACAACTCCAACACGTGTTTCGGCCCCCCTACAGAATTGTGTGTAGCTACATAACCTTTAACCGAGCTCCAAATAAGTTCAATGGGGTTGAGCTCGCAGTGCGCTACCGGAAGCCACAATATTTTTATATCCTTGCCTGAAGTTTCTGCTATGAGTTCAACTTCATACTTTGTAGTTATTGGATTTTGATCTGATAATGCGATTAAATCCTTTTTTGTCATAGACTTGGCAGAATCTTCTGGCTTCAAAATTCCCCGTAGCTTTAGATTATTAATAATTTCCTGTTTTGATTTATACATCTTAATCATCACAGTGGATGGAACCTTAAATATTAAAAACCTTGATCATAATCTATTACTTACTTAACTTAAATAGAGGGTTTACGGGTAATTTAATATTTCCAACTGTATTAAAACTATAATTTGAAACCTTTTGTAAATGATATGGAGCTCTATCCATGACAAACACAGTTTTATCCTCAACGCAAGAAACAGCTTTCTTGAACCAATTAGTGAAGTGAGCAGCATTCATCGACTGATGATAATCTGCGGAATCTTTTTTAGATACAAAAATATCTTCCACGCCTTCCCCTTGCAGAAAACCTTTACTGCCTCCAGCATGGTTTATTATGATTCTGCCCTGACCCCCTTTGACCAAAAATCCACCTTAAGCAGCATAAAAAGTCGTAATGTAAGTATATAAATAAATTATGATTATGATGACTGCATGGGTGTGAGATCAGGTAATTCACCAACCTGTATATCCATCTACATTTTGGAGAACCTTATCCTTCGTAAAGTCAGCAAATTCAGGTAGTTCGGTCGTTTTTAATTGGAGTTGCCAGCATCGGTTTAATGTCATGTCTGGAGAAGCCCAAGTTTCATCTTGGTACACAATATAGTACCCATTATCTCGGTATGATTTTATTGTTTTTAAATAGTAAGCACGCTGACGCCTTATATCGTCTCTTTCTAAAAAAACAGGTTTTTTCCCTATTTTTTTGTATTCGAAGTTGCATTTAAGCTTCATCCATCTCCACAAAGTAGTGCGGCTCAGTTCAGGGAATTCAGGTATTTCCTTTAATACTTTCAGAATTTCACTCAGTATTGGATACTTTTTCTCAACGTAAAATTGTAAAACTACTTTTCTGATTGTATTTATATGGGCCTCGTTGCACTGTATTTTGCTTCTATTTTGGTTTTTCAAATTATCAGGTTTTACTTTCAAACTACTACTCTTTTCATTCTTCACGATTTTGCATATTGTAGATTTTGCCATACTAAGTATACTGGCACAGGTCATTGCAACATTTCCGTACTTCTTCATTAATGATTTGTAGTCAAGTTCCATACCGATATCGGTTTTTAAGGTGGTTACAAATTTGTGCACTCCCAAAACTATCTTTTGTTCTTGAGCTGTCACATTTCCTCTCCCTTTTCTTGACGTTTTGGTTCGTTTATTGTGATCCTGTACATTTAGATCCTTCTCCATATCCACATATTCATTTTCATCGTCATCGTCATTACTATCGTTGTCATTATCAGTATTCCAGTTATCATCCTCATCATCATCACTATCTACCACACTACTGTTACACACATCATCGTCAACAAAAACCTGATCCTCATCCTCATTCCAATCTAAATCTGCATCTAAATTAACAAACTTATTGTCAACATCGTCATTCTCCTCATCCGCATCAAAAATACCGTCATTCCCACTATCCACACTACCACTTACACTCAGATTGTCGTCACTATATTGTACGGTTTCCATCTCTGTCACTGCACTTCCTAAACCAACACCGTCAAGAATTTTTAAACGTTAGCTGCCAATTAACCCTAAATACTAATCTAAATGAGTATATTAACCGCCTTAAATGACTAAATCGAACACTCGTCACAATTAACCGGTTGACAGATTGACACTTTTAGGTAGAAGACACGCAGTCATTTGGATGGTTTCGCGGGTATAAATTGAAAATTTGTAGCGGCTAGAATGAGCAGGAATATAGCCATAGCAAAAGGCTGGATTGCAAAATCTATGCACCTCCTCAATCGGTCCGTACTTTTGTGAAATTGACAGTAGGCTTTTGGCGGAGGTAGCCTACGTATGTCTGCTGTGCGGCTTGGGTATGAAGTAGAAATAAAGTGCATGGACAATATTTATGAGTGTACCGTGATAACATGGCATCGTTAAAATAGTTTATTAATGATATTATTGTTAATGATAGAAGATGGCATTATTGTAGATGGTCGTTCAAAAATTATATTTATAATATATATAATATGTTTTTTAAATTAATTTCATATTAAGACTGATTGCTGTATAAATGTTAGAACCAGACAACAACAAGCCATTGCAGACACGCCACAATAATTATTACTAAAAGACAAAAAACGGTAACAATAAAATCTTTACGTATTCTTAAATCTAATAGAATAAAACTACATATAAGCCTCAATGTTAAGTACGCAACCTAGTTTTAATATTGGTATACGGACATTTACTACCCGGACATTTGCTACCCGGACAATTGCTACCTGGACATTTGCTACCCGGACATTTGGTACCCAAAACCCAACCTAGGACATTTGCTACCCATAACCTAGGACATTTGCTACCCATAACCTAGGACATTTGCTACCCATAACCTAGGACATTTGCTACCCACGCCCAAACCTAGGACATTTGCTACCCACGGCTTAAGTAGATATAAAATGCATGAACAATATTTATGAGTGTACCGTGATAACATGGCATCGTTAAAATAGTTTATTAAGGCTAATATTGATAATCATAGAAGATGGTATAATTGTAGATAGTCGTTTAAAAATTATATTTAAAAGTTATATATTATCTTTACAATTAATATTAGTTTAAATGTTAGAAACCGACAATCTAACAAGTCAATGCAGACACGCTGC
The DNA here is from genome assembly GCA_949802685.1 of Dicyrtomina minuta. NCBI lineage: Eukaryota > Metazoa > Arthropoda > Collembola > Symphypleona > Dicyrtomidae > Dicyrtomina > Dicyrtomina minuta. Next base: position 70,084,215 of record OX461808.1, on the reverse strand, counting down.
ATTAATTAAAACCTGACGAGGGAAAGCCTCGGATATATCCGTAGCTTCAGTGGTAAAGAAGCTATATAAGTTTGAGAGGCAAAGTTTTGCGTCGTTTCGTGTCTCTTGCGTACAAGATATGAGCGCTGCCAAGTTCTTTGACAAATCCTCTTGGCCACAAGGGATTTTAGTAAGGAAGTGGGAGTGGAGAAATAGCAGATCTCCATCCTCACTGACCGAACCAGATGGTGATGGGCAGTCTGCCAGAGAGGGTCCTACTCACAATACAGTAACAGAGGTTCCTACCCTCAACACAGCAACACATGATCAGTAACTTATGTATAGCATCATGGAACATGAAAGGGTTTAAATCTGACTTTGGCTGGATTGTACCCAACTTAATAAAGTGTGACATAATTTTTCTCCAGGAGACATGGCTCCAAGATTTCGAATCTAATATTGTTAATAATTTTGATGCTAGTTGTAACTCAGTTTCGGTGTCAGGCATGAATTTGGGTGAGAAGCTCATTGGTCGCCCGTTTGGAGGCACAGCTATATTGTGGAGGAAAACACTTGACAATTATATAACTCCATGTGATCTTAACGACAACAGACCATGTGCTATTAAAATTAAAACCTGTGAGGAGAAAGTGATTTTAGCTATTAATTGTTACCTCCCCTGCGCCGACCAAGGCGAATTACAAAGTGAATTATTAGGCAAAATTTTCTCTATAATAGTGTGATAATAGTGACTACTTTTTTATCGGCGGAGACTTCAACTTTGCGACTAGTTCCTCGAAATTTAAAGAGCCAGCCACAGGAGCTCATGAGCTCGGTCTAGTAACTTCTGACACTATTCACTTAAGTGAATCTACCCACACATACACAAGTGACATCAATTGGGCCCAAACGTGGATTGATCATGTTATAGCGAGTGAAGCGCTTGACAACAAATGTACTATCTCGATCATTGACCCAACGTCGAGTGACCATGCATGTTTGTGCACTGAATTAAATCTAAAACTTCTCTCTATGGAAAGCAACAATAAGAGGTAAGTTCAAGTCATACGTCACATCACAGTAAATCTATTAACCGGAGAAAGGTGAATTGTGAGCTGAAGCTGAAATACAGTGAACTCACAGGGCTACTCGCGAAATATTATGGCTCGAGACTATGCAGTATTGGAAGCTGTGTGGAGACTAACTGCTCCTAAGGCTCGGCTCATGCAACTGAAATCTGCAATAAATATGATGATTGTATAGCAGGAATCCAGGCAATTGACAAGTTTCTAGGTCAGCGCCAACACTTTAAGCCTCCATTCAAAAATGTAGCTGGATGGGGAGATGAGGTAAAAGTGCACTATGATGCGTATAAGTCTGAGTACCTTAAATGGATAGTTGGTGGTAAAACTGAGCTGTTACATACTAGGGTAGCGGCAGCGAAACAGAAATTCAAAAAGGCACTGAAAGCAAATCGGGATCGGATTGACACTGCCAAAGCCGATGGCTTAGTGAAAGCATATGACATCAAGGCATGAAAGTTGAACATCTGAAATATGCTAATGAGATTCTAATTGAATTTTTGTGCAATCTTACGAGTGCTATGATTTTGAATTCTACTATCCCTTAATCAGTGATGCTAGTCCATCTAGTCCCTATTTTAAAACGTAAAGGTCTGGATAACTCAAGGAAGGAGAATTACAGACCCATCGCCCTGGCCACCGTTTTCTCAAAATTACTGGAACAACTTATTCTAGCGGAAATTGACTCTACTTACTACAAATAGTAACCAGTTTGGATTCGAAAGGAAGCTAGGATGTGAACTAAATGTGTGCACGCTCAAGCAAATTATGGATCACTATAAACGTCAAGACACGCCTGTCTATGTCTGTTATCTTGATGCCTCAAGGGCTTTTGACTGCGTCGATCATAACATGCTTGTAAATAAGTTAAGGTCAAGAGGCTTTCCTAATTGTATTGCTAATTTTATTACCTATTGGCTAAACAATCAATTTTTCTGTATCAGATGGGGGGAAACAATTAGTGAGTGCTTCGAGGTGAGCAGGGGAGTCCGTCAAGAGGGAATCCTGTCGCCTTTCCTGTTCGCTATTTATATGGACACGCTGTGTGACTCTCTAAATTTGACCAACCTGGGATGTAAGGTAGGCGACATCACAGTCAACAATATTATATATGCAGATGATGTCTGCCTACTAACTACGTCAGTGTCGGCTATGAACTGATTACTCCAAGTCTGTGCTGAATTTGCCTTGACCCATGACCTGTCATGCAATCCAGATAAAACGCACATCCAAGCACTACTTCCTAAATGGCTCAATCGCTGTAACTTGGACTTTCATGTGTATTTCTATGGTGTCAAGCTGAATCTGGAAACTGGCGTTCAGTATCTAGGAGTACAGATCCAGAAAGTGACGGCAAAAAAGGCTGACTCCCTCAGTGATTCGCTTGAGATTAATAAAAGAATATGTGAGCTCTACAAGAGGGCGAATACGATCAAATCAAGATTTGGTTTATGTAGCAAAGCAGTCAAGATTTACCTATTTCGCACATATCTGTCGACAATTTATTGTTGCAGCCTGTGGAATCTCAGTAAGACGGAACTTCAGCGAATCACAGTAGCATACAATGATGCATTACGTACAATCTGTGGATACAGAAGAGACTGCAGTGCCACGGAAATGTTTAGGGAAAACAACACTCTAAACTTAATTGAAGTTATATTCGCAGCCAAATCCTCTCTTAGAAATAGGCTTGTGTCCTCTCAGAACTCTATTGTTAGTGGCATAGTTTACTCCGAAGTTTACAAAGACTGAATAAGCTGAGCACCTTGGTCAGCCACCTAGAACAGTTACTATTATATAATAGTAGGGTGTGTAATAATTAATTTAGATATAGTTTAGTTTGTAGTTCTTTTGTTACTTGTTACCTCTGGACCAGCTGGTCTGTCTTAAAGAATAAATAATAATAAAATTAAATTGAGTTGACCTGCACCATGATTTTGGCTTCCAGCCCACTAAACACCATGTTATTAATAATTCGGAATCACAACTCACACGTACGACATATCATCATTTTCTTCTATTTTACGCTAAAAACTAGAATGATGATTAATACAGCAGTTGCAATGAACAGAGCTAGAGATTACACGTGAATAAGAATTGCTCTTTATTATTTGACACTGCATTTCACGGAATAATAGCACACTATGTACACTTGAAGGATGACAATTACAATAGTTAAAATATAAAGAGCTAGGAGTGTTTGCCACAGCATTTGGACATTTTGGACGAAATAGTAATTGACAATGTTCAACTTTCCCCCGATGGAATAACATTTCACCACGTGTGAATTTAGCGTCATGTTTCAAAAATACGTATGTACATTACATAACAATTCTAAAGAGGAGCTTGGTGGTCCAATGGTCTAACGGTCTGACACTGGATAGGGGATTCTGATGAACGTAATGTGAAGAATCTCTAACACTAACCTCTTACGGTGAGGCATCCAGCTGTGTCTTCCCGAGCTAGGTGGGTGTGGGGGGGGGGAGGGTGGTAGGTGGTGGGCAGGTGGGGGAGCAGAGGAAGTAATGTGTGAGCGAACGTCATTTCGGAATGGCGATTTTCCACAACTACGGCCTCTCTTCTGCCACGGTACACTACTCGCCATGTGCTCAAAAATACGACCTGTAGCGTACAAGATACAAAAAGTGGGCAGACAGACAGACACACAGACGGACAAACCCATTTTAATAGATGCTCAATGATCTAAAGCTCAGCATCTAAAAAGTATTGGTTGTCTGCAAGAAATCATAACTCATGCATAAGTTGGATACTTCACTGTGCAGGGGTAGGGTTATTAAAATAGAGAGGGGAGGAAGCACGCCACCGGACACCGGACACTGGAGTACTGATACCGGAATTTGAATTTCATTATTATGTAGATTGGCTGCCTGCAGGAAAGTATAACACATGCATAAGTACTAATAGATACTAATAGAGAGGGAACACGATAACGGACACCGCGTCGAATACCGTTTATATTATTGTGTAGATAAAAACAAGGGCTAAAGCCCTTGTTTTTTGGTAGCCTTAACAGTAATATGGGGTATTACTCTTTAATGCTAAAATCGGTATTAAAAAATTGCAAATTTAAATTTAATAATAACTTTTAAAACTAAATGTAATAAATTACAATTTCAAATCATTTTTTATTTTTTAAGAGCTTCAAAATGGTATATCGCATGTCAAATTCCGTTGAGAATTGCCAAAGGTTGCTAAATTATGTAGATAGGTAGGAATAAGGGAATATTGAAAATTTGAACTTCCCGCCAAACCTAAAATGTCAAATTTCGACCGATCACTCTCTTCAAATATAGAGAAGCGATAGGTCAAAATGACGGGAATGAGGAGAAGAACAATATATATTGCGATTGACGCGCAAATTACCAAAGCTTCAATTTTAAATTGCACATTTAAAGTTAATTATAGTTAAAAAAAATAGTAAATTAGATAATTTTGAAGTTTCAACGAATTTTATATTTTTTATTTTTTAAGAACTTCAAAATGGTATATCGCATGTCAAATTCCGTTGAGAATTGCCAAAGGTTGCTAAATTATGTAGATAGGTAGGAATAATTGTTGCCTAAAAAATAGCACGTACGCAACACTTGACCTAGCGTTACAAACAGCAACCATTTATTATTTTAATACTGTCCACGAGTGACAGAAGGAACCGCGGTGGCCTGATTGAATCCAAAATTATTAACGCAAACTGTATTAACCCTGGCGAGTTTTTCAACACTGGCCGCAATATCAGACATGCTCGGTTCCTGAAAGAGGGGAAAATATCTAAGGCCAACATTCTGAGCTGAGACATTTCTTTACTCATAGAACTGTCTCGGAATGGAACAAGCTACCTCGTTGGTGATGTAAAATGAAATAGATAAACGGTTTTAAAAATAAACTTAACAAGTTCAAGGGATGGAATTTTTAGTCAAGTCTTATCTCCCTTAGTTTCTCAGTTAAATAGATTTCGAGCTACAGTGACCACCGGGCCTGCTTCTTCCCGGGAAACATTTTATTAAATTAATATTATTCAAGTTAATACAATTGCTTACAATATGAAGTTGTAATTAAAAATTACAGTAATCAAATTACAATGATTAACGAATTACAATACAACTGCAATTCGTGCTGCTCTAATTCATTTCACAATTAGGAACAAATTATTGACTGAGAGTATTTATCATTATTATGATAGCCATCCTGTCGATAAGCTATTTTGGTGTAATACAAGGGCTCAGAACATATTGCTATATATACAATTTGAAATTGTACTGTAATCGTAATTTACAATACTAACAATTAAAACACCTGAGGAATATTGTAATCGTATTTACAATTTCAAATTGTATAGATATGTAAATTTAAAAAAGGGGTTTCTTTGATAAGTGATGGCCAGGCCGGTAAGTGATGTCCAACTTCGGTAAGTGATGGCCATTTCGGTAAGTGATGGCCAGGCCGGTAAGTGATGTCCAACTTCGGTAAGTGATGTCCAAAAAAATTTTTTTTTATTTGAAGCTCAATTAGTACAGATCGACTAGAAATGAATAAATCGACTGCAAAAAAGTATTTGACAACGATGAACCTGAAATAACACTGAACCAGGCTCCTAAAGCTGCCTGAAAACGGATAGGTTATATTTTCCCCACCCGCCTTCGGCGGGGCCGCCTCCGGCGGCCGAGGGGAAAATATAACCTAACCGTTTCCAGTCAGTTCTTCCTACCCCCCCCCCCCCCGTCAAACCTAACCTAACCATAAATATAACAAACCTCAAGAGGTAGCCAGAAGCGAATATGTAGCCACAGTAATGCTGAAATAACTAAAAGGCATGAGATTTAAAGAGACAAAATAAGTAAACAGTTCAGTGCTTTATTTAATTATGTAATATCTAATAGGCAACAATAATAATGTTTTCGAAACTCCATTCTGGCTTTAACTTCACATCTTCGACACCGTTTACTTTTCAAAATTAAACCATGTTCTTGACACCACTTAATTACTTCACTCTCCCCGCTATCCAATAGCCTACACAGTTGTCTCTCATTAAAATGTCTTGCCATGGCAAAATTATGGAAGAACAAACAAGACTCTCACCTGAATCAAGCTAAGGAGACAATGAAAACTGTGCCTTTCTAATAATCCTCCTCGTGGTCTTCAAATAAAATTGTCTCAACATCTTAATTCTGCTTAATGTACATTGATCTCGATTGGTACTACATACTACATACTATATTCTGTTGGATTATGGAATGCAGCATGAAGCCATTGTACGTAGTTATGGGTGAAGGAATTTTATCTTATCTTATCTCCAAGAATTTGAGAACTCTTGCTCCGCTCAAGTTCCCTCTTACTCCATATAAGTCGATTTATACATTTCTTGTCGTTTGTATTCATTGAGCTTCAAATAAAAAAATAATTTTTTGGACATCACTTACCGAAGTTGGACATCACTTACCGGCCTGGCCATCACTTACCGAAATGGCCATCACTTACCGAAGTTGGACATCACTTACCGGCCTGGCCATCACTTATCAAAGAACAGCCTTAAAAAAAATTACAGCGGCTGATCTACAATATTACGGCACTATCCCAAAGTCAAATTGGCCATGACTTAACGCCTGGCCACGACATAAAAAAACATCTTGTCTTAAATTCTTTTGATTCTGTCCTGTATATTATCATTATTAAGTATCTGCAAACTAGGACTATACCTTCGGACTAGAGTTTCTGAATCCAGGACTTCTTTAACTTTCCCGTAGCTTCCCTCTCCTAGTAAATCACCCATAATATATTTACCCAAGAACTTGCACTTCTTCTTGCTATTTTGATAAACAACTTCATCAGAATTTAATCGCTGAAAAAACAGGGTTGGGGGTACAGCCCAGTTATGGTTTTCCTCTCCGTCATCATAAAAATCATCTCGTTCGTCAACTGAGATCTCATCTCCGTCAAGCCACCGAACGGGCGACCGTCTTAGGTCTACCATTTCCGATTCTAATTCGTGCACTTCCTCTAATATCATAACCGAAGAGCGAACAATGGCATATATTATGAAGATATATTTAACACTAAATTACAATTTACCCAAAATTGCTTCAGAACATAGTGCGTAGCAAATAAAATAGGTAGAACTGTGTGACTTAGAAACACATACAGAGTACCGGGTACTGGTAGTACAAATAATGATGAATGATAAATTGAAAATCATAAGTTGGAATATGAGAAAACAATTATTGTTGCTTTAGAATTTGAAAAACATTGTAATGTATACTGGGTCTGCTGGGCTACCCTCGTTGGAGGACAGCGTTAAGTTTGTTCTTTTGAATAGAATTATCTTTCTCTTACTTTATTACTTAATACTTAACTATTTACACTAGAAGTAGGCGTTTTGGTGTAAAACAACTGATTCGTAAGCTATATCCAACAGGGCAAAAACACCGTAAAATTTTAAACAACCTCTTGACATTGCAACTTTGATGAAATTTTCATATATCTACAATTATTTCTTGCATTCTGATCACCAGTAGTGGCAGCGGCAGCAGTTGTAAGTAACAATTAAACACACCACAGTGGCCATAGCGTTTATACAGAATAATTCGCATAGGAGCTAGAATTTATTACACTGCGAATATCAATTTTGCGCGCCTTACGATATTACAATGTTTCCATCAAAAGTATACATCGCTGGATTTTGGTTTACAGCTTAGGTTTCTTCTGCTCTGCACTCTGCAGTGTAATAAAAGGCAGTTTTTGGATGCTGAGCAGTATGTCTATTGAAATGGTGTTGTCTGTGTTTTTAAACCGATTTTCAAACAACTTTATGAAGTGCTCTATAGTTTTTAGATGCTGAGCCCTGAGCTTTAGCTCATTAAGCACCTAATAAGATGATTTTTTAGATGCTGAGCTTTAGGTAATTGAACATCTAATAAAATGGTTTTGTCCGTCCGTCTATCTGTCTGTCTGGTACGCCAGAGCTCAGATTGGACCAATTTTATTCAAATAACTTTTAAACGCTCACAAGTGCAATTTAGATGAGCTGTGTAGTTTTTGGTTATCTATTCAGTAAGTGTGTTGTGATTAGCAGTTAAATAATCCAACTCTCAAAATGTTTTACACTTGATTTCGGCACGATTACGGGCACGAAAACCGACGATCTGTCTGTCTCTCTGTCTGTCCGTAAGACGTTGGCTACAGCTCGCATTTCTCAATCGATTTAATTCAATACACTTTTTAGAAGCTTTTTCAGAAGAATTTTGAAAATTTGGCTACCCGTTTCGAAGAAACCCCGGATTTCAGTATTACAGAAAAGAATTTTTTAAAGAGAATCTATAGACAATTTTAACAAACGGCCTTCCCCAAAAATTAAGGTTGGCTTTTAAGAACGTATTAGATTTTTTTCGAATTCGCAATGTCAAAATTCGGTTTTTAGATGCTGAGCAAGCATCTATTGGTCTGGTGTTTGCTGTCTGTCTGTCTGTCTGTCTGTCTGTCTGTCTGTCTGTCTGTCTGTCTGTCTGTCTGTCTGTCTGTCTGTCTGTCTGTCTGTCTGTCTGTCTGTCTGTCTGTCTGTCACAATGTCAGTTGGTCGCACGCTACAGGTCGCATTTTTTAAGATTTTATATTGAAACCTTTTTTAATCGCCCAGAAAAGCGAGGGAGAAGTGCTGTATAGTTTTTGGTTATTATTAACGTTATAGTTTTTTCGCAATTAGCAGTTAAACCGACCAAGAATTAAATCAATGTTTCAAGATAAAAAAAAAGGGCTGATAATACATGGAAGGTACATATGGAGCTGAGAGCTTGTCACGTTTCGCCGTTAGAAATACACATGGAAAATTTTCACCAATATCCATTACAAGTAAATGTACTGCTGACATATGTACGTTCACAGGGCAGACTGGTATAGTGGTCGTTGGTTTGACACTGCAATGTAAAATTGGAAAATATGCGTTCTCATGACGGGGGTCCACTCTTCGAATACCAGCTCAGGCATTCGGAATTCTCTTTCCTCATCATTTTACAGACGTTAACAATGCAGCCTAGGGATCGTCCATAAATGACGTCATACAAATTTTACTATTGTAGGGATCCGCACTGTCATGAGTATAAAAATTCGGTTGACATATATCCTTAACATAGCATTTTACAAGTATGCATGCAGGGGTCTTCCATAAATGACGTCATATAAATTTTTACTATTTTAGGGATCCCAACTGTCACAAGTTTAGAAATTCGGTTGACACAATATATCCTTAACATAGGATTTTACTAGTATGCATGCGGGGATCGTCCATGAATGACGTCATAAAAATATATACTATTTTAGGGATCCCCACTGTCACAAGTTTAGAAATTCGGTTGACATAATATATCCTTAACATAGGATTTTACTAGTATGCTTGCAGGGATTGTCCATAAAAGACGTTATACAAATTTTACTATTTTTGGGATCCTTACTGTCAACAGTTCAGAAATTCGGTTGACATATATCCTTATCATAGGATTTTACTAGTATGCATCCAGGGATCGTCCAAAAATGACGTCATACAAATTTTACTTTTTTAGGGATCCCCACTGTCATAGGTTTAGAAATTAGGTTGACATATATCCTTAGCATAAGATTTTACTAGTATGCATGCAGGGTTTGTCTATAAAGGGCGTCATACAAATTTTACCGTTTTAGAAATTCACATGCCTTTAGTTCTAAAATTAAGTTAACTTATATACTTAACATTTAATTTTCAAGCTTACATACGGGGATCGTCCGTAAATGACGTCATTCAAATTTTACTGTTTTAGAGATCCCTACTGTAATTAGTTCAGAAATTAGGTGGACGTATGACCTCAACATATGATTTTTTAGTATTCATAGGGAAATCGTTCATAGATGGCGTTGTTTAAATATTATTATTTCAAGTATCCCGCCTGTCTTTAGTTTTAAAATGAGGTAAACGGGTACCCATATTATGGAATGCCTCCAGTATTCATACTGGGATCTTCCATAAATGACGTCATCTGAATATCACTATTTTGGGGTTCCGCTCTGCATTTTTTTAAAAATTAGGCGAACAGATACTTTGAACGCAGGGGTGTTACAAGAATACATACACAGATCGTTTATAAATACCTTTATCTAACTATTATTATTTTTTTAACTGCTTGCAACGTACATTCGTAAATGGCTTATTGGTGGTAGAGGAGGCTCTATAAATGACGTTATTTGTGAATAAGGCAATTCTTCTAAATTTTCCAGCTATATTTACCTACATGCCACGTACTTCCATATATGGCTTATTGATGGTAGAAGAGCCTCTATAAATGATGTCATTTGTGAATGGTGCAATTTGTCAACATTATTCAGCTATATTTTACTACATGCTACGCACATTCGTATATGGCTTATTGATAATAGGGGAGCTTCCATAAATCTAATATCATCTTTTAGCGTAACGTAAATTGTGTTGCGCATTTGTTGAAGCTCAGCATCTACTTCGGGCCCGCCCCCGGTCGACAAATCCGGCGCGAAGCGCCGGATTTTTTTGCTTTCAAATCCGAATATTTTCAATTGCATTTTCCCGCATGTGCCTGTCAAAACGGCTAGTTGAGACAAGTTTTATTGGATTAAGAATTGTTTAAATATAAGTTTGGGAAAACTCAGATTTAGCCATTTCGTGGGACACATTCCGAAAAATAAGATGAACCGAAAGCAGGTATAACTGAAAAATTAGTATGTACATACCACATACACAATACAAGCGCGGGAAACTGCCCATTCAAACTCTGAAGATCTTCTTACTACTTCTTACGCATCTAAAAATAGTAGTAGTAGTAATGATTTATTGCGCTTTTGGTCAATTGCCCATACACAAATCAAAAACAAAATAATTCATATTGTTAATTATTTATGCCAAGTCGAAGAAACCAGATCACCCATCTTCCGATATGTACAATTATTTTCTTTCTTCCCACATTGTGCTGGAGGTACGGTTTAGTATGGCTTGGAAAGTATACTAATTTTGAGCTGGGAGGGATCCCTAAACGTCCCTTTTTGTACACAGTAGTACACCACTCAGTCGTTGACGTACGTATGCTGCACGAGACTAGTAATACGTACGCTTACGTATACGCATGAGCACGCTGCTTGCGAATAAATCCGTATGCTTCTTCATACTAATGATTGATATGAGCGAGCGTCCACCAGCATGCTTACAACAATCACACGAATGTATGCTTCACAGTACAAACGAAAACTGTAGTATGGTATACTAACCACAGTATAAAAGAAGTATAAAGATGCCACTACAGTCTATATTATGCTGTTTAAAAAGTATTCTACAATTCAACTAACAGTTAGTATGAGTTACTACAAACAAAAGCTAACTCAGGATAAAAAATAATCCGACACACACATTAGTTACAAATAATCAATACTATGTAGTTGCCTTTATTAGTACGCGAATTCTAGAGACCTGCAGATACATAAATTATATAGCAGTCCAACGTACATGTACGTTGAACTGCAAACATGGTCATCATGTTAAGTACGCACTTGTCTGCTTTTATGGGGTGAATGAATAATGAGTATGAGTCTGTAGTAAAGCAGTGCAGTAGCTTAATCGTATAGTTGGTTTGATGGTATTTTATTATTTAGATAGTTTGGTTGGTCTCGCTGTGGCTATGAGAGGCACAGTGGTTAGAAGTTAGACTTCTATGGTTAGACTCTCGTTCAATACTGCCGAGTGCCTCCGTGTACAACACGAAGCACAGCTCGGATTCTCGTTACATGTTTACATGTTTATATTATACACATCCTTATACATCATCACTCATACGTACTACTTATGACGTATGTAAATCACGTCATAACACACCGCCTCTTCCTTCTGAGGAGCGGCGTACATAAGCATAATGTTAACCTATGGTACTGACTAACTACACTATACTGTGTGCGACGTGGAAGGAAAAATCAAGCTGATTTTGCTGGATTTCTCCTCCATTGCTCGTCTTCACAATTTAACATTGACATTCAGCCTGCATATGTATAGTATTCTCACTTGTAAATTTCATTATTTCCTATTCACTTGTGCTCCCAAAATATTCAAGTTCATAATTTCAATTTCAACATCAATTCTCAACGTACAAAGGTGAGTAAGATACCAAAAAATTCGTGATTACTTACTCTATCTGATACTACCATTAGTTAAGTGATTACAATTAAAGTTTTAGTGATAATTAACTAAAATAGACGTTTTTAACTACAATTATCTACTAAAATATATACTGCTTGTATTTTTGGATTTTTGTTGGTTTTAGTGCTTAAGTTGATTGAGGATGGATTTGTACTGTAGGACGGCGTCCGTTAGCAGGTATCCCGCACTCACCCGGGCTTCCTGGATTTCCCGCGGCGGTTTTTTAAGTAACAAATAGGTACATGTAATATATCATTTTAATCCTAATTAAACGGACATTGAACCTAATTACATACTATAATTAGATAATTACAATTAAAATTAATTCCAATTAAATTATAACTACAATATTTTAATAAAATCTGTTCTCCGTAGAGGTGTTGATTGTTTATTTAAGCCTGACCTGAGAGGACGGCGGGCAGGGTGGCCAGACCCGACAACCGACATCAGCCGGGGAATTACTTAAAATTCCGCCAATTACACAGGTACATATACTACGGTGATTTATACCAATTTAAAATCGGTTGGCACGCCTAATAAATTTACATGACATATTTATAATGATAAATAAATTCAATAAATTAATCAATGTATTCCGATTTTCGGAGTGTTGTTTGCCTATTGCAGCTCCGCAAGTAAGAAAACATCGAATGTGAGTAAACTAAAAATAACAAACATTTTATATATTAACAAATTAACATATGTCATGGTGTATATGACACATTATTGATAAATGGTAAAACATTGACAAATTAATCCCAAATTTTCTTTTTATCCCTGATTCATATATCGTAGCAAACCGAATCGTGATGCCTCGTCCCTCAAAGGGTCCGTACTCAGCGGGGCGTGTGGGCACCCCGCCAAGGCCGGTGTTGACGAGGCCACATTCAAAATTTAAAGATTAATTAGTGATTTCAAAAAGGCTTAGCCTATAGTGAGTATATTGTTTGCTAATTCAAATTTCCATAAATTATATTTGTAAAAAATAGTTAGTATGCTTGTTCCGAGCTACTATAATTAAAAAATATTTAGCAGAATCAAATTGGCTGTGGAAAATTATTGAAGACTAATAGAATATTGTGAATCATTTAAATAAATTGACGGGTTTTGAGAAATACCGCTCTGTCCGAGCTCCTCGTAAATTTTAAAATTATAGTAGGTCAGCACTCACATATGGTATAATGTTTAAGGTCACCTGCTTATGATGTGTCAAAACTGGACATTCACACAATATTAACAGATAAAATTAGATTATGGTTTTTAAACTTGAATTAATAAATTACCTAATGATGCGTCAAAATATTCCCAATAGAAACAATTTTTGTCGGTTTGGTTTTAATCATTTAACATGAAATAAAATATCGGAATCAACTAAATTCAGAGCGATCCGTGTTCTGACACAGTATGTGCGAAAACAGGACTGACCGTCTAAACACACTCACAACCTAGCTCGACTATTTTGTCCCCCTGTTTAATGGGGCCGACTTTTTGTCACGATTTTTGCTATATTGCGGGTGAAATTCGGCCCTGCAGTGAATAGTCACCGAGACACAGCAACCGTTTGGTACTAGCTGGAGTGGTTGGCGTGGCTGCGTTTGGACAAATAGACCAAAGTAGCGAAACACTGTTAAGATACCAGTATCCACCTTGATAGTTTGGTTCTATAAATAAATGTAAAAAATTTCAAAATATAATTGAATAGTTATGGCTTAGCCACTATTATGACTTCTAAGTCTACGAACATTGTTTTTATTGAGAATATTAGGATCGGTTAAAGTGTCTAATAAATTATGATTTCGGGAACCCTTAGGCCTACCCGGTTTACGTTTTGGTTGATTTAGAGTTAGTTGAGCATCGGATTGGTGGCTCATCAGTTTAGTTGAATTCTCTGGATACAGAGTTGGTGGTTGACTGTAGTGGTAGGAAAACAGTGATGGTATGGCCGCTGCAGGAGTTATTGTAGGAGGTCCTAAGTCTTGAATCCAGGACGGGCCCAACTCTGTAGGCGTGTGGGGTGGTCCGAATATAGGAGCTTCCTTGTCTGTAGGGTTTAGGCTGTTATTACTGTCATCTGTTTCCACTGATGGTTTGGCTGACTTTCTAGGAGGAATAATTACTCCCCTCCTCACATAGAAAGGTCGTAACAGCTCTGCATTCACATTAAACTGAATTAGTTTGTTCTTTGATCGTCCTTCTAGTTTGTAGACATTTTTCCCTACATCTTCTATGGTAATAAAACGGCCTCGGTAAATAGGTAATAGTTTCTTGGAGGTTCCTTTTTCCTTCTGCTTGTTTCGTAATAATACGAGGTCGCCCACTTCAAACGTGGACTCCCTTCTCGTGAGATTAAATCTCTTTGCCCACGCAGCTCTAGCATTCGCGATTGCTAGTCGTGCCATTTCTCTTGCGTCTCGAGAACGTTGGTGGGTGTCGATAGTTACAGCCTTGGCTAAGTTAGGCAGTTCGGTGTCCACGGGAAGTGTGGCCTCTTCGCCATAGAGCATGAAATATGAAGTGTGATTGGTAGTGGAATGTACTGAGGTATTGAGTGAAAAAGTTATAGCGTCAATTGATTTATCCCAATCCCGCGGGTTAGTAGAGATGTAACACCTCACCATCTCCAAGATGACATCGTGGGTCGCATCAACGGCCCCGTTTGTCCTTGCCATATAGGGACTAGAAGTTAGATGCGTAGTATTAAGAATTTGATTTAATTCCAATAAGGTCCCATTTATAAATGACCCGCCATTGTCTGTTTGAATAATTTGGGGTACTCCGAATCTGTACACTATATTTCTCATAATAAATTCTGTCGTGGTTGAGGCATTGCAGTCTGCTACTGCCATGCATATTAAGTATTTAGACAAGTAACATACTGCCGTTAGTATGTACCGATTTCCTGTTGTTGATTTTGAGAAGGGGCCAGCGAAGTCAATTTGTACTCGCTCAAAAATTTTGGTGGGTATTTCAATACATTTAAAAAGCCCGACGGGCTTCATGCGTTGTACTTTCGATGTTTGGCATGGTTCGCACTCCCTGACATATTTCTTAACGTTAGTCCTCATCTTGGGCCAATAAGCCCGCTGTCGAATTTTATGCAGAGTTTTTCGCACTCCTAAGTGCTCTCCTCCTGCTACTGCTGAGTGTAGTTCTTTTAACATATGATCTCTGAGTGCATTAGGTATTACTGTTAACACTCTTGGTCCCATCGGGTCGGAATTTCTGACATATAGTATACCGTTAATCAGTAGATAATTTGCCAATTGAGAACTTGGAGTTGTCTCAATTTGATGCATAATAGTAGCTAATTTTGGGTCTGTAAGTTGTTGAGCTCGGAACTGTGGGTCGTTGGCTGAAGTGGTAATTGTCCAAATAGATAAATCTAAGTCCGTGGTGCTTGCTCTTGATAGCAAGTCGGGAAGAAAATTCAACTTTCCGGCTAAGTGTTTTATTTAATTTATGATATTGAATTCGCCTAAAATCATAGCTTGCCGAAATAGCTTCAGGCTCATTGGGATTTTCTTTGACGTTAGCAGTGAGGGTAGAGTGGAGTTATCGGTTTCGATGGTGATGGGAATGCCCTTTAAAAACTGTGATAATCGCCTAAGGGCCCAACAGATTCCTTTCATCTCCAAGATGGGAACTTGGTAGTTTCGCATAGCCGGGGTAAGGGCCTTGCTGATGCAGGCCACTATCTTCTCCATGGGTTTACCATCTACCATGTGAGTTTGGAAAAGTGTGGCTCCTAAGCCTCGGGTCGAAGCATCGGTGCGTAGAGTTGTTGGTAGGGTAGGGTCATAGTGGGCCTGAATAGGGGCGGTGGTTAAGGCTAGTTTTAAGGTCTCAAAAGCTTCTTGACATTCTTGTGTCCATTCCCATTTCACGTTCTTGCATAAAAGATGATTTAATGGTCTGGCAATTGCTGCTAGATTTTTGATAAACGTGGAGTAGAAATTTATACTGCCCATGAACGACTGAAGTGATTTGACTCTTGTGGGAGGTTTTATTTTGCGTATGGGGTCAACTAGCTCTGGACTTGGTCGTCTTCCATTTTCGTCGATGAGAAATCCGAGGATTTCTATCTCGCCGTAACCAAGTCGGCATTTTGAGGGCTTGAGCCTCATACTATTGTCAATCATCTGTTGGCGCTATGATGTCATCCAGGTAATGTATTACCTTGTTATACTGAAGATCCCCTAGTATATTAATCATCATTCTACTATAAAATGAAAGAGCTCCTTGCAGACCAAAACTGAGTTTGTTGCACTCGTACATGCCGTGACGTGTCGAGAAAGCTGTATATGGTATGCTTTCTTCATCGAGTAAAATCTGGTTATACCCAGCTTGCATGTCTAACGCAGAGAAGACTTTTTCCCCCTAAATCTATGGATTATGTCTTGAATTAGTGGTAACGGAAAATTTTGTTTCTTAGTTTGAGCATTTAATTTTCTATAGTCACAGACCAGCCTGTACTGGCGTTTGTTTGGGTCTGGACTCTTCTTGTTGACTAAAAATGATGTACTGCACCATTCAGAGTTGGATTCTCTAATTGTTCCATCTGCTAGTTGTTCTGTTACCTGTCTGGCTATCTCCAGGTGTTGACTTTCTGACTATGGATGGGGTCTGAGCTGAAATGGTGTGTGGTCGGTTAATTCAATTTTATATCTTTCGTGTGGGTATGCTCCAAGTGGGGTTTTGCTAAACATAAAAGCTTTTTGAAATTTCTTTACTGATTCGCGGTATTTCCGCAGATTTTTGGGACTAAGTTTCGGGTCAAACGCTACTTTATCCACTTCCTGTTCCAACTCTTCTCCTTCGTACGTAGGGATAGTTGGTTGGGTAACCGTAATGCTATTTTTTACTCGAACCTGTGTTTCTTCGTAATTTGTTAATTGGGCAGTGGCAATAACAGCTCTTGCTGGAATGACTATAGTTTCTTCTGTGGGGTTTATGGCATGGATAAATTTTGTTTCATGCGACATAATGAAATCGGGTATTATTAATTCTTTAAATTTTCTATAGCCTAATGATAGGGCTTCAAATGTTAAATTCTTTACTTCTTGTTTATAATGCATGCAATAAATTGGGATATCCAGCGCTTGATAGGGTTCTACGGTTATCTTGTCTGTAGCATGGATTCTGAGAGTTGCGGTTGTCTGTTTCCTCCTCTGGGTTTGGAGGGCTCCGCCATTTGTTTGAATAGTTTGCGCTGCAGTCTCATGAGTATTTTGTTGCGATGAGTTGGCTTGATCAGTGCCTTGCATTGATTTGTGACTTTTCGTCGTTTTTGGGTTTCAGGTGCTAGGGCTCGAGTTCCCTTGACACCGTGGTTGTTGCTGTTGACTGTGGGTTTTGGTAAGTCGTTCGTGTTGTGCAGACTTGCCCGTCGACTGGCAAAGTTTGTGAAACGGACGGCTTCCCTCTACTCTTAGTCATTTTGGTGCTACCAAAAAATTTCTTGTTGTCGATTAATACTCCATACCTGGACATAAAATCTTCGCCAAGTAAGATTTGGTGGCCTGCGTTGGGTACCACGATGTAATCTTGGGGAATTTTGTGGTTGTTAATATCTAATGTTATGGTAGTTTCCCCTAAGTTGTGGATTCTATTGCCGCCGAAATCGGTGACTGTTATGTTATGGTGTCTGATTGAAGATGCGTCTAAACGTTTTATGTCCTTTTTGTTGACGACGCTAACCCCAGCGCCGGTATCTATAAACATTTTAATAGGGAGTGTCTTGGCGTTCCAAATTATATTTAATTGTTGGATGGATTTACCTATGTTTTGGTTAGATGTTTTGGGCTGTTGGGTTGTGTTATGAGTTGATTAGCTATTTCTGTTGGGGAATTTAACATGGTAAATTGGTTGGATGTTGAAACATCCGGTGGCCTGTTATTTGCTATAGAGCGATTTGGCCTTATCGCTCTATTTTCTAGTTTAAAGAATGTTGGTTTGGCAATGTGTTGTTGCTACTTTGAGTATTGTTGTTTGTTTGGCTGGGAGCAAAGTTGCGATTGTTTTGAGTTTGGCGTGCATTTGGATGTACATACCCTGGTATGAAATTTCTGCCTAAGTAATTAGGATTGTTTCGCAACAGGTTTCCTGTTTGGTTGGGTTGGATGCTAAGCGTTGGATTTCTCTGTTGGTTTGGGAATTGCATTCTTTAGGCTTTGTTTTGGTTAAAGCTTAGATTTCGCTGTGATAATCTTTGCTGTTGAACGTTCTGTTGTTGAAAATTTTGTGGGCAACGACAAACGCCGTGACCTAATTTATTGCAAATGTTGCAACGGACGTTGCGCCAATGGATTTGCTGACGTGTTCCCTGTTGGCCTAATGAGTTAGACTTTGGGACTGGGTGGGGTTGATGACGTGTTTGTTGGTGAGCTGTCAGTTGTTCTACCTTCGCTGAAATCTCAGCGATTTTCTCGAGCAATACGTCATTGCTCGATGTTGTTATGGCCTGAATTTTCTCTTGCTTAATGAGGGATGGGCCTGTGACAACTTTTACATCATACGTTTTAAGTAGTTTATTCAACTCCTCTATGGTTGTGGGTTGGGTCTGTGTAAGAACGTAATTTTTTACCTTCTCGCTAAGGTTTTGCAAAATGTGAGTTAGCAAAATATAGTCGTTTAGTTGACTGTCGGTTGCGTTAGCCAAAAATCTATAAATGAATGTTGTCGCCGGCTTGTCTAAGTTCTGTTTTTGGCCTAAAATCTCGGCGTGACCGTAAGTCGGGTCGGCAAAAATGGGACAATCGGTTTTGATTTGTGCGAAAATGGCCGGAAACTCGGTGGCATCATCAGTCATGATGACTCTGTTTGCTTTCATCCAATTTTGGATTAGTGGGGTCGTGACTTTATGCTGTAGATGCTTCTTTGCTATCTGTTTCGTTAATTTATGTAATGTTGACCAATTTGTAAAGTCCGTTATAAATTCGTCGAATGCTTTGGTGTATATTGCTACATGCTCGTAGGTTGGGTCGGGCAACGCCGGGGCTTTGAGCGTAGACATGATTTCGTCTGTTTCGATGATATATGCTTCGCCAAAGATTCTAAAATAGCCTGCTCCAAGATTGTACTTCAATTGTTCAAACAATTTCCTGTTTTCTTTTCGTATTTAAGCCTTTTCGAGGTCGTCGTTGGAGGGTTCTCTTTTGGGCTCTTTTGTTTTGAGCTTGTTTACTATGGGACTTTTATCGGGGCGTTTACGCTTCTTTGAATTTTCGGATTCTACCTCAACTAACTGTTTAACCTCGTCTGTATGGATTCTAGCTTCATCTAACGGGTGCCCGGAGTTTAATATAAAATTTTGACTTACAGTTTGGTCGGTGATTTGCGTGGGTGTGGTTAGGTCAGCCAGCAGGTCGGGGTAGGTTGAGTTGAAGGACAGTCCCTGAAGCTGGTCCGAAATTTCCAATTCCTGCTGCAGAGATATGTTCACGTATTCCACTTGTGGTGGCTGTTTCTCCGGTGACGACTCCTCCAACTCAGAGTAAAAACCTCTGGGTGGTAGCTGGACTTCGTTAAAATCCTTTGGGAGAATAGACGGTTCCTCAATTTCTTGGGAGGCTGGTTGGGATGACGTAAGTGTAGAATCTGCTGCTGTTAAGTAGCTGTCACTGTGATCGTGTTGGTTGTCTTCGATTTCGTTGATTTTGTTATCCAATGTTGCTACAATACGTTCCAGCTGTGTTGGTGGCGATACGGGTTGTATCGGTGTTTTGGCTGGTGGCTCGTTCAAATACCAGTATTGTATTCGGTACTTGTCTCGCTGCCAGTATTCTTCCGCGATAAATTCGTTGAATTGAAAAAATTCTAAACGTAGGGTCTGCGGGTCAGTGCAGGCGTAAACTTTTATTCTCTCGCCTGGTTTTTCTGTTCTTTGTCCGCACCCTTCGTCTATATGGGCGTTGTGTGCGTTTGTTGTTTTCGTATAGCTCGATATGTCTGTTTCCGGGTATGCTTGTTGAAATTCAGCCCGTGTGTACTCTACTGTTGTGGCTGGTATTTTGTCTTTACTAGGATATCGGACCGTGAAACGACTACCGTCGAAATTGGAGTACACTTTGCCCCTGTATTGTCCGTGGTCTGCGGTTGTCACTGGTTTTTTAGCTTCGCTTCTAGGTTGGGTTTTAGTAACTGTTTTGAGTTGTTCACTTTGTTTTTTAGATTTCCCAAAACTCTTTTTCATTCCGCGTAATATTTGCGTTTAACAGTTTTGGGCGTGGCTCGGTGCCAGTCTAGGAGCCTAAAATCCTTGGGAGTAGACGGAGTGTCTATTTTCGTCAAATTTTCTTTACCAATAAGTCAACCTTGTTAGAGCTGGTTATCAGTTTTATTAATTTGATAGGTAAATGCAAACAGTAACACTATGGTTAGTAATTAAATGTTTGATTTGTTTAGATTGGGAATTTACTCAATACTTTTATTACCTTGTCCAAAAGGATTAAATAGGTAAGTACGAGATTTCTACAGATCTCAGATTGAACTTTAACAATTCTGACAATCTTCCTAGTACTAAAAACTCAGATCATTGGTTTTTTGGGGCTCGCTGTCTCTAACAACTAAGTTAAAGCCCGCAACCTATCACCAGTGTTAAGTACGCACTTGTCTGCTTTTATGGGGTGAATGAATAATGAGTATGAATCTGTAGTAAAGCAGTGCAGTAGCTTAATCGTATAGTTGGTTTGATGGTATTTTATTATATAGATAGTTTGGTTGGTCTCGCTGTGGCTATGAGAGGCACAGTGGTTAGAAGTTAGACTTCTATGGTTAGACTCTCGTTCAATACTGCCGAGTGCCTCCGTGTACAACACGAAGCACAGCTCGGATTCTCGTTACATGTTTACATGTTTATATTATACACATCCTTATACATCATCACTCATACGTACTACTTATGACGTATGTAAATCACGTCATAACAATCACACAATAAGTAACAATTAATCTATCTGATTGGCCATAGTCAAACACCACCATGGGAAACCGTATCACATGTTGACTAACATTTAAATTAACTTTATGGTGTCAACAATTTTAGTTTTAAAAGCCGACTGGACAGTTTATGAGACACGATCTTGAATGTTGTCAAGCTAATAATAATGACGGCACTAACAATGATCTTATTTTTAGTATTAATATTGAACTGAAAGTAAGTATATCACATTGCATGCTCTTATTGATGTAACACAGATTTAATGTTATCGGTTTGTAGCCCTCCGGTCCCAGTCACTATGATCACGATGAAATTGTCACTTTTTCAATAGATAGTGGTGATGGGACATTGAGACTGCCACTTTGACACCAGAAAATTGTATTCAAAATACTTCCAATTAATTCCGGGCTTGGGGTAAATCCGTAACACTTAAAGGCTTAGCAACTACTAACAGTAAAATACTACACTGCCTGTAATTAGGCAACTTGTGCATTTCATGAAAAAAACCGTTAAAAAGTAAGCCGGGCACGAGGTTGTATGACTATAAAGTACTACTTATGATAAGCTCGTACGAATGCGGGAATTTTAAGACATGTCACATGTAATACTAATTAATGCATATTGTTTGTATTGAATGGCATGTAAAGATGTACCACGGAGTTAGCACGGGTGAGCATGATCACCACAAACAGAAGCGAGTTACAGAGTGGCGTACTGACTGGTACTAATACGCAACATTCTACTAGCATAATCAGCACAGCGCAGTATAACAAGCGACATGCTATGCTATGCTAACGAAATGTGTACTTTTAGCGTGGTATGTGTAAGTATGACTTTGCACATGATGCGCGCGCAACATACTTTTCAGGATTGTACTTATGCGTACAAAACCATGCTTTCAGCACAATGTTGGTTCACTCAACTTGACGATTTAACATCACTTAAATATTTATATATATATACAATATACATATATACATACAATGTTCTATTTATATATTTTACAAAAGCGTAAAATGCTTTATCAACATGTTTTTAAAACGAAAAATGTTGTGTTTACGTGTTTCTCAAAAGTGTAAACGATTATTTGTGATTTTTTTGCTTTAAACTCGCAATTAAAACTTTTTGCAACTTTGTTTGGTATTTTGAAGTTATTTTGAGATTTTGCCAAAATTAAATAAAAAACACAGAAAGGGACCTGAATATTTTCATTTTCAGATGTTAAATTCTATAAGGATTTGTCCATTTTGAAAGTCGACCACTTTTTCAAAATGCGGGCGCCTTTTTTGCGCGAACAGCGCAAAATGCACTCAAGTCTATATAATAATAATAATAATTTATTCATTTTGTCGATTTGGCGTCAGCCCATACAACATTGTTAAGTTTTTACAAAGTAGGTATTTACAAAAGTGATCAAAAGATCCTTGGTGATTAATAATAAATTGTTGGTAAAACGTTTCTTGTTCGTATTTTGCTGAGTTGTTCTGTAACGAGTAGTTAAAAGCTTTACGAATTATGTCATGTAAATATGATTATAGGGCACTATATTTTAGGTTTACATTGCATGAGTTTCATTTCTATAAGAACATAGGTAATAAATAAATGGAGTAATGATATGATAGTCTTTAAGTAAATATTCTAGTTATATTATGTCTAGTGTTAAGTTTTGGGTGGGGAAAAGTAAGTTATATTTCTTCAATGCAGCTGGTGTAGAAGTTTCGGATTTTTATAGCCTCGTCCCAGAAGTTAAAGAGTTTTCCAGATCCTTCTGCATCCGGGTAGCAGTTGAAGATTGTCAAAATGAGGTTCTCTCTTGTTGGTCTGACGATGTCATACAAATTTCACCATTTTAGGGATCCCCACTGTCATAGTTTAGAAATTAGTTAGATTGACATATATCATTACCATAGGATTTTACTAGTATGCATGTAGGGATCGTCCATAACTGACGTCATACAAATTTTACTATTTTGCTGAGCTTAAGCATCTAATCAAATGGTCATGTCCGTCTAACTGTCCGTGTCTCCGTCTGTTGGCCGTACACTACAGGTCACATTATTAATGCGATTTTCATGAAACAAGTTCTAGCTCACTACAAATGCGAGCAAGCAGGTCTGTATTGTTTTTGTACTTTGCTAAAACTGCCCTTTTTTGCAATAGGCAGTTAAATCGACCCATGTCGAAAATCCTATCCTGCATTTTTAGAATTACTTACCCGCCTTAATAATATCATTTGTTACCGTCGTCGGAGAACCATCGTGGTATGAGGTTGTCCGTAAATGGCGTTAAATAACACAAATTTACCGGTCCTTCTTCCAACTTTTTCAACTTTTTAAAAATACTTGTCACATGTATTCGTATTTTAGGGGTCATCCGTAAATGACGTCATTCAAATAACACCATTTTACATATCCGCATTAATATGTCAAAAAATTTTAAACTTTATGTCACATATACATTCGTATATGGCTCATAAATGGTAAGGGGTCGCCCGTAAATGACGTCATGAAACTCCAAAAGTTTTCCTTATACATTGTGAGTGATCGTCTGTTAATGGCGTCTCTCAAAAATATCCTAATTTTAGGTGCCCCCACTCCTCTTTTAATTATTTAACCATTTTTACATGCTGAGCACATGATGACGTCCTTTAGTGTTATAAATAGTCAGGAATCGTCCCTAATGACGTCCTTCAAATATCATAGTTTTTAAAACTCCCAGTTCAAGCATTAATTTTGTTTCTAACTTATTTTAACATGTCACGGACTTACCTATATATGTTATATATATTCAGGGATCGTCCATAATGACGTCCTTCAGATATCATAGTTTTTAGTACCCCCAGTCCCAACATTAATTTTTTTTCATCCTATTTTAATTACCTGTCACGGACTTACCTATATGTGTTATAGATATTCAGGGATCGTTCATAATGACTTCATTCAAATACCATAGTTTCTAGTATCCCCAGTCCCAACTTTAAATTTGTTTCTATTCTATTTTAACTAGATGTCACGGACTTACCTATATGTGTTATAGATATTCAGGGATTGTCCATAATGACGTCATTCAAATATCATAGTTTTTGGGATCCCAATATTTAACATCAAAATTTTTTCCAACATTTTTTTAACGGCTTGCCACATACATTCGTATATGGCTAATTATGGTAAGGGAGGCTCCATTAATGAAGTCATTTGTAAATCATGAAATTCTCAAAAATATTCTAGCGTTTTTTAGTCCTTCTATATATGGCTTATTGATGGGATGCCTCCATAAATGACGTCATTTGTGAATGGTGCAATTTATAAAAAATAGCTATATTTAACTACATGCTACGCACATCCGTATATGTCCTATTGATTGTAGGGGAGCTTCTATAAATATTATATCATCTTTTAGCGTAACATAAATTGTTTTGCGCCTTGGTTGAAGCTCAGAATCTACTTCGGGCCTGTCCACGGTCGACAAACCCAGCGCGATGCGCCGGATTATTTGGGTTTTTGAAAGTACTGGAAGCTAATTCTGCGCTTTGTAGATGCTGAGCATCTATAGGAATGGCTCTGTCCGTCTGCCTGTCCGTCGATATTTTTTTGTCGTGCTCCACAGGTCACAGTTTTCAACTTAAATTTTTCAAATAAATTTTAAATAATCTTGAATTTGATGGAATAGAGCTCTATTGTTTTTGAAGTTAAACGGATTGACCAGTTTTTCGTAGTTAACGATTTAATAGACCAACTTTTGAACAAGAGAATGAATTCTACGAAAAACGGGTCTCGGCAATACTTTACATGCATTTCAATATGTTGGAGTGACTGTCAACAGCAGTTTCGGTAATTCCAAAAAATAATGGCGAGAACAATTGGGTTGGATGAGTGAGTGAGTGAGTTGAATGATGAGGTGAATTAGTGGATGATGCTTCCAGTAATATGAGTAGAATTTGGTGATATTGCGTGATTGAGTGTGTGATTGAGTTTGTGAGTAAGTGGGTGGATGAAGACTTGGGTAATTTTACATATGTCTTTAATATTTAACACTAAAAGGAAGTAATAAATTTCGTGACTTTTTAACAATTAAGTAAATTAAACAGTTTTTGGTTGTAAGCCAGTTCAAAGTAATAATTACTATGTTTTAAAATAACAACACAAAATTGTCAATAGAATAAAAGACAAAATGACAGCCCTTAGTATAAGCACCGGCAGAGTCAATGGTTAAGTAATGAGTCTCTGGTAATATAGGATTGGATGAAGTATTTATACACAAATTAAGAGTAACTTGGAAGCGGGGTATCAGTAAACACAAAGAATAACGACACTAAACTATTAAAGTAAATGACGCACTGACACAAATTAACAATTCAATAAGCGCGAGTATTTTACACAAAGAATATTGAGAATTACAGAATAATAATATATTTGAGTGAATGAGTAATTAACGTGGGTACCTTTTTACACAAAGGATTTAGGATTAAAATTAAGAATTTAACTAATCACGTGAACAGTTAGTGATTTCGTGGAACTTTACAGTAAAAATAGTAGAAATAAGTATACTAAATATGAATAATTCACAGTACAACGTATAATGATTAGTAAAAGGTTTAAAATCCAAAATCAACACTATAAAGTTAAACTGGGTCAGATATAAACTTTAAACTAAAATACAGAATTTGAATAGTCGTGGAAGTTTTCCACGTTACAACGTCACACTTATAGATTGTACAAGTCGACACAGCAATTGCTTGCTCTGAGCAGCATATAGCATCACACACGTAAACAGACTTTACAGAAAATCTACACAACCACCAGAGAGCTGCATTCTAACCACCAGTGATCTGCATTTTACTCACCGGTGACCTGCGTGATAGCCTATTTGAATACGCTATAAGAAGCAAGAGCCCTGAATAGTAAATAAGAAAAACTGCAAGACTCGCCATGTAGCTAGGGACGGAACAAAATACTTGCCACTGAATTTAAGTAGGTAGGTACATTTGCCTCACGTTCCATATACCTGAAATTCGGTGGATATTTGTACCATAGAAAACTTCACATATACACACCATAGAAAACCTAATGTCAGGAAGCGTTCAAAACTGGTGTCAAATTTGGGGAGCCCTACGCCCCTACTGTCATTAGTTCAAAAATTAGGTTGAGATATAGTTATTTCCGACCAAAAATTTTACTAGTATGCATGCAGGGATCGTCCATAAATTACTTTATACAAATTTTAGCATTCTAGGGACCCCCACTGTCGTTAGTTCAGAAATTAGGTTGACATATATTCTCGACATAGAATATTATCATAATGCATGCAGGGAGCGTCCACAAATTACGTCATACAAATGTTACCATTCTAAGAACCCTCACTGTCATTAGGTAAGAAATTGGGTTGCCATATATTTTTGACATAGAATTTTACTAGAATGCAACATAGAATGCATTTTACAGAATCATCCGTAAATGACGTAAAAACACATCACTCGTTTATTAGGGTAATCTCGTAATGACGTCACTTCAATTATGTATCAGGTAAACGTACCGTAAAGCTACAAATAAAAGCCGGGTCTCAAATAGAGGCCAGCCTCTAATAATGACTAGGGGTGCGCCGCAAGCGCTACTGTTAATTTTTCCAGCTCAAACTTATTATATTTAATAGAAGCACTTAGATTACCAAAATTAATGACGATTTGAAAAAGGCTTTTAATAACTACACCATCATATTGCCCTCGCAGTAGGAGAGCGTGGCCGAAAAAGTGGAGGACTCATCGTAGGCATACGAAACAACGTAGCTACATCATGCAGAGCTGTATATCAAGATCGATACAAGACCTCAGTAGAATACGTATGCCTATGGAAACCCACACTAGTCTGCTTTGCCTACATTCCACCGGCATCTATCTCAATATGAGGAACACATTGACAACCTCTTTACGGACAATCCTTAACTAAACAAACAAAGATGCATATTTATGGGTGACTATAATAGCAGAATTGGTAATTTTGAAAATAACTCAGAGCCTGTCCAGAATTTTAACAGAACCAGAAACTCAGTAGACGCACACACATACAAACGGGGAAAGAGATTGATTGAGCTAATAACGACGAATGACCTAATAGTTCTAAACGGAAGAAGCCCCTCTGATCGACATGGCAAACCGACGTTTATTGGTCACAACGGCAAAAGCACGGTAGATCTATGTCTGTGCAACGAACGACTGAGCGAGCACATACAGGACTTTTCAGTAATTGAGTGCCTTGAATCAGATCATCTTCCAATACTTGTCCAAACTACAAAGTCAAGACGAAAACTAATTGACACTGCATCAACTGTTAAACTCGTATAAGATGGAACAAAGAGCAAGCAGTAGCCTTCCAATCGCAACTAAAAGTTAACAGCGTAGCTTTAGACTTTGACCATTGCGACTACGCAACTCTTAGAAATATTATCTACAAAGCAGCAACAAAAGCTGGAATGAGCACAAAAATGACAAAAAGCACAAGGAAAAACTATGGTCCAAAATGGTTTAACAAAGAATGTAGCACCGCTAAACAAAAAGCATTTTCTCGCTTGCATAGTTACAGAAAAGACACACTGCGTTCTGTTTCAGCAAATGATAGCCTTGAAAACTTCCTACAAGCCAAGAAAGAGTACCGTAAACTTTCTTTGGACATAAAGAAAGCTTTCTTTGAAACTGTGCAGAAAGAAATCCATCATAGCAAGGACTAAACAAACTACTGGAAGGCAGTAAACATGCTAAGGGACAAGAAGTATAGCTTTAAACCAAATGACATTACTAAGCCTCAATGGGATGCCCACTTTTGTACTGTCTTTGAAAGCACAGAAACTGATGTCACGGAATTAAGAGAATTAAGCAGCATAGCCTTAGCATGGGACCCTGTCTTACTTGACACTGAGATATCCATGATAGAATTATTAAAAGCAATCAGCACCCTTGCAAATAAAAAATCACCTGGAGCTGACGGAATACGCAATAAAGTATGGAAAACATTGGACGATACGACTTACGACTACCTACTTCTGCTAATAAATACCGCAAAAGTCCAACAGATTCCAATCTGCTGGGCTGAAATCATAACTGCACCAATCTACAAAAATCCGGCGCTTCGCGCCGGATTCGTCGACCGTGGGCTGGCCCGAAGTAGATGCTGAGCTTCAACAAAGGCGCAAGACAATTTATGTTACGCTAAAAGATAATACAACATTTGTGGAAGCTCCCCTACAATCAATAAGACATATACCAATGTTCGTAGCATGTAGTTTAATATAGCTGAAATTTTTCTATAAATTGCACCATTCACAAATAACGTCATTATGGAAAATCCCTGAATATCTGTTACGCATATAGGTAAGTACGTGACATGTAGTTAAAATAAGATGGAAACAAATTTAAAGTTGAAACTTGGGATATTAGAAACTATGGTATTTGAAGGACGTTATTATGGACGATCTCTCAACATCTATAACACATATAGGTCAGTCCGTGACATGTAGAAGAAATGTTCACGTGACATTATTTGCGCGTCACCCTTAACCTGCTTACCTTATGTGGATGCGATAGCAGGTGGGTGGGGCTGTCTAAAAGAAATTTTCACGTGACGTCATTTGCGCGTCACCCCCAGCCTGCTAACCTAGTGTGAATGCAACAGCAGCTGGGTGGGGCTGTTTAAAAGAAATTTTCACGTGACGTCATTTGCGCTTCACCCCTAGCCTGCTCACCTTATGTTAATGCGATAGCAGCTGGGTGGAGGTGTCTATAAGAAATTTTTACGTGACGTCATTTGCGCGTCACCCCTAACCTGCTCACCTAATGTGAATGCGACAGCAGCTGGGTGGAGCTGTTTAAAAGAAAATTTCGCCTAACGTCATTTGCGCGTTACCCCTACCCTGCTTACCTAGTGTGAATGCGACAGCAGCTGGGTGGGGGTGTGTACAAGAAATTTTCACGTGACGTCATTTGCGCGTCAACCCTAGCCTGCTTACTTAATTTGAATGCGATAGCATATGGGTTGGGTGTTTAAAAAACATTTTTACGTGACGTCATTTGCGCGTCACCCCTAACCTGCTTACCTAATGTGAATGCGACAGCAACTGGGTGGGGCTGTTTAAAAGAAATTTTCGCCTAACGTCATTTGCGCGTTACCCCTACCCTGCTTACCTAGTGTGAATGCGACAGCAGCTGGGTGGGGGGGTTTACAAGAAATTTTCACGTGACTTCATTCGCGCGTCAACCCTAGCCTGCTTACTTAATTTAAATGCAATAGCAGATGGGTGGGGTGTTTAAAAGAAATTTTTACGTGACGTAATTTGCGCGTCACCCCTAACCTGCTTACCTAATGTGAATGCGATTTCATCTGGGTGGAGGTGTTTAAAAGAAATTATCACATGACGTCATTTGCGCGTCACTACTGCATCAGACAATCAGACTACATGTCATTGCCATTGAATACGGTAGCTGAGGTTGGCTGGGTCTGGGTCTGAACTATAAGATATACTTGTATTCGCCGCGCAGAGCTTTAAAATTACAGGGTATGTACATCAATTCTGTATTTGTTTACACGCATGATTTGCTTTTTTGGAAAGCTCACTTTGCTGAGTTTTGACATCGGTCCAGTTAACTGTTAATTGTGAAAAAATGGACAGTCCGATCAAATTGAAAAAATAATACAGACCTGCGCGCGCGCATTTGTGATCGTTTAAACAAAATGAAGGTCATAGCTTGAAAGCTGTGACCTGTAGTGTACGGCCAACAGACAGACAGACAGACAGACAGACAGACAGACAGACGGACATGACCATCACAATAGATGCTTGCTCAGCATCTAAAAAAAGGCGACTCTAAGCAACCGAATAACTACAGGTCTATAGCCCTCAATAATACTATTACTAAGCTATATACATGTATCATGTCCAGCAGACTTAACTATTTTTGCTCCACAAATGGGATTATTTCGGAGAACCAAGCAGCCTACAGAAAAGGGCGAGGATGCACAGACCACATATTTGCACTGTACACTTGCATTCCATAGCAACTCAACATACCGGCTTTTAAGAAGAAAGGAAAACTGTTCGCCTTGTTTGTAGACTTAAGTCAGGCCTTTGACTCTATAAAAATAAACAAGCTGTGGATTAGACTCCAGGAAGCTTGATTAAGTGATTGCTTTATTTTAAAAATTAAGGAACTATATGATCAAGCTAAAACTAAGGTTAGGTGCAAGGAGGGCTATACAGATATGATTAAAGTGAAGGGAGGAGTCCTGCAAAGAGAAACGTTGTCGCCCACTCTTTTTACAATATATATTGACAAAATCACCGAAATACTCCGAGCCAGCAACATACAGGGAATACAAATGTTCACCATTGAGTTACTTATTCTTCTTTATGCAGACGACATCATCCTCCTTGCATCAAACGAACTTGACTTGCAGAGGAAAATAAACACGCTCAGCAATTTCTTCAGAAAAAACGACCTAACGGTCAACCTGACCAAAACCAAGGTCATGATCTTCCGCAAAGGCAACAGGATAAGCAACTCAATCAAGTTTAAATGGAAAAGCAAATCACTGGAAATTGGTAATCAGTACATTTATCTTGGCGTACCCTTCACCCACAGCGGTATCTTTAATTTAGCAAAGGAACACTTCTATGACAAAGCAAGAGTGGCACAAGCTCAGTTATTCGATTTATTCTACCGTGCTAAACTAAAAGACATCAATATACACCTAAGACTATTTAAATCCCTCGTCAGCTCCATTCTGATGTACGCTGCACCTGTATAGGGTTTGCGCTACAGCGAGGATCTGGAAACTTTCCAAACGATGTTTCTAAGAAGACTTACGGGCACCTCTAACTCTACACTAGGCCACTTCCTTAGACTTGAAACAGGAGCGCAAAACATTAAACTGCAGTCATTTAAAGCATTACTGACGTTTCTGGAAAAGATCCTAAACTCTGACGAAAATAGTATAGTCAGAAATTGCTATGAAAAAGTAATACAGCTAAAAGCCACTGACCACAGATATAACTGGATGTTACAAGTGAGAAAGATCTGTGCTGGTACATCTCTGGAAGGAACGCTTGAGAATCTGAATAGTGGGTATTCAAAGAAGCATAAAACTAAAATGCTAGAGAAATACAGACTCAATTGTATTAATATGGACGTGCAAAGGATGCAGAGCTGCAGCATGCTAAGGCACTACGGCCGTTTGAAGACCCACGCTCTCAGATCAGAGTAATTTGGAATGGATTTATCGTGGAACACGGTAAAGTTTATACTGAACTTGAGATCTGGCCATCGAAGAATCGTTCTTAGAGGGAAGGTCACTAACCTTAATGGAATGAACAGAATATGGAAACGAGTAGAAACACCTGACTGCGACCTATGCGGGAAGGAAGAGGAAGACGTTTTTCACGTAATGCTTAACTGTACACACTACAAATCTCACAGAACTAAATTTCTTAGGAATCTAAGCAATGTAGGAATAACTAGGAAGAACCTCACGGAACAAATTTTCTGCCATTACAACAATACAAAGGGATTTGAACTACTCTTTAACTTTTGGGATACAACCATAAGGACCCGGGATTTTTACTACGGATGCATTGGAGCGGCCTGAACCGCCATACCTCGACCACCTCACCACACTCCCAATACCCTTTTATCATTAAACTGTAAATGAATCAATTACACATCGAATACTTTATGCCAAATGAAAATACTCTGTACTACCTTTTATACTACTTATGCTTTGTAAAATGATTGCAAATAATGCCTACTACCTATTGTGTAAGGATAATTAATAAATCACATGCCCTCTATTTAGATGGGGAAAAAATCAAGAAATAACATTCATAAGTATAACAAAGTCAAACAAATATTTATTTCTATATTCAACCAAGGATAAATTACCCTTGTACAGTCAATTATGTAAATAACCAATGTTGTATGGGCTGCGCCCAAATCAACTTAATGAATAAATGAATAAATTATTATTATTATTATTTATTAATAGAAGCTAGGAGCTTCTATTCAGAACTTTACGGCATATCGTTAGACCATCAATACCTAACTTAACCTATTGACGAGACATAAAAGAACTTTTACAAACCTAGCCGATCCACTTGAGCCTCTTCCACCAGATGCATCAAGTTTCGTTTCTTACCCACTCGTAAAGGTACATTTTGTACCAAGCCCATTTGCATTCGCACTAGGCGTATCCAGCTAACTAAACCCTGCAACAGCGTCTCTCGTACTGACGCAACTCTCAACAAGATCTTTCAAGTCGCTTGTACCCTGTCTAATGGTACCAGCAAAGTTTGTACCTAGCACACTTGTACCGACGTTTTAACTCGAACCTGTGCTGTTATAAAACTCACCTGTACCAGCCTCACTCAAATCGTGTCTATTTTTAGAAGCAAAATTTGTAACTTAACCTGATTTTACGGAAACTAACTGCAAGGGTTTTATGCTAGCCTTCCTATATGTATAAACAAAGTTTTCCAATGATTAAAACAATTTGCTGTAAGCTCAGCATCTACTTTGGGCCCACGGTGGACAAATCCGGCGCGAAGCGCTGGATTTTAATGTCTCTTTTGTTGAATGCTGTTTTAGTTAAGGGTGTTTGTTCCATTGCTTGATTGTACCTTGTTGACTGCTGTTCTTGTAAAGATCTTTGGATTCCCATTTGGTATAATAACAAGTGTAGTTGTGTAGTAGTTTTTGTTCCCTTAGTGTCAGCTATAGGTATATACTGATGATTATGTTTTCGCTTAATATATTATGTACATGTAGTCTATAGGAATATATAGGTTTAATTCATGTGAAATATATTATGCTTGTGTAAGCTCATTTCTCATGCCTCTGGATATGTAGCGTCAGCTCATTCCAGCAGTGCACTTATGAGTTCATGAACTATTATTCTATATGTGTAAGTGTAATAAATTACTGTAAAATATAGAAAGTAGAAAATATTATGATGATTTGTAGAATATGATTTAGATGTTTAGTTTCAATTCTATATATCTATGTAATATTCTATTGGGTATATTATATTTGAAAATATTTATATGTATTTATGAAAGTTCCCACTTTACATTGGGGTGTAAAGTGATGGCTCAGCCCCTGGTAAAGTAATTAAATTTGGACTTATATCCTGTTTGAAGAATTCATTTTATTACTGATTTCAGTTAGCTTCAGTAGAAATATTAGAAGAATAAAGTCAGTCGAGAACTGAATATTGAGGGGAGACGTTGTCTTTGTTACAGTCTGATCATATTCATTGATTTATGTTCACTCGTGTTCTAGCAATAGAAATTATTTTATGTCTACTGTAGAACATACGGTATTGAACTCACATTAACTTTGTACAAGAAATTGTATCAGATTACACGTTATCACACTTAGGAAGTATTGCGGGTTCGATATTACAAGAAATTGTGATATTTCAAATCCTTTTCACTCTCAGCTTTTCAACTTGGCGATTAGCAATTTCTTTAAAAAGAAAGATTCTACGATTTATTGAAAAATAAATAGTCAATCTTGAAAAAGAGCTCGTTGATCGAATTTTATAGTTAACACTATTGAATTAGATAGTATCAACCCACAAAAGCAGGCTGATTGGTGCCGACTGAGAGGATCATCCGTTTCTTAGGGATCGCTCTCGGATTCTTGTGATTGTCACTGTGTGGAGTTTTAGTAAATAGTACTGAACGTTCAGCACATACACACAAAAGAAAATCCTAACTGTAAGATTTTTAGACTCGGCTCCCTCAATTAATTTCATTATTTCTGTTGAGGAAACATTTAAGAAATATTGTATTTATCTTCTTGTTGAAATACAATAGAAATTAGTTCCTTGATTTCAATCTGAATTTATTTTGTTGAAAATTAATTGTTTGATTCTTTGGACTTATGTCAGAACCAAACGGAGCACCTGCAACGGTGAAAATTACGATTTCCACACAGCCTATAGCGTCACCAGAAGTACAAAATTATTCTGGAGACGAGACAGTCACTCCTACGGGCGGAAACTTGCCACTGCAAACGACTACTTTAAGGAGGAGATAGGCAGGATTATGGGAGTTTATCAGGAAATAATTCAGGCACATCGGAACGAAATTACAGAAATAAAAACCCAGTATCAAGCCTATATTTTAGATTTAAACGACACTATTGAAAAGTTAGTAGTGGACATGGCCCAGCGATACATAGCTCCTTCTGTAGAGTTCCCGAGATTAGACGGAGGACTCTGATATAGGAAGTGGATGGGATACATGCAGGATCTACTTTAACAGGTTCAGTTATGGGACATTGTGAATTGGAATTTGAAAAAGCCAGAACCCCATACTGCGGGCAGTCCAAGTGAGGCTGAAACAAAACTTATCAATAATTGGCTGGCGATGGATAGTTGTTGTAAAACACTTTTTTGAAATGCTATCATGTTGAATGTGGAGGAAATAATTGGTGAACTACCCACATCACATATAATGTATTTACAACTTGAACAATCATATGGACAAAGTTCAGCTCAGATTCTCTCAGCATTGCATTTGCAGATACATAGTGTTGAATTGACCACGACAGGATTCGGATATCTCACTGAATTGTACAGTATTCGCGCAAAGATTATAAAGGAACATGGCACAGGTAATTATGATGACATGGTTTTCTTTACGGTCACAAAGTTGAACAAACTTTCACGTTATAACTCGTTTATGACGGCATGGCGAACTGTCGATCGAAAAACACCTGAAAAGTTGTTAGACCTCTTCCGTGAGCATGATAAAGCAAAGGAATCTCAGCTTCAGAGGGATGAGATAGAACTTGGAGGTGGTGTAGCATTCCACGCAAAGGGAGGGAAGAGTTGGAATAAGAGGAAAAACTGCTATGAACGCGAAAAAGAGGAAAGCAATGAATTCCACGCTATGTATGATTGTGATCCTTCTGCACCGAATGAATTGCGGGACCCTGGGGGAATTTAATTTAAGAGTAAATGCTTTTATTGTCAGATTCAGGGAACGCTTGGTGTCATAGGAAGGCAGCTGAAAAGCCTCGAGTCCCACCAACACCTTTCAATCAGCCCTCACCAGGAGATGGTCGAGGTGGCACTGGAAATGGAAGTGGACAACATGGTGGACAGGGAGAACAGGGTAGAGGTTATACCCCTCACCCTCATGGAAATCGTGCCCAGCGTAGAGCCTCTGCAAGAGCGAACTATAATCCCGCAGCTGTAGGCAATAACCAAAATAATAATGGTGAACCCAGAGTAGCCGGAAGAGCTGGTTGAGGCTCAAATAATAATACGAGTAACTACCAGAATAGATCATCAGGAAATGATAGAGCTCACTTAGCTATGGAAGGGGACGAGACGGTAGAGAATATTCACTGTATCCCACCAACATACAATCCTTCATACGAGCC
Source organism: Dicyrtomina minuta (assembly GCA_949802685.1). Taxonomy (NCBI): domain Eukaryota; kingdom Metazoa; phylum Arthropoda; class Collembola; order Symphypleona; family Dicyrtomidae; genus Dicyrtomina; species Dicyrtomina minuta. Next base: position 70,048,597 of record OX461808.1, on the reverse strand, counting down.
GACTCCTTGTTTCACATCTGGACCGACAAGTTGGTATGCCCAGTATATGGAGACAGAGAAAGAGAAGCGTCGAAATCAACCACCTGAACGTTTTCAAAATTACAACCGGATTCTGAATGGAATTAAAATTGTTGATACTTCCAGGTAAAGACAGAGGGTAATAAAGGAGAAGCAAGAACTATTATCCAATCTCTCTTTTGCTTACATGGCAATGCCAGTGAACTGTGACTACGAAAATAGCATAGAAAACTGCCATGAAGTACCTGACAGAGTACATCATCAATATGTACACAATGTCACGGATACGAGCAGTACCCAACATTTATGATATGACTGCCTTTTAGACCATTATAGATGATTCGGACGAGCATCGGAAAAATAAGGAGCATGGGAAGGAAATACCTTAGATTGTACATAACTCGTTCAGAGGATTGGAGCGTGGATATACTTCAATTAGGGACCATTTTATATGGACCTGCGACTCGGGAGCGAATATGCACCTGTGTGGACGATATGAATGGTTCACAGATTACTATAACTGGGAAGAACCAAGACCCATAAAACTGGCAGATAATTCTTTAGTCCACTCTCCAGGACATGGAACAGTGGTGGTGCTGGCGTAAAATGGGAAGAACTGGGAGTCCCAGGAGCTAACAGGAGTCTGTTATTTACCTGGTGCAGCTAATATTAGGCGAGGAAATATTTCTAGGCGACTAATGTGGATTTTTTTGAGTCCCGTTTACCTCCACATGCTCCACCACATCATTTGTTTCGAGACCGGAATTAGATATTCTTCAATATTAGACATGTCCGAGAAACAGAAAGTAACCTGCGGGCAGCAGTAGCAGCATTTTAACCAAGGAGGACATTCCAAACCTTGGCGAATACAGATGCTCAGAGGCCATTGACTCCGGAGCCCTATGATCCGAACTACCCTGATTTCGACAGGAGAAGGATTGACCCGAGATGGCGTAATGATGTCAATCCATTACCACCGATATCTCAACCACCACCGCCGCCACCATCTACCCCAACACCAGAGGTGGAAAATAACGATGACAGTGACGATGGTCTAATTATGGATGTGGAAGATGAGCCGGACTTTGAAGTCATTTTTGTGCCAACTGAGCCGGAGCCTCGGACAAATAGACACTCCATGGATTATAGACACTTCGCTTCAGATGCCCAGTACGAGTCAGCAAAAACTACAATCGCAGCCGGCCCCTGATTCTGACGACGGAGACAACTTTGAGCGTACCCTACTTTCCCGAACTCCTGTGGAACCACCACCGGTGCCACCGACAGAGGAATTTGAGGATTTTGAGATAGTGGTAGAGCCTGTTCTCTCCACAAGCGTTAGCAATGGTGGAGCTTCGAGTTGGGAGGGTGCAGTAAGAAGGACGACTAGGTTACAATCTAACCCCAACTGGCACAATGGATATGCGATAGGTGCGACGATGTATGAAGCCTTCATGGCAGAACCTGGTCCTAACCCCAACTACAGAGAGACTGTACATCGTGAGCATACTCGGCCGGTGATACTTCTGAATAACGTTAAGGAAGCAACAGAATCTGTGGATAGGGTTGAATGGTGGGAAGCGATGAAAGATGAGTGGGAATCACTCTTGTCCGCTGGAACATGGAAAGTGGTGAAGAGACCACCAAAACCACCATCAAATGAATTCCGAAAGGACATTTGATATCAAGTACTTCCTTGTAGATGGGTTTATACCTACAAGAAGGAAACGAATACGTTCAAGGCACGATTCTGCGTAAGAGGAGACCTTCAGGACAAAACGAATACGGCAAAGGAAACGGTAGCCATTACGGCGAGATACGACACTTTCCGTGCACTTCTGGCTGAAGCCGAACCAGCCAACCGACCGGGAAGGCGGTTTGTCAGTTTGACGTCAAACAAGCATTTACTTATGCTGAAATACCGGCCGGACAGCAACCATTTATAAACCAACCCTAGGGTTTCAGTCAAGGTGATGAATGCTGTTTACAACTCCGTTAAGCTTTATATGGTCTTGGACAAAGTCCCAGACTCTTCGCACTCTTGGTTGAAAAATTAATGAAAAAAAAGGGATACAGACAGAGCTAGTACGACCTTTGTCTTTATATCAGACACTTTAAGGACGAGGGAGGCCATCTAGCGCTCGTCGGAGAAACATGTCGGTCTAGTTTATTTTAGGAAAAGTTGAAATTTGTTTATTTAACTTGTCGATTTTTACAGTTAAAATCATAGTTTCAGTTACTTTAACAATTAAGCTGTATTAAACTAAACTAGTAACATTAGAATCAAATCGAAGAAGTTACATTTCTACATATTCTAGACTATTTTCGGAGTTGGTTATATCAAACGCCATACTACCTACACTGTGTACATAATAAGAAAGAAGAAGCAGAGACAAAATTAAAGAAATTCTTCCCCTGGACACGATTTTTACTAGGAATAAACTGAAAACTAAAGAGCTAAGTTCCATATAATTAAATACGTAGGCTGAAAGGCACTATTATCATATTTTCCTACTTGTAGGCTGTAAGATACTAGCAAGAAATATATTCTGATAGGTTTTGAAGATGTCAAAAGGCAAAAGCAAGACAACACCCCCACTTACGGATCAAATCTCGAATTTGGTGAAGGAGCAGGTTGCTGTGCAACTGAAGTCGTTGTCGCATTTAATTACCTTAATCGTGTAAGTTGGAGTCATGTACATGGTCAACACAATGCTTTAAAAATTGGTGAGGGAAATAACTGCGAAAATTAAGATTTTAGAAAACAGCGTCAACAGCAAAGTTACCACTTTGAACGAATTTGTTGCTAAACTGAATTCACGGTGGGAAGACGGGGAGACAGAAATCTCTTATTTTAAGAACTAGTTAGCAGGTTTAATAGAAAACAACACGGTTGCACAAAACGGAGGTGAACATGAGGAACTTGATGAAATTCCGGAAGACACAATCAACAGTAAGGTCGCTCACTTAGATCATAAAATCTCTGCTTTAGAATCCCAGGTGAAAGTGGAAAGAGCTAAAATTGTAGGTGCTAACAACCAGCTAGCAGGTCTGCAGTCTAGACTGGCAGGGGTAGAAAAAGTAAACAGAAGTAAAGAATTCGTAATTTCAAGTCTAAAAGTTAACAAGTCAGCTAAAAAAGACACCCTAGACCTCTTAGCCTATAAACTTAGAATCGTTCCTGCTAGGTATGAGGTTGAAGATGCTCGGAGAGCCACTGTTTCTAGTCCTGGCAACCCCCCCCCCCCTTGATATTTCTGAAGCTGGTGGACAGCAGTATGGTTTCGCTAATAATGAAGAAAAATTCCCAGTTAAAACTCCATCAGAAGCAAGTTCGCATTGACCCATACCTAATTAAACCAGAGCAAGCAATGTACAAACATACAACAGAAATGTTTTGGCAGTTCAAACATCGAAATCCAACCGCAGTGGTACAGTTTATCGGAAGATTCGGCATTGCTGTAGATGGGAAGCAATATAGAAGCAACGGAACTCAATTACTCGATAAGGGAAGTAATCCCGGTTAATTCTGCTCTAAACATATTTCCTATACCCATTTCTATGCGTATAATTTATCAGTGTAAACGGTCATTCTCTGATTTTAGTGTAATTTTTGGAGATTGTGAACAATAGGTTGTTCCACTTTCGCCCCACTGTTCGAGGAGCCACAAAGTTAAGAAAAGAATGTCATAATAATCGGTAATGTAAAGATCTAAACAATATTAAAGATAATATGGTGTTGTGAAAAATGTATCCACTAGTGGAAAGTGTAACTTCAAAGATAGTCAATGCCTCATTGAAAATGTGAAACTCGATAATGTTCATGTAGTATGTTTTTTAATATATTCAAAATGTTACATTAAGTGAAAAAATCTTTGTTAGTCTAAAGTATGTTTGAGATGTTTTTCGGCAAGCTACTTAAAGAAAGAACATGAATTAACGGACGATGGCTGATCCAGTTTCTTCGACTTATAACTATTATAATTGATTGAATTTTGTAAATTATGACTTGTGTATGGGCATCGCCCGAAACGCAATAAATCAATACTACTACTACTACTACACTTTAAGGACGAGGACAGCAAACCACATGTTGTGAAAATAGCCTAGTTCGTGGATGACTCATTGGCCACTGCCACTGAGGATAAGAATTTGGATTTCTTGAAGGACTTATTATCTCAGGAATTTATTATGAAGCAAATCAAGGTAATTGAAAAATTCCTTGGTATGGATGTCAAAATTATGCTAAATTACGTCCGAATCAATCAAGTATCAATGATTGAGGAAACGACGTATAAATTTCAACAGGAGGACGTCTACGACCCGAAGACACCAATGACCCAGGATTTTAATCCCGACAGGGAGGGCAATTGGGTGACTGAGATGGAATTACCCTATCAGTCTTTAATATGATCGTTGTTATTTAACTGCAGAGTCACGCGCCCAGATATAGCGTACCCCGTACAGCGACGGTCACACCACTTCCAGAAATAAGACCGCAGGCATTATTATGCGGCACTGCGAGTTCTTCGATATTTATATCATACCAGGCACTATAGTATTCGTTACTATAGACATCCTGAAGGACTGTTAATCATGGAAGTACAGTCAGATGCCGGATTTGCCACCGGAGCTAGTAAATCCCGCTCGGTGATAGAGGTAGTAATACTTCTCAACGGCAGCCCGATTGATTGGAGATGTAACAAGGAAAATTTAATTGCCATGTCGACATGCGTATCGGAAGTCTATGGAATTAATACAGGCTCCACGATGGGATTGTGGATGCCTAATCTTTTATGCGATATGGGAGCTCGAAGTTGGTATGAGTTCATAAATCAGTGGACCTATACAGCTTCAGGCTTACAGCTAATTTATAGCAAGAATCTGCACCACGAGAGGACAAAGCATATGCAAGTTCGAATTTTTTGGGTAAGGGAGTTAGTAAAGACAGGACCAGTATTGCTGCGTCATAGAAAGACTCAAAATCTGGCAGCTGATTTACTCAGAAAAAGTTTTCCACGTCCCCGTCACTACAGCTTGCTCACATTGATAGGTCTTGTAAATGACAAAGAGGAAGAAGAACAGGAAAAAATTCCCCGTGTTCAAGCCCTGCAAAGCTACACTGAAAAGAGTAGTGAACTTTGTCATAGAGTCCCTGTGTACAACTTATGACAGGATGGACCACCTAGTGATAGGGCCCGGACTCTAATCTCCAACATGATCGTCCCTGGACCAACATGGAAGTGGCGCATGGATATAGATGAGTGGGGAACGGAGGATGAAATTGCCATCATCAATGGTTAAGAGCTCATCACAATTCCATTTTTTATCTGGAGTTAGTTGATGAGAGAGCTCGGCAGTTAATTGAACGAGAAAAGAAGCGTATACGGGAACGTGATACATTTCGGGAACGAAAACGGCAACACAATGAGGCGGGTATTTGCTAACTGATTATGATGAAGAATTACAAAGGGAGGAAGGATACAAACGCGATCGTGAAATGGTTAGGGAAATAACAAGGGTTAGAAAAGAACAAAGACATGCTCCACTCTTTCATTCTCTATTTGGATTTCTATTTGTAATGCTGATGTACTTCTTGTGTTTGATAAGTGGAGAAATGGGATTCAAAGTTGAGGAAGGCTCCGCTGTGATATGGCGCAGGTCTTTGCATCCCGCAGTGAGTGGATAAAATTCGGTGCATCTGCAAATAAAACTAATTTTGCTGTGTGAATTAATTTTACTTTTCAACAACACCAAACATGATATAGATTTGATTGCTAATAGAAATATTAAAAGTCATAATCGCTTGAGGGAAAAATGTAATATGAAATACGACCGTACCTTCAAATCAACGATCAAAACGATATGTCCCACTGGAATAGTGCCCACAGCAAATAATTCCATTGTACAGCGTAGGGAGAAAAGATTCATCTTTACAGCTATAGCAATGACGACAATTTTTGTGATAACAAGTGCAGGACTAGGTATTTCTTTCAAGGCAACTCATCAATCTTCCACGAATGGTAAACACCTGCAATCATTGAAAGAAAAATTTAATATCTTGGAAAAACGTGTATGGAAACAGTCAAATGAGATGGAAGCTCTTCGTGTACATATGCTAGAAATAATTAAAGATATTAATAGGATTCATGGCGAAATGGATGATTTTTCACTGGAACGTGAAGAGATGAAATATGATATGGCTTATTTCGTATCTCGTTTAGTTTTGAGTGAGGACGTAATTAAAAATACCCAGAAATTTTGGCGACAAGGCAGAATAGACGATAGGCTGTTTGATTACTTGAACTTTACATTACCATGTAATGCTGTCCCATGGAATTGGCAAAGTTCCGCTCCTGCAAAAGTGATTCACATGGACAAATGCTGTATTTAAATTTTATTGTGCCGCTAGTGAACCCGAATCTCACAGTAGTGGATGCAGACCCTTTCACACTGATGATGAAGACCGAGAATAGGACCTGTGGGTTGGTTTATGTAGGACCCAGAAATGCGCTCATATCCATAAAAGAGGACTGTGTATATGATACTAGGATGGATCTGCAATTAAAAAAAAGAGTGCATTGACACATCAGAAATGTAAACCCCGTAGCATTTTTCGTTTAATACAACAATCCTATAAAATTTCTTGTTGTCACAACTTGACGTCTCATGATTTGGAGGATGCGCTCCAAAGTAAAGCTTATGATGAACAGTACAATATCTATTGTCCTGGACTGCACATTAAAATGACCAATCGATTAATTAATTGTTTTATTGGTGTTTTTACTTTGCCTATAAGTTCTACTTTTACAGTATTAAACAACACATATAGAGAAAATTTACAAGACCTGATTTTCATTGAACAGGAGGATCCAGTTTTCTTGGCTTCTATCCACTGGCATTTCTCTCTGGATTTGGACATAAACAATTTAAATGAAACTTTTGTAGAGGATCTAATGGAACCTGAAATATGGGCTGGCGATATGGATGGGTATTTTTCTTGGACCACGATATTTCTATGGATAATTGGAATTTTTGTGGTGATTCTTGGATTTTATTTTTTCTGGACGCGGAGAGACAGATCTCATCGTCTCTCCGCCAGGCAGCGGATGGCATGGTTTTCTCGCTCCACGGAAGTAAATCCAAAATTGAAGGCTGATTCTTCAACGGCTCCCGCCTCGTCTCATACTCCTTCCACTGCTTTAACTGCTCTTATGCTTGAGGATAAAAAGAACGATTCCACTGGGAAGAATAGCAACATTGTTTTCTCAAAGGATGCTGCTGGTTATATGTAGGCAGGAGTTACGGCTATTGAAAAACAGACGTGTACTCACCCACCGCTGGATCGATTCAAAGAGTAAACCTGAACTTGCCCTAACGATGGAAGAATACGTAACATTGAACTTGTATATATGACAAGTTATGTGATTTTGATTTTTGTTTTTTCATTAATGATTATATCTATGAGCATTATTTACCCCCCCCCTGGGAAATAATAGGGAGGGTGTCAGCTATAGGTTTATACTGATGATTATTTTTTAGCTTAATATATTAGGTACATGTAGTCTATAGGAATATAATGGTTTAAATATATTATGCTTGTGTAAGCTCATTTCTCATGCCTCTGGATATGTAGCGTCAGCTCATTCTAGCAGTGCACGTATGAGTTCATGAACTATTATTCTATATTTGCAAGTTTAATAAATTACTGTAAAATATAGAAAGTAGAAAATATTACAATGATTCGTAGAATAATATTTTTGGTTAAATGTTTAGTTTCAATTTTATGTATCTATGTAATATTATATTCTGTAAATTATTATTGGAAATGTTTATATGTATTTATGAAAGTTTCCACTTTACATTGGGGTGTGAAGTGATGGCTCAGCCCCTAGAAAAGTAATTATATTTGAACTTATATCCTGTTTAAAGGATTCATTTTATTACTGATTTTAGTTAGCTTCAGTAGAAATATTAGAAAAATAAAGTCAGTCGAGAACTAATCATTGAGGGAAGACGTTGTCTTTGTTACAGTCTGATCCTATTCATTGATTTATGTTTACTCAGGTTCTAGCAATAGAAATTATTTTATGTTTACTGTAGAACATACGGTATTGAACTCACATTAACTCTGTACAAGAAATTGTATCAGATTACAATTAGGAATGACTATTGGATTCAAGAACCTCATCGCGGCCTACCTAGCCTGTAGTCCTAAAACGCTATTAAAAATTAATTCAGCTCGATTTTATGGTAGTCGTAGTCTATTTGTCTATTTTTTGTAGGCTATAATATGCTGTAGGGTATCTTGCTAGGGTTAGCCTTAACCTGTCGGGCGACAGCTTAAGTACGAACTTGGCCTATAGCCTACACAGGCTGCTGAAGTAAATCAGTATGACCTACCGGTACTAGAGCTGTCAAGTGCTGTGCCGTTGGGTACCTTTTGCTGCAGGAGTGTGGATCTGACAGAGAAAAACTCAAGTAAAATTTCGGCCGGTAGCCTCTGCAGGCGGCTAAAGTAAATCAATACCGCTGACTATTTCTAGAGCTAAACGTTTGATTTTGATACACGAAAACACACGCAAGAATTGACACAATGTTTGACCAGGACGTGTTATAATAACTAGTAAAATTTAATCAACAAATTTGATTTGGCCATGTCACAGTAAAATAAACAATCAAACCATCAAGCTAAAAGCAATAATTAAAATAAGAACCGACAAAGAGTCGGAAATTTATAGATACTGAATTGATGTAGACAAAGATTCTTTTTACGTGTTTTGTTAATGCCCTAAGTACTCGACCGCAAGGCATTGGGACTTTGTTAAGGTTTGAAACTTTAGCTTCGTATAAAATACTAGGATAAAGTAAGGTAACTAGTAAACCTGTCAGATAGTGTTTATAACGCCCACGTAAGGTGTGGGAGGCCAATTAACTCAGTTGGTATAAACGAGATTAATGAAACAGGTAAATATGCTTTATGAGCTGAATGTAAACCTATCAAGTAACACCGCAGATATTTGGGATTCAAAAATAGATGGAGCAGAAACTTTTCTCGTCAGGCCGTCTCGTAGCTCGGGTAAATGAAAAGGATTCTGGACATTCAAAAGACTTGTTCTTAACACGATCACAGATTCACGATTGATTTTTATTCTCTCTAATTCTTACTGAATTAAACTCGGTTAACAATTTTAATTACAATTTATGAGTTTGGTTGTTGTGGCTTGACAAAGACTTCTGCATTCTGATCTTTGTCAAACTGACAATTTTAAGTAAATACATTTTATGATGATTTACCAATATCCGTAAACTAATGGTTCTACCCAGACACATTAATTTAAATATTCTGATACTTTACGAATTGTCCTAATAATTAATTAATTAGAGAATCCCGTAATTTCTACATATGTTTTAACTCTTCTAAAGAATTAAAGAAAATAGAGTCTTTGGTCGCAATATACGAATAAGAAATATTGCCGTCAATGTTTATGTCTATTGAAAAGAATGATAATGTAAATAGAACTTGAACTTGAATTCTACTCGAAGTCGCAGACACAAGCGACAAAACATACTTTACATGTAGTATGTCTGTGCATAGCTCAGCTATTATTATTATTATTATATGACAGGGGTTCGGTCCCAAAGGGACCAACGCCGCCGAGGCCTTTATAATTATAGCCTATTGCAGACTCCTCCTCGAAAAATAGCAGAAAAAAACCAGATCAAATCGCAAAGCCTGTCAGTAGAGCGCGAAAATGCCACTAACTGAGCCACCGACGCCTGACTCAACAAATCCAATGATATAAGACACCCCCCAAGATTGAGGTTTCTCACAAGTACAAAGGCAGGGCACACAGTCAAATAGTGAATTGGTGTATCATCCCCCTCCCCACAGTGCACGCACGTAGGGGAGTCCAACACATCAATCCTGCAACCGTAAGCTCCTCAAGCCCCATGTCCCGTCACTAGCCCAATCAACCATCTTAATTGATCTCTGGGATAACGCACCAACGACGCATTGCCGTAAAGTGGTGCCGATATCCAGAGCTTGGCCTGTCTACACTTGCGTAGTCCAGTCCATTGTCTTTCATTCTCACGTCTAGCCCACTGCGCAATTGCGCAGTGGACAGCGGAGAGTGGGACTGGAACGATAGGTATTGGACCAAACTGCCTAACGCAACTCCCATCATGCACAGCCTTCGCCAGCCTATCCGCCTCCTCATTACCCCTGAAACCCGAGTGCGCGGGGATCCATACTAGCACAACCTCACAACCCCTCTCAGCGAGTCTGTTGAGGTTAGTGTGACAGTCCCACACGACACTTTTGACAGTGTAAGACTTGGACTGTGCTCGCAAAAAACTCTGACTATCACTAAATACTCTGACCAGAAGATCCTTAGTGCCATTCTCCAGCAGCCAATGGGCCGCCAAGGAGATACCAAGGGTCTCACACTGGAATACAGAGGCATCAGCACTAAGATACACAGACGAAGCCATAAGAGTTACTCCCTGGTTTCTGTCCTCAATCACAACTCCACAGCCAGCATTATCACCATCACGTGAGCCGTCAGTGAAGCAAACCACCCCACCCCCCAAAAGGGATTAGTCACAAGCCCAATCCACTCGCGATCCAAGTTCAACAGTAAACCTCCTATTCTCAAGGCTCCTATAAATCCAGTTCACTGGCATCTGGAGAATAGGGACAAAAGAGCCCCACCTCTCACAAATCACAGTATGGCTGCTTGAGCCCCCAAAAAAGGATTTTTCGTCCACAAATCCCTCGTTTTCAGCCTATGCATAGACCTAACAGCCACCGCCTTTAGACAGATGTCCACAGGTATGAGGCCGATAAGACACTCCATCGCCGCCCTAGGCGTCGATCAAAGCCCACGCGTAATCATAAGGCACGCTTGATGCTGTACCCTACCCAACAGACTAACATACGAGCTTTTCTTCAGTGCAAGAGCCCAAGCCACAACCCCATACTCCATCACTGGACGGACAACGGCAGTATAAGCCCATCTCGCCACGGTGGGAGATAGACCCCATTTCCTTCCAACCATGCGTTTGCATCTAGCCAAGGAAACCTGTGACATGCTGGTCGCTTGGTGGATATTAATTTGGGTCAGGTCAATAGTGGATAAGGCAAAAGAAGAAACCCCACCCAGCTGTTGATCCAACCCGATGTTAAAAGTCATCCCCTACTAGCACCACCACCCGCAGCACCCTATCCGCCCATATTCTCAAACCAAACCGTACCCTTGCCATTGTCCCCCATCTTACGTGCCTAATAACGGCCCGTACCCAAAATACCCATGCATAGCAATACATTAGCCAATACGACTGTATCACCCCCTTATACGTAGGTAATACGTAAGGGGTGCCAATACAATAATACTTAGCAACATACCTAACACATGTCAATGCCCATATGCTCCTACCATATGTGTGCATCCAATTCATATTTTCAAACATTGGCCAGCACCAATAACACACAATCATTGCGTATTGGGTTCCACTGTAACGAAAACAAACAAACTATTTCCAGCAAGAAAGAGAAATAATTAAAAATACCAACTCACGCCTGCTGAATACCATTCCACTAAAAACGACAAAATTGGTAACAATGTCATTCTTAGCTCTACGACGCCATCTATCCGATAATTTCTGAACTAAAAAGTAGAAAAAAATCTCGATTGGAGCACTCAGGAGAGGCAAAATTACAACTTCGAAGTACATTCCACACAAAAAGACTTTTCCACCTTCCCAACCACAAAAATTTAATAAATAAAAAAAATAAAAAATATCACCCCCGTTCCTAGAAGAATTCCGGCTCTCCGAATGATTGCCAGACACTGAAAAACGAATTACCCGTATCCCAATACTCCGGCAAGTTCGCCATCCTTCCTTCGGTTCCTCCCACGAAACACAAACACACAAAAACAGAAAGAAACTAATTTGTTTTTCTTTCCAACAGAACACTCGCACTACTACTCCTTTCAGAGTTTGACGTAGGAATGATAGCTCAGCTATGTGGACATCAGCATTTCATATACATCTAATGCAACATGAACCTAGACTCATCAAATATATTATTACTCATACTTCACACATTCACAGATCAGTGGTATGAAAAAAATAATTCTTTCTTTACCTACAAAGTTAGGGCATACAATATCTAACTTATGCATGACTACCTGTTACTACCTGTAACTACCTGTATGTCTAATATGCTTGAATATAGCATGTCGCAATACCCTTTGTTTTTACTTTTAATACATTTAAAAAGGGAGTATGACAAGTAAAAACCCTTTTAAAAATACATCTTTTCCATCAAAATAAATTAACTCTTAAAAATAAAATAATCCTCGTCATCTGAAATTTCCGCATCCTTAAACAATAGAAATTTAATAAGAGGTGTTGACGTCGATGTTGTTGTCGGTGGGGATGGTTGTGGTCCCTGGATCTGTATAAGTACAGGTGCATTCGTCTCTGTCTCATCCTTATTAAAACGGTCCATAATTGCCAAAAACGTACTTCTTGTAACTACAGAATCATTCTCCAGTGCTCCGCTCCTATTAGGATGTATAGTGCTGTAGCATCAGGTGGGAGATAACTTCTCGTAAATACTCTCCGTCCTCTTCCTCCGTGGCGATGGTATTGATTTTTCTCCTTCGTAGAGGTCCTGCAGCTCTATATCTGCTCCGTCTTGTTTTAAATTACTATGTACGTCCTGTACATAGCTCTAGTTGTTGTCTCTTTAACCTCGCTTCCAAAATGCTGCCGTAAGCTTTCATTTGAAATAAAATACGGTCATTGCCATACAAATTGAAATAAACACAATAAGTATTAAATACATATACAATGGGATTGATCTATCTATATCCCATGTAGATATGTCTATACTGTTGTCTTCCTCGGTACACCTCTTGTTTAGCCTGCTTTAGTCCATATCTATCTTTAGATCGTAGTTAAGTTGGTCTATCAGCATCGGGTCTTCTCGCTGACTGAAGATAAGTTCTAGTACTTCTCCTTTGTACGTTTTATTTTTTATTGTAAACGTGGTTGTTATTGGTAGTAGAAAGATTCTATCTGGGCAAAGGGAGGTTCTTTTGCTTCCTACAGATATCTGCGTACGTGCGCAATAGATATCAAAATATCCGTTGCAACCTTTAACTTGAATGGCCTCCACGTCATCGTTGACTGTACTATTCCGACAGTGCTAAAGCGTAAAATGTTGTTTCCCCATGCGAACAAATTTTTGTGCTTGCATCTCAGTTTGTTAGTAGCTGCAACTCGGTCCATAAAATTCCAGTCCAGTTGTGTATCGTATATACAATCCTCTTGTTTGGATAACAGTGCGTTCTTCGGTCCAGTGTACTCTAGATCACACGTTTGGTTTTCGGTCTTCATCAATAATCTGAAAGGATCTGCCTCAACTAATGTCAAATTAGGGTTAACAAGTAGTACAATGAATTTTATTGTCTATTTGTGCATCACTTTGACCGGATCGAAAATCAGCTAAATTCAGTGGGCAAAGTTCTCCACACTGTAGTGTGAAATAAAGGAAATCAAACAATTCTTCATCCATATGTCCTCTGCATCGCCGTTTGGTGTTTCCGATTATTTTTCCGCTCATAGTAAGTCTTGATACTAAATACGCAATGTCAAATTCCAATTCTTGAATCTCATTAGGTAAAAGATTTGTGGCACTCGCTATTTTATTGACCTGATCTTTAATTTTGGTCATGAGGTCTTGAAAAAGTTAAAAATTCTTTGTCTCCTTCTGTATTTTCTTGTCCAGCTTGTTAAAGTGTTGAGCCAGCTCCACGGTGTGCTGCTTATTCATCTCCGCTTGATGTTCAGCTTGATAAGACATGCCTAGTCCAGCGCTCGTGAAGACTGCCAGTGCCGTCATCATTATATTAGTAAAAACGGATCTTTTCTTTCTGATCGGTGTCATCGTTGATGGAGAGATCTTTTGCATCGGATAAAGGAAAGTCATTTTATATTCATAGTGACATTTCTCAAATCATCTATTACCAGAACTTGAAATAGAAACATTTGGATAACGTAACAATTGAAAAGGTGAAATAAGTCTGATTTTAACAGTATAGGAATTGTATCTAGATAATGCGGGTGTTCGGATCGTCTCCAAATCACTGGTCATCCTTCATCAGTTTATTTTGCTCCGCCACCGATTATCAGCAACAAGAAATTTAAAAGAAAAAAAATAGTGGAAGAGTGGTGGTGGTGGTGTAGACCCTCCTTAAGTGTGATAGAGGCTTCTTTTCATCCCTTCTTAATTTAAGCAGTCGCTCTGCGTGCTTCATCTTGAACTGTGGTAGAATCTCCGCTTCGTCCCTCCTTAATTTTTGAACTTCTAGCTTAGTTGTTTTCGTACTCTAGTTAGTGATAGGATTTTGTCCTTTATGTGCAGTATATTTCCTCTTGGTATTGGTCGTTTCTCTCCTGTGTTGTTCTCCAGAATCAGCTCTAGAAAGTGCTCCAGGGTTTTTACGTACAGTACTTGTCCTTCGTCTGCTTCCTTCGGGGGTAGTCGAAAGTTGAAACATCAGTTATTGCTTCTTATCATTCACTCCCTCCTGGGTGGTAAATGTACGTGTAGTGTGAGATGGTAGTTTTCGTCCTTCTACTCCCTTCTTGCTCCTTACAGCTCCAGAGTGTGGAAAAGATTTTCTTTTTGGTTCCACCGTCCTTCCCTCCTGAGTGTTATCAGCTCCAATGTAGGCAAGCGATGGTTTTTCCGTGACTATGAAGTCGTCCAAGTTAAATATTGCTACATTTTCTTCTTCTTATTTAAACTCTTCTTGAAGAATAAATAAATTTGCAATTTCCATAATATCCAAGTTGTACTGGTGTTCAGCTTCCTTCATTTCGTGGATATTCTCAGCCAGTTTTACTTCTTGTTCCTTAATCATTGTCTCCAGTTTTTGTATTTATAGTAATCTGCATGCTTGGGAACTGCTGGACTTGTGATTTTGATTTTTTTTGTTTCCAGTTTTTCTTAATTTTCTTGAAAAATCTCCATCCATTCCCTTTTTGGTTTCTTGGAGTCTAATTTTTCTTCCCATGGTGATCCCTTTCTCAGGGTGGTGCTGCTGCTGCAGTACCAACGGTTTCCATAATTGGTATTTCTATGAGAACAAAAATCAAAACTTAGAAGTTGATGTAGTTTGGTTTTGTTTGTCTGTTTTGGTTTCCTCCGCCATTGGTTTTTTCCAGTGTTCGGTAATAGTTAACTTTGTGGCATAAAGCTCGTTTTTCACAAAGTGAACTATTTTACAAAAATCGAAGCTCTGACGAGCTTCATCGCGCTTCATCGAGCTTGGGTAAAAATCTTTCGAGCTTCATCGAGCTTTATCGCTCTTCAGCGAGCTTGAGTTTTCGACTTTTAATCTTTTTTCCACCTGCCGACTATGTCGACCCTCGAAGATAGATACAATTTTTTTTCGCGCAATGTACTTTACTTTAAGACTATAACAAGTATTAATTTAGAAAGGGTTTGGTTTAAGTAGTCAAAGTCATAGTGTATTAAGTGTATAGTGTATAATATAATAGAATATTAGTGTGCATACTATTGTCTTTAAAATTATATTTATTCAATTCAAGATTAGACGATTATTCGATTAGTTCAATAGTAAATATTTAGTGTATATAAAAAAAATAAATATATAAATATAATATATAATAATATATAAATAATATATAAATATATATTAATAAAGTTTAGTTTGTCTACAACAAATATCGAAATCTTTTGAATATGAACCATATACTTGTACTGTTTATAGTAATAGTAATAGTATTATTTAAATTTTAATAAAATAATTAAAACAAATATAGCATTTAATTTGTTAAGGCATAAAGCATAGTCTATCCGGCATATACATAAATAGTGCATTTAGCATTATATCTCACTCTTAAAAACTTAAAAACAAATAAATAGTATGCAAATTGACTTTGTATAATATAAATTTAAATATTAAAAGCAATATATTTAGAGTTAAAATTTAAAACTATACAAAATATAGATTTAAAAAAATGATAAATTGTATCCATTGCATGTAACTCGATGTCACTTGTCATCCAGATCCAACTTCTTACAAACTGAGTTGCGTCTCCATTTACTACCGTTACTGCTACCCTCACTTTTCCGATTCCGATGTCCAGTAAAATAAGTAGTTAACCCAATTAAACGTCGAAAGTCTTCGTCGTCATTTTCAGAGTCCGAGTTATTCAATTCAGACTCAGACACGGTGTCAACAATTGCAATATCTCCGTCACCCTTGGTTTCAGTGTTCCAACTGCTACTAGCACTAGCACTGGCTGTGTTGGTTGTATTGTGCAAAAGCAGATGCCGACGAAAAACGTCCTTTCTACACAATACAGCATCACAAATTAAGCATGAATATTTAACGCTAGTTGTACTTCCACGGTGGTGTTTCTTGAGTTTGACTTCGTCCTGGTCCTGGCTCTTCACCTCAACCTGAGATGTCCCCGTCTCTGCTGTTTTTGCTAGTGCAGAATCTGGTGTTGAAGTTTTGGTTGAAGTCGGGGTCAATTTATTGTTGCTACATGTTTTCTTATCTATATCGTCATCCCCAACACTAACACAACTACTGTTGTTTTCTTCATTTTTTTGCTGCTGATATGTTGGCTTATTAAAATGAAGCAACAAATGTTTACGAGTAGATTGAGAGTGTTTTAAAACAACTCTGCAACCGCTATAATTACATAAATATGCATATCCCTGTTTCAAGGCTATTTTAGTAAATTGCTGCTTAATAATATCACGTGGCACAAGGTCGGCTGAATTAAATTGTACGTTGAAAACTCCAGCGTCGTTATTATTAAGGCAACTTTTAATATTAGCATATTCACTGCGTTTGCTGTTATTGTCATCTTCACTCATGATGTCAGCGTCATTCTTTTTGCTTTCATTGTTATGAGCGTGAATAGAATTGGCATCAGGAGCGAAATAATTAGTACCAGGAGTGAAAGCGGGGACTTATACAGGCGATTCATTAGGTTTATTTAGTTTGAGTTGTTTTAGTAGTGGTAATGGCGTAAATAAACCTAAAGTTGAAAATGACAGACCTTGAGGAGGTTGCACTATTTTTAACCGAGGTGTCAAAAATGTATGTTTGGGTGGTATTTAAACTGAGTTTATGACTGGAGTAACAATAGGTGACATTTTATTTTGTCGGATTACTTTAACACGTTTTGAACTCTGTTAAAGTGCCAACCTTCCTGCTGAATCTGAATCTTTAAAACAATTGTGGTTGTGACACCCTATATGGCGTGTTAGGTTTATCACTGGTGTATTTGGTGTTTCACTAAGATTCGTACTGTTTTTGGAAACCTTCAAGGACGTTAGACTTGAAGCAACAGATTTTCCTGAATGTGGAAATAATAAAATTACCATACATTTAGTTAATATAATTTCCTTAAAGCAATCTAAAATCTTCTTTTGGATTTGAGAAAGTAAAAGTTTGATAAATTTTAAAATTAATTATAATTATAATTTGTAGTGTTTGTATGCTACTTACGAATAATGTCGTTAATGCTACTGATTCCAGCTTGCGTGAAACTTGAAGAACTGCTAATACCGGGATTAACAGAACATGTACTAGACACTCCACCCTGATTCAGAGTTTTTGGATTATGCGCATCCAGGGAAGGAGAGTCGGACACAATTTTTCTCTTTAAACAGTTTAAGCTGGTTTTGGCATCTACATCTGAAGTTGTAGTGGGTTGTTGACTTTAAGATTGTTTTAATTCTAGGGTTGCAACTTCTACATCTCCATTTTTGTCGTCGTTGTCGTCGTTGCTTAGATTCTGGCCAGATTCTAATGGAAAAGACAAATTGTAACAAAACATAATATAAGTATATTCGTCAAACAATGTGATCGTAGCAATGCTGTATTTATGTATCCTTAGATATCAAAATTTCTTTAATGCAAAATAAACTGTTCCTACTGGCTGAGATGGGAAAAGTGGGCACCACATCGTTGTAAAAAATTAAATACATTGTGGCCACAATAAAATTTTAGTATTACGAATAAAATATTCTTTTGATATTGTTTTAATTATAAAATGATGCAATAAAAATAATTATATGAATCAGTAAGTTCTATTTTTTGTTTTTCAAAAACTAAAACAACCCAAGTCAGAGCTTATTCTTTATTGAAAAGTGACTACTAAATAAATCGATTAAAGAGCTTTTAGTCTGTAAATATTAAAAATCATTTTATTTTATTTTGTATTATAATATATATTTGAAATGGATTAATAATGTGCAAATGCTTTAATCATCAGAATCTGTATCCGAACTTGAACTATAAGCGTGATCTTCGTCACTATCACTATCAGAACTACTGGTCGCTAATCGGCGCTTTGTGCATGCATCTAGCAAATTAACGCCAAGCGATTTTTTTCTTTTTTAATGCATGCGGATTGTGGCGTGCATATCCGAGGTACCAAATAACGCATGTGATATGTGAGCATAGCCCTATAGTACGAGCTCCTGACTTGCACAAGCAGTACCACAAAATAATTGTATTTTCGATGCGTCCCGATGGTACAAACTGGATCCAGAGGTCGTGAACTTTTTTTTACGTATCTTGATTTCAGTCGAGCTCGAATTAATGAGTTGTCCTCTTTGTGAAGTAGTATCTCAAAGTAGGATTTTGGAGCATGCGATTCAGTGTACAATGACGCTAGTTTAATTTGGCATGTACCAAGTGTCAGTTCTTGGATTTCATCCAGTGTTAGTTTAGGAAATGTAGGACACGATACTGCATCTGCTCTAGTCCACAATAAAATAGATTTTGTTTTAAGTCTTTCTCTCTCTACTCGTGCTTTAAGTTCATTTTTACTAAATCGGCGTTAAATTGCTTGTTCGGCCCAATTAAGGCTTTGCTCTGTTTCCACAAATATTGGAAGTGAGTACGCGTTTATTATTGCGCACGCTACTTCAAACATTGAAGGAAGCTGAGGCAAATATGACAACGGAACTGTACTGGCAAAAAATGGAAAAACGTTCTTAACTCTACTATTCACAGCCTCTACAACCCACCGCATCATGGTGACAATTCGAGACTGGTTGCCTTCGTCAGTTGTAAATTGCTTTTGACCTTTAGCAAGAACGTTAGGCATCATACTAAAGAGACGATTGTACGCTACTTCTCCTAAACAATTTCTAAACCCTCTGTCAAGTATAAGGGGATCACCGTTTTGAAACAATGCCAAAATCCCTTCGGGGTCATCACATTGCATCATATGTGACATTATGGCAACATCGTTGTTCCCACCGTCAGCTTTAAACACCCACCCAGCACTAAGAATATACCCGTACATTAGAACAACCATCATTGGTTTAACTAAAGTCCTATGCTTATGTGCACAATATAACTATTTTTGCAGCTCAAAATTCTTAGGTTTTTGTGTATAAATATATGTAGCGTCTGCTGCAGCAATTAAAGTTGTGTTGTCCGTTGTACATAGAACTTCCCATGAAGGTCGTCGGTGTTCGTTAATAAACTGTTCCCTAGTTTTGTGCTTAAATTCAATGTGTAAAGGTACAAAGTTCAGTTTAAGCACTATCGTTACAGATGACAGCGTTTGAGATACCGTAGACTGTGGATTAGATCCTCCAATACCAAACATCCAAGCAATGCATTTTTGAGAAATATTTAGCCAAAACTTGATTAAAAGCATTGCAACTGCATTCCGAGATGACCTGTTGCAACTGTGGCGAAATTTTCCTTTGCATGTTTCAAAAATATCGTCAAACGATGCTCTGCTGACACCAAAAAGGAGCTTGTAATCTTCATCAGTATGATTTGAAGATTCTGAAAAATCTACTAACGCATTTTTGGCTTCTCCAGCGCGATCTGAAAGTTCAGTCAGAAAGCGCCAAAAATCATCAAAGGGAACAAATGTACCGTTGTCAGTCGATTTAATACGTGCCAATGTATCGCGATCAATTCTTTCATTCACGATGTGAAACGGGCAAACCCTGAATAGAAAACATGAGCATAATGGATTTATTATTAATTATTCGACATCAAAATTGGAAATGTAATTGCAGTAACAATAGTAGGATATAACCTAACCTAACCTAACCTTACCTAACCTAACCTAACCTAACCTAATCTAGTAAAAGTAACCTCTGCTTTATTAATAAATAATTAAGTACCGTAATACATACTGGATAATTAATGACGGACCGCGGCTGCGGCCTTATCTGTTTTTGCGGATAAAGCATTTACTTTGTGATTGCATGGCTTTGGTTGGATGCATTAGATGGTGCTTGAATAGTCGAAGGAGCATTAAATGAGTCTGCTAAGCTGGAATTGGAGGATGCTGGATAATCCGAAAAAGTGGTATTACTATCACTATCAAAATCAATATTTTGTACTTCTCTTTGCAATAATCTTTGCTCAAAGTGATCGTCTATTTCTGAATCTTCCGATTGTAGTATAGCATCACTTTGACGCATTGTATTAATGTTGTTTGTGTCTTGTGATGGAGATGAGTTGTTATCTACCGAAGAGCTGGAGTCGTCAGATGAAGAAGTGTCATCGTCGGATGAGGAGTTGTCCGATGAATTATACGTATCATTATAGTAAAAACGCATATCGTCATACTCATAAAGGTCTATCCCAGTTATTTCGTCGGAGTCTGAAATGGAAAGACTGGATAACGATGGCTGGGCTTGATGTGTAGTATTAATGTTTAGAAAACAACTCGAGCTAGAGTCTGAAGAAGAGAGTGTTTGACTTGTGTCAGGAGAAGAGCTTTCAGTTGTATTCGCACCAAACCTTGTTGTCCATGATGAGTTGGTACAATTGAGACAGGTTTGCAACTGGCGAAGCGCCATTTATAGGACTTAATTCATCAGACGAGCATATGGTTGTGTTGTGACCAAACCTTGTTGACCATGAAGTGTCGCCACAATAGTGAGATAAGTTTGCGGCTGGTGCAGATGCATCTATAGAAAATGAACTTGTGTGTTCAACTGGGCCAAAAGTCTGAGATGAGTGAGATTCATCTGAAGATGTTTGTGGACTTTGAAATGTATTTTTAAATGACGAAGCTTCAACAAATTGAGATGAATTTGCATTTGGCAATATTTGATTGTTAGACAATGTAGTTGCTTCTGAAAGTGATTTACTAATAGATTACTTGTCATCGTTAGCTGATAACCTTTTTCTTAATTTATTGAAAACGCCACATGGCAGAGCTTACAGCATACAGACGAAGACGAAACCTGAGGGTTGTTTAAATTGGAATAAGTAACAACGCGATCCCAAATTCTTGGTTATGTTACTCGCCGTGCATCACATTTTTTATCGATTCTTTTATTGCATTTAAAGCAGCGAGAAAGTTGTTGCTTCGGCATTTTGAATGAATCTACAGTACAACGTTTACAAATTAAAGTATGCTAAATACAAATTTTCCTGTAGTTTATATAATAAAGTATAATATTCTACAAATGACTAACCATAAATATCAATCAAATACAATGATAAAGCAACAGCTTTTAGTAGTTTTGAGGTCACGACGAAAGAGCCGACGTACATAAACTAACAACAACGAGCTAGGAATTTTTGTAATTTTACTTTACTAGTGTTTAACAGTTATGTGTATAACAGTTGAAGTTTTAACTGATATGGAATCAAGAAAATTAAAATGTGCTATTGAATAAAATCTCAATAAAAAATATTTCAAGTTTTTAGTATTTTTTAAATAATTTATTACATTTATTAAAGAAAATTGCTATAAATTGAATTTTAGTGACTGTGATGCCATCAAAATATGTCAATAATCACTTCTATAGTACCAATACAATAGTCGTACGCAACTATCCTACGCAACTGTAGACAGGCCAAGCTCTGGATATCGGCACCGCTTTACGGCAATGCGTCGTTGGTGCGTTATCCCAGGGATCAATTAAGATGGTTGATTGGGCTAGTGACGGGGCATGGGGCTTGGTTAGCTCACGGTTGGAGTGTTGGACTCCCCTACGTGCGTGCACTGCGGGGAGGAGGATGATACACCAATTCACTATTTGACTGTGTGCCCAGCCTTTGTACTTGTGAGAAACCTCTATCTTGGGGGGTGTCTTATATCATTGGATATGTTGGGTCAGGCGTCGGTGGCTCAGTTAGTGGCGTTTTCGCGCTCTACTGGCAGGCTGGCGATCTGATCTTGTTTCTTCTGGTTTTCTTCGAGGGGGAGTCTGCAATAGGCCATAATTATAAAGGCCTTGGCTGCGTTGGTCTCTTTGGGACCGAACCCCTGTCATTTAATAATAATAATACAATAGTCACCAGTTATTGCGAATAAATCTACGCTTTGCGGCTTTTTGTTGGTGACAAAAGTAAAACATAATAGTGCATATAACATGTAACAACAGTAAATACGTATCACATGGAATCATCATCCTAGTGTGAGCAGCTTTAAATAAATTTAGAATTCGCCGTACACAAGCTGTTTACAACCTTAATAAATTAAATAATACGTATGTGTTACTTCTTTTAGGTAGTATGTTTTAAACCCTAATATAATAATGTTAGCTTTTTGTGAAATTGATGCGTACATATTGTGATGTATTGTATTGTATTTGAAGGAATCTTACATAGTATAATAATATGCAAAATGCCGCTCAGGCCACTAATAGGCCCATTGCAGACTACCCTTATACTATAGCTTTAATTTAGGCATTACGCAAAACGACCTGTTGCCATAGAATAGGACAACAAGTCTTTTGGTGTAGCCAGTAGTAGTTGATCAGTTGTCAAGATGCATGCACCTAGATAAATATTCCTGAACATAATATATCTCGGACACTCAGCCAGAAAGTGACGTGCTGTTTTCTGCTCTAGTCCACAATGTGAACACAGAGGTGAATTAGCTAGTCTCAGCCTGTGCATGTGTGCCTGGAATCTTCCATGACCAGTGAGTATTTCCACCAGCCATTTTAAGTAGGTGCGAGAGAATCTTGTGAGCGAGTGATTTCCATACCAAGGTTTGTCAATCCATCGCTTTGACTGCGCGCAGGTAGATGTTTTATTCCACCTCTCTGTGTGCGCTTTCCTTCCATTAGAGCAGATAGACATGTTAACCACAGATGTTGCAATAGGAATAGAATGCATTGCTTCCTGTGCGGGAGCAATGTTCTCATACCATGCTTTGGCAAGGCGATCTGCCTCTTCATTGCCTCAGTAGCCAGTGTGACTTGGTATCTATGAAAGTCTAACTACGTTGCCTGTGGCCAGACGGTTCAAACTTTCGTGACACGCAAGCACTAGCGTAGAAACGGTGGTATCTTTTACCAGCGCATTTAGTGAACTTAGACTGTCGCTAAAGATGAGTATTGTTTGACCTTCACAGCCCATCCCCAACAGCCAATTGGCCGTGTGTAGGGTTGCAAAGATCTCACACTGAAATACAGTAGCGTACTTGCCTAGGTAGATGGATTCTAAATACAGTGTTTCTCGTGTTTGATTGACACAGCTTAATGGGGACACCGCTTCCTGAGAGAGGCCCATATTTGGATCCGTCTGTGAAGCAAACATACCCATGTGCTAGTTCCGATAGATTACTGTCTCAGGCATTTCTGGGTAGATCTTCTACTAAGTAGTAAATACTATCCTTTGGAGTAAGGATGCTACAGTCAGTGCCTATTTGGAGGATGGGTTCATTGTTAACCCATTCATCCCAAAGGCGTGTGTGACTGCGCTGGTTACTTATTTGTGAGTTGCCGTGCCACAGACCCCTAGCTCTCAATCTATGCATTGTACGAACTCCTATCCCGGTTAGATGTATATCCAAAGAAGTCAGTCCGACCAAGCATTCAATTGCGGACGTGGATGTAGTCTGCATTGCCCCTGTTATCAATAGACAAGCGTGTCTTTGAACCTTTGTGAGAACTTTAACAGCTTTTTGAGTACGAATAGCGAAATGCCAAACAGCAACTGCGTAGTCTAGGACTGGACGAACCATTGCTGTGTACATCCAACTTACGACTCTAGGCTGAAGTCCCCATGATTTCCCAACCATCCGCTTGCATCTGGCAAGGGTGGTCAATGCTTTTTTCCCAATAGATTCAAAATGTGGAATCCATGTGAGCCTCTTATCCAGGATCACACCAACGTATTTAACCGTGTCTGATTTAAGTAAGAGGATACCCTGATAGTATACAGGTCTCCCTTTAAAACGGGGATTTTTAGTAAAATCAATTACATGCGTCTTGTTGAGCTTCAACCTAAGGCCATTTTTAGCACACCAGGTATCCGTCAGGCGTAAACCCGCTTGGATCCTGCTTACAATGGCTTTGAAGTCTTGACCGCTTTGGACCATGGCAGCATCGTCTGCAAAACCTTGGGATAAAATTGATGGTACTTTGGCCTTTAGGGTGGCAAGTAACTCATCCATTACTAGGTTCCAAAGAAGTGGTGAGAGAACAACCCCCTGTGAGCATCCTCTCTCTACACTCCTTGTCCTAGTTTCTTGTTGTAGTTCAGAATGTACTTGACGATTGCAGAGCATGCGAAATATCCATCTTCTAAGGAAGGGAGATATTTCCAGACGCTCCATTGCTCGCTGCACAGCACTGAACAATAAATTGCTAAAAGCTCCTTCAACGTCAGCAAAGACAGCAAGGACTAGTTATTTCCTTTGCAAAGCTTTTTCTACATGTGTGACTAGCCTATGTACAGCGGCTTCGGTAAATACCCCTTTTAAGTAAGCAAACTGGTTATTGGAGCGCAATAAGGCTTATAATCTAGGAGTCCTTATGTGCCTATCCGTTAACCTCTCAAGTGTCTTCAACAGGAAGTTAGATAGTGAGATCGGACGCCACGATGTGGGTTGGCTATAATCTTTCTTTCCTGGTTCAGGTAAAAATACGACCTTTGCATCACGCCAGCTTTTCGGTGTGTAGCCCAATGTTAGGCATCCTTTAAATAGAAATTGCAGATGTTCTGTGAGTACAGGTGAATTGTGCTGTAGTACAGCCGGAGCTATACCGTCTGGGCCTGGTGCCTTATACGGCATAAAGCTGTTCACTGCCCATTTTAACTTTTCTGGAGTTATAATAATATCAAGCTCCGGCACGTTCATAGAAGTAAAATCCATAGGTGAAATAACCAGCTGTGGATCACTAGGAAAGTGGTGAGCTAGGAGAATATCTAGAATTTCAGCCTTGTCCTGGGTGAGATTCTCTGTACAAGGTATCTTAAGGCTAGTAGGAACCTTACCTTTTTCATTTTCAAGTGCTTTGTTAACTGGTGCAGCTACTGGTAGACTCTCAATCTCTGAACAGTAGTTGCTTCATGCAATAAGCTGGGCTTTTTGCAAAACATTTTTGTAGTTGTTTCTTGATACTAAGTATTTCTCCCATTTAATAATAAATAATAATTTATTCATTGGGTCGATTTAACCAAAGTTCATACAACTAGACTCAACCAGTCACTGTGGGTGAGGAAATAGGAGGCTACAGCGTTAGATCGTCTCGGTCTTTGTACCTTTTCACCTATCCCCGTCCCCTCCTCCAAAGTAAAAGAGTCTCATTCCCTAGGCCCCTACAGTAAGTAGTGGTCACTAAGGAGCACCAAAGAGATTTGGTTTCAATCAACCATCCTGTGACGTTTACCGGACAACACCGAGCCGTAAACAATTAGCAGTGGCCGAGGATTGAAGCCGGGTCTGAGGCTGTAAAGTTCGTTACAGTCTGCAGTCCTAACCGCTCACCCAAGCACGCCTGCTTTATTCCTCCAATTTAGCAGGGTCTCTATTTGATTTAGAGCCGGCCTGCCGAAAGAGATCCCTAGTTCTCTTGCGAAGAATTGTTAGTTCAGGTGACCACCACGGAGTGGCTTTGCTTCTCCAGGTGACATATGTTTCTAAACAAGCTTTCTTAAAACTCTCCTGTCAAAACAAGGTAATGTAGTTTGCTTGATCTTCTAAACCAATAGGTTTGAGGTCACAGTTGATATCTACATCCTTTAACTTGCTTCTCAGTGTGTTTTAAAAGATTGCCCAGTTTGTTTTCCTTACATTTCGCACTTTGATTGGCGGTGGTTTAGCACTTGTGACTTTAAATCTTATGTACTGGTGGTCTGAATTTGATTCTTTGTCAGCAACATGCTATAGTCGAATAAGATTTTGTGCATAGCTGTTTTTTATAGTTATATCAAGAACTTCTTCCCGTTTTTTTACTATAAATGTAGGTTTGATGCTCTAATTTTCCACATCCAGGTTACTGGCTAGTAGAAACTCAAGCAGTTTATCACCCCTCTCATTTATGTTTGTACTGCCCCACACTGAATGATGTGCATTTGCATCAGCCCAAATCACCAGTGGTAGCTTGTGAGTGTCACAGTAGGATACTAGTTGTCTCACGTGTTCAGACGGAACATCAAGTGTGTCACCAGGCATATAGACCGATGCAAACACTATAGTTCGCTTTCCCCAATAAGTAAGTATTGCTACTGTATCTTTATCACAGAATTGCAGTATTACTGTTGCTTTAACATTCTTGGATGCTAATATGCATGACCGCGGTATGTCATTTGTGTCAGCCACAAATAGCTGATCTATGTTCCCGAGCCCTCGTATCACATCATGAATGTGGTAAGGCTCCTGGATTAGAAATATAAAGGAGTGGGCGTAGAGTGGGGTGTGAACGTCAGTAGGGTGCGTTAGACGTGCTTGCCGCACCAGCTTGCCGTCGCGACAACTTATGGGTGAGGAAGCCGCTGCACGAGCATGGTGCATGTTAATTTAGGTTATGTCAACATGGGGCGGAGTCATGTCTTTGGCTCCTCCCATGTGACCCAACCCGGGTGTTCGTGGCACGCTAAGGTTCTAAGCACCCCCAGTGGAGTTCTCCCCCTCCTTCTCCTCACTACCTTTAGATGACGATACTACCTCGATGAATCGGATTTGTCCAATACCATAGTAAAGTAGATGTTTGCAGTTTGCGAGGCAAGAGACAGTTAAAGGATCAACTGCTATGATCTTTGTGTGCCCTTTGATGACACCACCTATCTCCCACGGTATATCGGCATAATTGATCCATTGTGTGGTGTTGAGCATTGGGTTTTGACTCCTTAATTTTTTACAAAAGTTAGGAAATGTAACCTTGGCTCCTCCTACCCAAACTCTGAATCTCTTAGTCTTAACCACTAAGGGTGCTGGGGATATTGTTGCAATCTACTCTAATTTGTCCTTTTGAAGTCAGAAAAGGAGTAGTGAACTGAAGTATATCTTCTGGTCCTGCAATCCTTACTGCTTCTCGGGCTGACAATGCAATGATGTAGTGCGAGAGAGCCAGTCCTGGGACTTTGTCAGTTTTTTTGTCCCCTGCAAAGGATGACAATTACCGTAAAGTCCGTGCATGGTGTTTCGACTAACACATACATTATTGGTGGTTTTCTCTCGCCCTTGGTTCCACGTTTGGTCAAAGGTGGCTTTTGCCCTGATTTATCTGGTGGGTCGGGTTCCCCTACCACCCCTGATTTCAAGCTTGAGGATGTGTTGGGAGTAGTAGGTTCTCCTCTGCTTTTCTTTTTCTCCCTCCCTGTGGTGTCTTTGCCCGATCCTGGTGATGAGGTGGCAAGATCCCTCTTTTGTCCACCAGGTGGTTTTTTTCCGGGAGTGGAGTTCCAAATTCGATTGCAAGTTTGACAGCTTCGGCTCTTTCAGCTTTCAGTTGCTTAATTTGGAGTCGAACGGATTTCCTGTCCCTTTTTTTAGGCTAGGCGTTTTCCCCTCATTTTGCTCAGGAGCCTTATCATCATCACCGGTGGTTGAGGTTTTCCCCTTGCCTTTAGTGTTGGGTGTGCTGCTTTCCTTAACGGAGTGTACAACGTCCTCATGGAGAAGTAATTCCTCCACTGTTGCAGGCACATCAACCTCCATGTCCTCTTAAGTAAGAGGACTTAGTACACTTGCACTATCAAAGTCTGGAATAGAAGACAGTGTAAGTTGTACGTGGTTGTACCATAATTTTATTAATTTTATTTTTACTATATAAATAAATATATAGATAATTATTTCACACTGCACACTTACATAGGGGAAAAAAGTATAATTTTTCATGTCTGTGTGCAGTGTACAAAATACATTATTGCTGACAGAACTTTCAAATTTACAACTTAAAATAAAAGTTGTACTGTGTGGTTCTGCCAAAAAAATATTGTGTGGTATGTGCAGCAAACTCTGTCGGTGCCATTTAGTGGGCGTACGGCCATCAGCCCATGTCCCGCATGAATTCACCGTTAACAGAGTTGCTGGTTTAGTTGTCATTTGTGCAGAAACTGTTTGTGCGACACCCCTGTTGCTACCATGCAACCGCCAGCTATCGCTAATAGCACGAAGGAGTGCTGGCACCCAAGTCTCTGCACATTTGGAATTTCCAACTTTATAAAGTTGGAAAGTATTTTCGAAAAAAAAAACACTAACACTTACCTTTACCGGATCCGGTGCTTCCTGATGAGTTGGCCATCGTCTACCGGTGAGGTAATTGTTTTTATTTTCGATTTTGAAGTCGAAAATTGAACATTTCAGAATTGCTTTTACAGCACTATTTTTGTCCACGTCTGTCTTTTTGAACGGCGCGCGGGAATTGATTGTGATGTATGTGGTATGTGTATTCTATCATCTAACGCACTAAACGGTGCTGATGAATCCTTGTTGATGTCATACAATACATTTCCATCTCCAATAATATGAGTGTCATTGCAAACAAGAAGGAAAATATCATTTTTAGAGTATATTAGCAATAATGTAGAAACAACTACCTTATAAGGTATGCACCAGCATACATATACAATATATTGACAAATGCAAATTTTTATCTCGCTATAACTGACGTCCAAACACTTACAGGCAGGTGCTTTATTAAATAAGCACTTTAATAAAATACGCAGTTTTAATGCACTTACTAAACAGGTAATCTTTGTAACTTCAAATTGTATTTACTTATATTTATCTCAACTGTCATTTTTCGCAATCTAATAGAGAATTTGTTAGCCTACATTGTCATGCATTTTTTATTGGTTTTGGCGAATAGGACGTTAGTATTTTAGGCATCTTAATACTCTTCCTATCTAAATTACATTGAAATATTCCACGCAATCCAGCCTAATTATAACGACGATATGTCAGTACTCATGTTTCCTTGTTAACATTATTTATTCAAATTTGCATCCTTTACAACATACTCAAATTTCAGACCAGGTCTAGTTTGGGAAGATATGGTTTTGAGCGGCCCAAATTAGGGTGCAATTCAGTACAGGTCTTTATAAATTAAACTTTAGTGTTAATAAATAACTTACTGTGATCCTTCTGAATCCATTTGTCTGTTCTTTCTTCCTGCACGGTTTTAGTAAATATTCCTGCATAGATGCTTTCAAAATCATCCCCATCCTGAATGTTCTGAACAATTGGATTGTTTCCTGCTATGGATTCATAGTTGTTATGACTTGTGTTATTGCTGAATACAGTACCAGAATTAAAATCTGGAACAAAAGGTTACGTTGGCAGATAAAGTTGTTGGTGGATATTTGTTTTTTGGTACTCAGAGTCGTCGTCTACGTCCTTAGTCATCTTTATTATTTCAGCATTAGCTGCAGGTTTGTTGTTCTTGAAGTTATAAAAACGTTTGTATTTAATTACGGTACAAGTACAACTACAAATCACAGTTTAAAGAACATTGTAACTGGTTTATTGCAAAACTAACAAATAAACAAAATTAAAAAATCAAATATAAATTGTTAGTTAAACAACTCGCTTACAAGCTTGAAAGAATTTGAGACCGACATTCTTCGATTTCTAAATGTACGCAGCCACCGCAGCACGTTGTTTGTAGATTTATGATAAAACGTATATAACTTGATTAATTTTTGTCATTTGTTGTATGCATTGTTTGTCTTTGATTACTGTTATCACTTTAAAATTGGTGCTGAGTGCTGGAGATGGCTGTAGTATACTCATAGATTAAACATGTAAACATCACTCGGGCCCGTCAAAACCAGTTTTACTGTCTGTATTAGTAGAAGTAGGTAAGTAGGTAGTAGTGTACAAACTTGCTGTAAAGTTGGGCATTTAAATTTGTAACTGTAGAACTGTATATATTACATAGTATATTTAAATATTGCAACAATATTTAAGTTGTACTTTTACCTATAGCATAGTAAGACAGTCGGTCACTTTTGCTTGTCAAAATACTTGTGAACGATAGTCCCCTATTTTTAAAAAAACTAAAAATTTCGAGCCTTGAGTAAGCCCGAAAAAAAAGTGCCGTTCGAATTCGTTCGTGCATTTGAGTTGTTCAGGAGCCATGGGCCTCACAGTGAGTATGAGGCAAAATTTCCACCTCTTTCCCTCACAAATGAGCCGACCCCTCAGATACTGAAAGTAATTTGTACCTACCTATAAAAAATGTTGTAGCCTTTAGCAAAGCATGTCAACATAGCTTCTTTCATCACTTTCATGAAATCTCAGACCAATACTCCTTCTTGTAGTCATACTTCTACTGTTATTATCTTCAGATGAAAATATAAAATTATTCGTTTTGCTATGAATATATTCGGCTTCATTTTCAATATCGTCAAACCCCCGAATCCCGCCAGGTATAATATCTGAACTGCTAGATAGATCTAAATCTAACCCTGTGATTGCAGAAACGTCAAAAATATCTAAACTGTCCAAAGTATTGTTAAAAATGTAATCCTGATCAGACATTTAATTAGTTGACTTTTTTATAAATTGAACTGTGACGTGGCTGATTACAAAGATCCCGATTAAACTGATCAATATTACTCAAAATAAAAATTTACTTAAAATAACACAATTATTTTTATTTTAAATTGTAACTCTTGTTTATAATTCCTTGTTTATGATAACCTAATAATTCCACAAAACACTAAATTTGGTAAAAGCTTTTATAGTTAATTGTCACGGTCTCACGGTTCACATCAGCTCAAGTTTTAACACCATTCGCCATTTGCTACTTGACACTGACACTCATGCTTACGCTGCTTACACACCACAAGTCACAAGCCACTGCTTTAATTTAAATAATATTAGCAGTACAGTAACCGTCACCAGTGCCAGTGCCAGTGCCAGTACCAGTACTACCAGTTACAGTACTCAGTGAGTACTCTACAATAAGTGTAGTGTAGTAGCAGTGTAGCAGTAGCTGGTAATGCTGTGGCTGTGTGACATCACCGTATGTATTCCGTATGCTGTATATACCTAATGCACAGTGCACTTTTATAATGTTTTTTTATTAGCTAGGCTAAGAGATTTAAACAATTTCAATTATTTGATTTGTATGTTGCTATTAGAAAATCATCAATAATATGTTTATATAATTTAAGTGATATTATATATGCTTAAGACTATTTATTGGTCTAGATTCTAAATTACTCTAGATGTTTGTTGAATTTTAAATTCTCAATATTTTTTAATTGTATTAGCAAATGGAATGCTCTAAAATAATTTCCGAGTAATTCAAATAATTAAAAATATCTGCTGCTGATAGTGCTTAATTTATGAGACTTTAACTATGTGCATATATTTTAATAAGAAAATTTGGGAAATTTATAAATATCACATAAATTTAAGTCAGATGTGTAACGTAACTTTTAAGTAACTTTAATAATAATATTACAATTTATTTGTTGTATTAACACAGGCACACAGAAATTAGAATTAAATATTAGAATTATTACAATCAGTGCCAGTGCACTAACTAATGGTGCGACCTGCAATGCAGAATGCATATACATACGACGTGCATATCCCCGATCCCCCGGTTTGAATTTCCTTTTTAAGTATTTCAGATATTTTTTTGGAAGACAGTACTGAGTCCAAACTGAGCCCAAAGAGGCAGACGGTCACTTTTTAATGAGTCGGACTCAATACCCCACTACGGAAACGAAAAACCCTTGAGTCCTCAATATGGGCTCATGGCTTGCGTCCAAATGAGGCGAGAGGAAAAATGAGTGAGCCTGGGTAGAGCCCAACTATTTTTGGTTTTGTCGACCGGGATGCCGGTCGTGAACGAAAATGGCCAGGTCACTTCTGTTTTGTCTTACTATGACCTATAGTTGTAAGTTGTATTGTAACCTTTTTAAAAGTAAACTTTTTTTTGCTGTATATATCTCAACGTTAAATCTTTGCGCTTCAGAATTTGTACTTCATGCACTGTATCCTGTATCTGTAATCTGTATTATGTATTTCGTTTTACCGCTCTTAACATTTATTTTACTGTAATTGCATGTATGCAGCAATTCTGTATTGACAGTGACGTAGAATTTTGAAGTTAATTGGAAAAAAAATAAAAAAATAACTACTAGCAGCATTTAACTATGTATAATGATCACGTGAGCTCGTGAGAACCAGTGACTGTCTGTTTCTGTTGTAATAGTGGTAGTAGTGGTAGTATGTATTAGTAGTTGTATTAGCAGTAGTAGTAGTCAGTAGTAGTAGAAGAAATGGACTAACACTACTATCCAGCAGTAAAATTGTGTGATTACCAGTGACTGTGTGTTTAGTATGTTGCAAAAATTTAAAATTAGTAAAATTACATGCCCAGACCCTGACTGACCCTGAGTTCTTTCCCAAACTTAAAATAGATAAACTAGATTTCACATATTACTTGCTGTAGCTATAATTATTCATGTCTTTACACTTGGAGCGGAGTACGTAAATAACACAAGCAGTGAGATTCTTGATTTTTGCGGTTTGTTGCAGCCAAGTTTAAAAAGTAAATTGTGCAATGGAAGAAAGTGACTTGTACGTAAGTAGAGAATCACAATATTTGAATCGACTTTCTTATTCAAATTGTAACTAATAATAGTGTTAACACTAAGGACAAAGACAACAACCCAACATCATTGTTTTTGTTATATTGTTCAGAAGAATTGATTGACCTAGACCGCACACTTCCGCACCCTTTATTTCGGCGCAAATGCTTCCCAATTCAGATGCAAGGTACAGTTTTGATTAAAAATTTTAACAATTATCTATTTATTTTATAAATGTAGGTGCTTTTTTATGAGTTATGCATGTGTGACATTGACACTAGTTTATAAGTAGTAATTTTGAAAGTCGTAGTGGATTTTTATTTTGTACTCTCTACTTTCAAGTACCAGTACAAAGTACAAATACATTGATATATTGAAAAAGGCAAATACTCATCTTTTTTTTATTCTTTTTTATACGGCAGGAACATCTAGAAGTTCTAGAACAATAACTCAACTTTCTGCAACTAATCTAAACCTGAACCTAAACTCAGATTATTCAAATAAAAACCAAGTTTCATCAGATGGAGGTCAGAGTCAGAATTCAGATTCGTTCAACTCGTTGCCAAAAAATAATAATAAATAATAATCAACTCGTTGCCAGTCTCATCCTCAGCAACACCAGTTGGGCTCTCCTCTCCTTTGTTTAATCAGGATCAACATCAACAGGGTGAATCTGATAAAAGCGCTTCACCAATTCATTGGAATTTGAATGAAAGACCTAACTTCAAATTAAGTGAAAAACTGGCCCAACATTTTGATTACCTTGGGCATCGGGAGGAAGACATCACCACGACAACTAAACCTGCAGAAAAAAAATACGTTTTGAAGTGCAAGCTCTGCTCACCAAAACGGCCTCCTATATATGGTCACGAAACATCAACATCAAATTTTAACAGGCATTTATCGGTAAGTAAAAAAAATTAGTCAATATTATTTATATCTTTCTGTTACTTTATCACATTTTTCACTATATTTAGTGCCACTAGTTATACTTTATAACTTGTTGCATGTAGCGTCTAAACTATAGCATATAGTAACTATACTAATATGTTCAATAATGTTTCTTAGATTTTTGACTTTAACTTTATTGAGTAGTAGGCACTTATGCTATTTTTGAGGCATATATATTTTCTAGTAATTTCACTATTCAGTATTATAGCTGCTTTTTAACTTCACTTCAACGTGCAGCGTCTAAAAATATTTATTAATATTTAATAATTGTATGCAAACAACATTTATCTAAATTCATTAGGCATTTTAAATTACGTTTCACTGCACGTGGGAGCTAGAACAACTTAAATTAAAATAGAACACATAAGACAGACACTAGTAGTAAAAAGCAATACTCAAGTATTTTACAACGTTCTAGAGTATAATATTTTGAATAAGATTTTTCCATAATTTCTAATACTATAAAGTTATTGCCGATTCAAATTTTAGTATTACAACTACCTGGTAGTGGTCACTAGTCACTACACTATTTTTAATAATGTAATAAATTATTAATCATATGCTTTTCGATCGTAAGTCTTAGTGTATTCAAAGTTAAATTGTTACGTACTTGTTAACTACTTGTTATGGCCAGATACTTTATTGTATAGTTTACAGTTGTGTTTCAGTTTTTGGTTTTAGTTTTTCAGGTTTAATATTATTTTGATGTTAATAGACTTTTCATGGAATTAGCTTTGCCGTTGTCGACTCTTTCCCTGATATGGAAGGTATCATCCTGGTATGTATCCTAGAAACCACCCTAAGCAGAAACTTTACGAACTAAATTGCGTACGTCACACTGTGATGAATAATCTTTCGTTTGAAATGGCTCGATGGGATGCATTTCAAATGCTGGTTCAGGACCTAGATCCGTGCATACGCACTTTAAGTGGAAGGACTATGCGAAGAAGAATGGATGATTGTAGTTTAAAGGTAAGATAAGCAGTTTTTCTTTAGAAAGTATTTTATATAAATATAACAATATGACAATATCTTTACTTATAAATAAGGCTTGCATTTTGTATTCCCAATAATTAAAATTTAAAATTGGTAATGTTTGTTTTTGTTATCAGGCAACTGAAGACCTACAGCACTTTTTTAGTAAGATACCGTTTGTTAGTTTGATAGTTGATGGTTGGTTCACAAAGAAGAACAAAGGCGTTATTGCAGGTATGGCAATTTTCGTAACTGACGACTTTACTTGAGGAATGAAGACACTACGTCTAACAGAACTTTCGGGTAGGCACAATGGACCGGCTTTAAGGGATTGCATGGATAAAATTCGCATTGACTTTGGGTTAGAAAACAAGGTAAAATCAGTTTTAGATTTTTAAAAATTATTATTATTATTGATAGTAATTATTTATGCAATTTGTTTAATTAAACAAACAATAATCAGCAAGTAAATTAAGTTGAGTTGCTGTATTCATTCTTTTACTTTGCCAGGTAACTAGCATTGTCATCGACAATGGCAGTAACATGGTGGCGGCATTTGATTCTGCACCTAAACCAAAAGCAGCTTTTTGCCACAAAATACCAAGACCAATTGGAACAAAACATGTTGCTTATCGGTGTGCTGCATATACACTCCAGTCAATTGTGAAGAATTCTAAGCTAGGACATTTAGGTAGATCGGTCCGCAAGGCGATGGTGCATGTGATGAAAATAATGAATTCTCACTTATTTAGAAGGCTTCTGCTGCTGCAGACTGGTCGGGGATTCCCCAAGAAAAGCAAAACTCGCTGGAATGCGGAGTTCGATATAATTAACCTTCTTATTTCGGTGAGAACTGCTATACGTTTGTAATTATGATTTTTTGAAGAATTAAATAATAAACTTCATAGAAATAATAAAAATTACATTTTACATTTAGCGTGCATAAGTTTGTGTTCATACTTAAATGAGACTGTGATTCGGGATTCAATAAATATGCTATATATTATAACCGTAAATAATGTATTACCTCAAAACACAAGTTGATTTTGTTTTGTTTTTTTCACTTTGTAGCTTGACATGTTCAACGCAGTTAATCACATCATTATTATGCAATTAACCACGGATTTTATTTTAAAAATAGCGAATTGAAACCTCACTGTTTATCTGAATATGATCACCAGAATTTAAAGGAATATTGTGCTCTATTAGGACCTATAGCCGAGGCCACAGACAAACTTCAAGCCGATGAAATTACGGTTGGTTCTATTCTACCGACGCTTCTAGAAACATACCAGCGTGATATTTTTTGTCATTTGATTTTATTAATATTTATATTGATCAAAAATTGCGTAGTATTAATTTATAAATTGATAATAGGTCAATTTCATTAGGATCAAACGATTGCGTGAATCTTAAATGCAGGTAATTTTTATTGTTTTAAAATTACGTGTTGTTCAAGTAAGTAGACAAAGTTTTAAGTCTGTGGATGCCAAAGCAGTTGTTTTACATCAATTTGTCTCAAGATTTTCGAGCTGATTCTCTGATCCAATTCTTGTAGCAGCAACGTTTTTAGATCCTTATAAAAAACTATATTTCTTTAAGTATATGAGATTGAGTAAATAAATAAAATTATTCCAATTTGTGTAATTATATATATCTGTACATTATATTTTAGTGTTCACACTTTTTCGATGTCTTGTCGTACTCCTATGTTTGGCAATGCTAATTATTGCAAATACAAAGTTGGCTCACAAGAATATTTTGGTTTATAAATACATATAATTAATTCAATATATGATGTTTTGTTGGTTTTGTTTTATTACTAAAGACGAATACAATCACTTATTGCCACTAATCTCAGAGCCAGACATAATTTCTAAAATAGAACAATTTTGCTTCGCCACAACAAAACACTTTTTTGGTGTCAATACCGTTAATATGGGAATGGTGGCCCAGTTACGGTTTCAATTCTACAATCAAAATCCAAAAAAGGGAATTTAAGTGGCTACGCTAGTATGGAAACGGAAGCGGAAACGGAAACAACTCGTCCTAATTATGATTCGAATGAATACAAGTCTGAAAGTCAAGTAGGTTCAAGGTCTTCTCCAATCACTCCCCCGCGTTTGTCAGCTTTATCAGCAGCGACAGATTTTGAGAAAATGATTGCATTGGAAATCCGGGTGTTTTTATTGGAACAAGTTACTGATGAAGATATTGTATCCTACTGGAAGCAAAAAGCTAGTTCATTTCCGATGCTTGCCACTTTATTTTGAGTTATTATGTCTCGACCAGCTACCACAGCGGCAGTGATTTCAATATTCAATTATATATTATTATATATTATTATCTGTTTATTTAAAATTAAAGTGATTTGATGTTATCATTTGTGATAACGTTTTTGTTTTGTAAATAACATTTTTATTCATTTAATATTTATTATATATTAATATATTACAATTTGGTTTCATGTTTTTAGGTAGAACGTCTTTTTTCGAGATGTGAAATTATGACACGAGATAGAAGATGCAACACTGTTCCTGAAACGATCAATAAGTTACTCATAACAAGGGAGTGGTTCAAGAAAACTTACATTTTAAGACAAAAAAAATTGTTAGTGATAGCGATAGTAAATCCTTGTCTTCAGTGTCTTCACCACGATCATCTTAGGGCTTTAAGTCTAAGGCTTAGGCTAAGAAACATTTAGCTGACAGCACTGAGTCTGTTTCTGAAGGTTTTGACATCGACGATTAAACGCTTACACAATCATCGCCAACGCAGAAGTCGCCTTCGCCGTTAATACGGACTTTGACACTAGAATCGGAGAACGAGTTTCTAGACTTTAAAACAGCATTAGCTATGGTCTTAGATGGATCACTCGAGGCATAAGACAATAGCAGAAGTCAGCCAGTCTCCAGTGTGTATACCTATAATCACAACCTTTATTTTTTATTTAACTTCCTGCCAGGTATGCACACAACTTTTTTTGGGGCGTTGTTTGGAATGTGGAAGCTCCAAACTCCAAACTTCTGTAAAGTTATAGCACTGAATACAGTGAATACTGTATAGCGTATAATATTATGAATTTAAATATTTTGAATAATTATTTATATATCACAGGTACATTGTATTGTATTACACAATACAATATAGGAAAGTTTGGAGTATAATCTTTATATTAATAATCAAGGATTAAGGATAAGGCGTAGGGTTTATTCTATAATTTTATTTTAGAATTAAAATTAGTAATTAGTAGAAGTAGATAAAATTAAAATTGGATTACGAAATGTAATATATAATATTATTATAATCCAATAAGTAGTAGTTGATTCAATTGGAACTGGAATACGAAATATAAATGTATTAAAATTAATTGTAATATATAATCCATAGTATTTCATTAAAGAATAAAGAATTGTGGAAAA
Organism: Dicyrtomina minuta; assembly: GCA_949802685.1. Taxonomy (NCBI): domain Eukaryota; kingdom Metazoa; phylum Arthropoda; class Collembola; order Symphypleona; family Dicyrtomidae; genus Dicyrtomina; species Dicyrtomina minuta. The sequence goes on along the minus strand of OX461808.1, from coordinate 70,010,379 downwards.
TTAATAAGTTAATAAGTAATAGTAAATAGTAGGCAAATGCGAGAAGCGAGGCGAAATTCGGTATTTGGTATTTTCACAATTTCCAGTTCCAGTGCTTTTCATTACTTGTCAACATGGTACATTTTAAGCTTAAGCACATAGGTACTTTGAATTTGAATGCACAAGTATCAAAAATATATTACTGGGCTCGCTAATGTTAAAGACATTTACCACCCTCAAAAACTTTCAGACACCAAAGCTCGATCGAGCTTTATTGCGCTTCATCGCGCTTCATCGAGCTTGGGTAAAAATCTTTCGAGCTTTATCGCGCTTTAAAGAGCTTAGAATTTTACACCTTCATTGAAGTTTTCAAGTTCACGAACTATTTTAGCCAAGTTAACTTGACAATGTCGAACAATGGTTTTTTTCATGTTCTGGTCGTCAGTAGAATTCCAACTGCGGGTAGTTTGCTTCCATTCTCTGCATTTCTTCATCTATTGGGAGCGGATTAACCTTTGCTGGGTGCGACTTATCTAAATGTTTATGACCCATGATCTTATTGTAGATTTCTAGAGCATTTCCTCTCTCAAGTTAAACGTTAACCATATAAACCTGGTATTCGGTCTCTTTCTTAGCTTCCTTTTCTTTAGCAACTGTCTGAGATGATATTTCATTTTCTCATCCTCGTATGGTTTTAATAGGATTGTCTTTTGTTGATTGTCAATCATACTTCTTTTAGGATGTTGTGGTTCCTTAGACCGTCTTGGTCCACTGTTCATCCATTTCTTGTAGTACTGAGAAAGTTCTTCACAATTCTGTAAAATTGCTTTTGCCATGCCATTTCTACCTTTGTATTCGGACATTTTGATTGCCAAAAGTTGTTCCGCTACCCTTGTTTGTTGATGGGATTGCAATTGCGATCGTATGTACTTGTAGGCTCGCTGTTCCTGCTGAAACCTTTTTACTATATGTTGTCGGTGTAGGAAAAAACTCAAATCCTCTATATTATTCAGCTGGTGCTCACCTTGGATCCTTATGATTTGAGAGTGGATATCCTTCTTTGTTTGGTGGTGGTCGGCTTCGCATTCCGAATCATCGACTTCTGAGTCCGGTTCTGATTCTGATTCTTCTACGGGTCTTATCATGAAATCACTGTAAGCAAATTTCTTTGAATATACCATTTCCCACGTCTCATTTAGTTTTTTCAACTGTTCATCCTTTTTCAAGTGCGATGGTAATTTGGTCTATGTCAATTAGGCTCCATTTTCCAATCCAGTTTTCTATGATACGGTCGAGTAGGTCATCTAGATCCCTTCTTTCCTCTGCCGTTGTATTCTCCAGAATAATATGGTAGGCTCGATCTTGCTTCTTTTGTATAGATCATCTTCTTCTTCTTCTTCAGAATCATACGGAGTGGTGACATACTCTGATGATACCATGTTGTCCCAGTCCTCCAGTGGTCTTCTGCAGTGTACTGGCATGGTGAGCCACGTTCGTTAAGAGCCATATATAACTCCACATTTCTGTATATTTTTCTTAAATAGTAGAGTATTGTTGTCGATCATGAAAGTCCAGTTGGCTTAGCAGAAACGTCCTTGCCTTCCATCTTAGACTTTCTCTTGCTTTCTCCAGTAATTCCAGATTCAGGTCTTCCAGTTTTGAGGCTAAGTCCAGGGCATTTTCAGTGTCCGTTTGCAGAGTCTTTGGTTGGTGCCGCAATTTTCTGGCTTTAATTTTTTTTTCTTCCATTCTGACTCTTATATTTTGAACGTTGTCCTCAACTATGTCAGACGAGTCATCTGAGTCCGGTTCAGATAGACTCTATTTAACTGCGTTGTTTTTTCGGAAAAGCCTGTCTCGTTTTCTCATTATTACTATGTGGGCTTCCGACTATGTTCATACTGCTTCTGGTAGGTGTCCAAAAATTGACAGAAAATGTTCCATGCTCTTTTGTTTATGGGTGTTCTCTTTTTTCCATTGCTGTTCCTCAGGGTTCAGTAGTTTTTCCAGTTGATCAGCCTTTTGTCTTCAGTATTCCAACAAGGCCTCAAAAACTTTTATTCTACCTTGTTGATCAAAAAAGGGCCTGTAGTTCTCTTGATTACGTCGTCCTTCCTCTGGTCTAGTGTAGAATTCTTGCATATGTTTGTTGTAACCGTTGAAGTTCCTTGAGGGGGTGTCATCGAATTTCCTTCCTTCTCAGGAATTCTCTTCAGTCTAGACTGTGGGGACGTGTAGTCATCCAGATCGTCCTGATTAATCCTTGTTAGTTCCAGGTTGAGTGTAGCTCCGGTGGTAGTGGCCCTTCTAGCTTCTTAGAGACTTTGGAGTATTGCTGTTTGACGGTCTCTGGCCTGCTCATCACCTGTTACGCATGAGACATAATTGGTTAAGTCTTCCCAATTATTATCTGTTTCTGTTGAATCGGAATCTCCCGGTGTTCCGGCATCTAGCCATTGATTTGTAGTCTGGATGGATGATGATGGTGCCAACCAAGTATATAGGTTGATGGTAGCCGCTGCTAGACGAGTTCTTTCAGCTCTCATGCCCAGTACTATTCTCCATTTTGTCATCGTAATCCTTGGTCGCACCATTCCTGGTGGTAAGGTCGGTAGCTCCACCAGTTTTTCATCTGATTCAGAGTCCGAGTCCGAAATCCATCTAATTTATATCTGGTTATCCTCTACTTCATTTGGTTTGAGTAGGTAGGCCGCGTGATGTTCTTCTTCTCCTCCATCTGTGTGTGAGTAATCGTCATTTCCCGATTACTCATCTGTTTCCTCCTCAAAATCTGATTTTTTGGACTCCCAGTCGGATGACGAGTCCCACGAATATCATAGTTTTAGGCACCCCGCTTGCCAACTTATGAACTTTTTTCCAAACCATTTTACCTACATGTCACAATTATATCTATAAAAATTATATATATTTAGGGATCGTACATAATTACGTCCCACAAATATCACAGTTTTTAGTACCACCATTGCCATTTTTTAAATCTTTTTCCAAACCATTATACCAACTTGTCACGAACTTATCTATATAGAATAAAAAAGTTTTAACTTTAAATTTTTTTTCAACCTTTTTTTTAACTGCTTGCCACGTACATTTGGATATGGCCTATTGATTGTGAGGGAAACTCCATTAATGACGTCAATTGTGAATCATGCAATTTTTGAAAATATTAAAGCTTTTTTTAACTAGATGCCACGTACAACCATATATGGCTTATTGATGGTAGAGGAGCTTCCACAAATGACGGCATTTGTGAATTGTAAAATTTATAAAAGTTTAGGGGGTTCATTAAACTACATGCTACGCACATTTGTATATGGCTCATTCATGGTAGGGGAGCTTTCATAAATTTTATGTCATTTTTTAGCGTAACATAAATTATCTTGTGCCTTTTTTGTAGCTCAGCATCTACTTCGGGCCCGCCCCCGGTCGACAAATTTTAAACCTTTTAAGCAGTAAATAATTCTCAACTATCTGAATTGACGGTCAGCTCGAGACTATTAATTACAATTCAACTTTGATTGAACTCTAAATTTAACGCAATTTTCATGTTAATAATCCAAAACGCAAAGTTTTCCATAAATTAGCACAACACGCATTTATTTACGTACTTAAGGATGGTCAGATGATTACCGTCAGACACAGACAGCAATACTCACCTTATTGGTTAGACACATGACATCCCATGTTAATAAAACCGATTGGAATCTAATTGCAGATTGATATATTGAACGCTTCCTGCCAGCAGCATATTGACAATTATTGCATTGTCAACCAGACCAAAGCAAACATGCCAAACAGGGGGTGCTGCACATAGTCCGAATTAAATTATTTACCGATTATTTGGCTTTTTTTTACGCGGGTACGAATGACGGCAAACATTTTCAGTTTAATTTTTTTCCGAATCCATATGGCCGGACATTACAATCGACGAAACAATTTTAAATTCAAACTGCAGGTTTGGCGCCAAAACATTTTTGAATTTTAAATTTTAGCATTGCTTAAATGGAGAAACTTACTTCTTTTGATCCATTTGCCCAATGTCAGTTTTTATTCAAATTTCAAAAGGTACTATCTGTTACATAGAGAAAAGAACGCTCTTTCTGAAACACTCTCCAGAATTATTTACAAACCAAAATTATGCCTGTAGTGAATTTTCAAAATTAAAGGTAGTACTGATATATTCATATATATATTTAGTTACATACTGATAACTTATGAATAGTGTCTACGGTCATTTCAGTGACTTACACGGAAATGGTTTCACAAAATACTTGCCAATTTCAAAAAGTCATATCTAGAAAAATCAGGCTACTTTACCTAATTTAATAATTTCAAAAAAGTTGAAAAATTTTATTTTTTCCAAAAAATTGGTCTGTAAAATGAGACCTTAAAAATAGTGTTTTCTCATAATTTTTTCAAAAACATGAAAAATTTTCAATTTTAAAAATTCCTAAAATACCTTCTTAGAAAAGGGTCTAAACGTTAGAAAACAAAATTTTATCGAAATCAAATAAGAACTGTAGAAGTTACAGGGCGGCAAAATATCAAAATTTTAATTTTTTTAAACTTTGGCAAGCTGCTGTGACCAAACAACGCCAAATGCAATCGAGCTACGTCGAATCTCTACTATTTAAGAGTAGCCTAATATTTCTAGATATGATTTTTTGAAATTGGCAAGTATTTTGTGAAACCATTTCCGTGTAAGTCACTGAAATGACCGTAGACACTATTCATAAGTTATCAGTATGTAACTAAATATATATATGAATATATCAGTACTACCTTTAATTTTGAAAATTCACTACAGGCATAATTTTGGTTTGTAAATAATTCTGGAGAGTGTTTCAGAAAGAGCGTTCTTTTCTCTATGTAACAGATAGTACTTTTTGAAATTTGAATAAAAACTGACATTGGGCAAATGGATCAAAAGAAGTAAGTTTCTCCATTTAAGCAATGCTAAAATTTAAAATTCAAAAATGTTTTGGCGCCAAACCTGCAGTTTGAATTTAAAATTGTTTCGTCGATTGTAATGTCCGGCCATATGGATTCGGAAAAAAATTAAACTGAAAATGTTTGCCGTCATTCGTACCCCCGTAAAAAAAAAGCCAAATAATCGGTAAATAATTTAATTCGGACTATGTGTGCTGTTGCATGGCAAGCTTTGTTAATACAGAAAACTGGTGTTTTCTCTAAAGTTGTTGTCCGGCAGGATCCTTTCAAAAGTTTAAACGACATGCTGATATACAACAAGCGCAAGTATGCTAATACATCAAACGTTATTCCACATGCCTATAAGCCATCTAGGCTGTATGCAGCATAATTCCGTAACGGGCAAACTCATTTTATTGAAACTATGTTTTAGGAATTGCGTATAGCAGTATGCAAGTCATGAATGCGCCGCAGATAATGGTACCGGCTAGTAGCGCCTGCTGGCAAAACATTGACATAATATGTAAAAAATACAGTTACTGGCTCAATAATAGCGTTACGTTAAATCAAAGTGTGCACACGGAAATACAATGATTGTCAAGGTTAAATCGCAGACTTACCAGGTGTCCAATAGCGCGACAGCTAACCCAGTAATGAAGTTTAGGAATTACAGTACTCCCTCCCGTAACCGGACCCCTATTATCCGGAACCTCCCATATCCGGACAGAGTTTTCGGTATCCGGACCCTCCCATATCCGGACAAAATTTCGGGGATGTCACATTATTCAAGTTTTTATTAAAAGAACTCGACGTCAGGCAATATTAAAAGGTATTACCTACAAGAAACTCACATTCTACCTTAAGCAGATACCCTTGGTACCTGCCCTTGGTGGATAAATAATGGGTCCTAAACGTAAGTGGTTGATTCTTTTCTTAATATAGCTCAAAAGCTAGAATTTATTAAACGACTGAAAGGAGGTGAGTCTCAAAAAGATATAGCTCATCAAAACAAAGATGTAGCTTTAAACCAAAATATTGCAATAAAAAAAATGGTGGTGTGTTCAAAATGAATAGTATGCATTTATTTTAAAAACCTCGAATATCCGGATATTTTCGTATCCGGATAGGTGGTGTTCCCAATTAATCTAGATACGGGAGGGAGTACTGTATAGTTATAGTTTTAGAAATCAATTAAAATTTTGTGAAGCAAAATTTAAGCACACAAGTATATAGTTGTATGTATGTATGTATGAGAGAGTATAGGGACTTGAAGACTTTACATCCATCGTCCCACTCTTTTCAATTACTATTTGATTTGAAGCACCCGCGATATAGTTATGGAACTAAATCACATTGGGGTTTTCATCATTTTCTTAGTTACTATTTTAATTGCTAGTCGCGTGTGGCGCTGCGGACCGGGTTAAGAGGATAGATTAAACTGCATCTCTGCAACGACATTCTATTCCGGCAGAGCCGCGGATCACCGTGGAACTACAACGCAATAGCTGAGGGGTCTCAATCCTCCTCTAGAGCGAATTCAGCGTCACAGTGCACCGGCCGACCCCTGAACTATTAGAGAGAGCAGACGAGAGCGGTGAGCTGGAAGAGCAAGTAGTAAACAGTTGGTGTGGGTATAGGTATATACAAAGTGTACGTGGCTTGGCTACGGAATGTCCGTATTAAGGCATATATATCTCCGTCTCTTGCACAAGGCCACGGATAAACATACATACCACCAGTCCACTTATACCATCTCCCTACCCCAAACTGAATCTTCCTCACTTCAACCAGACCCAACTCAACTCGAATGCAATCCAAGTTTGGGGTCGACTCCCCCGACTTCGCAATCCAGTGCCCATCATACTGGACTGCCAAGCCGGGGTTTGCACACAAGTATATAGTTTTAGCTTATTTAATCAAGTCTATTGAGACCCGATGTATTGTATTTATATTACTTTTGTATTGTAACAGCGCGATTTTTATAGATTGCTAAAATTTGTTATTGGAGTGAAGTTCAATTTAGATTTTATTAATAAAATGAATTGTATAAAATATGTACTATGTGAACGGCGATATACCTATACCGCATGGCGATATATTTATAGCGCATTCGGACAGCAAAATAATACTTTATTATTTCACTATTCACACTGTATAAAGTAAAACAAATATTCTACATTTCTAAATAATGTCATTCTTTCCTTATGACAATTATGTTCTGACACGCAAAGGAAACTAATTATAATCTTATTACAATTCTACGGATTCTAAGAAGCCAGTAGTATGACTAATTCTATATTATATTATATAATAACACATTCTATATTGGATTTAATTTTCCTACATTTAATTCCAACTTTTCCTTCAACGCCACTTCTTATAATATAATCCTATTTTCCTCCCCAAAATTCTATCACACACAGAATATTGGAAATTATTATATTATGTCGAACTCAAACTAAAACACTAACACTTGTTCATTACAATTCGGACATTAAACACATACTACAAAATTCTCTCTACAAATTACAGCGATCTCCAACTTTTATTTCTACATCATAAAAGTTCCAATCACCATTTACAGATATTCTGAATTCATATTCATCCTATAACGTTAAGGAAAATATCAGCGTATTTACTACAAAGATAGTACGCATTATTTCATGGTTACCCGATTTATCTTACCCTGGTCTATTCTGAAGTTCTATTGTTTTTCAAATACAAGCCATTCATCACTTTAAGGCTCCAACAATTATCGAGACTTGGTCTTTACTCAGTTTTTAACAATTAACTACAGTTTAGGCATTTTAAGCAATTTGAGTCCCTTTTGAGCACTTCAGTTTCAAGTGGTTTCTTTTGCTACTTCAATCTACATATTCCAAAAAGTTTATTTTGGTGTGGGAGATCCTGTATTTCAAGTGTTCACCTCATTTAAATAATTTCAAAGTGCTACTAAGAACAAAAACTATAAATTCAGTGCACTTAAAAACAGTTTTAAAAAATTCAAAAACATATTATATAATATAAACTATCGCCATACCCAGTATATTTCATAAGTTTTAGTGCTCACATTGACTCTCTTTCTTTGCGTGTGTACAAGATATATACATTCTACATCAATCAGTTCCTAAAACGAGTAGAAAACATCAAAGATCGAGCAACCAGAGAGAGGGCCGACTGAGGAAAATTTCCGAACTAACGTGAAAATTCTGAAGCAGAACTTTTGAAAATACTTTTAGCCCATCCCACAAGGAGGTAAGCTGCGGCCCATCCCATTCCATCCTATCCTATGAGGAAGTGAAGGGCAAAATATTTCTGGACTAATGTGAAGGACATCAGGAGGGAATACTATTGAACGATATTTGACTTTGGAGTGCACGCCAAAGCCATAACTCAAATTCGGTATCGACTAAAAAACGGTATGTACAATTTCTAGACAGCTACATCTTTCATTTGCGTTGCGTACGGCCATATGTGATTGCATAAATTGAAAATACCTAGAATTGTTTGCGAATTTTAATATTTTCCCATCCTAAAAATATGGTGTGTCTCATCCAACCGGGGCATAAAAAGCATTATCCGAGAAACTGGTAAGGAATTAATTCTTGGAGGTACTTATTCCAGATATATCTTTTTGCACCTACATTATTTCCTAACCCTATGTACCAAAGTACATTCGTTTTATCCTTCTTTAAGAAATTGCGCATAGGTAGGTCATATATATAACATAACTCATAATATATAGGTATAATTATAATTATTGAATCAAAGGACAAATTTCTCAAGATATCAGTATATCTAATGATCATACAGACAGATCATATAACAGTGTCCTCTCGCAACTAGCATACAGTCAGGCTGAGTCTAACAACGACATACCTTCATACATACGGTAATCAAGCGAAAATAAAGAAAGTTTACAGAATTCAGTCTAAAACATCGGCATACCTTCATACATACGGTAATTCACATTAAGAATAAAATAAAGCTTATAACAGTCCAGGTTTTACGGAGGCCAGCTTACATACGGTGGACATAAGTTTATTAGTAATTAAGTATAGAATAAGTAGAACTTCACCAAGTTATAATTAAATTAGTGAAGTACAGTCAAATCCGGTTATAAGGGATCCGGATTTAAGGGAAAACGGCTAAAAGGGACAGTTTTAAAATATTTGGTTGGCCAGCCTATGTTTCCATGGTTAAAATATCCGGATATAAGGGAACCGATATAAGGGAATTTCGGTTATAAGGGCCTGTTTTTCTATGCATTTGGGGCCTTTTTAGGTCATTTATAAGGAAAATTTTATTAAAATGAGCAGAGTTGTACATAATATGCTCTCTCGAATACTACAGTATTTTTTACTCACATTAAAGTTGCCTTTTTGCCGCCAAACGTCACATCCTTGATTCAACCCATGGATCAGGGGATAATAGCTAATTTAAAACTTCACTATAGAAGACTCATTACAATTGATGTAATTAATTAGCTGGACAAAAATGTTGAAACCAAACAAGTGGACGTCAAACCGCCAAATATCTTGCAATCAATTATTTAGCTGTACGATTCATGGAAATTGGTCACTGAAAATACAATTAGAAATTGTTTCCAACACTCTAAGGTATACTTTCAACTTGACGAGGTTCATCCCGATCACGAAGTAGTTGATGATGCGACTCTAAAGTTAGCTGCTACAGCGTTAGGAATGGAGGCTTCTACAGTTGAGAAGCTTACATTCTCTGATTTTGCAACAATAGATGACAACTTACTAACGGAAGAGGACGTGTCAGAGAAAACAAAAGTCCGTAGCATTACCCAATGTGACGAATCAGATGAGGAATCTGATGAAGATATTACAAAAGAAGAAGAAGAACTGCTGTCAGTTCCAAGTGTGTCTGAAGCTACGGAAATGATACAGAAACTTCATCATTTTTTTTAGCGCAGAAGAATACTGAGGAAAACATTTTTTCGATTCTTCATAATATTAGTGTTTGTGTGCGGCAAAATGAAATTAAAAAAAACAAACCACAATAACCGAATTTTTCATTGAATCACAATAACTATATTTAAAAAACGTTGTATATACCTTGCTTTTGTCTTATTCTTGACTCTTAATAAAATAATTTTAATATTGTAAATACCATTCGCTTAATAAGGAATTCCCTTATACGGTTAAACGGAAATTCGGTTAAACGGGACAAAAAACGTCGGTCCCACTAGTTCCCTTATAAGCGAACTTTACAGTATTGCAAAGCCTTCTCAATTACATAACATCATTGAGTACAAAAGAAATAAGGTAGCCACACCTTATTACAGTAGTGACTCATACATTTACAACGAAATTATGAATTATGTATTATGTCACAAGGAAGTAATCCAATTCTTAGAAACCTAAAAAGTAATACAGTACAACATCACTCAATATAGCGAACTCACCGTCTACAAATATACGTTGAGCTATAACAGGGAAATAGTTATAGCTATCACTATATTTCCTTCTGGTACTATACTCATTACAGTATCAGGGAAATATTTAAGTATATATTAGATAAGACATAGTCATAAGATATATTCAGTAAACGTACATAAAATAAATATGATAAGTTACATTATATACTAATTCTACTGACACATTAGAGCATACAGATATCAGTTCAAAAAATACTGAATCTACTTATACAGCCAATCGTCGACGTATGTTGTCAGTCTCCACAATAAATAATTGCAAAGGGATCACATACTAGCTAAGAAAAATTCGACGACGTGGTTAAGGAAATTTCTAATAAATTTCAAAATTTCTTTCAATATTGTGCTACAATAAGGACAATTAAAGGACAATCGGATTTGCAAAGAATTCATAGTACAGACATCTCATAGGAATTATTCACTATCATAAGGATACATCTATACTACAGATTAACATTTTTGGACCAAGTTCCTGACCTAAACGTATCTTTATTAAAGGAAAACTTATATTCCCTTGAATCTCTTCGGACATCAATTCATACAACAGATGCATCACAACAACATTCAATTGACAACATAGCACAAATCTTAACAAAATAAGACTTCTATTCATCAACTCATATCACAACTACCGACACCTCCACCACCTTCTGAACTTCCAGCAGGTAGAAACGGAGGGGGTGCCGGCCCTCCTATCAATATGGCGCAACTGCATGTACAGCGGCATAATGCGCTAATAGATAAAATCCGTAACATTTAAACAAAATTGGATTTACACAATGGTTTGGTCACAAATTACCAAACTAACGCTACAACGGACACAGATCCCGTTTTGCTTACTACACATGAAGCAGAAATGCATAATCAGGACTTGACACGCATTGCTCCTGAAATAGATGCTCAACCATTAAGTTGTTATCAACACTTTAAGAATATCGGAACTGATGGCAGTACTGTGACTACTAAACTTGCTGATGCATTGACAACTCATGACAACCTAGACCAAGCTCGCAACAAGGCCAGAGTCCAGTTGAGTGTTATTATTGAACACATAACAGTTATCAGAACAGAGACACAAATGAAAACTGGCTAATCACCTGGCAGAGGCTTGAAAAACGGTATCATAGCCCGAGACAGTCTGCTACTACATCACTCAAACTCATGATTAGAAGAGAACCTGCGAGAAAACAATCTGATGACCACATTTTTCGTTTGATTAATACAGTACGAGCTCAACTTCAACAATTGGACTTAGGAAATGTAAATCTCGACGAAATCTTATTTAGCGACTACATCTTATCACAACTGGATTCTAGGACATTAGCAGAATTCAACGCATCATTGCCAGATGACAAGATTCCACATTTGAATTATACTATTGACAAATTGGAAGCTTTGGCTAAAAATATTGCCACATCCAAAGGTATGCGTGCAAATACTACCAACTCTACATCCACATCATCAATCTTACGAAAAGATGCGCATGAAAAACAAAAAACACATCGCAATATTGTTTTAAGTGATTCTTCATCCAGTTCAAATTCCAGTGATTCATCATCCAGTTCAAATGCAAGTATCACTTCTGATGAGTCAACAAGTAGGCAAGAATCTCCATCAAGTCATTGCTTAAACAACGTTTAAAAAAATAAACAAAGCTTCAGGTCGAAAAAACGATGACAATTCCGAACAAGAGAAAGAAGCTCTCCCTGAATCTCAAGTCAAGCCCACACATTCGCATCAATTTGTATACAGTTGCAAATTGTGTGGCGGCACAGGGCATAAATACTTTTAATGTCCAACAATGCAAAGTTTCACATTACTACAACGAAACTATTGGATTTAAGAAACGGGTAGATGTTACAACTGCCTGGGAGATCATTTGAGCATCAATTGTCCTTCTCAACAAAACTGTATGGTTTGCAACAATCGACATCACACAATTCTACATTCATACGATGACTCCAAAACAAATTCTGAGCCCGATCATAACGAATCATATCAACCACCAATTCAGCACGTTTAAGCACAAAATTCATTTGGCGTTCTTCCTACAGCTGAAGCTTACATCCTTCACAATGGAAAAAGGACAACAGCTAGAATTTTACTAGACACTGGTGCTGGCAGTAACTTCATTACAAAAAAGCTGATGACTTATTAAAAGTTACCGATTATCTCATCTGATCAGAAGTTCATAGTGGCTGGAGGCAAGAAGCTTTCATGTCCTGGCAAGACAACACTTCAACTACGATCCAAATTTGATAACAATCACACCATGCAAGTCAAGGTTTACATTTTGGATCAAATCACATCCAAAATACCCTGCATACCAATAAAATCAAAACAATGGGAACATTTAAAAGGCGTGCAACTTGCAGATTCGAAGTTTCACCAACCAGGACCGATTGAAATTTTATTGGGAGCAAACATGGTAAATCAAATTTGGAAAGCTCACAAAATTACTGGTGCCCCTGGGACACCTAGTGGTTTTTTCACATCATTTGGAATTGTAGTCATGGGAACTACCAAGAGAACCCAAAGACACTCAGGTCAACTGAACGTAGCTACATTCAAACCTGCAATTGTTGATGCCGAGCAGAAGCTGACTACTGTTCTACTCACGCCACAGAGTCATACCTACCCCACGGAGATAGCGAATACTAACAACAATGTGTCACTTACAGATAGGCGTTTTAAGATATTTAGTCTATTTGTAGAACCCCGAGGGATTCTACGTGTGGGAGGAAGGCTTGAGAACTCCAATCTACCGTTTGCAACAAAGCATCCGGCTATCCTTTCTGACAGTCATCCATTAATTCAAGCAATGATCCTATCTTCACATCATCTCCCACCTACTATGACCACATCATTGATAGATCAATTATCATCTGTTCATATCACTGAAGCTCAACCATTTTTACACACTGAAGTAGACATGGCAGGCCCATCGAGGGCACAGATTGGAAATATCAAAAGCATCAATACAGAAACAGATCGACTTGTACAAGTAGTCACTCTCAAGAAAGAAAATGAGAACAAACAAGTCAAATAGGAACTACAGAAAACAACAATAGAATCTACAACTTCTATTGCTGGAGTAGCCAAGCTACCCACAGAAGAGACACAGAGTCAGAAGCTGAAAGAAAAGGATAAACCACCAGACTTACAATTACCAATTAATCATGCACAGAAGGTGAGAAAACTAACTTCTGGACAATGGATTCAATCAGTATTGGCACTCTTTGCTCTAACCATTCCGACTAGCAGTAGCTATTACATTCCAACGACATCACCATAATATGAGATGCCAGATATGACGGAAGTCCGGAAGACTTATTAACGTGAACCTCAACCACTTCTGAAGGGCTGGATTGCTGTTATCTGTGCTATTCTGGGGAAAACTGGACATCTATTCGCAGTATATACTATTTGACGAGATTGTATTATAAGGAACAATCGGACAATTTGGTTTATAATGAGTCTTCACACATCAAATCTACTGACAATCATCTTCTATTCCTCCATCAAGGCATCAAAGTCATTTACAACTGACCCACAACCTTATCGAACAACTCATCACCTACCAAGGCATACAATACTGAAGATACTTGGAGTCTGGACATTTAGATTTTCTACTACACTACTGCGCCATACAGATTGAGGAACGCTAGGAAGAAAAACATCAAGTGAAATGACTTGTACAATCATCCGGAATTTTACTACGAAGAACATCTCAACTGGACACTACACAAAAATTATTACAGCAATTTTTGTCAACTACCTAAAACAGAAAAAAAGTTCAGCCGCAGGCAAGTCTACAATTCTCAAATGGAAGACACCTGGAAATATTGCAATACAAGGGCAATATCATCTTACTGCTTCAACAGACATCGCTATTCTCTCAGCAATGGACATCCAACGCCATTAAACTTTGATGTCCTATGAAATTGAGATTACAGAGTCTGAATTTCATTTTTCTCACTTACCGGACTTGAACTTTCTCAAACTAACATATTCTGTAGATTGAATTTCATATTCATCACATCACACCTCTTTTATTCATTTAGCAGCATCAATCCCATAACTAGAAAATGGTCTAATTCATGTTTCACCTGCATCTCTGTTTCTGTCGCATTCCGATTATATACATGTATTGTCACGTACTCTTTTTCGTGACATGATGGGGTGAATGAGGAGCAGAATAAAGTAAAATATCTTTACTCAGTGATTGCTGTAGCTCAACTCATTGCTCTTGCTATCTGCAGAGCCGATATTTATTCAAGTTTTACACATATGTATTTCACATTAGAATCTAATCATTTGTATTAAAATTATAAAGTAGGAAAGGCTATTCAGTCAATCAAGACGGTAGTGCAAAGCACCATTGTTGTTAATTACGATCACATTGCCAAAACCAGTCATGCGTCCATTTGTGGTTGGGCACCGTGAAGTACGACTTGTGTGTGTGAAAATGCAAAAGGCGCTATCTGCTATTTTTGTTGGTTAATAATAATACAAAGTTCTACACATAAAATTATCATGACACTTTTATCACAACATAATCGTCGTCCTGGACGATCTCATATAAAAAAAACAATTCAAATAGCAAGTAGTAGTAGGTGACATAAGAGTTGATTACAATTTTTGTAAGAGCGGGGTTATACATCATAGTACATAGTATTACAGTACATTTAGAGGGCTATGAAGCAAGTAACAACAATGACAGTAACATGTTGAGAATAGTACATGGTTAGTCAGTTAAGCAGTAAACGTAAGGCGTAAACTAACACATGAGTAAACACAAATGTACATGTAGTATAAAACAAGCATTACATCGCAATAATAATAAAGTAATACAACATGTATAGAAGAATATGCATAAGGGTGTAAGTATTATAACATGGCGCTTTCATCACAACAAAAGCGATTCACGTAAGATATATATAAACATTATTTTTTCTATAAGGCAAATAATAAGAAATAACTCAGCAGTGGAGTAAATAGGCACAATATAGAACAATAGAGGCTTAGGCAATAGTACAATACGCATAAGAACAGGGCACAGATTATAAACTCAATATAAGTAGGTTTGTTACAATACACGTCAGGATAAACATTGACTCAATTATTAAGGGAACCAGGTAAATATTTGAACAATAATATAACAATACATAGAGGGGTGAGCAGAGTAGGGAACAAATATCATGGAATACGAAGAATGTTTTGTAGATCAAACAAAAACTACTTCTGTGGGGAAAACCATAGGTAGCGATAAGGTAGGGATCAATATCATAGGAAAACTGAGAGTAAGGGCAGGGGGTGGTGGACAATGTAAACACGAGCTGTAGGGCACTGGGTAGGGAGGTAGTTATTACAACATCATCATACACATTTTTATTAATGAGTTACATTTACTTTTATATCAAAAATCCACATTTGGGGTACAACACATTGACTTGTATACGTCTAGCTCCTACCTTGCTAGAACAACATCATGACTACGCGTAAATATGCGTTTTACGTCGACCAGTGACCATATTATGGTTTGCGAAATTCATAATTCTTTATGTTTTATATGTTTAGACATATTATATGCATTAATTAGCAGTTATATTTTTCAATTTACGTATCGAATAACAGACTTAAGGAAATCAAATATATTTATATTGCTAATAAATTCCTTACTTGGGAAGTATTTTGCATGTAACTCTAGGATTGAACCGATTGTTACCAAAACGTCTTCTACTGACCCTAGACACTTCCACTAGTATATAGACTTGAGTGCATTTTGCGCTGTTCGCGCATGAAAGGCGCGCGCATTTTGAAAAAGTGGTCGACTTTCAAAATGGCCAAATCCTTATGGGATTTAACATGTGAAAATGAAAAAATCCAGGTCCCTTCCTGTGTTTTTTATTCATTTTTAACAAAATCTCAAAATAACTTCAAAATACAAAAAAAAGTTTCAAAAAGTTGTAATTACGAGTTTTAAGCAAAAAAATCACAAATGCGTGTTTGAAAAGTATGCCTGTCATTCATGCATATCGTCGGTGAAGTCATTCTGTCGTAAGTCCAGTGCACAGCTAAAATCATTCTGTCCCAAGTCCATTCAATTGGTAGCTGCAGTCGAGGTCGCTTTCGCGTTGTCCTTTGCATTAGGTAGGGGTGGTATGTTACTAACTGTGTCGTAATCATGACGTACACCTAGGGGTAGTCCACAAAAGACGTATTAAAAATTCCATTTCCAGAACATGTATAAAAACGCTTTTTTTAAGGTGCAAAATGTTCTATTTCCATGTTTTTGAAGAGTGCAAATTGTTCTATTTTTATGATTTTTAAAATGGCAAATTGTTCTATTTACATGGTTTGCAAAAGTGCAAATTGCTTCATTTGCATGTTTTTCAAAAGTGCAAATTGTTCTATTTACATGTTTCAAAAATGTAAGATGTTCTTTTTACATGTGTTTGAAAAGCGCAAATGTGCATTAAGAAGCATTTGACCCAATGCGGTAAAATTCAAATTATCGAAGTATTTTGTTATTGGCGTTTACTCTGCGCCTACCTTTAATGTATGACTGTATCGAATTTAAAAATCAATATGTAGTTATTTTTTTTATATGCGTATTTTAATTGGAATTTTAGCATTCGTACTGTGTGCTTTGAATACCATATTTTATAAATAATATGGTGCTTAATTTGAGAGTCTCTTTTTTCTTCTACTACTGCAATATTTAAGCAATGGCTTACACCAGTTTCCTAATATCAAATAGTCAGTAAAGGATTAAATCCGTTTTCTTCCATTTTGGCAAAATGCAAATCCGTGTCGTTCCAATTTGCACTAAAAGCAAAACCTTTTCTTTTTATCGACATTGCTTACAGATGACAGAGCACAGTTTTGTTTCTCGCGAAGATTGAAGGGAAACGGGTAATCAGTTTTGCATAACTCATTAACTGAATAACTCCTTATGAAAATATGTCGATTCTATCAACCAAATAATCATACTAAAGGAAACAACTTGTTTGCCAAGTCGTACTCAAAATTGAAAAACTTTGAATAGTTTTATTAATCAAAATTTTATTTGTTATTTTTTTAGATTTTATAAATAGCCAAAACTTAAAACATAATTTTTAAAATTTTGATTTTATTTCAAATGCATACAAATAAATATTTACAAAAAAAAAGTATATCTTCTAATACTACGCGAGTCTCCATTAGAACACTGGTCTCTAAATAGATGGCGGGACTCTATTAGACAGTGGGTCTCTATTGGCTCTCTATTAAAACGCAGGCCTGTAATACAACCCGGGGATAGGCGTTAGATGTTCAATACTCAATACATACAACGTGGGTCTCTATGCTTTAGCATTGCGCATAGGTGTTTGGAAATGTAAACTTTTCAATACAACGCGGGTCTCTTATATAACGTAAACCTACGATTTTTAATACAACATACATTAAAAGGTATAAGCTATGTAATAACGACGTTCATTTTCTTCCAATGTATGTAACAATATTGCTTGTGCTTTGGCATCTCCTTTACATTAGGCTTGTGAAAATTGAAAATGTGTACAGACATTTGCCATCCAAATTTTTGCAACCTAAGCACTTTCCACTGAAACAATTTTTACCCGGACATTTGCGACACGCAACCAAGGCTAGTATATTTGCTAAATATAGATCTACTTATAAATTAAAACCATACAAATCGTACCTCATTCAATTTCCATAACATTTTGGGCTTTTCAAAAACATGTAAAAAGAACATCTTACATTTTTGAAACATGTAAATAGAACAATTTGCACTTTTGAAAAACATGCAAATGAAGCAATTTGCACTTTTGCAAACCATGTAAATAGAACAATTTGCCATTTTAAAAATCATAAAAATAGAACAATTTGCACTCTTCAAAAACATGGAAATAGAACATTTTGCACCTTAAAAAAAGCGTTTTTATACATGTTCTGGAAATGGAATTTTTAATACGTCTTTTGTGGACTACCCCTAGGTGTACGTCATGATTACGACACAGTTAGTAACATACCACCCCTACCTAATGCAAAGGACAACGCGAAAGCGACCTCGACTGCAGCTACCAATTGAATGGACTTACGACAGAATGACTCTTCACCGACGATATGCATGAATGACAGGCATACTTTTCAAACACGTATTTGTGATTTTTTTGCTTAAAACTCGTAATTACAACTTTTTGAAACTTTTTTTGGTATTTTGAAGTTATTTTGAGATTTTGTCAAAAATGAATAAAAAACACAGGAAGGGACCTGGATTTTTTCATTTTCACATGTTAAATCAAATCCCATAAGGATTTGGCCATTTTGAAAGTCGACCACTTTTTCAAAATGCGCGCGCCTTTCATGCGCGAACAGCGCAAAATGCACTCAAGTCTATATACTAGTGGAAGTGTCTAGGGTCAGTAGAAGACGTTTTGGTAACAATCGGTTCAATCCTAGAGTTACATGCAAAATACTTCCCAAGTTAGTAGTGCGTGTACATTTAACTAATATATTGGACACCTTTGTGTTCATAGTTGTGGTAAATTGTATGTGTGGGGGCTTTGTACATAATTAACAATGAGCTTGAAAGCTGTAATCGTAAGCGTGACGTGAGGTGAGTTTTTAGATGCTGAGCATCTATTGAAATGGTTTTGTCTGTCTGTCTGTCCGTCCGTCCGTTCGTTGGCCGTACTCCACAGGTCACAGTTTTTAAGAGATTTCGTTTGAACTTTTTTTAAACTCTTACAAATGCGCGCGAGAGGAGCCCTATTGTTTTTGAGGGTAATCGAACCAACCAGTTAGCCACAGTAAATAGTTAAATGGACCCATGTCAAAATTTTGTAAAGTAATTTCCTTAAAAACCAAGAGGGCGTGTAAATATTGCTGAATGTTCATGTACATACGTAATTTTAAAGTTCTGCGCGGCGAGTACAAGTATATCTTATAGTAAAGGCCCAATCAATCTCAGCTACAGTTTTCAATGGTCTGTAGTCTGTAGTCTAATGCTCCGCTACGTCAGATATGCAGAATGTCGTTGTGTGTGTGAAGGGGGGGGGGGAGTTAAGGGTGGGTGAGGAGCTTCTAAATATAGTGCAAATTGGCAATTTTTAGATCCACTTACAGGGTACAGTTTTTAGCTGATTTTCTTAAAACGAACGTACCTAAATAATTAGGAATCGTCCATAATGACGTCCTTCAAATATCATAGTTTTAGATACCCCCATTATCAAATTTAAAATGTTTAGCTAACTGTTCCACCTATGTGTCACAGACGTACCTATACAGGTTTAAGATATTCAGGGACCGTCCATGATGACGT
Organism: Dicyrtomina minuta; assembly: GCA_949802685.1. Classification (NCBI taxonomy): domain Eukaryota; kingdom Metazoa; phylum Arthropoda; class Collembola; order Symphypleona; family Dicyrtomidae; genus Dicyrtomina; species Dicyrtomina minuta. The sequence continues at coordinate 69,990,661 of OX461808.1, read as the reverse complement.
GCAAATAAAGTCACGTGAAAATGTCTTTTAGACACCCCCACTCAGCTGCTATCGCATTTATATTAGGTAAGCAGGTAAGGGGTGACGCGCAAATGACGTCACGTGAAAATTTATTTTAGACACACCCACGCAGCTGCTATCACATTCACATTAGGTAAGCAGGTTAAGGGTGACGCACGAATGACATAACCCGAAAATTTCTTTTAGACACCCCCACCCAGCTGCTATCGCATTCACATTAGGTAAGCAGGTTAAGGGTGACGCACGAATGACGTTACCTCAAAATTTCTTTTAGAAACCCCCACCCAGCTGCTATCGCATTTACATTAGGTAAGCAGGTAAGGGGTGACGCGCAAATGACGTCACGTGAAAATTTATTTTAGACACACCGACCCAGCTGCTATCACATTCCCATTAGGTAAGCAGGTTAGGGGTGACGCACGAACGACGTCACCTAAAAATTTCTTTTAGACACCCCTACTAAGCTGCTATCGCATTTACATTAGGTAAGAAGGTTAGGGGTGACGCACAAATCACGTCACGTGAAAATGTCTTTTAGACAACCGCACTCAGCTGCAATCGCATTCACATTAGGTAAGCAAGTTATGGGGGACGCGCAAATGACGTCACGTAAAAATGTCTTTTGGACACCCCCACCCAGCTGCAATCGCATTCACATTAGGTAAGCAAGTTAGGGGTGACGCGCAAATGACGTCACGTGAAAATGTCTTTTAGACAACCGCACCCAGCTGCAATCGCATTCACATTAGGTAAGCAAGTTAGGGGTGACGCGCAAATCACGTCAAGTAAAAATGTCTTTTGGACACCCCCACCCAGCTTCAATCGCATTCACATTAGGTAAGCAAGTTAGGGGTGACGCGCAAATGACGTTACGTGAAAATGTCTTTTAGGCAACCGCACCCAACTGCAATCGCATTCACATTAGGTAAGCAAGTTAGGGGTGACGCGCAAATGACGTCACGTGATAATTTCTTTTAGACACCCCCACCCAGCTGCAATCGCATTCACATTAGGTAAGCCAATTAGGGGTGACGCGCAAATGACATCACGTGAAAATGTCTTTTAGACAACCGCATCCAGCTGGAATCGCATTCACATTAGGTAAGCAGGTTAGGGGTGATGCACAAATGACGTCACCTAAAAATTTCTTTTAGAAACCCCTACCCAGCTGCTTCCAGATTCACATTAGGTAAGCAGGTAAGGGGTGACGCGCAAATGACGTCACGTGAAAATTTTTTTTAGACACACCGACCCAGCTGCTATCACATTCACATTAGGTAAGCAGGTTAGGGGTGACGCACGAATGACGTAACCTGAAAATTTCTTTAAGACACCCCCACCTAGCTGCTATCGCATTCACATTAGGTAAGTTAGTTAGGGGTGACGCGCAAATGACGTCACGTGAAAATGTCTTTTAGACAACCCCACCCAGCTGCAACCGGATTCACATTAGGTAAGCTGGTTAGCGGTGACGCACAAATGACGTTACTTGAAAATTTCTTTTAGAAACCCCAACCCAGCTGCTATTGAATTCACATTAGGTAAGCAGGTTAGGGGTGACGTGCAAATGACGTCACGTGAAAATTTCTTTTAGACAATCCCACCTAGATGTAATCGCTTTCTTATTGGGTAAGCAGGTTAAGGGTGACACGCAAATGATGTCACGTGAAAATTTCTTCTACATGTCACGGTCAATAATAACGTACTTTAAATACCATAGTTCCTAGTATCCCCTGTCCGAACTTTGAATGTGTTTCCATCCTATTTTAACTACATGTCACGTACTTACTTATATGCGTTATAGATATCCAGGGATTGTTTATAATGACGTCATTTATGTATCATAGTTTTTTGGACCCCTATTTTTAACTTTAAAATGCATCCTAACCTTTTTTTATCTTCTTGCCACGAACACTCGTATATGGCTAATTGATAGTAAGGAAGACTCTATAAATAGCGTCATTTGTAAATCCTGCAATTCTCAAAAATATTTTAGAGTTTTTAAACTACATGCTACGTACTTCCATACATGGCTTAATGATGGTAGGGAAGCCTCCATGAATGACGTCATTTGTAAATTGTGCAATGTATGAAAAATTTTCAGCTATATTTAACTACATGCTACGCACATTGGTATATGTCTTATTGATTGTAGGGGAGCTTCCATAAATCTTGTATCATCTTTTAGCGGAACATACATTGTCTTGCGCCATTGTTAAAGCTCAGCATCTACTTCGGGCCAGCCCACGGTCGACAAATCCGGCGCGTAGCGCCAAATTTTTTCTTCTACATTGTTGTTTTTGAGCAGCATGTAGCACCTGTCCAATGCCAACGTTATAAAATGTAATCCAGAAGTAGTATATTCGAGTTTTGAAAATTAATATAGGTAATTTATTGACAGAAAGCAAGAGAGAATTAAATTTGGTTTTTTATAGCCGCCACAAAGTATTAGAAGTAGTAGTACCAGTATAGTAGATAAATTAGCCGTCCAAGTTATCCAAAATTGTTAAACGTAACTACGTAAGATAGTCAGTGCCAGTAAGATTTTTAAAATTCTCAAAGAATCCCAAGGTACAAGTTCCATTAGTTTGACGTTTCCATAGGTCTTGATCGTATGATCTCAGTGGCAGTAATGCATGTGATTTTTTTTTTGGTTAGTAAGTAAGTACTGACAGAAAAGAGTGCAATAAATGATACAATTTGTTGCTTAAAAAAAGGTAAGGAATGTTTTTAAAATTTTGGGAGGGGAGGGAAGTGGATCCCGGTTGAGCCCCCATATGTCACGTCCCCTTTTTCGTGACATGATGGGGTGAATGAGGAGCAGAATAAAGTAAAATATCTTTACTCAGTGATTGCTGTAGCTCAACTCATTGCTCTTGCTATCTTGAGAGCCGATATTTATTCAAGTTTCACACATATGTATTTCACATTAGAATCTAATCATTTGTATTAAAATTATAAAGTAGAAAAGGCTACTCAGTCAATCAAGACGGTAGTGCAAAGCACCATTGCTATTAATTACGCTCACATTGCCAAAACCAGTCATGCGTCCATTTGTGGTTGGGCACCGTGAAGTACGACTTGTGTGTGTGAAAACGCAAAAGGCGCTATCTGCTATTTTTGTTGGTTAATAATAATACAAAGTTCTACATATAAAATTAACATGACAGTATACTAATTTTTGATGTTTTATTGATCTATTTCCAGTCAATCAACGTGGGGGAGAATGAACGGCGATATACCTATACCGCATGGCGATATATTTATAGCGCATTCGGACAGCAAAATAATACTTTACTATTTCACTATTCACACTGTATAATGTAAAACAAATATTCTACATTTCTAAATAATGTCATTCTTTCCTTATGACAATTATGTTCTGACATACGAAGGAAACTAATTATAATCTTATTACAATTCTACGGATTCTAAGAAGCCAGCAGTATGACTAATGGCCCACATTCTATATTGGATTTAATTTTCCTACATTTAATTCCAACTTTTCCTTCAACGCCACTCCTTATAATATAATCCTATTTTCCTCCCTAAAATTCTATCACACACAGAATATTGGAAATTATTATATTATGTCGAACTCAAACTAAAACACTAACACTTGTTTATTACAATTCGGACATTAAACACAAACTACAAAATTCTCTCTACAAATTACAGCGATCTCCAACTTTTATTTCTACATCATAAAAGTTCCAATCACCATTTACAGATATTCTGAATTCATATTCATCCTATAACGTTGAGGAAAATATCAGCGTTTATACTACAAAGATAGTACGTATCAATTCACCATGAATTTACAATTTTCTAGGGTTGGTGGTGTTGTTATGTTTAATGCTCTAACGTTTGATATAATTTCGTCTGCTTGTCGTGTCTAAAAGTAAATTATCCTCCTAATAAAGAAGAAGTAAATTGCTGCCACAGTAATATAAATGATTAATCCATCTTCTCCTGCTAGCGTCACAGTGTCGCCAGTCTTCATATTATTATTATTATATACCATGTTAGTTACTTCTTTTACTTTTTTCAAGTTTTTAAGCACCGCAAACGCTCCACCCCTACTATTAGCGTCAGGAGTTTTGTCATCATGTCCAAAGCCTAAGTTTGATGTTTAAAAACTTTCCCAAACGCGATTCTAGAATAAAGCATAGTTGCATTCGCAATAAATTATCTCAATTTAAAATTTTTTTAATATCTTGAATTTGTAACTGTGCTCGCATTATGCAACAATAAAGTGCTGTGGCTCTGTTGCTGTAACTGTATTCTCAAAAAGAATATATACGTAATAAAAGTTTTAAATTTTGGCTTTTCTTATCGTTGTTATTGCATGATTTTTAGCTGAGTTTTGCTTCAGTTTAGTTGTTGTTAGATGTTTTTTAAATAGCTGTTAGGATGTTAAACACACTTTGGAGTGCTAGTATTCTGTAAATATTTCTATTCCGTCGTTCGTTGTAGAAGTGAAGGTCTTTATTTTTATCCTACTTTTAAGTTTATAATATCAGTCCTTGCTTTGTAAACTTTAAAATTCAAACTTTTAAAGTATGTTTTAAGGATTTCAATTTCTTCTTTAGATCTTTAGCTGTTTTTCATAGGATTACCATATTGTCGGCAAATAGTAGTATGTGTATTACTTGTGAGGGAGTAATAGGGGCGTTTTGTATTTTTGATTTTATTAAGGTTCTTTTAATGTCACTTATATACAGCCTAAATAGAAGTGGACACTGCGGGTGTTTTTGTAGAAGTAAAATAAAAGGTTTAATTTTGTTCGAGTCCCGGTTTTTTACTTTTGTTTTTGTGGGTGATTGTAAGTTAAGATTTTGTAATGTATTAACTATTTTTGAGCTCACTCTTATTTGGATTAGTTTGTTTCATAGCTTGTTATGTGGTATAGATAAGAACGCTTGTGCAAAATTAATAAAATTGCCTTATATTTTTTCACGCTTTCTTTAATTTTAGAGTTCCAGGTTAAAATAATGCCATATTTCATGCGTATCTGTTGTGTATGGTAAGGCAATTTCAGTTTTGTGGTCTATTTGTTATGCCAGGTGGGTTTAGTGCACTCCTTGTTAACTACCTGCACTTTTAACGAAGTTGGTAAGTATTTTTGATGTTGATTTACTTTCTGAACCTATTACGATATTATTCGAAGAAATTTTGTACTTTGCGAATTTTTGTAACAGCTGTTGTGATTTTAACGTAGATTAAATTCGAATTTGAAGATAAATTTTGTATAATTTTGTATAATTTTGACTTTAAGATTCGTAGAAATTTGAATTGTGTAACCCTCCGTGAAGAGACGGGCTTGAAGACGTATTCTTTAATTAGGAAAACGTAACAAGCTCTCTTGCAGACGGGCTGTATCACGTAAATTTTTGCTTTTCGAAGAAAAAGGTCCGAATTTTTGGTAACGTTCTAACCCTCTGTTAAGAGACGGGCTTGATAACGTATTAAAGGGTGAAAAATTAGACAGACTCACCCTAGTGGAAATCTGTATATGTGCTGATACGGGTCAAAAGACCAAGACTCATTAACTCAGTGGTAATGAAACAGATGGGTTAGACAACAGCGTAAATATCCGTAAATCGAAGTAAACACAAGCAGAAATGAAAGTAAAAGGTGATACGGGTGAAAAATATGACTTTAAAGTAAAGGCATAAACTACAACCGTATGCTGAAGCTCTAATATTATCCAAGACGTCTCAAGTGATAAATTAGGCTTTTTGAGAGAGGCGGAAAAACACAACCTTTCATAAGCAGTACTTTTTATTCAATCTTCCTCCATCATCCAATTCAATCCCTGATTTCACTGATTTCGCAATGACCACATAGTTGGTCATCGTCATTAAATAGTTGATCTAATTTAAGCTCGAATGAAATCTCTCTAATTGGAAATTTCGTAATATGAATATCAAGAATGTTATAGAATATAAATACAGAATATAAATACTCTAGAATTAAATAACAGTGGAAATATGTATGATTTAAGAATGACTAGTTGGTATTGAGTGGATTATGCTCATCATGCAGTTTGTTGTTTACAAACAATCCGTGAACTAAATACTCGTGCATCAAACAAATTATACATAGGCATGCGGTAAGGATAAATTCATATATTATAATAATGTACATGCATCATCATTCCACATGCTCATACTGGCATTTAATAAAGGCTTATGAAATTGTGTAACTCTATAATTTAAACTAAAATTATGTAATACTTAACCTATGGTGGTACGTAGTGTGAGTACGTTTGAGACATACTGATGAGTAATACCCGGTGTAAAAGTACTCATATATGTATGTCTTAATAATAAATGATGTCAGAAAAATTATAACTTTGTCTTCCAGTCTGTCTGTTTTCTTTCGGTATGTCTGTCTGTCGGTCTGCCTGTCGTTCAGTTCGTAAGTTGCATGCTCTGAGAGGGAATGCTAAGAAATTTAATCTTAGAAATAGCCTTTCCTGTTTCCATAAAATATGGTTTCTCCATGGATCGTATTTTAGCGATGTTAAAATAAGTTTCATCTCATTTGTTGAAGTCAAAATTCGCTATGAGCTCAGAAGAGCTTCGAGATAGGAGGGCTGCGTCGCTTGACACAGCTCTCCTATAACGTCGCGTTATCATTAATTCATTTACAAAATTCTAAACTTCAAAAGTTTTAGTAAACAAAATCGGTGAGTTAGTTAGTTAGTTAGTTGAACTTTATTAACGTGTTATTTAAACCGATTTGGCGCAAAGCCATTCTTCCATCGGTAACACAACAATCATTATCATTATTACAATTAGTCATTAGGTAAGCTAATATTTTAAAAGGTTTTAACAACACATTTAATAGTATATGGTGAGATTTAAAACTACGTACTTACAATATAAGACCCGTAACGATAAATTAAGATTAATAGAATACTTACTATATTTGGTTTACTTAGCTATTGCTATTATATATAAATGCTGTTACGCATATTACGACACCACTCTGAAATCTTACATTTGAACTGGTTAATTGGAATTTCGAGATTCCTCACATCCACTGGAATCAAATTCCAGATTTTAGTTGATTGAAAAAGTCCTGACTTTAGAAAGAAAGCTGTTTCTTTTTTTGGTCGGTCTAACAAATTGACTAGCTTATTTCTACTAGAGCTATCATACAGGGCAATATTGGGTAGATCAGGCATACATTTGACATTTATGATCTTATACAAAAACACCGCTGAGTAATATTTTATACGCTCATGTACAGTGAAAATGTTACATAGTTCATATAGGTAATTAAAGTCTATTTTTGCTCGTTCTTTGGACAACCTTTGGTAGTTATTGTTGTTTTTGTAGTCATATTTATATAAATTAGGGTAAAAAAAGCGCCCTAATAGATTATCCAGTTTTTTAAAATTCTGTTTAATTGAGTATTGCTTATCGAACTCCAAATAATTAAACCGTAGTCAACAATGGATAAAACAAAACAATTTACGAGTAGCTTGAAAATGTCAAAGCTTATGTATCTTTTTAGGGAAAGTATACAGTGGATCGCGGAAGACATTTTTTTCATGACAAAATTAATGCGCATTCGGCAGGATGAGGTGAGTCTCACTTCTTTAATTATTCCTACCTATCTATATTTCTTCTTATGTTTAACCTAACAGATGCTAAACTTCGGTGTTTGATGGATGGGTCTCCATAAATAAAATGCAATACAAATAATTAAACAAGCTGAAACGACGTGATGCGTTTGGAATGTTTTAAAACATATGCTAGCGATTGTAAAGTGAATTTAGATATTGTAGGCTAGTTGTTTTCCAGGGTGGTATGTTTAGCACTATCGTAACTTTCGGAAAAAAATAACAACTCCGTATTAGTTTCATTTTATTTTAGTTTTTTAATTCTAACAGTGGTTAGTAAATAAAATCTTGAGGTAGAAAACGCATTTTGTAATCACTGTCTTTATACAGTGTTTAGGTCGGTCACGTTGAACGGAGGTGGTGCCTGAAGTCAGAAATTAAATAGGACGAGGATTCCTTTCTACAGGCAGTTCAGACTCAAACTCGCGGTACACTGGGTACACATATAGTTGCATCCGTTAATCCTAATTAACATCAGTTTTATATTATACTTAAGGATTCATATCCCTAGACGGCAAGATACTGTTGTGAGTAGCTCGAACTTCGAAGTGCTGTGTGTGAAGAGTTGTTTGGCAAAACGGGATAAGTCCATTTTTTTCAAAAATGAGATTATATGCGTAACGTGTACTATCCAACTAGTTACGTTACTGTGTTGAATGGTAAAGGTCAAAGTTCAACCAAAGCTATTTTTTTGAATGGTCAGTGGTCAAAATTTCGTTTTTTAGCAAAACGGAATAAGTCCATTCAAAGATTTATGGCAAAACGGGATAAGTCCACCTAAAACATGCATTTCTGATTTAACTCTGGTTTTTGAGTATTTTCGTAGCTTGTAGAAGACACTTCACGGGCGTAAATTTTATATGCAAGACAAAATTTAAAAAGTTTGTATTACTCAAAACTATTAAAATTTCATCGCACGGACTTTTTCCTCCTTGGCAAAACGGGATAAGTCCACAAATTAAATTTTTTGAAAATTTTCTACAAAAATTCAGATTCAGCCTAGATAAATGAAACTACGTGTTAACGCTTCGTCAGTTAAAGTACCTATAGACAAACATTGACTTAAAAAAATAATGACGTCGCCTTTTATTTAATTATTCGTTGTTCCTGTAAAAATTTTCTTTGACGGACTTATCCCGTTTTGCCAAAAAACTCTTCATTTACAACTTACCTTAAGCCTTAAATTATGTAGTTTGAACATGTTATCAAATTCGTGGTGAATCAAACATCGAACATTGTCGTAACCAGTGAATCAATTTTGCAAGTTTACTACCCAGTGCTTTATTTATGTGACGTTAAAGTGTAGCTTATGGTAATCATGGTTTGATGACTTTTACCTACCGTTAATGTTATGTGATGATTACAATTACCATTATCTTTGTAACCCAAAACGTTGTGTCAGCATTCTTAATTATGGATATAACTCTTTGAAACTACTGAAATGTAATTTAATTTGTGACTTCTAATTTGGCCTTCAATTTAAGTTATTTACTATTATAAAATGACTAACTTAATCATTAACTAACACAAAAATGTGCTCATTTATGGCATTCGTGTATGAAATGCATATGTCTTGTAATTAACTTACATTGTAAGTCCAATGCATTATTTATATTTTTTTCAAATGTTACTTGCTACACTAAGATGTGCTGAATGCATCCAAATAGAACAATATGTATTCATTGCTTATAATAAAATATAAATAATATAACAGTTAGTTGTATGAAGAATTGAGTTTAGTGTTTGTTTGTATACATTTCCTGTTTGCATTTTTCTAACCATCCCGCTCCATGAAATACCATGAGAAATACACGGTTGTGCTTTGTGCTTTTATTTATTATAGTTTATTACTCCAAAAGTTCCAGCTTGTAATCCAGTATCCAGTTAAACTTTCTTTAAGCTTGTTTCCTGGGTAACATGTTTTTACCGTAATATTTGAACATCACAAAAAATAATGACAATACAAATGTGCCATGGGGAATAACGGATAGCTGCATTTTAGGTTACTAACAATAGGTGTGTTGAGAAAGTGCGTTATGTTACACACATTAACACAGTCATATAATAATAAATACATATAACATTCATACGATTATGTCATGAAGCCGTATGTATGCACTATCTTTAAGAACTCAATTTGAAGCTTAGAAGCTAGCATCCATAAAAATTAATGACAGCTTATCGTATTCAGTATATTATTATCCATGTGACCCGCTAAACGGTAGTAAATAAGCGTTAATGGAGTATGAGCTGATATTGTCAACTACAATAAATAACGATGGTAAATTGAACTATAAAAGGAGTAACAGAGTAGTGGAGTGTTGGGATGATCTGACAACAAGAGAGTGTCCCTTTCTTAATTTAGTAAGCCTAAACTTCAACTATATTTCAATGACAATGTTTTATATTGTATTTCCTTAATAGTACATAAATTCATCTAGGCCTGAACACGAGAATAAACTTACATTATCATCGGATGACTAACTTATAATTTCGTAATTTAACTGACAACTTCATGTTTTCATTTCGCAATACTGAAATTCCGGTAAACGGACGGACATTTTACTCCCGGACATATTCCTCCCGGATATTTTCCTCCTAGACATTCCCCACCCCCCGGACAATTACCTCCCAACTTGTAACCGAGGACATTTTTCTCCCAGTATCAAAATCACTGCAGTAAAACAAACGAGTGCAATCAACCACACAATCTATGTATTCGTAGCCGCTCTCAATAATATGCAAAATTCGTAAGCTGAAGTGCGTTTAAGCGTCTAGTCGTATTACCCTAAAAATACTAATTCAGAATGTAAACTATGCTTTAACAATCCACTACTATGCAATAATTTGATTACATTAATTTACCATGTTTCTGCCGAAGCTTCGACGGTAAATAACGATAAGCAATTTCCTCAAACTATATCAGTTCTTACCATAAGTAACAAAGTTCAAGTTCGTAACATAAATAGCATTTTCAGGTTTTTAGATGCTGAGCATCTATTGAAATGGTTTTGTCTGTCTGTCTGTCCGTCCGTCCGTTCGTTGGCCGTACTCCACAGGTCACAGTTTTTAAGGGATTTTGTTTGAACTTTTTTTAAACTCTCACAAATGCGCGCGAGAGGAGCCCTATTGTTTTTAAGGGTGATCGAACCAACCAGTTAGCCACAGTAAATAGTTAAATGGACCCATGTCAAAATTTTGTGAAGTGATTTCCTTAAAAACCAAGAGGGCGTGTAAATATTGCTGAATGTTCATGTACATACGTAATTTTAAAGTTCTGCGCGGCGAGAACAAGTATATCTTATAGTAAAGGCCCAATCAATCTCAGCTACAGTTTTCAATGGTCTGTAGTCTGATGTTCCGCTACGCTAGATATGCAGAATGTCGTTGTGTGTGGGGGGGGGGGGGAAGTTAAGGGTGGGTGAGGAGCTTCTAAATATAGTGCAAATTGGCAATTTTTGAATCCACTTACAGGGTACAGTTTTTAGGTGATTTTCTTAAAACCAACGTACATAAATAATTAGGGATCGTCCATAATGACGTCCTTCAAATATCATAGTTTTAGATACCCCCATTATCAAATTTAAAATGTTTAGCTAACTGTTTCACCTATGTGTCACAGACTTACCTATACAGGTTTAAGATATTCAGGGACCGTCCATAATGACGCGCAAATGAAGTCACGTGAAAATGTCTTTTAGACACCCCTACTCAGCTGCTATCGCATTTACATTAGGTAAGCAGGTGAGGGGTGACGCGCAAATGACGTCACGTGAAAATTTATTTTAGACACACCCACCCAGCTGCTATCACATTCACATTAGGTAAGCAGGTTAGGGGTGACGCACGAATGACGTAACCTGAAAATTTCTATTAGACACCTCCACCCAGCTGCTATCGCATTCACATTAGGTAAGCAGGTTAGGGGTGACGCACGAATGACGTCACCTGAAAATTTCTTTTAGAAACCCCCACCCAGCTGCTATCGCATTTACATTAGGTAAGCAGGTAAGGGGTGACGCGCAAATGACGTCACGTGAAAATTTATTTTAGACACACCCACCCAGCTGCTATCACATTCACATTAGGTAAGCAGGTTAGGGGTGACGCATGAATGACGTCACCTAAAAATTTCTTTTAGACACCCCCACCAAGCTGCTATCACATTCACATTAGGTAAGCAGGTTTGGGGTGACGCACGAATGACGTCACGTGAAAATTTCTTTTAGACACCCCCACCCAGCTGCTATCGCATTCACATTAGGTAAGCAAGTTAGGGGTGACGCGCAAATGACGTCACGTGAAAATGTCTTTTAGACAACCCCACCCAGCTGCAATCGCATTCACATTAGGTAAGCAGGTTAGGAATGACGCACAAATGACGTCACCTGAAAATTTCTTTTAGGAACCCCTATCCAGCTGCTATCGAATTCACATTAGGTGAGCAGGTTAGGGGTGACGTGCAAATGACGTCACGTGAAATTGTTTTTTTACAATTCCACCTAGATGTAATCGCTTTCTTATTGGGTCAGCAGGTTAAGGGTGACGCGCAAATGATGTCACGTGAAAATTTCTTCTACATGTCGCGGTCCTTAATAACGTACTTCAAATACCATAGTTTCTAGTATCCCCTGTCCTAACTTTGAATTTGTTTCCATCCTATTTTAACTACATGTCACGTACTTACTTATATGCGTTATAGATATTCAGGGATTGTCTATAATGACGTCATTCAAATATCATAGTTTTTTGGACCCCTATTTTTAACTTTAAAATTTATCCTAACCTTTTTTTAACTTCTTGCCACGAACACTCGTATATGGCTAATTGATAGTAAAGGAGACTTTATAAATGGCGTCATTTGTAAATCCTGCAATTTTCAAAAATATTTTAGTTTTTAAACTACATGCTACGTACTTTCATACATCGCTTAATGATGGTAGCGAAGCCTCCATGAATGACGTCATTTGTGAATGGTGCAATTTATGAAAAATTTTCAGCTATATTTAATTACATGCTACGCACATTGGTATATGTCTTATTGATTGTAGGGGAGCTTCCATAAATCTTATATCATCTTTTAGCGGAATCATACATTGTCTTGCGCCATTGTTAAAGCTCAGCATCTACTTCGGGCCAGCCCACGGTCGACAAATCCGGCGCGAAGCGCCGGATTTTTTCGTGATAATTTCAATCTGCGGTTAAAGTTATCATTGAAATGGCACTATAAATAATAACTTCCAGAGGTGGAAAAAAGTTAGTGTTCGAGGGATACTTGCATATAAAACACAAAGATATATCCTTACACAGTAAGTTTAATATTTAATGCTCATCTTACATTCGTAGCTTTTGATTAAGGAATATTTAGGTTATCATTATTTTATACAAGTGGGAAATATTTTAGTTCATCAGTTACACAGTATTTTTTCGGAAACTCTTCAAATTCGTAAATTACACTTCTAATGTGTGTAGTACTTATGAATTTGGATTGTTTTGCGGCATATGTATAATGCATTGAATGGTTCTATTTTGACATTTTTTGTTTTTACTATACCTATTCTTTCATATATACTTCCATTAGTAATAAAAATCGGTCTTACAATTAGTGGAATACATGCATACTGTATCCCCTTAATACCTGGGAAAATTCCAAAACGATTATAATTTTTGAAACAGTGTGTGGCTAAAATATAAACATTCTGCCTATCTCATGATACCCTTGAATTTATTAAACTCGAAATTCCGAAACAAAAATCGGTAATTCCCCGATTTTACCAGTTTAAACTGGTCCTCAGTTAATTAAATTAGTCTCCGGTGGCAGAGTCTCCAGTATATTTCATAGCTCAAAACATAGGGAAAACATTTAGCTCACGTAGGAAAAGTATGAAATTTTGCCAGAGCGGGTCTGGCCAAAATAGTTACATTCGATTACGCTTTAATTATTTTTAACTGTAATAGTAAATGTGGAGCTATCCTTTGGTCATTTCTTCCAGTTTGATGGGGAAAGTTGTCTCTTCAAATATTGGTGGCGGCGACTCCTTTTTAGATGCTGAGCAAGCATCAATTGGAATGGCGTTGTATGTCTGTCTGTTTGTCTGTATGGCTGTAGGTCGCACGCTACAGGTCACATTTTTGAACCGATTAAATTAAAAAAACTTTCAATCGTCCACAAATGCGAGGGAAAAGTGCTGTAAAGTTTTTGGTTATGATCTGGCCAGGCATCTAGCCGCAATTAATATTTGATTGGACCAAGAATTAATATCATGTTTCAGGATTTCAGGATTTGTGGACCGGGGGCCCGAAGTAGATGCTGAGCTTAGAGCGACTTCGTTCCATCACTGGAAGACAACATGTTTGTACTAAGGCTAACATAATATGCAAGCAGTTAGCACGGGTGAAAACCAGTTAGGTATGTATGTATGTATGTTGGAAGTATCGTACTTTCAGGCCAAAGCCTATTGCACACTTCGAACAATTTACTCTACTGCTTACTCTTCAGAGATACACTATATACAGACTAGTCCGAGTGTACTCTTTGAGTTTGCAGACTTGTAAATTATGCTTAAACTTACTTGGGAAGTTATACCTATTGCTTACAGGCTGTCTTAAAGCCGCGCGGTTAGAGACACGATATTTAAGCTCCTAGTTAAGGAAAGGAGACATGAGTTACTGTTTATTTAACAAGGCCTACACAGTCCAGAAGCAGTATCAGTTACCGTGGAGTGTCAGATCCACAGCAAAGGAATACGCTCTATGCCTCTCCTCACCTTGCCTAAGTATGAGGCTGTTATTCTATGAGACGACCTTCGCCAGTGCTATATCGAATTGAGGAAGAGAAGACATCTAGTGATCGGACAGGTTCTAGTGACGCACCACGAGTTAAGCACAGGGGACTTTATTACTGCCCCATTAAGACTCGGCTCCGTCCCGGTCGAAGTGCTCACGTGCTTCAAGGAGCTCGTGCCTCCGCTCACAGATGTCCATAGTCGCTTATCATGTAGCCACTTTTTACTTCCCTGTCTATCCCACACTATTGCCTCTATTTCCTCTCTTCTCAGCACATTGACGAGCCAGCAGAAAACAGCCACGTGAAGAACTAGTGGATTAGAGTATCTCGCATGCAAAATGTATTGCTACATATGCTTTTCGCTCATCGACGACTCCTATCTCGACATGCACCGTGCACCACTGAGCCCACTAGCCCTCCCTAAAAACCAGTTAGGTACGAACTCTGTTGGTAATAGTGGTTCGGATATAAGTTCTGCCGTTTCCAGTTGGCTGGGATAGAATAACTCCGGTACGAGTGATCCAGGTGCGAGTGTTGATGATAGGAGTGGGCCGGGCACGAAAGGTCAAAGGTGCTAGCACAATCGCGCTCGGTAGAATTAAAACAGCTACAAGTTGGCTTTGTGCGATTGGATCCGTATAAAATGGGAACAGTAGGAGCGATTTTGGTACGATTTGGCTCTGTAAAATTAGCACCGGCTTGAGTGGTGCTGGCACGAATTTTGCTGATTGCTGTTGGCCTAATGTAACAGTAGTTTTACTGGTTCTGTGGGTCCAGTAACAGTAGAACAAGTAAAAGATGGCTGGGTACGAAATGTATCGGTACAAAAACGATTGGGACACGAATTTTCTAATATCGTATGCTATTAAAGTTTAAATAAATAAAGCGTTACTAGCAGGGGCCAGGTACCAATGACGCCATCTAGATTTAACAAAATTTTGAACCCACTCTTCTGCCTTGGTACCTTGTATAATAATAACATATCTATACCGTGGTATGTCTTGTTTTTTCAAAGTGGCCCACCCTCAACTTTAGTGACGCCATTTGTGGTCTGTCCCTATCAGCCGACCATACCTTCCTGTTCTACCTGTAGTCTGTGTGAATGCCCATAGATTGTAACCAAATGGGGTTGGTTAGTACTTCAGATCAACTCGGCTACAGGTTTTAGTAATATGCTTCGCTTCCCTGTATTTATCTATGCGACAGACCCTGGTACCTCGCCTTCTGGTACCTACTACTTCTATTCCCGCTTGCCGTAGGAGTTAACCAGACTTAGGATGCCCAGGATGGAGAACTTCTATAACTAAGTACACCAGGGAGTGCGAGTGTTTGAACAAAACTGTACCTACAATTCAAAATACAAAGTACCTACGTATGTATGTACGTAGCATGTAATGTAAGGAGCACTCAGAGCCGACACAAACTCGGTTTTTGTACGTGAATGAAATAAGGTGTAAACCATTTTGAGAGTTGGTCCATTTAACTGCTAATTGCAAAAAAATTACATAATAGATCATGCCCAAAAACTATACAGCACATCTACATCGCATTTTTGAGCGTTTAGAAGTTGTTTGAATATAATAAGTTCAAAAATGCGACATGTAGCGTAGGACAATGAAAAGGGGGACAGACGGACAGACACACAGACGGACGGACAAAACAATTTCATTAGATGCAGCTAAAGCTTAGTATCTAAAAAGGTCCGGCAATACATGGATGTACTTACGGAGCTGAGAGCTTGTCAAGTTTCGCCCCAATTAAAATACACGGAAATTTTCACGAATTTTCATTACTAGTAAAGGTACTTATCTAAAATGTACGTTCTTAGGGCAGCCTGGTATAGTGGTTGTGGGTTTGGGACTGCAGTGCGGAATTGTAAAATCTCCATGCTCATCAGGTCTGGGATTCAGGCTTCGTCCAGCGTTTCGGCATCCGCCTTCCTCATTACCTGCCAAGTAAATGGCTCATACATGGTAACGGCTTGTCCGTAAATGACTTCATTCAAATTTCACCATTTTGCGGATCCCCCTTTTTATTACTTCATTTCACGGACATGCCTATATGGCTCAAAGATGGTAAGGGATCGTCCGTAAATGACATAATTCAAATTTCACCATTTTACGGATCCCCTTGTTTCACTACATGTCACGGACATACCTGTATGACTCAAAAATGGTAAGGGATCGTCCGTAAATGACGTCTTTCAAGTATCAAAATTTTTTCATTTCATCTCAATAATTTAGAGATGGCCCATAAATGACGTCACCAAAATTATTACTAATTTATGACCCCCTAACTCCATGTCATCACAATAATTCAGGGATGGTCTGTAAATGACGTCAACCAAATTATCAATTATTTTGTACCACTTCACTCCCATGTCATCACTTTAACTCAGGTATGGTATATAAACGATGTCAACCAAATTATGACTAATATATTACCGACCCACTCCTATGTTGTGATTTTAACTCAGGAATGGTCCATAGGCAATGTTCACCAAACTATTACGTATTTAGTAATGCCCCACTCCATATCATTGCAACAACTTTATGGCCTATAAATGATGTCAACCAAATTATCTCTTATTTATTACCGACCCACTTATCGAAGAAAGCAAAAATAAAGGTAATTTCTACCCCCCCCCCTAATTTCTACGCGTATAGTTTGAAATGGTGCATTCGTTTTCCAAAGAAGTTTTTTGCCCCAACCCTGCCTCCTTGGTTCCGACATCGGTGTCAGGGATGGTCCATAAATTATGTCAAGTAAATTATCACCAATTAAGTACCACCCTAGTCCAGATTTGAAGCTTCTTTTGAAATGGTTTTGTATGTCTGTCTGTCTATCCAATCTGTCTAGTAAGCAAGCTATAGGTCGCGCTATTAAACTGATTTTATTCAAAATAAGAGTTTTATTGAAACAATGATGCTAAAAATATATTTAGAAATAACGTTGCTGTTTCAATGAAATGTCTATACTTCATAGGTCATCTTTTAGTGTGCCTGAAATTATCTTCCCCCTTTGTTGAAGACAATGTTCGCTGAAGTTTAGCATATACTTCGGGCCCCCGGTCGACAAATCCGGCGCGATTCGCGCCGGATTTTTTTGATTGATTGATTGAGCAGTCTTTAACGCAAGCAGAGGAAGTGAATATTGAAAAACAGGCTCATTGTAACCCATGCATTCTTTACTTCATTGACAAGTACCATTTGAAGAAGTTGGAAGTGGTTGGACTTCTTGTTGGAGCTAGGGGAACTATTACTGGTTTCTTTGAATCATTTCGTAAAGAACTGCGCCTTCCTTCAAGAATGATAGAAGAAATAGTAGTTGCTACAATTAGAGGATCCTGCCGAATCGCTCATAATCATTTATATAATATGAATTTGTCTCATAGCTAATGTTAAATTGTTGATTTATATTTTCCCATTGAAAAATCATAATTATTTTTGAAAGACGTTTTTTGTTCTTACTGTGTCTAAATGGCAAGCGTAATAGTGACGCCAGTTGTAAATAAATATTTTCTCTCTCTGTAAATTTGTACTTTTGAAAACAAAACTTTTTGTCCGACGTGGCAGACTAATATTTTGCTGAATTCCAAAATAAATTCTGGCTATTCTGGAGTCTGCAGCGTTATGTGCTAAGCTGCTGAATTCAAACTGAAAGTCAAAATGGTAAAATCAAATCAATAATGGGCGTGGAATATTAGAAGTCATTGTATTTTTTATATCTCCAGTGCATTTCTGCAGTACGTGTGTAAGATGGAGACAGGACAGGAAATCTTTGCACGCAAATTACATCTCCTGGAATATGTCTCCGGTTTGCGGCAAAACAATGCGACATGTTATATGATTTGCGATGGTTGATTTTAGTTAGATTATACATTTACAAGGAGTAGGCCAACCGATATCGAATTTCTTTTCCCCTGACATTCTGCGTTTAAATTATAATTGAAAAATACAAGATACTGCTTTAGTGTTTTAATCCTTTTACACTTTATTTATTGCAAATAAACTATTTGACGTGAATTACCCTTAAGGACCCATCTGTTAGAAGTTGGAAAGGGTGGCGGAAGTTTTAAATTAAAGCGAATATTAATGGCATAACATAACATTCTTATCTCAATTGCTCTTGTACCGGAACTTCTCATACCAGACATACTAGTACTCAACCAAATGGTAGCTGTGGCTATGGCTGTGCTGCTGTTACAAGGACAAGCATGAATTATCGAAATTCGTGCCGGCTCTAATTTTACAAAGCCTATTGGCAACCAAATTGCTTCTACTGATCAATTTAATACCTTGCTACTAGTAAATGTGCTAATGTGACCAAGCTCGCTTGTACACCGCCCACCTCATTCATACACTCTTAGACTTCGATTTCACTGCCAACTTATCCATGGGTAACTTATCTATAGGTAAGTTATCTATGGGTAAACTGCGATTTCACACAGTTTTATCCATGGGTAACTTGAAGATATCTATAGGTAAACTGCTGATGGATATCGTGATTTCACTACTAAACTATCCGTAGATATCTTTTGTGACACTTAAGTTTACATAAAAAGTTTAAAAAATAATTAGAAGTATGTCCTGGGTAGAATTTCATTTTTAATTTGTGTGACTCGATTAAAAATAGAAATGAATTTATAATTAGTAATAATTGCTACGCTGTGTTCCCAAGTTGTATTAATTAATCAGCAACGTCAAATTCAGCCAAGTATACTCGGTTAATAACTCTGCTGACTCAGTATTTTTAAAAACGACGGAAAAAGCAATATAGATAAATTATTAAGGCAAATTTAATTGTAGCTACACAATAAACAAAATACGTGTTGTTTGTACATTATTGCGGACACATTATCATTTATAAGGTGCAAAATACTTAAGCAATTATAATATTATGGCAGGAAAAAGACCTGGTTTTTCGATATGCACAACAAATTTTGGGAAATGTCAACATGGACCAAGTACGATTTAAAAATAAATATCATCTAGAAAGGTCAACTTTTGATTACATTGTTGACGGCAAGATATTGAAAAACAAACTACACAGCTCCAGATTTGACATTAATTACTGCTTAATTTTTCTGTACTCCTTTTTCAATGAGTCCTACTTTGACCTAGCGATAGCACCATCGCAATCCCTTGATAGTTCTTGGGCTAGACTGGCCCAACTAATTTTATGACTTCTCATCCCCTTTGAAATTGATCGGACCATTTGCTGCTATTAAATAAACTAATATGCTCATTAATTTCATTGCAGGACCAGTTCTTTGTTCTGTTATTTCCAGATTCCGTTTCCATTTTTTCAGCAAAGATTTTATTAAATTATGATTTATTCGACCTAATATAACACACTAAATCAAATATAAAAGTATAATTCTTTGGTGGAACAATCCATGCACGTGAAGAAAAGGAAATGTCAGTTTAAAGCCCTACCCAAGACACAATATGTTACATAATGTTAAATTAACACCCAACCCAAGACACAAAATGTAAATCACGATTTTTCCAAAAAAAGCAAACACCTGATCAATTTATGAAACTGGCGTCAAAACGCAAGAATATCTAGAAAAAAACTTAACTAATATATCTATAGATAGTGCAATTTCACTTGGACTTTATCCATAGACTAGAGATATCCATCAAACTTACCCATGGATAACTTTTACCCATAGATAGGGACTTATCCCCGGGATAGCTGCGATTTCATTCACTATCCATGGATAACTTACCTATAGATAAAGTTATCCATGGGCAAAGTTGGCAGTGAAATCGAAGTCTTACCAAGCCCTCTCATACCGGCGCTATTCCCACTGTGCCTATTCAAAACAGCACTATTTGAACCCTGATCTTTGCTAGCAGCAATGCTCGTACCCAGCCCAACTGTACCAGAGGTTATTTTTCCAAGCTAACTTTTGCCCAGCATACTAGTACTAGTTAAACCCGTAACTACACTCGTAACCAGCTCCTACCGGCGCTATTCATACCAAGCCCACTCGTTCGGGTCTATTAACTCATGTATACAAGAGTATCCAGTAAATTTGTAATACTGCTTCATATAGAAACTCTTGTGTATAGAAGCATTGCCAAATAGAATGCACTCCCTTATAATGTAAATATTTTGAACATTCAGTTTGTAAAAAATTTTGCAAGTTTCTCAAAGTCGTTCTTTCTGTCACTTCTTATTAACTGCCTACCACTGTAGCGATTGCTGCCGTAGGCAGCGGGCCTTACCATTCTGCCCTAACCGACCGATCTTAGGCTGCAGGTTTGCGTCTGAGTTGTTGTATTATTTTTGTAGTCAGTTATTCATGTAACTACATTCATGTTTACATAATATGCAACACAGAAACTAGTTAACTCAGTCTAACACATTACAGTGTAAATCCCTAACTAAAATTTGGGTAGAACGTTATAACACCTTCTGCTGTCGATGTTGGAGTAACACAAAAATAAGTTACAAATTAACACCTATGTGGTTAATTTGCTTTTATTTTTCTAAGCGTGTAGATTAAATGAGCACTCCCACCATGGGGTGCTCAAGAATCATATACATCCGTACATTAATACACGGCTCTAATATATCGCGAAAGATTGGATCAAAGGATATAAGCAGTAAGTGGGTTACCCTAGCCCGGATTTCCAAGTTGGCAAAAAGATTTTCAAAAATAGCCTTAAAACATAAGAATGCAATGAACTTTAGCCATTTTTGTAGCTTACCAAATTTAGCTACTTGGAAAAATGGGCTGCAAATTTTGTGACTTTCAAAATTGTTGAAAAAATCAACAAATATGGCTAAAATTTATTGAATTCTTACGTTTTTTAGGCTGATTTTAAAATTCTGTTTCGAGAACTTGGAAATCCGGGCTAAAGTAACCCTCATACTACTGCTTTACCGTACAATGACATGATATATTAGTGCAATTGCATCTCTTTTTAGCTTGCTTGATTGTTTATGAGCCTCATTGAGTTGTCATCAACTAAGTTCAACTAAACTACGAGCACTGTTTTAGTGATTGACACTAGATCAGTGCAGATAACAGATAAGTGCAGATAACACAAAATTACATAAAACAAATACATCAGTTAAATAGCCTGATTATTTTTAAATATAGTTGAGAAATTTAGATCATGTAGATAGTAAATAATTTGGCTTCCTTCTATTTAACAAGTGCTTGTAAATTCTAGGTTAACTATGCTAAGCGACTGCTGAAGGTTTTGTATGTCAGACGGTATTTAATTACATGCCTTAACTTCTCTAAAATTCATTTTTTAGATGCTGAGCTTTATAGGAATGGCTCTGTCCGTCTGTCTGTCTGTCGATATTTTTTTTTGTCGTGCTCCACAGGTCACAGTTTTCAACTTAAATTGTTCAAATAAATTTTAAATGATAGTAAAAAAAATGGAATAGCACCCTATTGTTTTTTGTAACGATCACATTAATAGTTTGTCCGCAATTAGCAGCTGAGTGAACCAAAAATCAGAATTCTGTGTCGGCATAAAAAAATCCGGCGCTTCGAGCCGGATTTGTCGACCGGGGGGGCCCGAAGTAGATGGTGAGCTTACAGCGAATAATTGCTTTATTAAAGGAGTAGAACCCTATTGTGGCAACGCTGAAACTACGAAAGCGCCTAACTTCACTTTAGCTTCTACTTGAATTTCGAATTTGATAAAGTCGCAACAAATAACTGGGGGATTATTCAAATAATAATACTTATTTAGTTATTATTGAACGATCCGTGTATGTATTCTTGTAATATCCTGCGTCCAAAGTATCTGTTTACCTAATTTTTGAAAAAATGCAGAGCGGATCCCTAAAATAGTGATATTTAGATGACGTCATTTATGGAAGATCCCAGTATGAATACTGGAAGCATTCCATTATATGGGTACCCGTTTACCTCATTTTAAAACTAATGACAGGCAAGATACTTGAAATCGTAATATTTAAAAAACGCCATCTATGAACGATCTCTGTATGAATACTAGTAAAATCATATGTTGAGGACATACGTCCACCTAATTTCTGAACTAATTACAGGGGGGATCTCTAAAATATTAAAATTTGAATGACGTCATTTACGGACGATCCCCGTACGTAAGCTTGTAAAATTCAATGTTAAGGATACAAGTTTACTTAATTTTAGAAACTAAAGGCATGGGAATCTCTAAAATGGTAAAATTTGTATGACGGCCTTTAGTGACAAACCCTGCATGCATACTAGTAAAATCCTATGTTAAGGATAGATGTAAACCTAATTTCTAAACTTATGACCTTGGGGATCCCTAAAATAGTAAAATTTGTATGAAGTCATTTATGGACGATCCCTGCATGCATACTAGTAAAATCCTATGTTTAGGATATATGTCAACCTAATTTCTAAACTTATGACAGTGGGGATCCCTAAAATAGTAAAATTTGTATGACGTCATTTATGCACGATCCCTGCATGCATACTATAAAATCCTATGTTAGGATATATGTCAACCTAATATATAAACTAATACCTGCCTTGATGTATACAAAGTTGCACTTGGGTAAGAATAAACGAGAAGTTCAAACTTTCATGTCATTCGGCCGCCAATCACGTGAATGTCTCATTAAATAATGTGATTGGTTGTTGGATGCCCATAGATTTTACACCCGGTGTTTTTAAACGTACAAAAGTATATGGGCAAACTTGGAGTCGGAGCGTATGTACGTAAATGTAACCTAAAGCGAGCTGAGACCTGGTTTTTAACCTCGCTCAAAATAAAGTGTTAAAAATTTTGAGAGTTGGTCCATTTAACTGCTCATTCCAAAAGACCCATTGCGTGGATCGTTACCAAAAACTATACAGCTCATCTAAATCGCATTTGTAAAAGTTTAAAATTTATTTGAATCTAATTGGTAGAAAAATGTGACCTGTGGCGTACAACAACGGAATGAAGGAGATTCAGACAGAAAGGAGGACGGACGGACAAAACCATTTTATAAGATGCTCTATGAGCTAAAGCTCAGCATCTAAAAAGGGACGACTTTACATGTCATGCACATACCTACCTGAGAGCTTGTCAAGTTTGGCCTGATAAAATACACATGGAAAGTTTTCTCGGATTTCCATTAGTAGTAAAGGTACTTCTACTAATATGTACGTTCACAGGGCAGCCTGGTATAGTGGTCGTGGGATTGGGACTGCAATGCTCATGACCAGGGTCCGCGCTTCGAACACCAGCTCAGGCATTCGGGATTCTTCTTCCTCACCATTTGACAGATTCCTATTCATTACTACAGGTCCCAAACATACGCACGAAAATATGCTATAGATGGTGACGGATCGTCCATAAACGACGTCCTTCACATGTTATAGTTTGTGGTACCCCCATTTCTAACTTTAAATTTTTTTCAAATCTGTTTTAACTTAACTACTTGTAATGTAGTAGTAGTAGTAGTAGTAGTAGTAGTAGTAGTAGTAGTAGTAGTAGTAGTAGTAGTAGTAGTAGTAGTAGTAGTAGTGTTGCACTATTGTATTCTCGGGTATTACCCATATACAGTGCTATTTATTATATGAGATTTCGACTCGTGAGACGGAACATTGAATGTTTCCGCTCGCTGAGACATTACTCAATCTTTCTACTGTGCTTAATTGCTAAGCTTAACTCTAGATGGTGACTTTGTTGCCGTCGACCTGTTTGTAGCAAGTGAATTAAATTGGACTACTCCAGTTAATACTCTTAAGGCGTTCTGTCTGTAAAGATCAACCACGCGGAAGGAGTGCCAACAACTCCCGCGAGGAGGTTTTACTCCTGTTTACCTATACTAAGTATAGAGAATATAATCTAATAAGACGACCTCTACGTTGGCCCTGTTTTACAGAGGGAGAATATAATACAGGGGAATCGAACCGACACACCATGACGTCGAATATTTGAGCCGAAATTTCAATATGCCATTAAGGTCCAGCTCCGTTTATAGCTACCGAGTCGGAATCAGATCTGCTACGGATAACTGTGAAACCACTCATCATCGAGCATGACCGGCCGGGCCAGCCCCCACTGTAACAGGCGGCTACATAGAGAGACAGTAGAAAATATTCTCTGCGAAGTACATGTGGATTAGGAAATCATCACCACCACCGGGATTCGATCTCCGTATCTCTGCACACTCCGTAGTGTCACGAGCCCACATGTACTCCCTATACTTGTAATGTAGTACATGTAATGTACACGCACATTTTACCATTTTTGGGACCCCCACTGTCATTAGTTCAAAAATTAGGTTGACATATCCTCAACATAGGATTTGACTAGTATGCATGCAGGTATCGTCCATAAATAACGCCAAACAAATTTTACCATTTTAGGGACCCCCACTGTCATTAGTTCAGAAATTAGATTGACACATATCCTCGACATAGTATTTTACTGGTATGCATGCAGGGATTGTCCAACAATTACGTCATACAAATATTACAATTTTAGGGACCCCCGCTTTCATTAGTTCCAAAATTAGGTTGACATATATACTCAACATAGGATTTTACTAGTATGCTTGCAGGGATCGTTCGTGAATGACGTCACAAAAAATATCACTTGTTTATTGAGATGGTCTGTAAATTACGACATAAAAAATATTACTTGTTTATTGGGATTGTCCGTAAATGACGTCACAAAAATATCACTCGTCTATTGAGATCGTCCGTAAATCACGCTACAAAAAACATTACTCGTTTATTGGGATGATTTGTAAATGACGTCACAAATAATATCACTCGTTTATTGGGATTATATGTAAATGGCGTCACCTGAATTATGTATCAGGTAAACGTATATCTTCAAGCCATCAATACCCAACTCAAATTATTAACCAGACATGACAGAATTTTTACAAACCTAGCCGTACCACTCGTACATATGGTTCACCGTATGCATCAAATCTCGTTCCTAACCCACTCGTGCAGGTGCTTTTCTTACCAAACCCACTCACATTGGCACTAGGCGTGCCAAGATAACTCAAACCTGCACCAACCTCTCTCGTACTAGCGCAATTCTCAACAAGATCTTTCAAGCCGCTTGTACCCTGCCAAATGGTACCATCAAAGTTTGTACCTAGCACACTCGTACCGGCGTACCAACTCAAACCTGTGCTGTTTCAAAACCCACTTGTACCAGTACCACTCAAATCCTGTCCATTTTCGCCAGCAAAACTTGTAACATAGCCAGCTTTCACGGACACTAACTGCAAGGACTTTATGTTAGCCTTCCTGTATAAACAAAGTTTTTCACTGATTTAAACAATTCGCTGTAAGCTCAGCATCTACTTCGGGCCCACGGTGGACAAATCCGGCGCGAAGCGCCGGTTTTTTAAGTTTTGTAATTTCTACATTTCTCACAATATTTAAGTATTTAACTATGTCCTCGCTCTTGTTATTTTTATTGCTTCCTCAATTTTAAAACGTATGCAGATATTCAACGTTATTGTTGTATTTAGTTTTTTTTATTTGTTTAGTGTTTTTAAAATAAATATTAGCAAAACGTTCATCATTCTTTAGGATGCCGATGATAAAAAAGCTATTACTGTTATTTAAATTTTTTGATTTGAACTCAAAAATAGTTTTTATACAATGCATTCTGTCAGAATTCTGAATATTAGACAATATATTTATTTTTGTGAACATATTTCTAAATTACCCACTCTTGGCCCTTTCAACGTCTGCATTTAGGTTATGTCTAAGTTTCTTGTATTGATTTCACAATTGGTTCTCTTTACACAATACAGGATTACGTAGTTTCCGGAGTAATATTAAACAAAACAAAGAACAATAAATGCTTAGTTGTAGAACTGCTAATACATAAAAAAAATAGCCACTAATAAGGAAAAAACAGACTTTCTTCATTTGAATGGACAAACGCTTTGAAAATGATTGGAAATCGTATGCCAGTAAACGCCACACCAAGGATCTTTCCGCTGCAAACATGGTTGCAGCCAGACAGAAACCGTAGGCCATATCCTTGGAAAGTATTCCCGGGAGAAGTTAGTAAGTAACAACCGACATCATGCCGTACGGCGTTTGATTGCTAATGCTATGAACAAGTCTATGTGGAAAGTTTTGCAAGAGGTAGAATGTATAGGAGAAGGTTCAAGGCGCATTGATATTATTGCTTACAACCAACACACACAAAGTTACAATTGTACACTTATTACTGTTTTGTTTTGTTGCCATACTTTATATTTCGTATTTCATCATTTACTTTGAATTCTTGATGTGATTTATATAGATAAAATGTATCACTATCTATCAACACAATGTATTGGCAATAATACTATTTGATAATTTAAAGTTGGGTCTTCTTTTACTGGTGTTTTAGTAATTTTTTAATTAGTTAGTATTAAGTAGGCGTGCTTGGGTGAGCGGTTAGGACTGCAGACTGTAACGAACCTTAGTCTCATACCTGGCGTCGATCATTGGCCACTGCTAAACGTTTACGGCTCGGTATTGTACGGTTAACGTCACTGGTTATTGTTTGATTGAAATCCAATTTCCTTCGGTGCTCCTTAATGATCACTACTTGCTGTACGGCCTAGGGAACGAACAAAAAGGGTTGAAATATACATTAGCGTACATACATATTTACAGTGTATGTACGCTAATGTATATTTCATCCCTTTTTGTACGTACCCTTTAAATGCGTTTTTACATGGGACCATTCAACAAATATTTTTTGAATACTGGTTGGTTCAATCAACCCCAAAAACAATATGGCACTTTGCCCTTGTATTTGTAGTCGTTAAAAAGTTGTTTCAAGAAAATCATTTAAAAACTGACGTTTGGAGCATGACTAACAGAGAGACAGATCGACGGACGGACAGAAGGACGGACATTCCCATGTGAATAGATACTTGAGCTCAGCATCTAAAAACTATTAAAATATATGCCCAAACGAGTGATATATTTTGTGACGTCATTTATGGACGCTTACTCCCCCTCCCTCCCTCCCCTCCCCTTCACCTCAAACTTGCTTGTTAATGCTGGAACCGATGCTGTAAGATGTACTTGTTCTTGTACTTTAGTGGCGCGCGAAATGAAAGAAACGAAGTTTTACCAGCCATTTACCAGAATTTACCTGTGAATACGTATGTACGCTTATGTTAGTTTTACCAGTTTTTCTTTGTATCCTTTAAATGCGTTTTGACATGGGTCCATTTAACCGTTAATCGTAAAAGACTGGTTAGCCCGATCAACTCCCAATACTCTGGGCACTTTTCCCTCGCATTTGTGGTCGTTTAAAAGTGGTTTGAAAACAATCGGTAAAAAACTGTGACCTGTAGAGCATAAAGAACAGACGGACAGGCAGACAGACAGATGGACATGACCATTTCAATAGATGCTTAAGCTCAGCATCTAAAAACCATTGAAAATGTTTTTCAGTGGTTTCAGTAATTATTAGCACTATACGCATGTACATACTCTTACCTTGTCTTACTGTGCGTTTATAAATACAGAGTAATTCTAACATGTGATGATGTGATCACATGTCTGCCTTCAGTACTTACTAGTTAGCATTAAAACATAGGCATTGGGTCGGGCACATACTGATATAACCGGTAACTCGGGGAAATCGTTCTAAAGCGATCAGTAATAATGAAAGATTGCTGTACATCCACGGTCTATAAATGTAGGTAGGTATCTACATAACAAACTTTCTTGCCAACAAAAAGCTAGAATGAGACTCCAATCCAATGACTGAGGTTCGGGCAATTTCGGAATTGCACCGGGAGGATAAAATTTGCTCGGAATAAAATCAATAAAATTTACTTTAAAGATACTACGCAGGTTTACTAAGAACTTCATAAACAATACCTACACATTGTTCCGGGGTGGGAATGGGAATCCTATAAAAGGCACTTGAAGTTTGGAAATATAAACTATTTTGGAGATAATTTAAATAAATTAAAGAGTTTAGAGTGAAAGACAGTTAAAACATGTGCAGTGTGCAGTATCCAATTAATCTGACCAATACAAAACAAACCGCTCAGTACATAAACATTTTTGTATGGTCCTGCTTGCGGTGACTAAAATATTCAGTTTTAGAAATTATGAAAACGATCTTTCTAAGACGCTTAACTTTGTTAAGAAGCAAATAAAATCAAGCTGCAAAATAAATTAACCACCCACTATGGTGTTTATATTGAAACATTAGAGAATTAATAACAATTAGGTATTGATTTCATTAAGTCCTATAGTATAATATACTTGTAAAGGTGTTTTAGAGATAGAAAAACTATTATACATAATTTCAGTAAAGTTGAATGTTAACACTTAAATTAATCAGTTTTGTTATTTATTTTTGGTTATGAGATTTATACACCAGTGGCTGAATCTTTTGTAGCTACTTAAAATAAATATTAGGTCTGGTTGTTGTTGCGGTTGTGTCCCTGTTTTTTGATAATTTTTAACTGCTATTTCCTATTTTGTAATCTACCTGTAATCATATTTTTAAACTCCGTAATTTCCGTCCGGTACACTGTCCTTATCTTCAAATACGGGTAATACGTAGTAGAGTGCGTATGTGTGATCGGGTTCATTTTTTTTCAACTTTGAAAATCTGTATCTTTTTCCACAGCCAACGTACAATAAATTAGAAGCTATCACTATGCTTCTCTTTTAATACTGTATGTACCAAAAAATACTCAGTGTCGAAAATTAAAAGTTGCAAGAGATACAGGTCATTGAACGAAAAAACTGCGGAAAGCCTTACAACGGCCCAAGCGCCCTTAATGTGATCAGTTAGCATAAATACATTTAATGTTAATGGAAAAGTAGGGTCTTAAATGTGATCGGCATACAAAAATTCAAAAAAGTACTCAAAACTTTCTTGATTTTACATAGCCAGAGTTTTTATGGAAAGAAGCTGAAATCAGTAGTAAAGATAGTTGAGAATATAAGGTGTTTGAATATTCGTTGGACAGATTTTTAAAGACGGTAATAATTGAACGCCGGCCACTGATCACATTTAAGGGTTGATCACATTTACGCACAGTACGGCTATATGGTTTTTGTACCCTGTAAAGATTTTTGAGCAACGCAAGGTGCATTTTGAAGCACTCCATACTTTCCATTTATTCATTTAAACAAAACTTCTTTGTATAATCGTCCTAAGCTATTACCAAACGAATTTTTTACTTCTAACTACACTCTCCAACACGTGGTTATTTACTTCTACAACATGTTGGTCTGTTACTGAGTCTCTTGGCAAGTACTAATGTAGTACCAGTGTAAATAAATTCATTTACTTATTAGTAAGTCTCTCTCGTGTAAAAAACAAGCTAGAAAAATGGTATGCTTGTTACTTCCCAAATACAAATTACAGTTTTACCAATTAATTGACATACGATTACGAAATTACTTACCAGAAAGTAATTGTTTTCGTACTAAAATTGTTTGCTTTTTGTCTCTTCGGCCTCCTTGCTTTATCGTCAGTCGTCAGTCAGGCTAGTATCATGGTTTCACAAGGTGATGTACTTAGGTACTGGTACTGGCGATTTCGGTATACGGACATTTTCCCTCCAGACATTCAACCCCCCCCCCCCCCCAGACCTTTCCCTTCCAAGCAGCAACCCCGGACATTTTCCCCCAGTCCCAAAATTAAACTAATGTTTTATTTATTTGATAATACCCAAGGAAGTTTTATAGAGCTACAGGTATTACCAATATCAAGCCCTGGCACGTTTACCCAAAATAAAAAAAAATTTCCTGATTTTGAGTTTTAAAATTTCCTGGTATTTCCTGATTTTATATTCAAAACTTCCTGCTTTTTCCTGGTTTTTAACCCAATTTTCCTAGTTTCTTCCGGATTTAAAAATAATTTTTAAACTAAGATAGTTTTTTGATAGCCCATCTTCATACTTAACGCTTAAATTAAATACTTTTATATGTTTTTAATGTTTTAAAACTTTACTAAAATTAAAAGCTAAAACACGCCATAAACTTTGAAAATTCCTGATATTTCAAAACTTTCCCGATTTTCCTGATTTTTTTTGATTTTTTTTTCGAAAATGGGTTCTTCAATGTGCCAATATTGAATTCCACAAGCTAGTCGCAGTCGAAACGGCACTTCCTGTTTTTTCCTGATTGCAAGGACTTGACCATTATTAATGGCTTAAATAGCTGAGTTATTCGCTGTTACTGTCTTACATTAGTTCCCATCTTGAAATTAAGCATTTTAAACGATGTCAGCATACACATTTACAGAATTCTTAGGCATATGGGAGAAACAGTGTAGTACATATGTTTTAGGAACTTTTAAGTTTGCTACCAACTATTAACTTTAAAGAATATTACTAAGATCTGAACTGCTTTCTTTCAAAATCATTTTCTAGGTTTTTGAATGCTTATTTCATGTTTCACTACGCAGATCTCGCTTCAGGTTTTGTAAATTTTTGGATTGAATTGAATTTGTGAGTGTAGCATTTAATGAATCATCACTTTATACTATGAAAATATGCATCTTATCATCGTAAATACAGGTTTGGAGAGAAACGCCCGGGAATACTGCTTGGGGGGATTATGTCCGCGGGTGAAAATTTCCTGGAGAAGGGGGAATGTACAGGGGGAAATGTACTACATTCACGGTTTCTTACCTACAAGTGGAAAAAATATAAACACTAATTAAACAAGGGGCAAAGCCCCTTGTTTAATGGAAGCCTTAACAGCAATATGGGTCACCAATATGTAGTATCATCATTGTACACCCTTCTACGATTAGTGTATATAGTATTATTCATTTGTGCCTATTGCATAATGTAATGTGTTATTTTCTTTAAATCCAGCCCCCCCCCCTTTTTTGTCGCGATTTTTTGAGACAACCCCGTTTTGTTCTGAACCATTCAAAAACTGTTAACAAAATTAGATTCCGCTAATTAATATATACTGAATTAAAACGTAGCATATTACAAACCAAAAATCATTTCTCCGATATTATAAACTCAGCACTGATACCAATTTATAAGCAATGAGGTTACACGTACTGTTATCTTTTATTCATGTATTACTCATCTTCTTTTCAACTTCTTTAGTTCCAGCCCAAGCAACACTATTTAGAGATATTTAAAAACGACATTTTAAAATAGTTTTGAAAACTATTGAGATATTAAGTTGAACTTAAACATAATTACATTCCGGTAGTCATCCCCGTCCAGATGGTGTCGAAACTCACGGAAGGAACAGCTGAACACAGAAATCTTTCCACTCCAAAGTGAAGTGAAGCGAGTTCCAAGGTGCCCTTGGGTTTCGAGTTCGAGTTCCAGAATTATGAGATCCAAGGTTGCAGTACATTTCGTACCCAAAAATAATTTTGTTGTAAGGTACAAGTTTAGGGGCCAGATACCAATGCCGCCACCCAACTTTAGCATATTGTGGGACCCACCCACCTCCTTCGTCACCCTCTTAGACCTTGATTTCACTAGAAAATTTAACAATTGTTAGCCCTAAGGTTTTCGCTTTTAACTTTAACAATTGTTAAAACCAAAAGCGGAATCCTTAAGGCTAACAATTGTTAACTTTTCTAGTGAAATCAAGGTCTTAGGCATAACGTAAACGGTTATGTTTAACATGGAGTGTAATTTTTTTCCTACCTATCTACATAATTTACCGGAATTTTGAAACTTTTGCAATACTGGACCAATTTCATCGAGCCATATATCATTCGAAAGGTAATCACTAGTAGAATTCAAATAACAGAATGCGCCTCCATTATAACTATACGTTTCCAAGACAACTGTCTTTTAATTTTTCAATTTGACCTAAAACGTGTTGTATGAGTCACAATCAAAAAACAAAAAAATAGGGGTCTCTTTATTTTTGAAGAGCTTTCCAATAATATATCACTCGCTCAAATCCGTTAACTTTTTTAATTTTCAGTTATGTTTTTCACAAGCCATTTAAAAACTAATAACAACACTAAGTTATTTAGATTTGCCTAATTGTCACCGTTCGAATGGTATATCATGTTTGTGTAAGTTTACTGAGTGACCGGTCGAAATCTTCATTTAAAACAATATTTATAGTTTTAGCGGGAAATTCAAAACTTTCAATATTAAATTTTTGGATTTATTGAGAATATCAACATACATGTACGTAAATCGTCACAGCTAACCCGTTTACGGCTTCTTCCCTTTAATTTACAACCTCTTAATTGACAACTAAAAGGCGGCAAATTCAAAATGTTTAATTTCGCAGTTATGGCTGCCATTAAACAAGGGCTTTAGTTCTTGTTTTTTGGGTGATAATTTAATGCTTTAGCGGGAAAAAATTGTTTTGTCAGACGATAAATTCAACTAATTTTCAGACAAATTTAAAATAATACATAATAATACAAATTCATGATTAATACTATGAAACCCCTCAGCAATGTAAAAAGCATTAAATCTTAACCATTGAGCAGACGCAGGGTATATTCATAAAATATCGACCGTATTAGGGGGTTTCCAAAATTTTGAAAGTATTTCGAAACTCATTAAAATATTTTTTATATGAACCAAGTTACTGCAGCGGATACTGTAATAAAGTTGTTTTCAATTTTCCTAAGTATGTCTAGAACCAGGAATTTTTACTCAAATATTTTAACAATGCGTGTATAGGCAATCATGCTCTTTTTAGTTAAATAGTTTCACGCCATTTTTCAGAGCTCATTAAAGTTTTTAACACCTATATACAAAAAAAAACAAGCTGATTTTTTCTATCGTGCCCAATTTTTTATTAAAGTATTTTTTTTAAAACACTGGATATTGAATAACGATTATTTCTCGAAAACTCAAAAATAAAATTTTCAAAAAAATTCGAAAATTCTAAATTTTACAACATCCTGGAATCTGTTTCTTGGGAATTGCTTTAAGATGCAAGATTTCAAATTTTATTGAAATACGATGAACATTGTAGCAGCTACTGCACGGTAGATTTTAAAATTGCCTCATAAAATTTAATCCAAAACTTGTAATATTTTCAAAGCGGGATTCAAATAGGAGCCGAGGTATCAACAGCGCTCTAAGAATGTTAGAAAGGTTAAAGAGGGGATTGGTGGTCCAGTGGTCTAATGGTTAGGCAATGCATAGGGGATGCTGATGAACTTTTGCATGTTGCACGCTACAGGTCGCACTTCTCAACCGATTTTATTCAAACAACTTCTATACGCTCACAACTGCGATGTAGATGCCCGAAATAGTTTTTGGTTAAAATTTCTTTAGTAAATTTTTCACAATTACCAGTTAAGCGGACCAATTCGATTTCGGCCACGTACAAAACCCCTTTTCAAAAGTACCCCCCTTTTCATTAGTGTAACCATTTCATCAACTGATGTCGTCAACCTGCAATATTAGTAGGCTTCATGAAAACTCCTGACCCGTCCACTCATACCAGATATGCTCGTACCTAGTCCACTATTTACCGGAGCCGCTCGTGCTTGCACAAATAGCCTATAGCCCGAGCCGGCACAAACCGTTCCCGTACGGCTCGTTTTCGTACAATACGCACCGTTACTACTCGTACCCGTACTTCTTGTACCCGTACCACTCGTATACTCGTATCTATACCATCATAATCCAGCCCACTATAAGCATTGTTGTACCAGAAGCAGTCGCACCGGTACCCCTTTTTCCCAGCCTACGGTTTCGAAACCTAATCGTACCTGTTAACGACTATAAATAAAAATATAAACTAGCGATTTATTCAACAGTTCCACTTTTCATCATTATTTTCACAGTATCAGGAGAATCTTAGGTCAGAGAAAAAGCAAGGACGTCTGTCACCCTCCAAGTATCAATGACATCTGCAAGTATTTTCTATCGTTCAGATTATCGTTCAATGATATACTTAGAATTTCGAAATTATACCCTATTCGTATGCTGAATAAATGGTAGGAATAGGAGTAGGTTGGTGGAGAATCAAACTTTTATTTATTTTCCGGAATAAATTAATTGTGGTGTTAGTCGGTAGGCGGGTCGTTTGATTCTGATTTACATTACGTTTTACACTACTGGGACTGGACAGATTGGGATGACTCGGCATATTAGAATGTTTGTTATTGATATTGCAAATATCACTAACTAAATATTTCCTCCTTCCCTATGCTTCATCATTACAGGTCATCAAATTGTGCGTAAAATTCACTACTCATCATAAATGTAATCAATAATTTGTTGATTCGAAATTATTCAAAATACACAATAAATCTTGAATTATTCTTCATTCGTGTTTAGATGCTGAGCTTAAGCATCTATTGAAATGGTCATGTCCGTCTGTCTGCCTGTTGATGCCGTGTCTGTCTGTTGGTTGTGATCCACAGGTCACAGTTTTAAACCGATTTTTTCAAACCACTTTTAAACGGACCCTCAAATGCGAGGGAAAAGTACCTTTTTGATTTTGGAGGTGATCGTACTGACCAGTTTCTGACAATTAACGGTTAAATGGACCAACTTTTTGAGCGATAGAAATAAATTTTGAGAAAAACTGGTGTCGGGTATTCTTTACATGCAAATACATACTCATGATACTAGATATAGGTAGGTACGTGCGCAGTAGGTTTACCACACGCGTACGTTCTACACTGTTGGCATGTCGTGTACTGTGTACCTAAGTGACACACGAAACACAATGCTGGGGAGCGTTCACGAATGATGACATCACATTTGATACATTTTCTGACCTACCCACTCCTTTGCAGTAATTTTAAAGTGGGGAGAGATTGTTTATTTTATATTTTGTATTGATTAGCACCTGTCAACATAATTTACTGGTATTTTGAAATACTGGATCAATTTTGAAGCGTGGTATACCATTCGAAAGGTGATGACTAGTAGATTCTAAATATCGTAGTGTGGATAAGTTTCTACAAACGTTCTGCAATTCTTTTAAACCTTTATTTTCTTTTAAAATTTAGCCTAAAACATTTTGTATGGGCCGGAAGCCTTTAACAAAAATGATGTTTCCTCATTATTTTAAGGGCTTCAAAATGATTTACCATTTAGTAATAACAGTCAATTTTTAAGAAAAAAATATTTCAGTTTTTAAACTGCAATCAAAACGGATTACGACCTGCCTTGTCACTATTAGGTAATTTGATTCTTAGTCATTCCAGTTTCAATGGTGTATTGTTTATGATTATACTCATTTAGTAAGCGGCCAAAATTTTGATTCTGTGATGTGATAGGAAATTAAAAACAAATGTACTTTTTAGAAATTAGTTTGTAAATAATGTCACTCAAATAACCACTCTTTTACGACCGCTCCGCCGTGACGACATGTCGTCACTATAACATTACGCAAGCGTCCATTTTTAACTTTGCACTTTACCAATACCCACCTGGGTCCACTGACCCTACCGAAGACATCCCATGAAGTAGCTTGTGCTGCTAAAAGATCCTTGCATTGCAGATTTCTTATTAATAAATTGACTAAAAAGAATACAAAGCGAGCCCGTGTAGCTCAGTGCTTACTGCACTGATGTCTATGAACCTGCTGTTTAAGCAAATGCTCGCTTCAGGTCTTGGGATCGAGACCAGCGGCGGTGGCAAGTTTTCCCACTGGGTTTTCCTTGTCCACAAGGCAGTGAAGGGCTCGGCGGCTCTGAACGTCAATGTAAAATGAAGTTCGCCATAGAAGTAGGCCCGACTAATGTTGGAAAGACAAAACCTGTGTGATGGCACAGTGCAAGAAGTGAATTCGAGGTCGGGCCCTGTAAGAACTGCGGTTAAATCGGGGCAACCTCAAATTTATTTTATTTTTTATTTTTTTAAAAAGAATACAAAATATCGAATTTTAGAATTGGCGTAAAATTCAAACTGCTCGACATTACTGTTTATACTACCATTACATAAGGGCTTTAGCCCTTGTTGAATTATATACATATATGATTTATTTTATTAAAAAGGAATCTTATTGGCATGAGGTAGTGTAAAATTTGAATGCCAATTGTTTTTGTACTGGCACTTCTCGTACCAGCAACACCAGTATCCAACCATGTTGTACCTGTGCTACTGTGACCAGGCGGCCCACAAGAATCAGTAAAACTCGTACCAGCACAACTCGTGCCGGCGCTAATTTTTTCAGATTTTTAGATTTTAGTTGCTTAGCTTTAGCTGAATTAGCAATGGGTTTGTCTGTGTGTCCTTCCGTCTATCTCCTTTTCATTGTTATAAGCTACAGTTCCCATTTTCAGACGAATTATGTTCAACCAACTTCCGAACGTTCCTAAATCCAAATGTCAACTGAATTATCGCTTGGTTTGTCTGTTTGTCTTTTGGTCTGTCTTTCAGTCTTTCAGTCCGTAAGTTGCGCGATCCAGAGAAAATTTTACGAAATTTAACTTTACAAATAACCCTTAATTTAACATTAGGAATACCTATCGCTGTTTTGATCAAATACCGATGACCTATGGATCATTTTTTAGCGTTGCTAAAATATGGTCGTACTCATTTGTTGAAGTCAAATTTCACTACGAGCACAGCATCTACTTCGGGCCCACAGTCGCGTAACGTTTCTCCCCCCATAAGGAGAATAAATATTTTTCTCATCAATTTCAGTAACGAAAAAGCATTCTTTAAAGCTGGACGTCTTGCGTCAGTCAGGATCAGCAGGTTGATACAGCCAGGTTCAGTTCTTCCAGGATCATATAGCACCCTCACCAGTCATACCCAGACCACTTGTACCAGCAAAACTCTTACCACCTCCAGTCTGTAGCGTCAAAATATTAAAACTGTGCATGTGGCCGCACATTTAATAAAATGAGACATTTAAGTAGGAGAGGTAGAAGTGGAGTTAGTCGCTGTCGTAATTTGATCGTTGCCATAATAGGTCAATTATGTAATATATGCCAATATTCGTTGTAAGCTCAGCATCTATTCCGGGCCCGCAGTCGACATTTTTAGGTAAACAGATGAAGATGAATAAGTTGTATTTCAAATGTTATGAAAATCAGACAAGAACTAGAGCGGAACCAGAGCGCGGTGAAGTACAAAAAAATCCACGTTTTTGAATTTGTCCGCGCGATTGCGACTTAACAAAGAAGTTTGCACTCGAACGACTATATACGAGCACTATATTATACTATCACTTATATGCGTAGTATACGTTCTAGGTAGTTAGCGAGTATATTATTATTATGTATTATTTGAGGTTTATTTCTTTCATTCTTTCTTTCGGTTGTCACAAATTACATTGTACATACACAAAAATGATACATTAAAATGCTTAGTCATCTTCGAAAACAGTACTAGTAGAAATAGGAAATTTTTTACAATTTTCTTACACCTATAACTTATTCTTTACATATTAAAATACAATTTAGTTATGAAAAATTAAGAAGCCCTCGCGACATATATCAAGCGCCGAGGAAAAAGATAGAACTGATTAAATAAAGAACTTTTCTGTTCTAACACATTGTATAAATTGTTAAGTACGCACTTGTCTGCTTTCATGGGGTGAATGTATAATGAGTATGAGTCTGTAGTAAAGCAGTGCAGTAGCTTAATCGTATAGTTGGTTTGATGGTATTTTATTATATAAATAGTTTCGTTGGTCTCGCTTGGCTATGAGAGGCCAGTAGTTAGAATTT
Organism: Dicyrtomina minuta; assembly: GCA_949802685.1. Taxonomy (NCBI): domain Eukaryota; kingdom Metazoa; phylum Arthropoda; class Collembola; order Symphypleona; family Dicyrtomidae; genus Dicyrtomina; species Dicyrtomina minuta. Next base: position 69,952,629 of record OX461808.1, on the reverse strand, counting down.
AGACTTCTATGGTTGACTCTACAATTGATACTGCCGAGTGCCTCCGTGTACAACACGAAGCACAGCTCGGTTACTCGTTACATGTTTACATGTTTATACTATACACATCCTTATACATCATCACTCATACGTACTACTTATGACGTATGTAAATCACGTCATATCACACCGCCTCTTCCTTCTGAGGAGCGGCGTACATATGCATAATGTTAACCTATGGTACTGACTAACTACACTATAGTGTGTGCGACGTGGAAGGAAAAATAGAGCTGATTCGACTCGATTTCTCCTCCATTGCTCGTCCACATAATTTAACATTGACATTCACATTGCATATACTCCATACATTATTTTCATTTTATAATTCCATTATTTCCTATTCACTTGTGCCCCCAAAATATTCAAGTTATAATTTCAATTTTGAAGTCAAATTTCATCGTACAAAGGTGAGTGATATACCAAAAAATTTGTAATTACTTACCCTATTTGATACTAACATTAGTTAAGTGATAATAATTAAAGTGTTTAAGCTAATTAACTAAAATAGACGTAATTTACTACAATTAAATCGTAAAAATATATGCTGCTTCTTTTTGTGTGATTTTGTTGGTTTTAGTTCTTAAGTTGGTTGATGATGGACTCGTTCTAGTGTGACTTCCGTGTTGGGATCCGAGCGGGCATCCCAAACTCACCCGGGCTTCCTGGATTTCCCGCGGCGTTTTTTTTTTAAAATAGCAAATAGGTACATGTAATATATCATTTTAATCCTAATTAAATGGACATTTATCCTAAATACATACTAGAATTACCTAATTATAATGAAAATTAATTTCAATAAAAACATAATGACATTATTTTAATAAAATCGGTTCTCCGTGGAGTTTTGATTTCGTTTTTCAGACCTGACCTGAGAGGACGGCGGGCAGGGTGGCCAGACCCGACAACCGACATCAGGCGGGGAATTACCAAAATTCCGCCAATTACACAGGTACTTAGACTACTGTGATTTATACCAATTTCAAAGTCTGTTTACGTGTATAATAAAATTGACATAAGTATATTATAAATAAATTCAATAAATTAATCAATGTATTCCGTTTTGGAGTTTTGTTTGCCTGTTTCAGCCCGTCAAGAACGAAAACAGCAATTTGTGAGTAGACTAAAATAACAAAAATTACACATATTAGCAAATTCACATATTTCATGATTTATATTACACATTATTGATGAATGGCAAAGTATTAACAAATTAATCCCGAATTTTCTTTTTATCCCGATACATATAACGTAGCACTACCGAATCGTGGTGCCTGGTCCCACTAGTCGGGTCGGCGCTCAGCGGAGCGTGTGGGCACCTCGCCGAGCGTCGAGCTATACCAGGCCACATTCAAAATTTAAAGATAAATTAGTGATTTCAAAAAGGCTTAGCCTATAGTTAGGTACCTGGTCGCTGCTTAAAATCTCTAGAATGTATATTGCAAAAATAGTTAGTATGCTTGTCCCGAGCTACTATAATTGAAAAATATTGAGCAGAATTGATATTGATAAATTATGGAAAGTTTACGAAATAGGTGGAAATTATTTAACTAAATTCGACGGGTTTTGAGAAAAAGCGCTCTATCCGAGCTTCTCGTAAATTTAAAAAATTTATAGTAGGTCAGCACTCACATATGGTATAGTGTTAAAGGTCACCTGCTTATGAGGTGTCAAAACTAGACATTCACACAATATTAACAGATAAAATTAGATTATTGTGTTAAACTTGAATTAATAAATTACCTAATGAAACGTCAAAATATTCGCAATAAAAACAATTTTCGTCGGTTTTGTTTTAACAATGTTACAAAAAATAAAATATAAGAATCAACTAAATTCAGAGCGATCCGTGTTCTGACACAGTATGTGCAAAAACAGGACTGAGCTTCCAAACGCACTCCCAACCTAGCTCGACTATTCTGTCCCCCTGTTTAATGGGGCCGACTTTTATTTAAAATGTCACGATTTTTGCTATATTGCGGGTGAAATTCGGCCCTGCAGTGAATAGTCACCGAGACACAGCAACCGTTTGGTACTAGCTGGAGTGGTTGGAGTGTCTGCGTTGGATAAATAGACCGAAGTAGCGAAACACTGTTAAGATACCAGTATCCACCTTGATAGTTTGATTCTATAAAAAATTTCAAAATATAATTAAATAGTTATGGCTTAGCCACTAATATGACTTCTAAGTCTACGAATATTGTTTTTATTGAGGATATTAGGATCGGTTAAAGTGTCTAATAAATTATGATTGCGGGAGCCCTTAGATCTACCCGGTTTGCGTTTTGGTTGATTTAGTTGAGCATCGAATTGGTGGCTCATCAGGTTAGTTGAATTTTCCGGGAATAAAGTTGGCGGCTGATTGTAGTGGTAGGAAAACAGTGATGGTATGGGCGCTGGAGGAGTTAGTGTAGGAAATCCAAAGTCCTGAATCAAGGACGGGCCCAACTCTGTAGGCGTGTGGGGTGGTCCTGATATGGCAGCCTCCTCGTCGGTAGGGTTTGGTCTGTCCTGACTTACATCGGGTTCCACTGAAGGTTTGGCGGACTTCCTAGGAGGAATAAATACTCCCCTCCTCACATAGAAAGGTCGTAGTAGCTCTGCATTTACATTAAACTGAATTAGTTTGTTCTTAGAGCGTCCCTCCAGTTTATATACATTTTTCCCCACATCTTCGATGATGATGAAACGGCCTCGGTAAATAGGTAATAATTTCTTGGAGGTTCCTTTCTCCCTCTGTTTGTTTCGTAATAGCACTAGATCACCCACTTCGAACGTGGACTCCCGTCTGGTGAGATTAAATTGTTTGGCCCATGCGGCTCTAGCATTCGCGATTGCTAGTCGAGCCATTTCTCTTGCGTCTCGAGAATGTTTGTGGGTGTCGATAGTTACAGCCTCGGCTAAGTTGGGCAGTTCGGTGTCCACGGGCAGTGTGGCTTCTTCTCCATAGAGCATGAAAAATGGAGTGTGATTGGTAGTGGAATGTACTGAGGTATTGAGCGAAAAAGTTATAGCGTCGATTGATTTATCCCAATCCCGCGGGTTAGTAGTAATATAACAACGAACCATTTCTAAGATGACATCGTGAGTGGCCTCAACGGCCCCATTTGTTCGTGCCATATAGGGACTAGAGGTTAGATGTGTAGTGCCAAGAATTTGGTTTAATTCCAATAAGGTCCCATTTATAAATGACACGCCATTGTCTGTTTGAATAATTTGGGGTACTCCGAAGCGATATGCTATGTTTCTCATAATAAATTCTGTTGTGGTTGTGGCATTGCAGTCTGGTACTGCCATGCATATTAAGTATTTAGATAAGTAACATACTGCCGTAAGTATGTACCGATTTCCTTTTCTTGATTTGGAAAATGGACCAGCAAAATCAATTTGCACTCGTTCAAAAATTTTCGTGGGTATTTCAATACATTTGAAAAGCCCGACTGGTTTCATGCGTTGCACTTTCGATGTTTGGCATGGTTCGCACTCCCTGACATATTTCTTAACGTCAGTCCTCATCTTGGGCCAATACGCCCGCTGTCGAATTTTATGCAGAGTTTTTCGCACTCCTAAGTGCCCTCCTCCTGTTACTGCTGAGTGTAGTTCTTTTAAAATATGATCTCTGAGTGCATTAGGGATTACTGTTAACACTCTTGGTCCCATCGGGTCGGAATTTCTGACATATAGTATACCGTTAATAATTAGGTAATTTTCTGATTGCGAACTTGGGGTTGTCTCAATTCGATGCATGATAGTAGCTAATTTTGGGTCTGTAAGTTGTTGAGCTCGGAACTGTGGGTCGTTGGCTGACGTGTTAATTTTCCAGATGGATAAGTCTAGTTCCGTTGTACTTGCTCTTGACAGCAAGTCTGGGAGGAAGTTTAACTTGCCAGCTAAGTGTTTTAAATTTATTATATTGAATTCGCCTAAAATCATAGCTTGCCGAAATAGCTTCGGGCTCATTGCAATTTTCTTTGACGTTAGCAGTGAGGGTAGTGTGGAGTTATCGGTTTCGATGGTGATGGGAATGCCCTTTAAAAACTGTGATAATCGCCTAAGGGCCCAACAGATTCCTTCCATCTCTAAGATGGGGACTTGGTAGTTTCGCATAGCAGGGGTGAGGGCCTTGCTAATGCAGGCCACAATTTTTTCCATGGGTTTACCATCTACCATATGAGTTTGAAAAAGTGTGGCTCCTAAGCCTCGGGTCGAAGCATCGGTGCGTAGAGTTGTTGGTAGGGTAGGGTCATAGTGGGCCTGAATAGGGGCGGTGGTTAAGGCTAGTTTTAGTTGCTCAAAGGCTTCTTGACATTCTTGTGTCTATTCCCATTTCACGTTCTTGCATAAAAGATGATTTAATGGTCTGGCAATTGCTGCTAGATTTTTGATAAAAGTGGAGTAGAAATTTATACTCCCCATAAATGATTGGAGTGACTTGACTCTTGTTGGAGGTTTTATTTTGCGTATAGGGTCAACTAGCTCTGGACTTGGTCTTCTTCCATTTTCATCGATGAGAAATCCGAGGATTTCTAATTTGCCGTAACCAAGTCGGCATTTTGAGGGCTTGAGCCTCATATTATTGTCAATCATTTTCTGATATACTTATTCTAAATAGCTAATGTTTTCGTCTACGGTCTCTGTTGGCGCTATATTGTCATCCAGGTAATGTAACACCTTGTTATACTGGAGATCCCCTAGTATATTAATCATCATTCTACTATAAAATGAAGGAGCTCCTTGCAGACCAAAACTGAGTTTGTTGCACTCGTACATGCCGTGGCGTGTCGAGAAAGCGGTATAAGGTATGCTTTCCTCATCCAGTAAAATCTGATTATACCCAGCTTGCATGTCTAACGCGGAGAAGACATTTTCCCCCCTAAATCTATGGATTATGTCTTGTATTAGTGGTAACGGAAAATTTTGTTTCTTAGTTTGAGCATTTAATTTTCTATAGTCACAGACCAGCCTGTACTGGCGTTTGTTTGGATCTGGACTCTTCGTGTTGACTACAAATGATTTACTGCACCATTCAGAGTTGGATTCTCTAATTGTTCCATCTGCTAGTTGTTCTGTTACTTGTCTGGCTATCTCCAGGTGTTGACTTTCTGACTGTGGGTGGGGTCTAAGCTGAAATGGTGTGTGGTCGGTTAATTCGATCTTATATTTTTCGTGTGGGTATGCTCCAAGTGGGGTTTTGCTAAACATAAAAGCTTTTTGATATTTCTTTACTGAATTTCGGTATTTCAGCAGGTTTTCAGGGCTAAGTTTTGGGTCGAACGCTACTTTATCTACTTCTCGTTCCAACTCTTCTCCTTCGTACGTAGGAATAGTTGGTTGTGTTACCGTAATACTATTGATTACCCGAACCTGTGTTTCCTCATAATTTGTTAATTGAGCGGTGGCAATGACAGCTCTTGCTGGAATGACTATAGTTTCTTCTGTGGGGTTTATGGCATGGATAAATTTCGTTTCATGCGACATAATGAAATCGGGTATTATTAATTCTTTAAATTTTCTATAGCCTAATGATAGGGCTTCAAATGTTAAATTCTTTACTTCTTGTTTATGGTGCATGCAATAAATTGGGATATCTAGCGCTTGATAGGGTTCTACGGTTATCTTGTCTGTAGCATGGATTCTGAGAGTTGCGGTTGTCTGTTTCCTCCTCTAGGTTTGGAGGGCTCCGCTATTTGTTTGAGTAGTTTGTGCTGCAGTCTCATAAGTATTTTGTTGCGGTGAGTTGGCTTGATCAGTGCCTCGCATTGCTTTGTGACTTTTCGTCGTTTTTTGGTTCCAGGTGCTAGGGCTTGAGTTCCCTTGGCACCGTGGTGATTGTTGTTGACTGTGGATTGGGTAAGTCGTCCCTGTTGTGCAAACCTGTTGCCCGTCGACTGGCAAAGGTTTTAAAGTGGACGGCTTCCCCCTTCTCGTGGTCATTTTGGTACTACCAAAAAATTTGGACGACATTGTCATATTCTTATTATCTATGATGACCTCATATCTTGACATAAAATCTTCGCCAAGTAAAATTTGGTGTCCCGCATTGGGAACGACAATGTATTTATGTGGGATTTTGTGGTTGTTGATGTCTAAAGTAATTGTGGTCTCCCCTAAATTGTGGATTCTATTTCCACCGAAATCGGTGACTGTTACATTGTGGTGCCTTATGGGTGTGGCATCTAAATGTTTTACGTCGTCTTTGTTTACGACACTGATCCTAGCGCCGGTGTCTATAAACATTTGAATGGGAGATGTCTTGGCATTTCCTGTGATATTTAGTTGTTGAACGGATTTACCTATGTTTTGGTTAGAAATAGCTGGGCTGTTGGGTTGTGTTGTGAGTTGGTTGGCTATTTCTGTTGGGGAATTTAACAAAGTAAATCGATTGGATGTTAACACATCCGGTGGCCTATGGTTCGATATAGAGCGATTTGGCCTTATCGCTCTATTTTCTAGTTTAAAGAATGTTGGTTTGGCAATGTGTTGTTGCTACTTTGAGTATTGTTGTTCGTTTGATTGGGGACGAAGTTGCGATTGTTTTGATTTTGGTGTGCATTTGGATGTATGTAGCCTGGTATGAAATTCCTGCCTAAGTAATTAGGATTGTTTCTCAACAAGTTTCCTGTTGGGTTTTGCATGACTATAAAGGTTGGATTCCTCTGTTGGTTTGGGAACTGCATTCTCTGAGATTTGTTTTGGTTGAAACTCTGACTTTGAATGTGATTTCGCTGTGGAAATCTTTGCTGTTGAACGTTTTGTTGTTGAATGTTTTGTTGTTGAATATTTTGTGGGCAACGTCGAACGCCGTGACCTAGTTTGTTGCAAGTGTTGCAACGTACATTTCGCCAATCGATGGGCTGACGTGTTCCCTGTGCATTATAATTTGACTGTTGACTAGATGTATTGGACTTTGGGGCTGGGTGGGGTTGATGACGTGTTTGTTGGTGAGCTGTCAGTTGTTCTACCTTCGCTGAAAGTTCAGCGATTTTTTCGAGCAATACATCATTGCTCGATGTTGTTATGGTTTTGATGCTTTCCTGCTTAATAAGAGATAGGCCTGTGACTACTTTTCCGTCGTACGTTCTAAGAATTTTTTTCAACTCCTCAATGGTTGTAGGCTGTGTTTGGTTTAGGACGAAAAACTTCACCTTTTCACTAAGGTTTTGTAATATGTGAGTTAGCAAAATATCGTCGTTTAATTGACTGTCAGTTGCGTTGGCCAAAAATCTATAAATGAATGTTGTTGCCGGCTCATCTAAGTTTTGTTTTTGGCCTAAAATCTCGGCGTGACCGTAAGTCGGGTCGGCAAAAATGGGGCAATCAGTTTTAATTTGTGCAAAGATGGCCGGGAATTCGGTGGCATCGTCAGTCATGATGCCTCTGTTCGCTTTCATCCAATTTTGGATGAGAGGCGTCGTGACTTTATGCTGTAGATGCTTCTTTGCTATCTGTTTCGTTAATTTATGTAATGTTGCCCAGTTCGTAAAATCCGTAATGAACTCCTCAAATGCTTTGGTATAAATGGCTACATGCTCGTAAGTTGGGTCGGGCAATGCCGGAGCTTTGAGGGTGGACATTATTATGTCCGTTTCGACGCAGTATTCGTCGCCAAAAATTCAAAAATAGCCTTCTCCAAAATTATATTGTAATTGTTCGTATAATTCTTTGTTTTCTTTCCGTATTCTAGCTTTTTTGAGGTCGTCGTGGGAGGGTTCTCTTTTTGGCTCTTTGGTTTTGAGTTTGCCTACTATGGGACTTTTATCGGGGCGTTTACGCTTCTTTTAATTTTCGGATTGTAACTCAGCTAACTGTTTAACCTCGTCTGTATGAGTTCTAGCTTCATCTAACGGGTGCCCAGAATTTAATATAAATTTTTGACTTACAGTTTTGTCGTTGCTTTGCGTGGGTGTGGTTAGGTCAGCCAGCAGGTCAGGGTGGGTTGAGTTGAAAGATAAGCCCTGTAACTGATCACAGATTTCTAACTCCTGCTGCAGAGATATGTTCACGTATTCCACTTGTGGTAGTTGTTTCTCCGGTGACGACTCCTCCGACTCAGAGTGAAAACCTCTGGGTGGTAGCTGGACTTCGTTAAAATCCTTTGGGAGGATAGACGGTTCCTCAATTTTGGGAGGATGGTTGGGATGACGTAAGTGTAGAATCTGCTGTTGTTAAGTAGCTGTCACTGTGATCGTGTTGGTTGTCCTCTACTTCGTTGATTTTGTCATCCAATGTTGCTACAATACGTTCCAGCTGTGTTGGTGGCGAGACGGGTTGTATCGGTGTTTTGGCTGGTGGCTCGTTCAAATACCAGTATTGTATTCGGTACTTGTCTCGCTGCCAGTATTCTTCCGCGATAAATTCGTTGAATTGGAAAAATTCTAGTCGTAGAGTTTGCGGGTCGCTGCAGGAGTAAACTTTTATTCTCTCGCCTGGTTTGTCTGTTCTGTGTTCGAACCCTTCGTTTATGTGGGCGTTGTCTGCGTTTGCTATTTTCGTAAATCCCGATACGTCTGTTTCCGGGTATGCTTGTTGAAATTCAGCCCGTGTGTATTCTACTGTTGTGGCTGGTGTTTCGTCTTTATCGGATATCGGACCGTGAAACGGCTACCGTCGAAATTTGAGTACACTTTGCCCCTGTATTGTCCGTGGTCTGCGGTTGTCACAGGTTTTTTAACTTCGCTTCTAGGTTGAGTTTTAGGAATTGTTTTGAGTTGTTCACTTTGTTCTTTAGATTTCCTAAAAATCTTTTTCATTCCGCGTAATATTTGCGTTTAACGGTTTTAAGGTGTGGCTCGGAACCAGTCTAGGAGCCTAAAATCCTTGGGAGTAGACGGACTGTCTATCTTCGTCAAATTTACTTTACCAATAAGTCAACCTTGTTAGGGCTGGTTACCAGTTTTATTAATTCGACAGGTAAATGCAAACAGTAACACTATGGTTAGTAGTGAAATGTTTGATTTGTTTAGACGGGAATTTACTCAATACTTTTATTACCTTGTCCAAAAGGATTAAATAGGTAAGTAGGAGATTTCTAAAGATGTCAGATTGAAAATTGGTTTTTGGGGCTCGTTGTCTCTAACAACTAAGTTAAAGCCTGCAACTTATCACCAGTGTTAAGTACGCACTTGTCTGCTTTCATGGGGTGAATGTATAATGAGTATGAGTCTGTAGTAAAGCAGTGCAGTAGCTTAATCGTATAGTTGGTTTGATGGTATTTTATTATATAAATAGTTTGGTTGGTCTCGCTTGGCTATGAGAGGCCAGTAGTTAGAAGTTAGACTTCTATGGTTGACTCTACAATTGATACTGCCGAGTGCCTCCGTGTACAACACGAAGCACAGCTCGGTTACTCGTTACATGTTTACATGTTTATACTATACACATCCTTATACATCATCACTCATACGTACTACTTATGACGTATGTAAATCACGTCATAACAAAATTACCATTACCTATATTTTTATCATTAACACAGCCGATCTTATTTTTGTACATTTTACTTCATACATCAAAGTATATTATGCAATCAAGTTCTATTTCACCAAATAGTTCTAAGCCATTTTCAGGAGTTTAGGACCTTAGAAAACATTAACTGCATTTTTTATCGTCTTAATTTTTGATTAAGACTTAATTTTCAAAAACAATGAAACCTGAAAGAGGTTTATTACACTGGCGAGCAACACGCACCAACGTATCCTCCCGGATTTTCCCGCCATATTTTTTTTTGAAAACAGCATCCAAAATACCTTGGATTTGCTTAACAACATGGTGCGCTTCGTGACTTTTTTTCGATAAAATTATTTTTCGAAAAAACGAAAAAGGCCTTAAATTGTATTTGTAATGGTTTTTTTATCCACATTATTAAACTTTATTCAAAATTTTCAAACTTTGTTTTTGAAATTTTTGAACAAAAAACCATTTCAAAGTGTAAGAAATCAAAAAAAAAATAAATTCGTAAAAATTTCAAAAATTTTGTTTTTTCCAAATTTTTTGTTGATGCTATGGTAACGTGCTCAAATATTTTTAAAAAAACAAAATGTTTGAAATTTTTACAAATTTATTTTTTTTGGATTTCTTACACTTTGAAATGGTTTTTTGTTCAAAAATTTCAAAAAAAAAGTTTTAAAATTTGGAATAAAGTTTAATAATGTAGATGAAAAAACCATTACATATACAATATAAGGCCTTTTTCGTTTTTTCGAAAAATAATTTTATCGAAAAAAAGTCACGAAGCGCACCATGTTGTTAAGCAAATCCAAGTTATTTTGGATGCTCTTTTCAAAAACAAATATGGCGGGAAAATCCGGGAGGATACGTTGGTGCGTGTTGCGAGATTCGAAATACCATTTAAACAACGCCTGATAGAAGATAATTGCTTTGAGGTGTAGGAATCTGTACTATTAACGTATTAACTGCCAAGTTGTATGTCCGCCACTTGTCATGGATACCAAAAAGCCATATAAATAAAATAAGTAGGAATCCGTTGTTTCAACGGTAGCTCTAAACTTCTATAGTCCTACTCTGTTTACTAAAATGTTAAAAACTATGACAACAGTAAACAGGTGAAGGTTATGATAAAAAATAATTAAAAAGATTAATAGCGGAGTGCGTATGTGTGATCGGGTTCATTTTTTATCAACTTTGAAAATCTGTATCTTTTTCCACAGGCAACGTACAATAAAGAAGAAGCTATCATTATACTTCTCTTTTAATACTGTATGAACAAAAAAATGCTCAGTTTTGAAAATTAAAAGTTGCAAGAGATACAGGTCATTGTATGAAAAAACTGCTGAAAGTCTTGCAACCGCCCAAGTGCCCCCAAGTGATCAATACATTTAAAGGTAATGGAGAGAATGTAAATCAATCCACGCAAAAGTTGACGGCAACTATTTCGTTTTCAAATGAAACATTTTTTTCCTAGTACACAACACTTCCTTTAGTTGTAATCCGCGATTTTAGTGAAATGCATGCATATGCTAACCAGTAATCCCCGGGTAAATTCCAAAACAATAATAATTTTTAAAACTGCAGTTGGCTATAATAAAAAAAATTCTGTCGATTGCATAATTTTTTATTGAGTATTTGACATACGTCAAATTTTTTTGAACTCGAAATTCCAAAAAAACCTAATTACTATATGACGTTACCCGTGTCAACCCTGTAGTTCCCGAATTAGATTACTCCGTTGGGACGCAAAAGTCTGGTACGCATGATATCTTAAAAAATAGATAAAAATCAGGTTTCCAAGATCCAGCAACGATTTAAAATCTCTCAATGGTAAAGTAGGGTCTTATATGTGACAAATTCAAAAAATCCGGCGCGAAGCGCCGGATTTGCGTGGCGGGGATCCGAAGTAGATGCTGAGCTTACAGTGAATATTGGCTTTAATAAAAAGAAACCCTATTGTATCAACAATCAAAATACGACAGCGCACTAACACTCTTTCTACCTCTACCTCTCAAATTTCTTTTATTTAAAACTATAGTCGCACACACTATTTTATATCTTGGCGGGACGGACGGAAGACTGCAGGAATGTTGCTCTTACAGTGGTCTGCACATAAGTAGCGAGGGTATGATTAGGCTCCAAACCCGTGGCTGGGAAAAATTTGTGCTCGTACGAATTATTCGAGTACAACAATGTGTGTATGGATGCATTCATGTGTTTATCTATGAATGTATTTATGTATGTATGCATGTATGTATGAATGTATGTAGGTATGTATATATATATTGTGTTTTTATGTATGTAGGTATGTATATATATATTGTGTTTTTTATGTATGTTTGTACGTGTATATATGTACGTATGTATGTTTATGTATGTATGTGTGAATGTATGTTTACACTTATGTTTTTTGTACGCATGCATGTGTATATATATGTGTGTATGTGCCTGTGTATGTATGTATTTATTTACCCATGTATGTATGTATGCAAACGTATGTATGTATGTCCGAATGTATGTACGTAAGTATGCATGTATGTACGTTTGTATGTAATCATGCATGTATGCATGTGCGTTTGCATGTTTGTACGTGTGTATGTAATCATGAATGTATGTATGTACGTTTGCATGTTTGTACGTTTGTATGTAATCATGCATGTATGTATGTACGTTTGCATGTTTGTACGTTTGTAAATTTGCATGTATGTGTGTATGTATGTACGTATGTAGGTTTGGGTGTATGTGTCAACGTATGTATGCTATATGAAAAAGGGGACAAACATACAGATAGACGGACGAGCAAAACCATTTCATTAGATGCAGCTAAAGCACAGCATCTAAAGACATGCAAAACCATATCAGTCAGTACCTGTTGACTGCCACAAACTGCTCAAATTATTTAAAGTAGCAATTCATAACTTCAAACTTTCCATTCATAAAGGGATACCATCATAATGTGTAAAACCATCTGTGGGTTGTGTAGTTTTAGTTAGTGCTTTGTTTGGCAGGAGGGGGGGGGGGGTACCTAATTGGTTGTGATTTGGGTAACATTATTTACAGACCATCCTTAAATTCGTATATAGGTGCGTTTGTTGGTACAGACCTATATCATTGGTGAATTTGTTTTGTTTAAATAAATGAAACTTTACAAGCAGGGGCCAGGTACCAATGGCGCCATCCTTAAACTTTGGATCCACCCTTCCGCCCTGTTATGTTCTTAAGGATTGCGTAAATGGCTATCAATAACGTAGGGTGTCTTGTTTTTTCAAAGTTGCCCTCGCCCCTATCAGCCAACCATACCTAAACGTACTACATGTAGTACCTATGTGTTGATGCCCATAGATTTTCCCGGGAGTGTTTAAACAATAAAATACCTACAGTTCAAAACTCATAGTACCTACGTAGGTATTTACGTAGCATGTAATGCAAGGAGCACTCAGGGCAGACACAAACTCGGTTATTGTACGTGTATGTTTTGGAGTGAAAAAATTTTTGATTCTTGGTCCATTTAACTGCTAATTGCAAAAAACTTGCTAAATAGATTGTGCCCAAAAACTATACAGCACATCTAAATCGCATTTGTGATTGTTTGGAAGTTTTTAGAATATTGTTAGTTCAAAATTGCGACCTGTAGCGTGAACCAACGAAAAGGGGGACAGACGGACAGACACACAGACGGACGGACATAACCATTTCATTAAATGCTGCTAAAGCTCAGCATCTAAAAATTACTCAAAACTTTCATGATTTTACACAGCCAGAGTTTTTAAGGAAAGAAGCTGAAATCAGTAGTAAAGATAATTGAGACTATAGGTTGTATGAATATTAGTTGGACAGATTTTTAAAGGCGGTAATATTTGAACGGTGGCCACTGATCACATTTAAGGGGTGATCACATTTACGCACAGTACTACTACACATTTTGTATCGAAATTTCAAAATTTTAATAATTTATTTGCCATTACAATAAAAAGTTTATTGTAAAAAAGTAACAAAATAATTAAAATGAGTGCTTGAGAGAGGAAAAAATTCCTATTCCGGGTCTCCCAGTCTCCCATAGTAATATGGTCTTCAGTATTGTAAACAAAGAAGTACTGTAACTTCAGGGAACATGCATTGTGTAACTACTATGTTTAAATTGGAATGGGAGGAGACCTCCTGTAGCACCCCCTCCCCAAGTCGCTCTATAATGTTATTACATTTTTTGTAGAATTGAAATAAAATTTATTTTGCAAAAATAAACTGAAACAAAAAATTAAAATATAAAAGCAAAACAAAAAAAATAGTGAAAACGGGCTTGTGGTCCATACTGTAAGTACGGTGCTCTGTAGCCGTACTGCCGAGGGTGGGCGAAGATATGAGAATCAAATACGGAGGCCCGATGCAATAAATTGTCGTAACAACGGAGAGTTAAAAGCAAATTAATATAATAGTTTTAATAACAGAAGTTGTAAATCCGATTATACCGGGAAAACGAAAGAGAGTACTAGTCTGATACAAGACACTGGTAAGGTAAATAAAAAGGTGAGGTGAGAATACAAGTAGTCGGAGAGAAAGTCGGAGACTTCAGATGTTGACGGTGACTCGTGGACTTGCAGACTGAGGTTGGATTAAGTGACTCATACCAGTAGCACTCATATAAGAAAAGGGAAGGAATCGAGACTAGCTCAGGAGATTTTGTCGCTGTGACTAGTTCTTGATTAGTGACTGTCTGATCGGGCTTTTATAGCGGACTGGATTATCATGGGAGGAACGAGAGTTGGGTCTCCTATTTGGTAAAAGCATGAAGCGGTAAAAGTGCGGTGTCATACATGAGGGGAAAATACCAGAAGAAAGTGGATGTGCCACGTGTACATTCAATAGTGTAGATGACGGACACGAATAATATGGGAGTAGTTAACATGGAGGTACATGTGTCACGAAGGAGGAATGAGGAACGGTGTGCACGGAAGTCGTGGTAGGTGAATGACAAGAGGAAACAGAGACCGTGTACCATGTGTACATAAGAAGGAGGAATGAGGGACGGTGTGCATAGAAGTCATAGTAGGTGAAAGACAAGAGGAAAGAGAGACGGTGTACTATGTGTACATACTGATAATACCCAACCAGTATACCGTGCCCGAAAAGGCATGGATGTCGTACTTGTAACAGACGGGGAGGGTGTCGGTGCTCTACCCGTCCGGTGCATACACCTTGCCCAGGCTTAAAAGGGAGCGAAAAGATGTGTAGCCACACGGGTAGAGTGCGGGTACCCTACCTGTACCAGACTGAAGGCGTGGCACAGGGATGGTACCCGCATCCTACCCGTATGGCTATACATTCTCTTCTACGAGAATGTATAGCCCTTTAAAACCTGGGCAAGGTGTATGCGCCCGGTGGGTGGGGTACGGATACCCTCCCCGTCTGTTACAAAATTGGCCTGGCAAGGAGAGGGTATCCGTACCCTACCAGTTTGAGTATAGTGCCTCTTTTTCTAACTCCGTTAGGCCTTAAGCCTGACAGGGAGGGTCCCCTCCCTTGACTTTGCTAAAATGTTGCCTCGGGTATGTACGGAATGGGCCCTTCGAGAGTATTCCTAATAATGATTATAATTTTTTTCATGCTTTATCCTGTAAACCTGTAACTTTACACGGACACATAGGCGAGCAGAGCGAGCTATAGCTACTGGTTCATTTTTAATCGAAATACAACGAAAATTGTAGGAGCTTCAGCGCGGTAGTTTTTAAATTCAATACGTGAAACAAGCACCAATTTTTACGTAAAACAGTAGTAAATAGTAATATGTTCCAAAGATAGCAGATACTTTAGCGTGATGATTCACAGAGTTTTTCATGAAGCATGTTTTAAAATCCAACATTCTGTAGCTTCAACTTCCCTTTCTACTATTTTTAAGTTTTACTCTCACCGTACTATTTAATACTTTTTAAAAATATTATATGCCACGCTACTTTAGAGCAGACCTTCCTGTCTGATTGTATACACTGCTAATGGAGGAACTTACAATGATAATAATACTTTTGAGAAAAAATCTGCTCATCATTTGTTTTCTACAAGCAAATTTCTTGATACGTAGCGTAATACCTTTAAGTTCAAAAACACAAACCAAATAATGATGTAGAACAAAAGTTTCCCCCGTATACTGAGTCTTTTGGATATCCTCACTGAAGGGTAGGGCAAGGTTACTTTGTATAAAGTTGCCTTTCTCTCTTATTTTTTATAGAAACGCAATTCTGGATCGCAAAGCAAATACTCTCAACAAGGCGCCTTTATTTAGAAGGACGCGGAAAATGTCGGTGAACGATGTTAGAATGTTATCCACTGGGACTGATGGATCTGACCATGGTTCTGCGGTTCTAGGTCACAGTGCAGAAAGGAATGGAAACAGTGGTCTAGGAAACAAACTACCGCGAACATTAAGCACCTCAGTGCTAAGAATAAAACACCGAAGTTCGTTCTGGGAAAAATTTGGAGCAGATGAAACACTCACAAAGCGGGAACCGTAAGTTATTATAATAAAAATTCTGTTCTTGTAATTTACAATAGGTATATCCTCGATTGCGTATGCATGGAATTCATGGAAACAAGCTTATAGCTGCTTAAATAGTTCTTAAATTCTTCAAACGCAAGGCATCAGGATTAAATCCATTTTAGATGCTAACCTTTAGCTGCATCTAATGAAATGGTTTTGTCCGTCCGTTTTTTCCATTTCCAATGTTGTACGCTTTAGATAGCATTTTTAAACTAATTATATTCAAACAACTTTCGAACAATCACAAATGCGATGTAGATGCGCTGTATAGTTTTTGGGTATGATCTATTTAGTAAGCTTTTTGCAAGTAGCAGTTAAATGGATCAACTTTTACAAGTTTTTACACTTGATTTCATACACCTACAAAAACCGGCGACTTGCCTGTCTTTCTGTATGTGTCTCATTGTCAGTCGATATTTTATTATTTACTTACCTGATTCGACTACTAGATCTGAAAACTTACATAAAACTCGGCCATTTTACTGAAATTGAGAGTAGAGTTGTTCTATAAGTTAGTAAATGTAAGAATTTTAGTATGAGTTGATGTTGAAGAAAAAATAAATGTAAAATATGTGACAGTAAATATAGAATATATAGGACATGTGGTAAACATGTTGCCATTTTGATATTTGGGCCATGTAGGCATTTTGACATGCTGACATTTGGGCATTTTGTCAATTAGGCCAGAGTTTACCTGGAGACGAAATCGCATTTAGTTACATTGAAATACATATACATACATACATATTCATTTTAAGAGCTCTGCAACTATATTATTCTATATACTTATACTTATATATGAGCATAAGCCGAACTAGATTTGCAGTTTCTAATTACTCCCTAGTCTGTGGGTAAACATTCTAGGGTCTCCTGTAACTCCCAGATGCCGGGAAAGTTGACGTAGCTATGGAAAGAGCTTGTAGAATATGTACGTTAAATCGATGATATACTATGTATTTACTTTTGTTAGACAAATATTTATAATTTAATATATCAACGCAAGGCTTAACATTTTATTAATGTAATTATTTTTGTGAAATGTGAATTCTAAAAGGTCTAAAACAATGAGTACATGTTGGTTTACTTTTAGACACGGGGATGATTTTATTGTGACACCATTTGCTCAAATATTATCAAGCTTACGGACAGTCAGAAATAACTATATTACTCTTACGAATGTTTCCACACAAAGGTGAGTTGAATGTTAACTTTGACCTTAAATTGCATGTTGTTCTCCTGCAGTGAACGAAGCATTTCATCGCGTCACCGGTGAACAATTATTCAACTTTTTGAGCTTTCCAAAATCTTTAAAAATATTTTTAAACTTCCTTATTTTAAGAAAGTAAAATATAATTAAATTAGTTAGGTACTGTAAAGTCCGTTTATAAGGGATCTGGCGGGACCGACATTTTCTGTCCCGTTTAACCGAATTCCCGTTTAACCGTTTAAGGGATTTCCCTATTAAGCGAAAGTTATTTACAATGTTAAAATTATTTTATTCTGAGTCAAAAATATGCCAAGGGCAAGGTATTTACAACGTTGTTTAAATATATTTATTGAGATTCAATGAAAAATTTGGTTATTGCAGTTTGTTTTGTTTCAATTTCATTTTGCCGCACACAAACACTATAATATTATGAAGATTCAAAAAAAGATTCGAAATTACTTAATGGTACTAAAATTACACTGGAACTTTTACCAGTTTCTTCAATAATGTATGTTTGCTCCTGGGTGTTTAACTTTTGTAATATTTGATATTTTTGTTCAGTGTATAACTTGTTTCTTTTCCGCTTAGTCAACATTGTCGGTTGCGAACTCAATGAGAACTAAATAAGGAGTAAATAAAAAGAAATACTAACAAGAAAAACAGCTATGTGATATATAAATAGACGACCTACTTACTTAAATGAAAGATAATGTAAATGTTAAGATAAATGAAGTCTTGTGGTCAAGTACACAGTAAAAAATACAGTATTGTAGTATTGTAGAGAGCATCTTATGCACTACTCGGCTCATTTTATTACAATTTCCCTTATAAATGACTTAAAAAGGCCTCAAATGCATGAAAAAACAGTCCCTTTAATCCGAATTTCCCTTATATCGGTTCCCTTATATCCGGATATTTTTAACATTGAAACATCGGCTCGCCAACCAAATATTTTAAAACTGTCCCTTAAAGCCGTTTTCCCTTAGATCAGGATCCCTTATAAACGGATTTGACTGTAGTTTTAATTTTTAAGTTGATAACGTTTAAAAACAATTCAAACGTTATAATCTAAACAATTTTTGAGGCAATAAATATCACCACCACGACTGACTCTATCCCAACTAAGGGAAGTACATACGCTGTATGTATACTGAAACCAAACGTTGGAAACCTACAACACGGAATCACCTTCAGCATAAACAGTTTAAGTTTGTTTTGTTTTACGCGTAGGTCCAGAGCTATTCTAACATGCTTAATACAATGTCACATTTTTCTTGCAATACCTCACACACAAACTCGTGCTCCGTTTCTAACATAATAAAATAACTGTGCAACATATTTCAATAAAATGACCGCAAAATTAAGTCTAACGGAAACGCATTCACGTTTCATTTTCAGTGATCTAAGATTATCAATACCCTATCACACAATTTTAAGATACGACTACGAGACAGGTAATGGATAAAAGGTTATTGTTTATTACGGATCAGGCATATGTTGCATTAAAACCTAACAAGTATTATTGTTAAATGTAGCAAGTACAAAACTAGATCCTATCGATATTTAACTAAACTGTCGTAAATAAAACTTCTAACTCAAAAGAAAAATTTAAACTGGAACAGCTGATACTTTGGAACCACACTATAATAAATATGGTAGATGCATCATAATAGAAATTGGAACTATCCAGACATGAAATAAAGATCAGTTTTGTGTTCTGCTAGCAACAGAACTGCAAATATTAACTGTTTGGTTATTTCCAAAAAACAGTTTTAAAACATGATTTTAATAGGGAACAAATTAATTAGATTTGTACATTACTAAATTAGCTACAATTTGGTATGATGTATGCTCACGAGCGTTAGAAAAAAGTGATTTTAAAGTAATTATTTTAAATCTAAACTTTAAATTAGCACTAAAAATTAATAAACTTGATAGCTGTATCTATTGGAAATGGAAATGTAGGTAATTACACGCTTAAAAAAAGAAACTAGTTAGGTAAAACTGGATTTAATGAACGAATGAAATTCAAAATACACATGCATTACAAAACATTTTTTAAACCATAAATGTTAGATGCCTATAAAATTACTCAGAAACGCTATTTAAGTGAGTTCAACCAAAAGAATGATTGAAAATATGTCAGAAAGCTAAGGAATATGTATAAGGATGGTTTATATTTTAGTCTCAGGTAAACTAGGATCACGATATTTATGCTGATAAAACCTAACAGATATGTTGAAACTACAAGTGTCGACGATGGCGTCCCCGGTAATTGGCATAGCAAGTGTAACTTACAATAAATAAAACTAAAGTGTGCATTAGGCCAACTTTTAAATTCTTACCATGCTCGTGACCTGACAAGGTACATTTATAGGTTTCAGGGCAATGCGCAATTACTGTGTATTTAACTTGCTATAATAGCTTAGACCTTGTTTGGCCAAACAAACTACCACATGGGTTAAAATGCGCTAACGTTACTTATATACACCAAGGAGGGTCAAACAGTGATCTTCCTGCATCCGACCAGTTGGTATAATCTCAGTGTGGTGTATTCTAGCTAATTAGCTTGTACCACATCAGGTGTTTGCAAAGTTGTAAATTCCCAAAGCAATTACACGGATTTATAACCAAAAGATCACTAACGCTTTACAGTTCTTTAAAACTGTCACCACACATAGATGAAGGTTATATTTTAGGCTTCATCAACACTGATTTTAAAAACGCCTTGGATAGGCTGCCTTACAGAAGACTGTAAGGCAAATGTCCAAATGCGTCGAGATACAAAACTCGACGACTACCTTGTCAACTAGAAAAGCTTTAAGTTGGAGTTCTTATTTTTACTAAATGCAGATAAGGCGGAAGAAATTAATCAGATCTCAATAAAGCAGTTTGCACAAAACTTTAAACTCTATAAGCAAAAAATGACTTGCATAACTCACAGCGCCTCCTAAATGACCTTGAACCGTGTTGCCAAGGTAATTATATGGAAATTAATACCTTACAGAACCATGTTGTCCACGTTGGAAAAACCTGTAACAACCGGTACGTGAAAGCTCAACCTGCAAGCATGTCCTTAGGGAATACATCAGTAACGATTTTTAATTCAGCTACCATTGAATATTCACAGCAAGGAAGGCGAAGTTCTTTTTTGCAGATCACGCGTATATTTAATTAGGTATATTGTTTCTAATAAAATTTCCTATAGAACCATTTAGTAATGAATGGCAAGCATATTTTTTTATAGGTAGAGTTTGATTTGGGTATATGTGGGTAATTGGGATCAGCCAGGTTTAAGCTGAACAATAATAGCCCTGGAAATGGACATATATCTTGCATGGTTGTAGGATTCCCCCTGGACCCCTCCCCCCGGGCATTTTCCCCCCAAGCAGTAACCCCGGACATTTTCCCCCCAAACCCTTATTTAAGATACTGAAATACTCATTATATAAAGTTATGAATTATGAAATGTTTGTTAATAATGTAACATGTCACAAATTCAAATCGAAATTATACTTTATTGAACCCTGAGCGTGGTTTGCGTAGATATAGAGAGATCCTCCATAAATGACGTCATTTGTAAATGGTGCAATTTATACAGTGTGTCCCGATAGAATAGGGACACGGATTCGCATTTCATGAATTGGATACACAATGCTAGGAACCTGTAACCAGTGTAACCCATGTTCATGGAAATGCGCCGCGTGACCCCAGTTGACCCTATACACAAATGATATGTTGTTTTGTAGACAATTTTATGAGGTTTGTGTCCCGCGTTTACTTATTGAAATCGGTCGAGAATTACGCATAAACTGGATGTTATAGTGCAGCAAGTCACGTTTTCCCATATGATTCCTATAGTAAAGACATTTGAACGGCCGGGGCTCGCTTTCTCCAGTGCCGCTGGAGCTACCCGAATCCTGTGATGAAAGTGAATGTTTCTAGTCATATTTAGTGTATCTATGAGTGACCAGGCCAAATTTGAAATTTTTGCGCTCACTAGGTCAGAGGTTATGGTGATGTAAATGAAAGAAACCAGGAAGTGTCCCTATTCTATCGGGACAGCCATTTTCACCTTTTAATTAATTTCATAAGAACTACGTGACCCCTGGAGGTCAACCAAAGTTTACATATATATACTAACTAGTTAACGTTTAAAAATAATTATCTCGTCCCAGTTGCCCCTTGTGGGGGGGAGTAAACCACGAAAAACTCGTGTCCCTATTCTATCGGGACACACTGTAAACAATTTTCAGCTACATTCAACCACATACTACGCACATTCGTATATGTCTTATTGATTGTAGGGGAGCTTCCATAAATCTTATATCATCTTTTAGCGTAACATAAATTGTCTTGCGCCTTTCTTAAAGCTCAGCATCTACTTTGGGCCCGCCCCCGGTCGACAAATCCGGCGCGAAGCAACGGATTTTTCTTAAACTTCAAAAATCTGTAACTTCTAATACAACTGGCATGTAATGGAGCAGATTGCATTAGCATGTATACTTGCCTGTTAATCCTTCATGCGCACATAAAAAATAAGTGTCTAAAATTAAAAATTCCAAGATCTAAAAGTGACGGTATGAAAAAAGTTCAAAAGCTTTCAAAATCGTAAAATTGCCCTAAATGTGATATGGTTATTACAATTCATCTAAACTTAACTTGTAAAATACTTAAAATTTCTAAATCCAATATTTCCCAACTTGAATTCACTACTGCAATTATTCTGGGTTGTAGGACATTATCCCCCGGACCTTTTTTCCCCGGGCCTTTTCTTCCCGGACATTTTTCCCCCAAGCAGTAACCCCGGGCATTTCCCCCCCAAACCCTCATTTAAGATACTGAAATACTCATTAAATAAAGTTATGCATTATGAAATGTTTGTTAATAATGTAATATGTCACAAATTCAAATCGAAATTATACTTTATTGAACCCTGAGCGTGGTTTGCGTAGATATACATGGAAAAATTAATTTTAAGATAGTAAAGCAAAAGAGGGAACTAGTTTTAATCATAATAAATTTTTTAAACATATTAGTTAGTAGTAAACTTAATCCAGAAACATGCACTATACTATTTTTCCAATATGACTAAAAACAATGTAGATTAGTTGTGTATGCTGGCATTATATAAAATCCTTCCTTACTAGATGGGTAAGAAAACGAAAGTAAAACTGTTTACCCCTTAAATCAGTAAGGTACATAGTACCTAAACTTTTTGCACTATTAATTGAAAAAATAACTTGATATTCAAAAATTCAACTCTATAAGTCATTAAAAGCGGTACCCATCACTATTGCACGATAAATAAAAAAATTTCCTGTTTTGATATTAAGTAAAATCGACTAATTAAAGAATGAATCAAAAATTAATAAATACTGCACTAACTGTGCAATATGAAATTCTAAAAATTAAATCTGATGGTGTGACCCAAACTACGAAGGAACGAGACGTTCCGACACTCATACAATTTTTGCTATATTTCATGCAAATATTTTTCAACCTTATTTGAAGCTTAACAAAGGACTTCCGCATTCTTTTCCGTGGGTGTATTCCAGTGGCTTCCTATTTCTACGCAAACCACGCTCTTAAGTATAATTTTGATTTGTATTTGTTACATAACACATTATTAACCAACATAATTTTATATAATTAGAATTTCAGTATCTTAAAAAAGGGTTTGGGGGGAAAATGTCGAGGGGGAAAAGGCCCAGGGGGATTATGTCCAGGGGGAATATGTCCGTATACCATCTTGCATGGAAGTATAATATACTAACCTTATTTTTCGATGCAAGTTATTATTCTTACTTATTATTACTATTACTATGGTACCCGCGTATAATGATAGGAAATACGGTATTTGGTTTTGTTTACATTAATAAAGATTGTATGCAAAATTTACTAAGCTTGAAATGTTGTTTATAGATCAAGGAGGTCATCGTCCACTGCGAATGTAATTCATCCCACTAAACAACACGGCGATGAGGGAGGTAAAAGGAATGAAGCAATGTTTTTTTAACTATATTTATTTCATGATAGTGTGGAATTGTGGAATAAAAAAAAATCAACCATTGACAATAAACTTGCTCTAACGAGTCACGTAAATAAAAGCATATAAAAACAAGGGCTAGTAGGGACGCGCCTAATGGTGATCGGGTTCATTCTTGTCCAACTTTGAAAATCTGTAACTTCTTTTGTACGTCCACCAGAGCAAAGCTTCATGTTTCAAAATAATCAACACTTAGTTTGCTATGAGCTGTAAAATTTGTAGAATCCTTACTTGGAATTGTTTTAAGTCACATAGGATTGTATGCAGCAAGTTCAAAAATTCTAAAAGTCAACGAAATGCCTTATAGGTGATCATATGATTCCAAATGGTGATCATGCAAAAATAGCATTGATATCATAGGGAATGTTGGTGCCCTTTAGGTGATCACTTGCTTCCTATACGTGATCGGGTTATTTAGCATTATTGTCATAGATAATGTTGAAGTCTCGTGACTTAATGATAAGAAATTGCCCTCCAGATGTTTTCTTAACACTTTTTAATGAAAACTATTCACATGATAGCGCCCACAAAATTATTTGCAGCAAACTGCCCAACCCATGTATCAAATTCAATGGAAATTCGTATGTATGACCTTTTGACCTTTGAAGGTCACACAGATTGACAAATTTTAAATGATTGTCATAAATATAGCTAAGTGCTGTTATTGTTACCTATTGCAAGTCAAAATTGTGCCGCTATGATGTGTTTTAAGGATTTAACTGGTGATCACGTATATGCCTACTGAGCTGATCACCATTAAGGCCGCAATCTTAAAATTTTGCACTTTTTGATTTTATTTATTTTCAGCAGACCTAAAGGAGGGCAAAATTGAGTAAGGAGTTATTTTTATTGCCAATGACTGCAGTTAACAGTATATGTGCACATTTCAAACCAAAACCTTAATTCACCCAGAATTTCGAAATTTGAAGTAACCAAATTAAACTTTTGGTTCCAATTTTTTTGGAATACCAGGTTCATTAATTTTCTACGGCCTGAGCTTTTACAAATTGATGCTATAAATTGTATGCCAAGGAGTTAGGACTATAAACTATCAATTCCAACTAGTCAGTGATTTCTGACACATCTTGTCTTTTAACGCCAGACACTGATCACCATTACGGCGTGATCACCATTAGGCGTGTCCCTGCTAAAGCCTTTGTTTAATATAGCAGCCTTAACATTAAGGTTAGGTAGTTTGAATTTTATGATAAAACTACAACTTGTCGATAATTTGAATTATGTTTTTATAATTTTGTTAGTAAGCATTTTTTTTAAAGCACACAATATCAGAATCCTGCATACTACAGTATTTGTAATCAATTTCTGTAAGAAAGCAAAAGTAACCCAGAATTTGAATTTTTTAAATTACTGCCAAAACTTAAAATCGAAATTTCGACTCAATGAACTTGCACATAAGGAATATACCATTCCAAAGGTATTGATTAGAATAACTTCAGGTTGCTAGGCTTGGCAGCAATGCAAGCGCGTTCGCAAAAGTTCTTGAATTTGTTAATAAATCCTAAATGAAACTTTGCTAACGTTGGCTGACATCAACGAGTAACACATTACGTTAAAACTCTTGAAAAATGCAAAATGTTTGTGACTTCTGGCTCATACAAGTTTCTAGGCAAAATTTAAAAACCAAATAGGGCGTTAAAAAAAATAAAAAGTTCTGTGATCACGCTAGGCATGCTTGGCTGTTTATATTCTACTGATAACTATAAGTACCTTTCGAATGACATATTACTCGTAAAAACTGGTAAAGTTTTTCAAAATTTTGACGAATAAAATAAATATGTATAAATAATTCTAATACTATGTAGCCACAATAAAATTAGACCAATATTGGTAATTTAAAATCCTTAATTCCTGGTATAACATTGCTTAAAAATGCATTTGGAATGTAAGCTAATGTTGCCCATGTGTCGTTGTGCATAATTCGTTTTTTATAAATCCTGTGGCAATGCTCAGTCCTTGCCAAGTACATGAAAAATGACGTGTTTCTGCACATTTGGTTTGATTCAATAATATTGTTGTCACAATTTTCTGAGACAAAGACAACCTTACTACACTAAACTTGAAAACTTGACACTGTCCTCCATACAGGATAGCCCAAAGGACTCAGTATACTGAGTATACGTTGCAGATTGCAAGCTGGCCGAGAACCACAAGTGTATCTGCAAGACCCCATTCTCTGGGATAATAACCAAATGTAGTTAGCCGAATTAAACATTGCTGGTGGTTGTAGGATTATTCCTACCCGGACTTTTTCTACCCGGACTTTTCCTACCCACGACCAAACCTAGGACTTTTCCTAGTTTTAGGTTTGGTCGAGGGTAGGAAAAGTCGGGGGAGGAAAAGTCCGGGTATGAATAATCCGGGTAGGAAAAGTCCGGGTAGGAAAATTCCGGGTAGGAATAATCCGTTTACCATTGTTGGTATAGTCTAGGAATACCTAAACTAGTTCCACATATACACGTTCTTTATTTAAAAACATGTAAAACAAAATTTACACTGCTTCGAAATTAAAACATTTATTTTTATTATGGCATTTAACATGAAATTTTTTTGAAAAACACGGGTATGGAATTTCTTTGCCCAAAAAATAAAAATACAGTGTAATAATAATAATACTATTTTATGTCCTACATGCTTAAACATACTTTGTATTACTTTGAATGCTAATGGTACTATCTACCGCTCATATGCATCATTTTTTTTATTTTAAAACTAACCTTTGTTTAAAAATTTAAATGAACAGTGTTTCAAACAGGGGATCTGCATGCTTAGAAAATATTCCAATAAAATTTCGATAAAGATTTTTTAACTGCATTTTCTATTAATTGCAACCAATTTACCTGTTAATTTCAAAAATTTTGAGCGTTAGAAATCCAGTAAATTAAATAAATAATTTTTAAAAAATTAAAATTTCCGAATTTTTAAAAACCCAGAAAGTACTTTTTAGATAGTGTTCTAGAGATAACAAAACTTCAAAGTTGAAAATCGGGTGGGAATTAAAGAAGATACAGAGTTGCAAAAAATCAAAAATTCGAATTTATTGAACTTTGGCGGGCAAATGTAAGCAAACCATTGACCTGCGACAAAAATGATTAGAATTAGGCACACGTTTACTAGTTGCTCTAGACGCCTCTAACGCGCATCAACTTGAGTTTAATAGTCGGCACAGTCGGGCGCACATGTGTTGACCCTTCCTGGTTAGTCGTAAAGGTACTAAATACACTAGAAATTAAACCTTATAGTGTTTCCAACATTACGACAAAACATATCCACACTCATAGAACCTTCACTATACTTAACGCATACTTCACTAATTGAGCCCTTCCTAAAAATTAAAATACGCCTAAAACATGTACATATTGTCTGGACAAAAATTAGGGATAGCTGCGCAAGGTGTCCAAACCCTGCCGTGCCCATTTGATTGCATAGATATGAAACTGTTTGGACACCTTGCGCAGCTATCACTAATTTTTGTCTAGACAATAGGTACCGTAACACTTAAGTGCACTTGTCCATACCATTAGTTTAATTGTTTTATTCATGTTTATAAGGGCATTTCCCATAACATAATATTACATACATATAATGATTTACATATGATTTAAGTTTAAGTATTAGTTCAGATGTATTGCTAACAGTAAAGGGAAAACATAAGGCATAAAAGATAGGCATAAAGATGTCCCCTAGTTTAATTGTGGGACTGGTGGGAAAATGTTTGGTAATAAAGATTTGGGGAAAACAATTTACTTTTACTAGAGAACAAACCTTTTTAACGAGTATTTTAGGCTTTTCTCTATGGAGGTCAGTGTTTTATTCTTTTAATTGCAGTTATCATTCTCTCCTGTGATTTCCTGAAACATCGTATTTAGCATTCTTTGTTAAAACTTGAATGCACTTTAAATGGTGAATAAACAACTTACGGTTACATAAATAAGCTGTTATTTTGAGACTTCAGTGGCACAGTAATTGATATGTAGCATATCGCATAGACTGTGCAATTGTTTTGGCTCACTGTTTTAGTTTGTGCTTAAATTAAGCTGGCACTTAAATTACGCGAGCATTGAACTGATCTAGTAGGGGTTTTGACGATTCCATCAGTGGGCATAATTACATTTTAGTATAGTAGCCTCGTGGGGATAATTATAAAGTTGTAAGGCAACTGTTAACTGCAACTGATTAACTTTCAAGTTTTCCTCTTTCTGTTTTTATCTCTTTTTGCTTTCCTTGAAGCTGATTTTACGATTTTTGTTTATTAGCTCTTGCTTTGATTTCTAGCCAGAACGAAGCAATTCACTGTTGCTTAATTGTGCAAAAAAAATATAACAGGTATTAATCGCAAGTTCACATCCTTGCTCGAACCTTGGTTTTGTTGATTTATCTAGCTAAAACGACCGTTTTGCATTTACTGAATAGTGAGATAGACTTTTTAACTGTAAAATTTGTACAAAATGTATCCTAATGGGCTCTGATGAATAATAAATAAGAATTGTTTTTAGATACGCCGTCTTCTAAGCTGGCTCTGGACACTCTTGATGAGTTAGACTGGTGTCTAGATCAGCTTGAAACGATTCAAACCCATCGAAATGTTTCTGACATGGCTACTACAAAGGTAAGGCTAAAAAAGCAATTGTTTAATAATTAGGTAATATTATGTAATAGAAAACATCTTTACATATTATCTAATAGCCTTTTCGCATAGCGGTTTAGTCTAGTGAATTACGGAGATTGCATAGTTAGGTCAAGTTTTTTGCAGTTATCACTTGTAGGCAACCTCAATGAAGCGATAATCCTCACAGCGTTACCTAAACTAAACATCCATTCTAAAAACTGTAAGATTATTTAAAGCAAAAAGTGTTAGCTTTTACGAACTATAATTCATACAAAAATAGTCGCAATGTAATCCGACTACTTTTGTGCAAATATTAAAACTATTTATGCAAAATTCAGCAATTTAATGTAATCAGTATGGTCAAAATCCTTTACATTTATTATTATTAAAAGAGTTTGAGTGATCTTTTTTTAAGTGTCAGGTTCATTCAATACAAATTTACTGTTTTACAATGAAGAACACTATTAATTAAACTCAAATTAAATTACGTTAGAATTAAAACTAGGACTGAATACAGTTTAATAATTTCCACAATACCATTTTGGAAAGCAACAGCCGGAAATCACATGGTTCATCAAGAAATTTGAGATTATCAGGCAATGCATTCCACTCCGTAATGCTTCTATATAAAAACGAGTGTCTATACGCCTAGCTACTACAATTCCTCTGAAATTCAAGTAAACAGGAACCACTAAACCTTGTTATGCGCTCTTAATTTTTTACAACAAATCAAGAGCTTAAATTAGTAATGCCAGCATACCTTAGAATACTATTAAAAAATGACAGAGTACAGACTAATTCGCTCAGACACAGACAAGGTATTTGTTAGCTCAAGTAAAACATTCTTCATAATTACAACCCTGTTACCTCCGTTACGTCTCTACTTGAATAAGCTAGAATCAGTAAACTGAATAATAAGACCTTTAATTTTATTCTGCAGTACCTGCAATTCACCTTTACCTTGGACTGCATATACAATAGCACAGTAGTCGACTATCGACAGCACATAGGCATTCAGCATTATTACAAAAATATTGAAGTTTAAGTACCTCGTTAAATTACCAATCATACCAATTGCAAAACTTACTCTTTTCTTCACATACACAGAATGACTTTAAACTTAAATTGGCATCCACAATGACACCCAGATTTCTAAATGTCCAAACTCGCTCGCTCCAGCTTATTGCCATTACAACTTAGCTTAATATCTTCAGGCAATTTGTGGTCTCTTGATTTATGCAGAATCATAAATTTTGTCTTGGATACATTTATTTTTAATCCCTGTGATATAAACCAATCACTTACATTGTTCAAACAATTCTGCATATATTGATCCGACTTAACAAATACAGGAGAATAGTATTACAACCAAGTCATCCGCATACAGAACATAATTAATAATATTAATAATAATAATAATAATAATAATTTATTCATTGGTTCGATTTAACCGAAGTTCATACAACCAGACTCAACCAGTCACTGTGGGTGAGGAAATAGGAGGCTACCGCGTTAGATCGTCTCGGTCTTTGTACCCTTTCACCTATCCCTGTCCCCTCCTCCACAGTAAAGGAGTCTCATTCCCTAGGCCCCTACAGTAAGTAGTGGTCACTAAGGAGCACCGAAGGAGATTGGGTTTCAATCAACCATCCAGTGACGTTTACCGTACAACACCGAGCCGTAAACGATTAGCAGTGGCCGAGGATCGAAGCCGGGTCTGAGGCTGTAAATTTCGTTACAGTCTGCAGTCCTAACTACTCACCCAAGCACGCCTGCTTACAGAACATAATTAACGCCAGATGAAACAACATTTGATACCTTATCTATGTAAATAAAAAATAGTAGCGGCCCAAAAACAGATCCTTGCGGAACCTTGAAGCACAAATCAAAACTGTCAGAGATCGTGGAACCAATCTTTAACCTGAATTTTCTATAACGCAAAACATCTTCCAAAAAGTCTTCCCTTAATACAATGGTGGTACTACCGCACATTTTAACTTTCACAAAAACTAGCATTAGATCAGATCGAGGTAATCAGTTCAGATTTTCCAGCACCATTGATTTTCTACTGTTTTAAATACTTAATAGTGAGTTTTTAGCGTTTCATATTATGAGTGATTAAATTATAACACCCCGAATTTTATTGATAACAAAACATTTCAACGTGTACTCAGTCTGCTAGGCTACTTTTGTTGGAGCGCAGTTCTAATGTTGTTATTTTTAATAAAATTTATCCTTTTCTCTAGTTTACAAATCTATGATGAAATGTACATAATGCAATCTTACAAGATATAAGTGCTATTTTTGTATTGCATTTATAGGAGATCCAGCAACATAAAGTGACTAAAATGCCGCTCAAGTTAATAAATAGGCTCATTGAAGAACGATTCATTTCACAATGACTTTTTTGTCTTTGTGGGAGTTGCTTTGTTTTCTCGTTATAAAGTATGCTTGAGCAAAAACGAATTACTGTAGCACTAAACTTTTAATTACATCTCTAAGCGTATATCTATTTAGTGACTATGATTATGCCTATGAGTTGCTCTGAATTGACAATTCGATCAGACCATAGCACTGGTATTTATCAAGGGCCGAAGCCATTTGTGGAATATATGCTATTTCCTGAAATACCAGCACGTAGTCCATTTTGCATGTAATTAAGCAAGACTAATCAAACATATTCACAAAATACCAGAGATGTTCCACCAGTTGCTGATAGTACTATTAGCTTAAGTCAACGTGTCTGGGCTGAAAATAACTTCAGTAACGCAGCAATGTGGATGCAGCACACTGCTTCTCCACTGAAGTTACATAATCTTCCTACCTAATATTTTCAACTATTTGTTAAAACAGCTTTGATATGTAGATATAAGCTATCTTAAATATCAAAAGTTGTCCATGGTGAAGATAAGAAACCTCAACGACACAGCCCTGACTCGCTAAGCCCACAACTGCTAAATAGACTTGCAAAAGTTATGTTCAAGTCGAAAACCAAAATGGAAAAAAGAATGAAATTTGCTCACCAAGACAGAGAAGGACAAACACATCCGTCGTCCTCGGAGATCAGAGTGAGACTAAAGCTAGATGCTATATTTTTAAAACTAAATGCATTATTACAGTCAATATAATAATTTATTGAGTAATGGATTGTTTTAAGAAGCTTAGTACAATCAATTCAACATTTCTTTAAGCAGTTCGACCTAAAACGCTACGTTTTTATTTGCAGAGAATTGCTCAGAAGATAGTTAACTAAAACTCATTTAATGCTTTAAGAATGAAGCTTAGGTCAAGTAAAACACAAAAGTAAACAGTTTGACATAACATTGATAACATCTGACGTTAACATATTTTAAAATCTGCAATATTTTGTATAACTTGGGTTTTTAATTGATATGTCAGTTTTTTAATTAAATTTTTACATCAGCATTTAACCAACGCAAAATGGGTTTCTACTGTCGAAATGTAAGTAATGGTAAAGTAAATTTACTTCCAATTTGCTGTCATATTGCTTTACTATGGTCAACATTGATTTTATGGTCAAGTGTATGCATATTGAATATACTTTTACCCTCCACTTTTTCGAACTGTGGAGCAGTTATAATAAACCTAATACACATCTGACATGCGTAGATGGTTCTCCATCTAATTATAAGACCGTCTTAACCAGTCAATTAATGGCATTTCAAAGTGTGAATGAATATTTAATTTATAATTAAGCCTAGTGTATTTGAAAGATTAATATTTGCATTGTGTCTATCTTTGACTATAGATTAACAGGAATTGGAAGTCATTTGATTTAATTTTTATGCACTTTTTTAAATTCCACTCAAATTCAAACTTCATTTTATTATTTTTATTCGTATTATTCTAGGGTGGCTAGGATTACCTTTGTGATATTTATACACATTTCATTACTCAGGAGCCTAATGGTTCCTCTAAATAAACTAAGTATGTTTATGACCACCACAGTCAAATTAAGTAGTAGATAACAACAATTTTTGTTACTGTCCTTAATAGATTAGAGCATAGAATGTCCAGGGTAACATACTTTCCCTGATAAATGCATTTAATAGTCTAAATAAAAATGAAATCATCGCTGCAAAACCATAAGGGACTAAAGGTATAGACTGCATCAGCTGAAGCCTTGGGGTTCTCGTATTGAAACAATCGGATTTATTTAAAAACATATTAGCGGCAGCATTAACGACGTGCATGCCAAATCTGACAAATAATTTAGCACTGCCTAAATGTTTTCTAGTTCAAAAAAATGCTTAACAAAGAGCTTGGCCAATTTTCGGATTCATCCAAGGCGGGTAACCAGATTTCGGAATACATCTTTACTACATTTTTGGGTAAGTTAAACTTTTAATTGGTTGCTTAATGTTTTAGTCTTGACAATATAATGCTAACGGAAATCAGTTACATAATGTACATGCCGTGTTTTGCCACCAATTAAACTAAGCGAAAACTTTAAGCAAGTTTTTGCTTGCAAACTCAGCTTTCTTTCTCTCCTAAACATTTATAATACATTGTAATTGTGCACAATTCAGCAGCAGAAAAATAATCTATGGAACGTAGCCTCGTTTTTCACTTCATTGTATTACAGCAAAAACTATTGAGTATAAGTAGAAGTATTGATTAACAATATCACGTATTATTACTTTGCAATTGCGTTGAAATTACAGATCCAACGCAATTCGAGTTCTAATCTATTGCTATCTAATTCCAATACGTTTGTAGAATATAGCCTTCTTTGAATCATTCCGAAAAGAGATGCGGCTTCCGTCAAAAATAATCGAAGAAATAGTCATTGCAACCATTCGGGGTTCATGCCGTATAGCTCATAACCATCTTTATAATATGAACTTATCTAATAGTTAGCTGGAAAATTATTATGTAAAAACACAACAAATCTTAAACTTATATAACCGTTGAAACTTCTTAAAATTCGTGTATGTTCTTACTGTGTCTTTATGGCAAGCGTTATTGTAACGCCAGTTGTAAATAAAAATTTACTTTCTCTCTCTTCACTGATAAACAAATTTAGCACCCAGAAGTTCTGTATGATGTCTTAAAATTAATTAAATTTTGTTTGTAAAGCCGTTTGTAAATCACTGGACTTTAACTGTCGATCTTCCTACCCTGATAAAACTCAGATTCAATTTTTACTAAAAGTGAAAAGTTTATTATTTAAGGCAAACAGCTAAATGTTGTCTGCAATAATCTACATACCTAGAAATTCATAATAAATAACATATTACATCTCTGTAACATCCTGAATTAAAATGTTTCAAATATTTAACACAACATAAGGGTATTCCAAAAATAATATATGTATAAGAAGGGAATAGAATCCACAACACTTGCTCCCATAGGTTCTCTCCAGATCTTCCAGATAGCATCGGCCATCTGACAGAAAAGGAGGGAGACCCATGGAAGGAGTAGAAAATGTAAAAGAAATAAGATATGCGATCCTTCAATCCGATGCCTATTGACCAAGAGATGGATCAGAAAAGGACGCTGCCCTGCGGCAAAGATGCATCTCGAGGAAAAAGAAGCGAGGAAGGAAGGAGAGTTTAGCATGCTAAGGCAGTTCCACAATTGGCTCCGTACGGAACACATCGAGTTCGAAATTGGTCTTCAGCGAGAACTTAAGCTCCACGATCGACTTCTCGAGGAGAAAGGAATTCATATTGATCTTCATAATTTTCCTTTTTCTAAAATTCTCTTCAGTGTTTGAAATGAAAAATACTCATCGGAAGGGAAGGGAAAGTATGGAAACTCCAAAAGGTATAAGACGTTTACAAGGGGATTGCTCCGAGAACGTCTGTTGGTGTAATCGTAAAGCTAAAGAAAATAGAAAAAGTAATTGTAGTGAAAATCTTTATATAATCATTTTTCTGTGCCTCGTGGTTTCCATATTCGCCGTTCCCCTCTGTGGGTTCGCGTTAGGTTTACTATAATAATTATTTGAGGTCAATAGACCATTAACTAAGAATGTAAAAGTCAAAAATTAATATTTGTTAATTACCTGTACTTTATTTGGACCTAGATTCGGAAACTATGAGCACTGCTATAGCAGTGCGCGTAAGAAATTGTTGTAAAATATTATTATTATTATTCATGTGTGGACGAAAACCTGAAAAGAAAAACAAAAATAATTATTAAAATTTTGAATCATTAATTCTGTAGCTCCCGGTCTTCTGCCGTGTGGAGAAAATCGTATCATTTCTGTTGGAATTATATTTTTATTTGCTTTTGAATTAATATAAAAGTAACTTTAAAATTTACCTCTCCTCTTCGATCGTTCGTGTTCTCATTCAATCAGCAAAACTATTATAGATTCTCATACTCTGGCATTTCTAATATATATAGATAATAGATTATTCATTAATTAGATATAATCTGAAATGATCGGCATAAATTGTAGTCGTCGAGTGTAGTTCTTCGGGACTCCTCGCACGTAATTAAACGGATTTGGCCTCATTCATAAAACTATGGAAAAAGTATAAAAACAATAGGCAAAATTGAAGGGAGAGCGAGGAAGCGATCCCGCAACTCTGGCTAATATTTTAGGGTTCGCTTATCTCTCCTATCTTGATGGGGTGTCATGACTTTGGACTGCATTTCTCTGCACCAAGTTTGTCCACCATCAAGCTGCGCTCCTTGACTATCCGCATTGGCAAATTAAAATAAAATAACGAAAACAATTAACCTAAACTAAAAATAAAAATAAAAATATGAATTTACAGTTTACCTAATTAGGCAGCAAAATTCAAGACATGTGGCTGTCCTGGAGCAAGGGACTTGACGCTGCGGCTGTCTAGGGGCTGAGGCTTCAGGTTAATCAGACACGCGCACAGGCGTCCATCCTCCGTCTCCAGAATGGGCGTGATTGCTGGAGCTGGCACCTTCGGCATCGCGCCACACGTCCTCCTGAAATAAATAAATAAATAATTATAAATCTAAAACTAAAATTAAATTCTTAGCTAATTGGCTATGCAAAATTGAGGACTAAGCAAATTGCTGGAACACGAAAGCGGGTAATGAAAGGCGCTTTCCATTTGGAATGCTCAGCAACTCAAGCACCTGTTCCCCACCTTTGACTTTCCTATCCGGCGAGGCTGGAGTTGTGGGCGGCCAGGCCCACAACCTTCACGCTGCTCCGTCCTTCTGTAATAATAAATAAAATCAAATATACTTAAATAAAACATAAAAATTAATTTAAATAAATTTTAAAATTCAAGGCAAAGGTGTTGCGTTGTGCGTGAGGACTGGGAGATGGAGGTCCTTGCCATTTGGAATGCTCAGCAAGTCAAGGACCAGTTCCTATTCTCTGTCTGTCACGCTCAACAGCATTGGATTCAAGGACGGCCAGATCCTTGACCATTGCGCCGCCTTGCCCTACTAAAAATAAAATAATAACTAAATCTAAATAAACGTAACTTCCCATTAGAATTGGCAAAACTTAATTGGAAAAATTTCCGTGGCAGACCGTATTTCCGAGGAGCCTTGGTCGGGTCGTCGGCGGTCCCAATGCTCCGTTAGCTCCGCACCGTCGACGGTTACCCGCCACTCCTCGGCTTTACGGAAGCTCGTGGTGGCGAAGCCGGAAAAGTTGATAGTTTTCTCAACGCCCCGGCCTCTGCCACCGAGCTACCTGCCACTGGAAATCCTACGAGTAAAATTTAACCTCAAATAGTGAGGAAACAGAAACTGAGCATAAATCAATGGCTTAAAATAAAATAAATCAAACTCACCATTATAGCCATCTTCGAGATAATTAGCAGTCTGCAGCAGCCGAGCTTCTCCCCTTTTCATGGGTCTCCGGCCCCCTCCGGAGTGGTGGACACCCCCTTCATAAACTATATCTACCATCTGACATTATCTAATTTAAATTAAAAGTAAAAATTATGGGTGTAAAAATGAGGAAACATAAATTCATAAATTAAATGGGGAGATAAATCCCCAAGTGATGACGTGAGGAGGTAAGGTAAACTCAGGGATAGCCTCCCACCCGCTCTCCGAAGCGGGGGAGAATACCATTCTTGTTTTATGTAATACAATGTAAATCACTTGTTTCTAACAGTTCTAAAAAGCTATAAATGTCAAGTTTATTACTCGATTTAACTGAATAATGTACTAAAACAACGACAATTGTATTAAAGATTTAATTGACAAAACTGTTTTAATAATTGTAAATAGATAACGTTAAATTAAAAAATATTGTTTAATGAGTTACTGGCGACTGGGTTTGTACACCTTTCTCTCTGAAATAGTCTCTTAACTCATATTAAGTTGTGTTGAACTGTCCAACACAACGATACTTTTATACCTTTATAAAGAAGGATATTGTCTTCAGAATGAACTGATCATACTTTCATATTACAAATTTTACTGTGACGAAGCAATTTTAGACTGATTTATTCATAGAAAAATCTCTTATGGTTTGCCTATTGGGATATATCGCTGGTGAAGAGGCAACTTGGCCTAAGTCCATTCTAGCCTTAAAAGTAACATGGCACAAGTCCATACCTTTCTTAAAAGCAACTAGGCACAAGTCCATTCAAACGGATGTCATTCGTTTATGTGCTGCATACCATACGTTCATGCTTCCTTCACTCAGCAGTTCAGGGGCCATCCATATATTACGTTTCAATTTGCAGGGGGGGGGGGGTGGGGGTAAGCTCTCCATTTACCGTCATGTTAAAAAAGTTGAAACTCTGGGGGTGAGGCGAGGGGGTTTTAACAAAAACATGAAACGTAATATATGGATGGCCCCTTAGGGAATCGCTCGCACAGCACCTACTCTCCGGCGATGTCAGATTAGATTTAAAGTATTTAACCTTACTCATGCCAATTACATAATTACAAAGTGACAACGTTGATTTAATCAGGGAAAATTACTAGTCATGTGATTCAGAGTCTCAGGAGTTCCAAAATCTGACATCTCCACTTATGGTAGTGACCAGCAATGGGAGTGTTGAAATTGAAGAATTTTAAGAAACTTTCAGTTACAAAGGTACCTATATTAATTATATATCGTGTGTTAAAATAAAAATATTGGTTTTGCGTAGGTTTGATGTAACAGTGATCGGGAATTATGAGTGGGACATATTCCAAAATGTGTGAGATTGTCCTGAAATTAATATTTTGTCCAGCGTCCTGCTAATGGGTCCGTCGGGACAAGCTACAATCCCATAATTTGAGAAAATGTGAATTTGGAATTTAGATTTAAATTTTTCAAATGAATACAGAACCAGCAGTTTTCAAAGTGATGTTAAAATACAACCTATATAGATGTAAGAAACATTTTATATCAAGTGATGAATTTTGACGACTATGACTTGGTACAGTTCTCTTAGCTAGCAAGTAACAGTGATAAATTACAACATAGTCAACGCATCAGACGACCAGTCAGTACTTTTTCCTAATAAAAACCATTGTGCCACTTCGTAATTATGTAATCAGTATGAGTAGCACAAGTTAAAAGAGTTGAGTTGAGTAGTTAAGTTAAACTTTAAATAGATCTACTCTGGCATCGTTAGAGTAAGTAGGCGCTGTGCGAGCGATTTTTTAAGCTGCTGAGTGAAGGAAGCATGAACGTATGCAATGCAGCACATAAACGAATAACATCCGTTTGAATGGACTTGTGCCTAGTTGCTTTTAAGAAAGGTATGGACTTGTGCCATGTTACTTTTAAGGCTGGACTGGACTTAGGCCAAGTTGCCTCTTCACTAGCGATATGCTACTTCTAAAGACTCCAGCAACTTAAGATTTAACTAAATTTCATTCATTATCAGTGTAAGCACTCAATTTTAACGTTCTTTTTGTCCAGCTACCAGAGCTATGGAATGACATGCTGCTTCAGACCACAAAAACCTGTTACTGCAAAAAACAAACTCTACCACTATGCAAATTACGTTAACGTTTATGTTCAAATCATGCAGTTTATGCTCAACGTTTGTATAAAAATAAAGTTTCACTATCTACAATAGTTGTTAGACACATATTTATGTATTTCTAGCCCCGGAAACAAAAACACAAAAGTAAGATGTGTGTGGTTACAGCCAATACTTAAGATTGTTTTAAGCAGTAGTATATCTAAATATGTCTAGTAGTGAAAGTTATATTCCAGCCAATCTAAACAACCGCTCAGTCTGATAAACATAACACGTAAAGAGTAGTTGTTGTCGAAAGGGGATGGAATTTGTTAAAAACAGTAAAGATCGGGAAGTTCCAAAATGCATTTACGTAGAAAAATGACGACATCTTTTGTTAACATTTTTCTATCTGAAAGGCCAAAGGAAAATAGTTTTGCATAAATTATGTCATCTTAATTATTATTCAGGAGTAACTGCTTTTTCCTTGACATCACGCTATTGTAAGGCACACAAATATGGCGTTGGACATAAAGGATGTAACGTACATTATTTTTTAGAAACCCTCATCCTAGCATCATATTGACATTCTGTACTATTTATTACTAATGATGTCACGTCATTGATTCTTTAGTACCATTATCAAAGACCACTAGATACGGATTCATAACTACATAGCCATCTTAAAACTGTGCTGATGTTACCAAGCGGACTTTTACTTTGCCCACTTTTATCATTATCACTCATGCCTCGTAATGGCACTGTTCTAAATAAGAGTTTGAGTTAAGCTTTATTTACAAGTCAGAAAATTTAGCTTACAGCTGTTTCACAATAACAGGCTCACGTGATAGACTGTGCTTAGTTCAATTAAATTAAATTGAAATCAATAAAATTTTTCAATAATATCACCATATTATCTAATTTAAAATAAAAGAGATGAACAATCATACAACAATCCAATTTTATACCTCAGATGTAGGAAAAGTTTGATATATGCTTTCAAGGCTTATGCATAAAATACTTATTTTGTTTCCCTGTTGTTACATAGTGATTATTTAAATTAGACAGATAGATTAAATGCCCACATGGTTAGCATATTTCTTCTTATTATACTGATGAATCTGGGTATTCCACAGCTCAACTAACGATAAGCAACATACAGGTAACTTCCTGCAACATTGAGTTCCAAATTTAACATATTCAAGGAGGGTACTACAACTAGATTTAGTAATCCGTGCTGATTGTATAAATGTAAAAAATATCATTCGGACTCTACAGTGAGTCTCAAAATTTTAAACTCACCCCGGTTTATGGGGTTTACTTCTCCCTACAAAGGAATTTTCCAGCAAGATATTTATTTTTGAATGAAATTCCAATAATGATTAGGATTTGGCTTTGATTGACTCCGAGGGGTAACGTCGATCTCGTTTGAATAATTAAAAACCGAAAATCAGGTATCTTAAAATTTTAAACTCACCTTATTGTTTGTGAATTCAAATTAATAGCCATATCTCTCGAGTCAACTAATAAAAAATTAAAAAACTTGGCATGCGTACTCTTACATCAGTTACTTATGAGTAATATCATTAACTTTGATCATCCGGTAACTGTAGCACTGGCAGCATTCGAGAAGACAGGTTAACCTCACGTCAGCTTTTTTCCCCGTTTGATAACATAGGAAAATCACGACTTGTATCACTAAATTCCTGTGCACATGAGCAAATTTCAACTTTTTAAAATATAAAGAAATCCGGCCTAATCACAATAAAATTGCCTACAAAACAGTGTATAACGCAATACTCAGGTCATTTGGGTCACACGACGTCCAAAATTGGATATTGCGGAGAGTTGATGGAACAGTCTAAACTTTTACATAAATTCATCAAACCGGCGCTATTCCTACTGATACTACTCAAAGTAAGCTTGCTGAGAAATAGTAGACATCATGAAGTTAGAACTATTATTGCTAATCATTTGAGAACGCTTGATTAGATTGTGTATGAAGAAGTGACTGATGGTGCTTCAAAACGAGTTGACATCATCTGCTGGCAAAAAGATTTAAAGTCAGGGTACATTTTGGATCCTACAACACGTATGGAGCAGTCCGTTAGTCAAGCAGAAGAAGTTAATATAGAAAAGCAGGCTCATTATAATCCTTGCATTCTGTACTTTCTGGAGAAGTACCAACTGAAGAAGCTGGAGGTGGTGGGACTTCTTGTTGGAGCCAGGTGCACCATTACAGGGTTCTTTGAATCATTTCGTAAAGAACTGCGTCTTCCGTCAAAAATGATTGAAGAAATCGTCGTTGCTACAATTCGCGGATCATGCCGAATTGCACATAATCATTTATATAATATGAATTTATCCCAAAGTTGATTTCAAGTTGACCATTTCAAATAATGTTATTGTTTCCTATACAAAAATCATAATTACTTTGAAAATAATGTGTTTTGTTTTTACTGTCTTAATGGCAAGCGTAATAGTGCGCCAGTTGTAAATAAAATTTTTACTATTTCTCTCAGGCCTTGTACCTAGCGTACTTTTACTGGAGCTATTTGTATCAAGCACACTTGTACTTTTCTTTAGATGCAAATTCTTCAAAAGTTGAGTTTTACTTAATTGTACAACAGACTAGTCAATATCTCTTCTCCTATTAAACCTGTCGAATAAAAATTACTTTTAAATGACTTGTATAAAACTTGCATGACATCAACGTTTGTTTTTTTGTGGCTTTCAATGCTTAAAACTTTTACATTTCCTGCTTAAGCCAGAGTACTTGTGTGCGATGACAACGTTTTTAATCCGTGTATTTCCTAACCATATCAAGTTCCCAGCTCAAGAAGAAATTTCCGAGCGGGACTCTAAAGTTTTCATTATTTATACATTTTTATGCGTCCGACTTGCTAGATATTAAAATTATTCAGTGTATTTTTAAAATCAGTTTTTATGTATTACGCAATCAACTGCTTTTTTGTTTGAAAACGGTTTAAATTTTTGTTAAGCGATTTACGTTCCTAGTTTTAATATATAACGATTAACACCATTGTACTTGTACTTATTTTCCTTCTTGGTTAATGTCGAACGCAGTACCTTCTGGCACTTTAAGAAAGAATCGTGTAAGATTACATTAGATTTAAAATTACTTTTACTATTTTCTTTAGTTTTACTAATTTTAGGTAGGAAAACTCATAATGAAGAGTGGAACACACATACTATATTACAAGTGTTTTATATCGCAGG
The DNA here is from genome assembly GCA_949802685.1 of Dicyrtomina minuta. Classification (NCBI taxonomy): domain Eukaryota; kingdom Metazoa; phylum Arthropoda; class Collembola; order Symphypleona; family Dicyrtomidae; genus Dicyrtomina; species Dicyrtomina minuta. The sequence goes on along the minus strand of OX461808.1, from coordinate 69,911,613 downwards.
GTATCATATTTTACGTTCATACGTATTATTTTATTTCATTATTTGTACGTACTGTTAAAGTTTGTTGCGATCTTCTAAAATGCAATTTAAAGCAAAACCAAAATCATATTTTATATAATTGTAACTATATAACAGCCAAACCCGTCATTCAGTAGACTAGTAAGTGGTGTGTCTAAACTTTTTATAACTAAGAAAAATTTACACAATTGTTTCATGCGTGTGTAGTCATGACCTACGCTTAAGTTATATTAAAAAACAAGTTAACTAGTAAAATCATGGCCACAACAATTCCTTAGTCCTCGGCACAGGGCTTTGAAGGACATGCAAGAAGTTATAGTAGATCAAGCGTGCGTACATGCTCGTTAATTCCTAATCATAAGTTATGTATATAATTTTGTATTTGTTGCGGTGGCTTAATTAATACTTGCAGTCATTTTGTGTTCAGCAAGAACGTTATCTTTGCTAAACCAATTGCAAATACATGCTTTTATTTTAAATTTTCAGTGTTAAATATTATTGGCCATAAATGTTAACTTTCAACTGCACTCTCACTAACTGAGATGAATATAAAACTGCCCTGTTGTGTGAAATACAATGTAATTAGAAATAAAGAAAATAAGGTTTTTAAAATTAATTTAATAGTTATCAGCAAATAACTTACCCTGTGTGTTTCGAAATCACAGATACAACTAATTTCTAAAGTTTTGTTTATTTATGTTGCATTTATTTTTATGTTTTCCTCACTTGTGCGTAAAAATTATCATTACAAACTATACAAGCTGATTTTAGCAATTTATTGTTATTCAGTTATTCATTTAAACATTTGTCACAGATAAATAGCCTACTATACCACGCGACATTGGAATTAATTGTAATAAATAAAAGTAAACATATATAATTTAACGTGTGAAAATGTGCCAAAAAATACAATTAAACAAAGGCTGTAAAACTGTGTGCATGTTACAGATAAGCAGCAAGAATTAGATCTGCCTTCGCTGCGAATAGACGATGCTGAGCAAGCAGTTTCTTTATCTAGCCAATCATCATCTATTGTTTCAACTTCAAGAAAGCAATTACTATTAGGTTCGACAACATGTGCTGTTCATCCAATGTCAGCTATAAAAGGGGTGAAGAAACCCTTTCAGCATGTGAACAGTATATCCATTGATACAATCTCTAAATATGCGGTGGAATCAACGTGCGAAGATGAACTTGGACAAGTAAGAGAACATAGTTTGTTTCCGGAATTAGTAGTACATTTAGATTGTTTATTCTTGCAATGGTTACTAGTTTGTCCTACCACCTTAATTCTACTTATAATTTTAATTTTTATATTGGACAGTTACAGGTAATTAGTTAACTCGTACTGCCAAAGAACCACCCGCATTTTCAGCAGATTCTTAAAACAAATCTAAATCTTTCCAACAAAGAAAAACACAAACTTCTATTCACAATTTTACAATGAAATAAACAGTAGTGGTCAATTGCGCTTAAATTTAAGTCTAAACAATCGATTGAATGATACTAATGTACAACAGCCCAGAATTGTGTGTCTACAGTTACCCTTTAAAGTTCAAAAGCTTCAAAAGGTTACGATTGGCACTCTTTATCGTCAATTTTGTTTAATTGTTAGCCAATTTTTATGTCGAACTTTTAAAATCCGTGGACAAATTGTCTCATCGACAACATATTCAAAAGCTTTGCAATCGATACAATCTATGCCTCGCCAACTGAATATAAGACTTCTAAATAGCAATGAAAACTATATAAATATTTTTGCCATTAAGATCCATATTTTTAACATTGAAACATTCAAGACCGAGCACGCTATAAACTCTTGTTACAAGTAGCAGGTAATAAGCTCTATTTTCAAAAGAGACCTTGGGGTACATGTTATTAACGACTTTAGATTTTAGATCACCTGACTATTGTCTATTCGCAGCAAAGAATGCCAAATACATTTGTTTGCAAATTAAGCGTTAATTTAAGGATGTTAATTGTAACTTTTTTTGACCTGTTTTAAAGTACGTTACTATAATTATAGACCCAATTTTGACAACAGATAGTAAATTGATTAAAAAATTGAAGAAATTAGCTACTAGGCGTCTAGCATGTCTAGAATTATATACAAAGATTGATGCCTTTTGATTTGCTACCAATATTATTGAAGATTATGAAAATCAAATGGACCCTATATTTAAATTTATTTTTAAGTCTTCAATTTTGTCTCAAGGCTACATTTTTTAATTAATTTTGATAAAAATTAGTTTTTTGGTCGTTACAATATTTTCCAACAAATAATTTCTAAGATTTTTAGCATTCAAAATTTTTTTTTACATGCGGTATTTAGAAAAGACCTTAAAATTAGGTAGCATTATAACATCTAATTAGTGAAATTTAATAATAATTATATTGACTATTACCAAATTGGCTATTTTCAATATCTAAAAAATCTGTGTAACGTATGCTGAGTCTATCAGGCTACTCTCGATGGAGGTCTGTGTTGAGTTTGTTCTTTAAAGTTTCAATAAAGTTATCTTTCTCTCTTTCAATAAAAACATTAGCATTTTTAAAAACCCAAAATTTGCTTTCATATAATATTATTAAGATAGAAAAGCTTTAACCTTCTTAAAAATTGGATGAAAATTGAAAGAGGTTTTGAGGTTTTGATGTCATCACTGTAAACCAGCATTGATTTGTTGTAGGGATTGACAATAAAGCAAATGCATACATACCTACATACAAAAAATCAATTTTCAAAACATTTTTTTAAACTTGTGGTGTCAAGAAAGCGTATATAAACGTATATTTCTCTGCTTGAGACGATCTCATAGAATCACTTCTAATCATATCTACAACAACAATTAATTATTTATATAGATTGTAGGAAGAGAACGAATTTGGTGGGCAAGGGAGAAGGTTGTGTGCTCTCGAGCTCTCGGCCTTCTCCTTTGCTAACATTGAACCAGTTTATACACCACGTGTATCGTTCTCGGTTTTGGATTTTTCTGGGTTTGGGAGTGAGTGAGTGATAAGAGGTTACACGCGGTCGGCTCCATGGGGCCAGCTGCTGGTTTGCTTATCCCGATCTTTTCCCAGGCCTCGTCACTCTCAGAGGCAGGGATAGTGGAGGAAGGGAACGGAGGCCAAGGACATAAGTTGTACTTCCCTCATTTGTATACCTTCCTTCCTTGTTTACCTATCTCTGCGTTTGTGAGAGGCTGGGCAGGGGAGAGGGGGCAGATAGTGGGATCCAGTTTTCTGGACTCTGGGGTCAATGGCTGTGACTGCTTGACCCAAGCTCCTCTCTTACACAGATAAATTAACCAGATGCATCTGGTGAATCTATTTGCGTTATCTGCTCCGTCGATCTGAATAGAATGGAGCATTCGTTGCATACATAATTCAGCCCAAAGTGGGAGATGGAGCATTCAGCGCATCACAGGATCCTGATATAGGACTCTTTTGCTTTTCTTAATTTCCTGACCGGACTAGCTGGTTATGGGAACTCATAGTATTAGGATAGATTAGCATTAAGTCAGAAAAACCCGAAGGCTATCCACGTGACTGTGCTTGCACAATCCACTTATTGGGTATGTCCTAGGTGAAATTTCCATACAGCAAATTATTCTAATTGGGATGGAAATGGGTCGATACCGGCCTGGTCCAATGATTATCGAGTGCGAAACTGTGAGCGTGCTCGATATGAAACCCAAAAGATACACACATACATAGATTGTAGGAAGGAGTATAGAGACATTCAAAATTACCATACATGGTCTCACTCTTATTTCAATTTACTATATGATTCGAAGCTCCCGCGATAGAGTATGGAACTAAACCTCATTGGGATTCTTATCAATTACTTAAATGCTAAGTTACAACTAGTGATAGTGCTTTAGGAACCAGCGACCTCTGTAAAACTTTTAGATATTATACTGCATTCCAGCAGGTACCTATAGTGTCTATTTTATATAGACTACGACATAGTGGAGTTCTAGTAGTATTGGGAGTCGTCCATATATCTCGGATACAAAATAGGGGGGGGGGGAGAGGGTTTGAGTGCCTGATACTTTTGTATACTATAAAACGGAGGGGGGGTACAAGCACTTGATCACGGATACAACAGAAATTACTCAAACCACAAGGAAATAGTTTATGATTATTTATTTTATTTTTTAAATTTAGCAAAGGTTATTCAAAATTTAATTTTTAGTTCATTGTTAAATTATGTTTTTACGCATATAAATAATTGCTTTCTCTTGATTGGGGGGAATTCACAATTCGATGATTCGTGATTAATATTTTCGAAATTCAAACAAGTAGCTGGTTTGTTCCGTATAATTTTGAATGGGCGATTATATCCGTGGGGCCGCGATTTCAGGCTTCGTAATTCATCCTGTAATAAACTCTTCGTTTTCTGTCTTTAATGCACCATTTGACTGACAAGGGAAGGGTCAGAGGTGATCCCGTCGAATCGGCCCCAAATATTTTTTTTAGGAAAAGAGCATATTGTAAAAAAGTATATTTGCTTAAAAACATGATTCCAATGGGCATTTTGACTCGCTACGTCAGATTTTCAAAAATATAAATTAGCTAATGGTAATTAAACAGGTGCCATATTTAATTAACCAGAAAATAAATTTCTGAATCTTTGCACCCTGCAGCTCCTACAATTTTCGTCTTAAATTTTAAAAAGTGTATTTTTGGAATTCCTAGAGCATTATCTAAAAAGTAGTTTCTGGATTTTTGAAAATTCAAAAATTTAAATTTTTTTAAATGAGGTATTTTTGCGGTCCTGTGATACGAATGTACAATTTTTTATTGAACTTCACTAGATCGCCAACCTTACAATTTTTTTAATTTTCAAATATCAGAAATTATTTTTTAGATAATAATCTAGGAATTCCAAAACTACATTTTTTTTAAATTTCGGACGAAAATTGTAAGAGCTACAACTACAGGGTAAAGATTAAAAAATTCATTTTCTGATCAATTGAATATTGCGCTTATTTATATTTAATTACCATATGCTAATTTATACTTTTAAAAATCTGACTTAGCGAGTCATAGTGCCTATATTGGCATCATATTTTTAGGCAAATTTACTTTTTTTACGTGCTCTTTTCAAAACAAAATATACGCGGCCAATTCGGCGGGATTGGGATCAACTAGTCTGACCCTTTCCGCGTCAGAACTAGCAATAAGATTGACCTTAAGACCCTCCACTTCATGGTAATTATTAGTGACATGATTAGCTGGAATGTTTCCGAAATTTAAGCTGAATTTTAAACTTACATTTTCATGGTTGGTTTAGTTAAATTTTATTTATCATATAGTAGAAGAGCATGTAAACTGTATACAACTATGGGGGGGGGGGGGGTGTAGTTGGAACTGTATACGAATATTAGAGGGGGGAGGGTGGTGCTGCTGATCACTTCTGTATACTTAGGGGGGAGGGGGGGTACAAAAATGCCAAAAAAGTGTATCCGAGATATATGGACGACGCCTTGGCTTGTCAATTCCGACACTAAGAGATCGCACTCTTTGCCATTTCCTATATGGTGAGCAAGTACCTATGATACATGCTTCCACCGTGCACTCAGTGGCGATGGGAAAGGAATGGAGTGGAGGACGGTGCTGGCTGGTAGTAAACAGTGGACAGAGAATAAGCTCATACGGAGAATCGCCACAAATGACGTTCGTTCTCGTATTTCGCCCCTTCAACCCCCCCCCCCCCCACCTGCCCCATCCCCCACGTCTGCACTGGCAAAGACACAGCAGGGTTGCCCACCGCAAGAGCTTAGTATTAGGGAATCTCACTACAACATGCAAGCACGAGTATTCGATCCTCGACTCCCCTATTTCTCATACAACCACATAGTACCACGAGGCAACCAAGCCCCCCTCTTTAATTGTTTATATATATTGCGTAGAAAACTAAAACAAAATAATGTTTAGCTTAAAATATTTCATTGTAAACTACAACATGTTTGTTTTTCACTGTCTCATGGCAAGTACTGTTGTAGTACCAGTGTAAATAAATTCATTTACTTTCTCTCCTTTTAGCTTATTGCGGGAAGTTCTAATATGATATTATGTTGCCTTAACTACGATTTTAAAATAAATGCAATACACAATACAAAAGAGAATATTTGTTAGCTTATGTGTGATTATGTGAAGTTCACTTTCAAAACTTAAAGACCACCTACTAATTACCATGTGAAATAATTGCTATATAGGTTTTAGAATCTGTAAATAAATGGGGTATGGACATTTTTCGGCTGGCGGAAATAACTAATCGTCGACCACTGACTGCTGTTGCATATGCTATTTTTCAGGTAACAATGCTTCTTTCTTACTAAAAAATACATTTTTACGGAACACAACTATATAAACATATTGATTTAGGAAAGAGACATAATGAAGACTTTTAAAATTCAACCAAAGACGCTTGTAACATTTTTGATGACATTAGAAGATCACTACGTAGCAGAGGTTCCGTATCACAATAGTATCCATGCGGCAGATGTAGTTCAATCTACCCATGTCCTACTAAACTCCGCAGCTCTAGAAGTAAGTAAAATATTGAAACTGGAATAATTCAATTCGTAAATTACGTCATATCATTTTCAGCTGCAGAACCATTGGCGGTAAGGGGGGACCATATGCTGTTAATTATCGCGTAACAAATTAGCGGTAGAAGGTTTAGGGCCATTGGCTGTTAATAATGAATGTGTCCTATTTGCTGTTAATTTTAATATTTATTTTGAAACAAAAAACTTAAAAACTTATTTCATGATGTCGACCAGTCGACCTAATATTACAAAAAAATTTAAATTGAATATGAAACTAAACTCAATGGATTGTAGTAAACCATTAGGTCTTCCTCTTCCTTGTTAGGATAAACGCCTGACACCTTCTTTTTGCGAATATGATAGACCTATGTTGTTTTTATCCGGTAAGTTACCATGATCCATTTCTTCCAATTCAAAGTACGATGCACTCCCATTAACTTCAGGAGGCACTAATTGTACCTTCGCTGCACAACCCTTTCCATGACGATAACAGTAATACACTGTTGTGGTCACCAATAAATCTCCGGCAGTTATCTTGTTGAAATAGTTCTTTTTCCAGTTGTCGGCAATGTTTATTTGTGCTTGCTCTATTGTTTCAAAGGATCTAACAAACTTCCACTTATTAATACACCTATTCCATTTTTTCTCTGTCACACTGCCGGAAGAATCTTGCGAAGCCATGTTGCTGTGGCTCGTAGAAATGGACTGATCCTAAGTATGCGTGGCTGCAACACTAACATCAAGCACTACTATGCAAACTACTTTAAATTGACATTTGAGGGGAACTATTGCATAAATTAGGCAAAACCAATGAAATGGCAACAATATTTTTATTACTGCCAATGGTCTTTAAAAAAAGATGAATTTTATGAATTTAATTACAATATTTTCCTCTACCGCCAATAGCCCTTTTTCTAATTAACAGCCAATACGAAATCTTGTACCGCCAATGGCCTTTTGGGCACCGCTAATTGCCCTTTTGCCTTTTAACCTGCCTAAAGAATTCTCGCACAAAATAAAACCTATACAACCTAGTTTTTAAAAGCACAAAGCAATTTACATCGGAAGTTACAGGGTTCGGTCGTAGGAAATACCCCTCTGGTAAATACCATGGTAAATGCCGGTAAAACCATAGGGGTGGTAAATACTGCTTTGCACATTGACAAATACTGGTACTGGTACAAACAGTATAAAGTGGTAAATTGAAAAGGTTTTAATTTCGCACAAAAATACCACGGTTTGAAAATACCAAAAATAAAATAAAAAATTTTAGACTACCATTATTTAATAGTACAGTATGTACCACATGGTTTTAATATAAATGTACTGAATTGTTTTCCCTCGGCATGCTACTTTTACAGTCAAGTGTTAAATAATTAAGTGTTCAGACACCCCCTGTTCTCAGATTCTGATGTAAATTTAAGTATCAAATTGCATTTTGGTTGCTAAAGTTCATATACTATTACGTAGAGAATTTAATTTTGTTTCTATTAGCAAACATCCTGACGTCAAAATTTTGGATTTACATTTTCAAAAAATATAATACACAAAAACGGAGCATAAATTTAAATTTTTTTCAATTTACCACTTTATACCAGTAAGGGCCGTTGCCATGTAGCGGGGTTGTTGTAAGAGCCTTCTCGGTCTGTGGAACTGTGCACAGTTTCTTTAAAATTTTGTTCCACAGACCGAGAGGGCCCTTACAACAACCCCGGTACATGGCAACGGGACTTACTAATTGTTATTATATTTATCTTCTAATATGAATATTCTAATTAGTTATCAAAACTGGGGGATGCTTCGCCCCCCAGACCTGCCCGCTAACGTCACCTATTAATATATTATGTAATCGTCTCAAAAAGACATTGAGGGATGTGACTTGTCTGCGTGGCTGCTATATTATATCCTCGCCCCTTTTAATCATTAATGTGTTGGTAAGTAACATAGAACTTACTGGGGGGGGGGTGCTCAAAGTATGTGCCAAAGTGTTACAAAAACAGTATTTACCACTCCTGGTATTTACCGGTATTTACCGGGGTATATACCACAGTGGTACCACTTTAAAATCCTGGACATATCTAAATTCAGAAAAATAATTATAACTCTAATCGAATACTGTTAGATAAGCTTTTTTATTACATATTTGTTTTTAAACTGAAAAACTATAATTACGTGCAGCAATGGAATCTATGCTTTGACTTCCATAATAGGATAGACCAATAAAATCTGCCGAGAGAAGAACAATGCCTCAAAATTTTTATGTCCGTGTGTGTGTAGTGTTACAGCGTTTGTCTAGGAAGATACGGTAACGAAGACGGACCCTTAAAGGGCAAAAATAACGCCCTAAATAACATTTTGCATAATTTGTCTCCTATAAGCCCATAAATAACCTGTCGCACTTGCAAAATTTGTCCCCTTGAAGGCCATAAATAACCCCCTTAATCAAGAACCCTTAACCCTAACAGCGGCTACTACTGATTCCAACGATAGCAAAAAAATTTTTAAACCTAAAATTAATCCATAAGTAAAACCAAGTGTCTTCAATTTACGATTATGGTGAATACTTGTTAACAACTCGAATTTAAATGTTGTAGGACATTTGCTACCCGGACATTTATAAGTACTTACGTAATCATTACTTCACGAAAATAGGAAGAAGGAGAATTTTAATCATTGATTTCAGGACTGTAGAATACTTCTGGAAATATCTGCGAATACAAATTTTCTGTAAAGGAACACTCGCTCATTTTGGTTGTGATTTTGATACTGGGAGGAAAATGCCCCCTGTACAATTTGAGAGGAAATTGTCCCGGGGGAAAATGGCCAGGGGGAGGGGGGGGGGGGGGAAGGTCCGGGAGGAAAATGTCCTACAACCGTATTTCCTGTGCAACCTACCTACTTCCGACGAGACGATGTACCTACCAGTGAACTGCTATATATGCATGTAGAAACGCTTAACTAAATCCTAACCAAACTTAAAGAGAAAAGTTACATTTTCCATTATCAATTATAAGATATAATAGTTAATACAAACACAAGTGTAAACATCAATTTTAAAAATTTAGGCGGTATTCACCAACTTGGAAGTTCTAGCAGCTCTGTTTGCTGCAGCCATTCACGACGTTGACCATCCCGGCTTAACAAACCAGTTCTTAGTTAACTCAAGTAAGTTTAAATTAAACGATTTCTCTAAACCTAAAAGATTATTTTACAAAATCTATGCATGTACATATAAAATAATAAAATGGCCACTGGAGAGTAGCCAATTTAAAATTTTGCGTAGAATGTTTATATATGAGTAACCTTCCTAATGGTGATATCGCCCTAATGGTGATAGGTCGATCGCATAAAAGTAAGTCTCATGCGAGAAATTTTTGTTTGATAATGATTGTTCATGGTGTCAACTAAATACTGGATAATTTGTGACGCCATTGTTCGAAAACTCAGGTTGTAAAATTTTAATATTGTTGAACGTAAGTAGTAACTCAGAGTAGTGTTGTAATTTCTTCACAATTTTTGGTGATGTTGTGATTTTCAGGTAGAAGATTGTGCTTAAACTGAGTTGTGCAAATTGCATTTTACTAGCCTCAGATTGTGCTTGTTAAAGTGTGTGATTGTTCACAAAACGTTCGTTAGAGACTACTGGAAATCATACTAGTTCTTGTTTGTTCCTGTCGGATTGTGTTGCGTATTATCATTGTGATTATGCACAATCCAATTTTAGTAGTTCACACACAATCAAACAAATCACAAACTAAAAGCAATGTTATTGTTCTTTGCGAATAAATTACAACACAGAACCAACTCAGAATAATGGTATACGGACATATTCCCCCTGGACATCCCCCCCAAGCAGTAACCCCGGACATTTTTCCCCCAAACCCTTATTTAAGATACTGAAATTCTAATTATATAAAATTATGTTGGTTAATAATGTGTTATGTAACAAATACAAATCAAAATTATACTTAAGAGCGTGGTTTGCGTAGAAATAGGAAGCCACTGGAATACACCCACGGAAAAGAATGCGGAAGTCCTTTGTTAAGCTTCAAATAAGGTTGAAAAATATTTGCATGAAATATAGCAAAAATTGTATGAGTGTCGGAACGTCTCGTTCCTTCGTAGTTTGGGTCACACCATCAGATTTAATTTTTAGAATTTCATATTGCACAGTTAGTGCAGTATTTATTAATTTTTGATTCATTCTTTAATTAGTCGATTTTACTTAATATCAAAACAGGAAATTTTTTTATTTATCGTGCAATAGTGATGGGTACCGCTTTTAATGACTTATAGAGTTGAATTTTTGAATATCAAGTTATTTTTTCAATTAATAGTGCAAAAAGTTTAGGTACTATGTACCTTACTGATTTAAGGGGTAAACAGTTTTACTTTCGTTTTCTTACCCATCTAGTAAGGAAGGATTTTATATAATGCCAGCATACACAACTAATCTACATTGTTTTTAGTCATATTGGAAAAATAGTATAGTGCATGTTTCTGGATTAAGTTTACTACTAACTAATATGTTTAAAAAATTTATTATGATTAAAACTAGTTCCCTCTTTTGCTTTACTATCTTAAAATTAATTTTTCCATGTATATCTACGCAAACCACGCTCAGGGTTCAATAAAGTATAATTTCGATTTGAATTTGTGACATATTACATTATTAACAAACATTTCATAATGCATAACTTTATATAATGAGTATTTCAGTATCTTAAATGAGGGTTTGGGGGGGAAATGCCCGGGGTTACTGCTTGGGGGAAAAATGTCCGGGAAGAAAAGGCCCGGGGAAAAAAGGTCCGGGGGATAATGTCCTACAACCCAGAATAATTGCAGTAGTGAATTCAAGTTGGGAAATATTGGATTTAGAAATTTTAAGTATTTTACAAGTTAAGTTTAGATGAATTGTAATAACCATATCACATTTAGGGCAATTTTACGATTTTGAAAGCTTTTGAACTTTTTTCATACCGTCACTTTTAGATCTTGGAATTTTTAATTTTAGACACTTATTTTTTATGTGCGCATGAAGGATTAACAGGCAAGTATACATGCTAATGCAATCTGCTCCATTACATGCCAGTTGTATTAGAAGTTACAGATTTTTGAAGTTTAAGAAAAATCCGTTGCTTCGCGCCGGATTTGTCGACCGGGGGCGGGCCCAAAGTAGATGCTGAGCTTTAAGAAAGGCGCAAGACAATTTATGTTACGCTAAAAGATGATATAAGATTTATGGAAGCTCCCCTACAATCAATAAGACATATACGAATGTGCGTAGTATGTGGTTGAATGTAGCTGAAAATTGTTTACAGTGTGTCCCGATAGAATAGGGACACGAGTTTTTCGTGGTTTACTCCCCCCCACAAGGGGCAACTGGGACGAGATAATTATTTTTAAACGTTAACTAGTTAGTATATATATGTAAACTTTGGTTGACCTCCAGGGGTCACGTAGTTCTTATGAAATTAATTAAAAGGTGAAAATGGCTGTCCCGATAGAATAGGGACACTTCCTGGTTTCTTTCATTTACATCACCATAACCTCTGACCTAGTGAGCGCAAAAATTTCAAATTTGGCCTGGTCACTCATAGATACACTAAATATGACTAGAAACATTCACTTTCATCACAGGATTCGGGTAGCTCCAGCGGCACTGGAGAAAGCGAGCCCCGGCCGTTCAAATGTCTTTACTATAGGAATCATATGGGAAAACGTGACTTGCTGCACTATAACATCCAGTTTATGCGTAATTCTCGACCGATTTCAATAAGTAAACGCGGGACACAAACCTCATAAAATTGTCTACAAAACAACATATCATTTGTGTATAGGGTCAACTGGGGTCACGCGGCGCATTTCCATGAACATGGGTTACACTGGTTACAGGTTCCTAGCATTGTGTATCCAATTCATGAAATGCGAATCCGTGTCCCTATTCTATCGGGACACACTGTATAAATTGCACCATTTACAAATGACGTCATTTATGGAGGATCCCCTACCATCAATAAGCCATATATGGAAGTACGTGGCTTGAATTAAAAAAAAGGTTGGAAAAAGTTTTAAAGTTAAAAATAGGGGTTACAGAAACTATGATATTTGAAGGACGTTATTATAGAAGATCCCTTATTATCTATAACACATATAAGTAAGTCCGTGACATCTAGTTAAAAAGGATGGAAACAAATTTAATGTTAGGAATGGGGGTACTAAAAACTATGATTTTTGAAGAACGTCATTAGGAACGATCCTTAAATATATATAACACATATGGGTAAGTACGTGACATGTTGTTAAAATAGGTTGAAAAAAAATGTTATGTTGGGACGGAGGGTACTAAAAACTATGATATGTGAATGACGTCATTGTGGACGATGCCTTAATATATATATAACATATACAGGTAAGTCCATTACATGTAGTAAAAATAAGGTTGGTAAAAAATTAATGTTGGGACAGGGGATACTAAAAACTATGATATTTAAAAGACTTCATTATGGACGATCCCTGAATAAATATTTCATATATAGGAAAGACCGTGACTTGTAGTTAAAATAGGTTGGTAAAAAATTAATGTTGGGACAAGGGATACTAAAAACTATGATATTTAAAAGACGTCATTATGGACGATCCCTGAATAAATATTTCATATATAGGAAAGTCCGTGACTTGTAGTTAAAATAGGTTGAAAAAAAAGTCAAGGCTAGGAATGAGGGGTACTTAAACTTTTAATGTTTAAAGGACGTCATTATGGACGATCCTTGGATATCTATAACACTGAAGGACGCCATTATGTGCTCAGCATCTAAACATGGTTAAATAATCAAAAGGGGGGGGGGTACTTAAAATTATGATATTTTTGAAAGACGCCATTAACGGACGATCCCTCACAATGTATAAGAAAAAATTTCGGAGTTGCTCCATTCAACTAATTGCGGAAAAACGATTACTGCGATCTTAATTAAAAAATATACAACACACGTCCCTCGCATTTCCAAGAGTTTAAAAAATTTTTTAGTTTAATTTGTTTAGAAATGCAACGTCTAGCGTACGACTAACTGGCGGTAGAAGAAACAGACATTTTGTCGGTTTTTATACGTGACCGAAATTGAGAGTAAAAAATGTTGAGAGTTGGTCCAGTTAACTGCTAATTGCGAGTATACTATGAAATCGTTTGTACCCAAAAACTATACAGCACACCTAAATCGCATTTGTGAGCGTTTAGAATTTGTTTGGTCAAGATCACTTCAGAATTGCGACCTGTAGCGTACAAGATACAAAAGGTGGACAGACAGACAGACACACAGACGGACGGACAAAACCATTTCATTAGATGCTCAACTTCATTGTAATTAAAAGAAGTCGGGCATGACCACAATTAAATTGCCTACAAAACAGTATAACACTCAACACTCGGGGTCACGAGACGCACGGGCTAGAACATTACGAAAATTTGATGAAACGCACAGAACACATGATGACACAGAAAGAATGAATGCAGTGTCAAGTACCCCGATTTTCAACTTTTACAATTTGTTTCTACCTAATTTTTAACTGCTTGCCACCTAAATTCGTATGGCTTAATAATGGTATGGGAGCCTCGACAAACGACGACGTTTGTAAATAGTGCAATTTTTGAAAAATTTTGATATTTTTATAACTACATGCCATGTACATTCGTGTATGGGCTATTGATGGTAGGGGAGCTTCCACAAATCTTATATCATCTTTTAGCGTTACTTACGATATCTTGCTCCTTTGTTGAAGCTCAGCATCTACTTCGGGCCCCCGGTCGACAAATCCGGCGCGAAGAGCTTTAGCTGCATCGCCTGCATCTAATAAAATGGTTATGTCCGTCCGTCTGTGTGTCTGTCCGTCTGTCCCTCTTTTTATTGGTTCACGCTGCAGGTAGCAATATTAAACTAGCAATATTCTAACGACTTCTAAACAATCACAAATGCGATGTAGATGTGCTGTATAATTTTTGGGCACAATCTATTTAGCAAATTTTTTGCAATTAGCAGTTAAATGGACCAACTCTCAAAATTTTTTACACTCGAAAACATACACGTACAAAAACCGAGTTTGTGTCGGCCCTGAGTGCTCCTTACATTACATGCTACGTACATACATACGTAGCTACTTTGAGTTTTGAATTGTAGGTACAGTTTTTTTCAAACCCTCCCGGGTAAATCTAAAGATGTCGCCTTAATCACAACCCATTTAGTACCCCCCCCCCCCCAACACAATACCAACTAAAACAACATAAACCACAGATCGCATTACACATGGACGATTATTTTATGCAATTTTTTACAAAACAATACTTTCGTGATATTTTTTGATAGAAAGTTTGAAGTTCTGAATTGCAACTTTAAATAATGTTAGCAGTTCGTGGCAGTCAACAGACACAGATATGATTTTGTTTCTTTTTAAATGCTGAGCTTAAGCGTGTATTCAAATGGCCATGCCCGTCTGTCTGTCTGTTTGTCTGTCGATGTCGTTTCTGTCTGTTAATCATGCTCCACAGGTCACATTTTTAAACCGATTTTTTTCAAACCACTTTTGAACGACAACAAATGCGAGGAAAACGTTGCCCATGATCGTACTGACCAGTTTTTCAGAATTGAAGGTTAAATGGACCAACGTTTTGAGCTAGAGAAATAAATTCTGAAAAAAACGGGTGTCGGGTACTCTTTACAGGCAAATACATACTTTCTTATGAAACTAGGTATCTAGGTAGGTACGTGCGCAGTACGTTTACCGTACGTTCCACACTGTTGACATGCCGTGCACCTATGCGATACTGAAAACTGAATGCTAAGGAGCGTTTACATATGACGTCATCACATTTGATCCATTTTCTGACCTACCCACTACTAGGCAGTAATGTTAAACATAATGCAAATATAAGTTATTTTTATATCTACCTACCTACTTAAATGATAACATCATTTGTGAAGGCTTCTCATCCTATATCGTTCAAAAAGTATGGTTAAGCTAAGCATAAACAAGGTCACATAGATTATCCTTTAGACCCTAACAACCCAGCGTCATTACATTTACATTAGGTAAACGGCTTAGGGGTTCGGCATAAATGACGTCACGCAAATTATGTTTTAAGAACTATGCACCTGCCATCAAATTTAAATTCACGTAACTTATTTTTAAGAACGCACCAAATCACCATGAATGAGAAAGAGTGGCGGGAGATTGCTTATTGTATATATTATATTGATTAGCACCTATCTACATAATTTACTGGTATTTTGTAATACTCGACCAACTTTGACGTATGATATACCGTTTTAAAGGTGATGACTAGTAGATTTTAAATATCGTAATATGGATAAGTTTGTCGACAAACGTTTGGAAATTTTTTTTAAACACATTTTTTTTTAAGTTTAACCTAAAACTTTCTGTATTGGTCGGTAACGTAAAACAAAAATGTTGTTTTCTCAGTATTTTAAGGGCTTCAAAATGATAAACCATTTCGTAAGTACTTTCAATTTTAAAGAATATTTTAGCATTTTAACTACAATTAAAAACTAATTACGATCTGCCTTGCCACTACAAGGTAATTAGATTTTCCTAACCATTCCAGTTTGAATAATGTATTGTTTATGATTATACTCATTTAGTAAGCGGTCAAAATTTTGATTTTGTGATTTGGTGGGTTTGAAAAATATTTACATTTTATAGGAATTGTTTGATAAATAATGCCACCCAAAAACCAATCTTTTACGTCCGCTCCCCCCGCCATGTGTTCACTATAACATTACGTAAGCGTCCATTTTTAACATGGCACTTTAGCAATACCTACTGACCCTACCGCCGAAATAATTTATGGTCAGTCCTATAAAGTAGCTTGTGCTGCTAACAGATCCTTGCAGTGCAGATTGCGTATTAATAAAATGACTAAAAAGAATACAAAATATTGAATTTTAGAATTGGCGTCAAATTCAAACTGCACGACATCACTGTTTAGACTACCATTACACAAGTGATTTAACCCTTGTCTTATTTTAAATATGATTTATTTTATTAAAACGAATGTAAAAATCATATGCGAATTGTTTTTGTTTTCAAACTCAATCCCGCCATTGGAAGGAAACCGGTAAAAAATGTCTGTAGCAATACCCGTTATATAGATATTTACCGAGCTACGGAACTAACAGGGAAGTTTACCAGTCCAGTTTTTAAGTTTACTGAAATCGCACTTAATTAATAAAAAATCTAACTAGTAAGGGTACTTGAACTCGGGACCTCAACTACGACTAGTATCCACTTTAACCTATGACCGACACATTAACGAAGAGTTGATTAATGTATAATCTACAATGCTTAATTGGATTTTCGGTTTCTCTAGCAGATTTCCCGGTAAATGTTTAAGCTACAAAAACCCCGGTTTACCATATTTAAAAAATAGGGACTGATGCTAGGTAAGTTTAACGACCGGAAACCCACAATTTTTAAGAAACCTTACAGTTAACGCAGCTTTACCAGAAAATTGGTCATCCGCATGTCGACAACTACTTCAAAAATCATTAATTCGGATTTAGTGGCACAAGGCACTGACGACACTTCCTGGTTTGGATTTTATTTGGATAAATTTTGATGATGATGACAATTTATTCCTCGTTTCATATATGTGCCGCAGGTTCCGAGCTGGCAATAATGTACAATGACGAGTCAGTGTTAGAGAACCACCACTTAGCGGTAGCGTTCAAGCTACTACAGTCCGAAGAATGCGATATTTTTACCACGCTAACCAAGAAACAGCGGTCGACATTGAGGAAAATGGTTATTGACATGGTAAGATCTCGTATAACTTCTAAGAAGTAAAATACATAAATCAATTTAAATAGGCATACTTTAGATAATTTTCTATTAAAACTAAAGCAAGTGATGCAGCGATTCTGGTGCAAGTCGGTCTTCCTTGTTGGTCTAAACATTCTTCGGATTCATTATTCCCCCTGTAAATGATTCCAAATCCAAAAAACAGCTTAAAATTCTTTTATATATCTAACTTCCCTTCATACAGTATATTTTTATTATGTACAATTTACACTCTACTCTACTATATCTGTATCGTTTCTATTATAATGTATAGCCAGTGAGTTATCCCGGTTTGGCGGGTCAGTGGTCTAACTACTGAACTGCCAAGTCGGGGGATTTTGCCCCCCACTTGGACCTTGGATCGTGGTTCAAGTAGAGAAATGACATGGGAGCAGCTGGAGGAGCAGTTTGGGGTGGGGAGATGATGTAAGTAGACGGGTATGTATATGTGCTCATCCGTTGCTTTCTTGGCTCGTGACGGAGGCACCTGTACATTTAAAGTTGAAATTCTCCGCAGCCTGGCTATGTGTTTCGACATGCATCTAATTCCTATCTTCAAGACTTTTCGGCCTCCTCTCCTACAAGCTGCTTCTGTTGTCCACTTTCTCAAACTTGTGGAGGGGAAGGCGAGTTAAGGGTGATTGGTTTCCTCTAAGGTTAACGTGACAAACTCACATTATTGGAATCTAGCCATGACCCAATTCCTCCGCTTAGCAGGAAAAGACAATACATGCTGAGGAGCAGGATAAATTACTGTCTTGAGGAGTACAGAAATTAAGTATCTTATATCAGTAATGCTAGTTAACTAGAAATAGAAAGGTTGCCGGACATTTCCCCCCCATATATTTTCCCCCCAAGCTGCCCAAGCAGTAACACCGGGCCTTTTCCCTCCGTACCCTTATTTAAGATGAATATTGTTATACCATAAAGTGATATCCCGGCTCGGCGGCCCCGTGGTTTAACTACTGAGCTGTTGGGCCGGGGGAGTCGGTGGCGCTCTGGATTGGAGTCGGTATCGGTGATAGAGCTTGTTATGTCGGTGTGGAGCTGAGCTGGGGTGGGAGTGAGAGTTCAAGGGAGTTGGGTGCAGGCTGAAAAAATCCGCGGTGGTTATCTACCTGAGACGGAGTTTCAGTACTACTTAATAGTAGGTACTTACTTTGCCTGACTCTCGTACATTCAATGTATAAACTTAAGATTCTTCCCGAAGCACTTCTCTCCTAAGTATATTCAATTTACTATACCTGAGATTTTTTCGAATACTTTCAAGCTGTCAGAGCATTGTACTATCACAATTTCTAACAACCGCAATTTACATTAAGGTGCTTATCATTCCTATCATATCTTCTTTCTACTAAAGGCTGTGCATTTACCGGGGTTCTTTCAGTATTGATACAATGTACGATTTTCTACTATACAGTTACGTAAGATTTGGTTCTACTGATGGTTAACTGTATAATAAGGTGACTAAAGGTGATCGGTCCCAAAATGTGGTCAGTGGCCTCCGTTTAAATGTTATCGCTGGTAAATACCTGGGTAGCTGCTATTCATACAGCTGATAGTCTCAACTACCTTGCTTTTTATTTCAGCTGCTTTCCCCCAAAACTGTTCCTATGTAAAATCATAAACGTTTTGAGCACATTTTTGAATTTTTGTGCCGATCACATTTAGGACGTTGCTTTTCAATTAATTTTAAATTAATTTTAGCTAATTGCTCATCTTAAAAGGGGGTAAATTTGGATTGATTCTTGCCTCAAATTCTTTCTTTTTTATGTATAGAGGTTGTCCGGGTGTACCGGGATAAATATCAGGTTGTACGCTTGGTTTATGCATAGTGCACTCTTCAGCTTTGGCTATTTTTATTTTACTGGGAACTGTTATACTTTCTTCTGAGCTATTGACAACGTAGACAAAATACTGCTCCTGACTTGATGAGCAAATAGTATTTGGAACTTGATAAGCTAATTGATTGCTTTTAGGGGTCACCTTTTCTAATATAGCTGTTTTTTAAGGCAATGGTCTTGATGGCCTGACTTCTATTTGTTTCATTGAGTTGGGTTCTACAATCGATGTTTCTATTGAAGTGAAGTAAACATCCTCTTGTGAAATTTCAGAAATTTATATATTTTCAAAGGGTCTAGATAGATCTTCTGGAAAAGGAACTTCATCTGCTAACCTTCTAATACATTCTTTTTCATAATCTATCACTAACTTCTGAGTTGATAAGGTATCGCTACCGAGAATTATTGGAAATCTCATGTCTTCCAATACATAGGCCTTAACTGGTATCGTTACATTGTCGCTAAATTCAAGAGGCATATCTACTGTTCCTATGGTGTTTCTACTTCACACTACGTTATCGATAGGGATGATATTTATTTCGGCGGGTCGTTTCCCAGATCCCGCTGATCCTGGTTTCCTGAAGGTTCAAATTTTCGTTCAGTTCTGTTGTTTTGTCACTATGCTTTTCCATCTCGTCTGGGTGCTCTGTATGACGAGTTCTTTATCCTATTCTTCTGACAGTCACGGGCAAAGTGTCCCGGAATACCACAAGTGAAACTCTTCTTGGGTTAAGGTTCTGCCGATTACTGTCCTTGGTTTCTCAATTCTTGTATCAGCTCTTTTTGATTCTTTATAAGTGTCTAATTTGTATCTGTAAGTTGCTTCTGGTTGCTGGTGGCCGTTATTCCAAAGCTAGTATAACCATCGTTCCGTTGGGAAAGTACTTTTGTTTTATTTGTTCTTCTTAGATGCTCCAAAGTTGTTTCACACGTGGTTGGGTTAAAAAGCTTCTCCAAGTAGGACGGCATTAATCCTTTGATAATTTTCCGTACTTTCTTTACTTCTGGCATGCCACTGTCTGTTTAATCACATAGCTCCAGCATAGAATAGAAGTAGTCCTCCACTGACTCGGTAGGTTTCTGACGTCTTTCGTTCAATTTAATTTTATCCAATGCGTCAAGAGCCACGCAAACAAATCCTTTCAAGAAATCTGCCCGCAGATCTGGCCATGTTGGTGGTGCGATGACAACAGCATCTTCTTCATCCTCATCATCGCCTTCTTCTTCCAGTGCTGCTCGTATACGTCTTTGTACATAGGCTTTGTACCATTTCTCTGCCGTTCCAATAAGATAATTCGGTAGCTGTCGTATTTGTGTTTGATCGTCCCAATAGTTTGTAAGAGCAGCTTGCTCATACGACTCTATGTATTCCAAGGAGTCTTTATCCAGCAATCCCCCGAATCGTTTTGGAGTTATAATTATTTTACATGGATGGTTGGCACCTTGTGCCTGAGAATTTTGGCTCGCCATTTTGACAAAAAAGTTGTTTTTACCTCCTCCAACCTTAGTTTTTTGCTAACACACAATATTAGGATCAATACCTATGTGTTAATAAACTTGTATAAACTTTGCACGCAAATTACTGAGTTTTCAATTTGGGGTCAAATTCTGTTCAGGGGTGGGGATTGTAATGTTTATAAATAATATTCAAACAAAATTAACTTAGAGACAAAACAGTTTTAATAAGGGCGAACTGTGATAGAATTTTTATGTTTCAAGTGGGTATTGTAACATAAACAGTCGCTTTCCGTTCGGCAAGTGACAAGTAGCTAGTATCGTAAGTCTGCAAAATTCTTATTACAAATCTTGCCCGACCTTTTACCCTGCTTACATCCACCAGAAATACGTGTTGCCTTCCTCAAATATATTCCTATATTTGATTCCGGTATACACAAGTCCCCGCTTGTCTTGTCACGTATAAATACCTTTAAGGGTATTTAAATAAGTAATAACTCTTTGTTCACACAAGTTTATACAGTTTCAGCTGGTCTTACGCACCAGATCTCTTTATTCATTTATTAATTCAATATCAATTCACAATATTACATAGATGCACGCTCATCATTAATTCACTTGTTAATTAATCAATAACTGTATTATGTTTTATATCTGATATAAAGTGTAATAATATAATCCCTTAAATTATTAATTAGAACTTATATTATTAATTCCACTCTTGTACATCAGTAAATAACATCCGTTACAATAAATGTACCTTAAATTAACGATTAAAGTTATAATCGTTCCTTGCCTCTACTACAGATTGTATAAGCAATGATCGTACCTTTAACTTCCACAATTGGGCTAAGACAATTTCAGTCCCGTGCTACTAGTGATTCGTCTAAGGCTGGTGGTAGTGAATCGGCTAGTTGATGCGTTGAGTCTTCGCTATCGTCCTATCTCTTCCTCAGAGCAGTTTCAGAAGTTTGCAGATATTCGTCACAATATCTCGTAACTACTCTCCTCAAGTTGTTAGTCTCACTCTCAATGGTTCCTTCAGCACTATGTAGATATTCGTCACAATATCTCTCAGTGGCGACGTCTAAGCGTCTAAAATAGTGTTAGGGTGAGCAATCAGTCTGAACTATTTGTTGGACCTTCTGACGCTCACAGTATAGGAAAGTTTTTAGTTTGGGGACGACTCGACAAACTAGAGAGTAAAAAACTTTAGAGTTTAAAACTTTATGGTTTGGAGACGTCTCAACAAACCAGGCGATTTAAGTGAGAAAAACTTTAGAGTTTAAAAGTTTATAGTGAGGGATTAGACTTCTAATGCTCACTAGGTAGTTTTTGCTCCAGCGGACAACTCAGCCAGACTGAAGACTCAATTGTGAGAGTCCCCTTTATATAGTCCCGGCTCCTGGGTCGATTGCGTCAGAAAAGGTTGTTATTGCGTCAGAAAATGTTAGGGAATCCCTAATTTACCGTCAGGTCCATTGAGCGGTCAATCACTTGTGTTTACGAAAACACAGTGAGTGACAGGAGGGACACCTGGCATTCCTCCAAGTACCCTTACTATAGTGCAATTCTTGGTAGGATGGGTGAAAACGTTTTAGGAGAAGTCCTAAATGTCACTCATTCACTATTTTTCCAAGAAGGAATGTTTGAGGGAAAAATGCTTCTTCCAGGGCCCACACTCTATACTACTGTATAGTAGTGGGTGCCTTGGCCTATACTACACTGGTAGTTGTGAATGACAGATCCACACTCATCCCATCCCACTCAACCTATAACTTATCAATGGAATGATGAGTGTCATGAGTTAATGGAATCGTAAAGAATTCCAAGTAAAAATTTGTGAGTGAGACGAAAAGGGGGCTGGGACTTGGCCTAATTGCCGTCCCTAGAGAACACGTGCGCGCACCTTTATTTTTATTGCCCGTCCTTCATTCGTGCTCACTTTCTGTCCTTTATCTTCCTCATCCGTCTCTCTATACTATTCGAGGACATGTCATCCTTCCTCATCTTTATTCTCTCTTTCATTCTCTCCCTTGCCTTGCATCTTCATGATGCAGGGATATTAATCGTGTGTGTGTGTAAATCTCTATACTATGTATCTATATAGCAGTGTGGACTGCAGATATATGGACAGTCAACAAGTCCACTCGAACCGGCACAAGTTGTTCCATCCGTACGATTCGTATTTATACTTTACGTACCATTACAACCCGTACCCGTATCACTTGTACCCGTACGGCTTGTTCCTGTATCGCTCGTACTTATCACATTTTGTTCCCTATCACTCGTATCTATACCATTGGATGAAATCAAGCTGAGTCATATCGCTTTTCCTACCGCGACCGTTCAAATTATTTGCATAATTCATCTGCTTAATACCATAGCTGGGCAAAAATATTTGACTCACGCTCACCTCATGAGGGGTACCTACAAAGGATCATGCACTCAGCCTCACCCTCACGCTCACACCATCTAAAAACTTTAGCTCGCACTCACCCTCAGGAGTGTCATTTTCAAATACAAGGCACTCACCCTCTCCCTCATGATGCATGCCTCACCGTTTAATGCAGAATTAAAAAAATCAAATAAATGGCAACGTAAAAGGGGGGTAGAGTTTAAAGTAACAAAATTATAAGCAATATTCTAAGGCAAATAAAGCAAAAACGACCTTAGACAGCGTACTACATACAGTATTTTTCTAATTTATTAATACGAAAATGGAAATTTCATCATTTTCATCTGCTTACTGCTGCCGTGAGATGAGCGATGAGTGCAACTTGCATGTCCTCACCCTCACCCTCATGAGGGGTTTGCTGGGTCCTACTACACTCACCCTCACGGTGATGGGTAGACAAAATTTAAATATGCGCTCGCACTCATCCCTCGCCCTCACGGCAATGAGGCTGAGGGTGAGCGCGAGGCATGCCCTCATCCCTCATGAGGTATGCCCACCTATGCTTAATACCTACTACGAGTTCAATACTAACTGCAACTGAAACTATTATTATTATGCATGCAGCATCAATGTAATAGCATTGTATACAAAGGCCGGCATTGAAACTGCAATTCCTGTGTTACCCTTTAATTTTTAAACGCTCATAGTAATCATACCATAGTACGGTACGATACGTATATATATTACGTGATTAACCGCAGGGGTACAATGTAGGAAGGTAACGCCCTGAGTTAGTATCTTGGTTGCTAAAAATTGATAAAAAAATGATAAGCATGTCGGTCTTATGGTCGGTCTCATTTACTAAAAACTTGACAGGTCGATTGATAAGTTTTGAAATCGATGCTGTTCTTAAAATTAAGATTATGTAAATTATTTTTATTGTTCTTTCCAAATCAGGTGCTGGCCACTGACATGTCTAAACATATGAGCTTATTAGCGGAACTAAAGACGATGGTCGAAACTAAGAAAGTTGCTGGATCCGGAATGCTACAGCTAGAGAACTACACTGATAGAATTCAAGTATGTATATCGCACGCAGTTATTAGAGTTCCGCAAATCTTACATTTATTGAATCTCGTCATAATGCATCACATTCTAATCGTACTATTACATTTACACTTGCTTATGTATGCATACTGTATAATTAGATGCATGTATGACGTAATGTGAGCAAGCAAACAAATTATTATTATGATAAATCTAGTAAGTTTTTGTTTCCTTAGGCATCCTTAAGATTCCTTGTCATTTATTTGCATTGACAACGTAGGGGTTTACAGGAGAAGAGCAGCAAGCTAAGTTCTTACAAAATTCATTCTATCATTTTGTTCTCACTCACGATCAGTAAGCTAGATAATTCTCCTCCATCTGTTACTCATATTTTGTTTCGTTGTGTGGAGATGTTTTTCAACCAAACCCAAAGTTTATCCTGTAGATGTTTCAACATTCCTCCGGTTTAGTCCCCGATTCAGTACCCGACTGGACATTTCGTCAGTGACGAACCGAAATAACCCATTTCCATTTTTAACTAAAATCAAAATGAACCTTATGCAAAACGTTCTAAAAGTCAAATGACCCCCATCCATTTATTTTCAAGCGTCATTTCAATATCCATGCGTTACTTTTGCATTTCTGAACGGAAGTAGAAACGATACATCATCTTGAAGATCTTCAAAAATACAAAATACAAAACTCCACTCAAATTGAAATGTTTGTATTTATTTATTTTTTTCCCGGGTTTCTCCAGTATAAATTTAAAACTGAAGTTCTATTTGCCTAGGCTTCACTATAGCCATATATGATTATACTAGTCACTGCAGCCATTTTAATGTATCACATAGTTAAAGAGAGCTACCGACCAAAATTTTACACTTAAGAAATGGCGAGAATTTAAATTTTTTTCAATTGTTCAAAAGTCGTTAATAAGTTGGCTTAATCATATTAAATTATACGCATACGTAAACAATGATTCAGGTTACTACTAAACTCCTCCCCAGTTTACAAGTAGTAAATTCCCAGCTATTTAGAGGAAAATTCAAAACTGCCCAATCTTACTGTTAGGCTGCCAGCTGGCATTAATTAAACAAGGATTTTAGCGCTTAATTTTACTTACTGAGCTTTAGCTCATTGAGCATCTCATGAAATGGTTTTTTA
This sequence comes from Dicyrtomina minuta, assembly GCA_949802685.1. NCBI lineage: Eukaryota > Metazoa > Arthropoda > Collembola > Symphypleona > Dicyrtomidae > Dicyrtomina > Dicyrtomina minuta. Next base: position 69,886,282 of record OX461808.1, on the reverse strand, counting down.
GATGCTTAGAGATGTTTGAATAAAGGAGTAGAAACGTATTGTGGCATAGCTCAAATTACGACAGCGCCTAACTCCACTTCTACCTCTTCTACTTGAATTTTTGATTTGATTAAATGTGTGGTCGCAACAAATGAGCAAGGGAACCTTAAAATGATAATACTTGGATAACGTCATTTATGAACGATGTATACTTGTAACATCCTGTGTTCAAAATATCTGTGTATCTAATTTTTGAACTAATGCCTGAGGGATCTTTAAAAAATAGATATTTGGATGACGTCATTTATGAACGATCCCAGCTTGTATACTGGTAACATTCCATAATACGGATACCCGTCTCCCTAATTTTAGAACTAATGACAAGCTGGATACTTAAAATAATGCTATTTGAATGACGTCATTTGTGAACGATCTCCGTAAGTATACTAGTAACATTCCAGGTTAAAGAAATCTATTTACCGAATTTTTGAACTAATTCCCGGGGGATCCTTTAAATGGTAATATGTAGATGACGTAATTTATGGACAATCCCTGTGTACATTTACCACTCACCAGCAACTCTTACCGCCTCCCGTCCGTCCCGCCAAAATATTAAAGCTGCGCGTGCAACCACATATCTAATAAAATAAGACATTTAAGTAGATGAAGAAGGTGAGGCGCTGTCGTAATTTGAGTGTTGCTTCAATAGGGTTCTGCTCTTTTATTAAAGCCAATATTCGCTGTAAGTACAGCATCTACTTCAGGCCCTGGTGCACAAATCCAATTAACGCACATGCGCCTCAATAGCGGTAGGATATTTTCCTCCTGGACGTTCCCATCCCCCTCGACATTTTCCTCCCAAATCGTACCGAAGAAATTTTCCTCCCAGCATCAAAATCACATAACCAAAATAAACGATTGTTCCTTTACATAATATGTAAAGTACACATTATATTATAATGTGTAATCGTAAATATTTTTAGAAATATGCTAGCGTCTTAAAGGGAAGTACTAGATTTCTATTTTTCCCCATTTTTTGTGATGTAATGACTGAGTAAATATTTACTAATCAAAAGCAACGAGTATAGTGTCAATATTATTGCAAAAATTATGTAGTCAGACCTCAACCCAAACAATGCTTGATTGCTGATCCTGATCTGTAATCTACAATAATTAATAAGAGAAATTCGTTTTCAAATAAAACGAATTTCTTTTTTGTTTGCTTGAATTATGACATTGCTCAGAAAATTTCATAATTCAAGCAAACAATAATTATGTTATTATGTTGTAGTTAACTTTCACACGAAACAATTGATGTACTGTAATATTACTCATACTCACATTAATAAAACTTCTATAGAGATGCTATAGATGCTGAATTCTTACAAAGTATTTAATTATAAATTGGAATATCAAAGATGTAAAATGCTTAATATAATTCTATAACTCCTATAAGAATATTACAACGATTGTTGAAATAATATTGGCATTACATTCGTTTTTTATTGATTAATAAATGTTTACGTAATCATTGCTCCACAAAAAACTAAAGGGGTTAAAGGAGAAATTTATTACTTCAGTTCAGGACTGGCAAATTTCTGAAAAAAATCTACGAATACTTTATGTAAAGGAACATTCATTCATTTTGGTTATGTGATTTTGATATTGGGAGGAAAATTTCCTCGGTACGAAGGAATTATATGTCCTGGGGAAAACGTCCGTGGGGGGGGGGGGGGAATGTTCGGAAGGAAAATGTCCGTATACCGCCCCAATAGTGGATTAGTTTTTACAAGTGTTACAGCCAACATCCGTACACGTAAACAGTACAGGATGTCTTGCTCGCCCCCTCTAAAACATCGTTGCAGTAAAAACAATAAACCTAGTTATTACATTTTTATGAGAAGTAGCAAGACAAAAAACGAAATTCCAATTTTGACTTTGTTGTAACTTTCTCATGTCCCGTCTTATAAGAGAGAAGAGCTCTTGTAGAGCTAAGATAATCTTATAATTTGTAGACATTCTATTTTAAAGGATATAGTTTTGATTCTTCGAAATTGACTAACTATTTTACGCAAAAATTTCGTGTGCTGTTTTAGGTATTACAAAATTTAGTTCATTGTGCCGACCTCAGCAATCCTACAAAGCCACTGGATTTATATAAAACATACGTCAGTAAATTGATGGAAGAGTTTTTCCTACAAGGGGATAAAGAACGAGAGCAAAATCTTCCGATTTCTCCTATGTGTGATCGCCATAACGCCATTGAAACCGTTGAAAAGTCACAAGTTAGGTTCAATCTAAGACCATTATTATTACCATAGCTATTATTAAAAGCAACTTGTATGTTTTATGTTGGGGTAATGTAAAATGAATATGACAAATGCTTTTCCACAAGTTTCTCCCTTATCCAGATTTTAGTAATTAGTTAAAAACGCTAAGCGCAAATATTTAAAACTATGGGGATGACAGGCAGTCGGAAAAATAGCTGTGCGCACTCCTATAGTACGGTCAAGCACTCCACTTCGTTCCCCTCAGTGAGCGGAGTGCTAGTGCAAGTTTTGTTTGCACTCGGAAGCGAGGTGTAGTGCACTTTTTTATTACTGCACTCTGAGTGCCACTGTTTTCAAAATTCGGGCCACATCAGGGATGCATTTCTGTACGTGGTGCAGCTAATGTTAAACTAAAAACGTGGAAGAAATGGCGTGTACTCGCACGTCCGGATTGTAAGGGCAAATCACGTACGTAGCTATGGACTCTGTCTATGGACCTGTTTGGGTCCTACAGATGACGCTGAGCTTTAAGCTGGTTTTGTCGCATTTATATGACATGAAGAGCTGTTCGGAAAAACTGGATAAGGCTGCTTTTTAAAAATGAGATTATTCGTATTCCTGTTCCTGTATTCTGTCAACGGTATACGGGCACTTTCCTCCTGGAAATTGTCCTCCCGGGCATTTTCCTGCCAACTTCGAACCGAGGACATTTTCCTCCCAGTATCAAATTCAAACTAAAATAAACTAGCCTTCCTTTTCAGACAATTTAAGAATTCGTATACAATCTCAAAAATATCCAAAATTCATAAACTGCGGCATAAGCTTATTGCAATTAATTTAGTTAATTTGTAAATGTTTACTATAAGCAAAAACAAATTTTTTTTGGAAAGGAACACAAGCTTATTTTAGTGATGCGATTCTGATACTGGGAGGAAAATGCCCTTCGGTTCGAAGTTGGGAGGAGAATGCCTGGGAGGAAAACGTCCGGGAGGATAAAGTTCGAGAGGAAAATGTCCTACAGCCGTATTCAACAACGTAAATTACCGTTTTGCATGGAAAAGGTCAAAGATCAACTAGACATTTTTAGCTTTTTTCAACTACCATTTCATTTTTTTGTCATTTAAGCCCACCCTTAGGTTTTTAGAAAACACTTGTTTAATATTTTCGTAGTTTGTATACGAGAATTCATACATGTGCAATTTTATTACGCATGAAAATTTTTAAAAGTAATAAAAGGAGAGGTACCACTCAATACGATTAAAATTTCATCTCACGCACATTCTTATTTATGGTAAGTTTCTGGTTTTATGTCAAAGCAGATGATTGCAGGATTAACTGACTGACTCGAACTACCGACAGTGTTTCTTCTCTACATAAAATAAACCTACTGCATAAGCAAAATAACCCAGCTGACAGCGGGATTCCCTAAAACTTTCCTACTGATGTTTCCTGAGGATTGTAGTCCATTAGGAGAATATCACCAAAAGTTTGAGTGGGCATTGTCCTGAGGGTCATCGTTTTTCGGAAAATAAGAGGTGCGCAAAACATTCCTAAAGAAACGGTTGTAGGACATTTGCTACCCGGACATTTTCTACCCGGACATTTGGTACCCAAAACCCAACCTAGGACATTTGCTACCCATAACCTAGGACATTTGCTACCCATAACCTAGGACATTTGCTACCCATAACCTAGGACATTTGCTACCCATAACCTAGGACATTTGATACCCATAACCTAGGACATTTGCTACCCATGGCTAAAGTAGAAATAAAATGCATGGACAATATTTATTTAGTGTACTGTGATAACATGGCATCGTTGAAATAGTTTATTAATGCTATTATTGGTAATGATAGAAGATGGTATAATTATTGTAGATGGTCGTTCAAACATTATATTTAAAAGGTGTATATATTATCTTTACAATTAATTTTTCTAATTAATATACCCTGCACATTAAGACGATTAAATAAGATTGAAAGATTAGTGTAAAAATTTTAGAACCAGACAGCATAACAAGCCATTGTAGACACGCTACAATAATTACTACAAGATAAAAACGGTAACAATAAAATTTTAACGCATTCTTAAATATAATAAAATGAATAAAACTCCTGATGAGTCTAAATGTAAGTTTTGTTTTTTATGACGTAGTTATGGTGAAAAGACAGTTTCTGGTTTTCAAATTATCTACATAATAATAAAATTCAAATAATTCTGTCCGGTGGCGTCGCCCGTCCATCCGCTGTCCCCCTACCCAACTTACGATTGCTTTGCAACATATGTATTAGACCTGCACGGGCAATCTACAAAATAATATATTGTCTTTCGTCAATAATAGAATTCACATAATTCAGTCCGCGGGCATCGCCTGTCCAACTTCCTCCAACTTCGCAACATATTATACATCACTTACTGACAGTTTTTATACAGATACACATATTCTACGTAATAATAAAATTCAAATAATCTATTTATCTATTAATCTACGTCCTACGTAATGATAAATTACAATGCAAAGCAATCAGGTGTTTGGGTTGAGAGGACAGCAAATAGGGAACAGCAAATAGACGGTATGGTTTGGTTTTGAGTGTGAGGTGAGGAACGAACATATGAGAATAAGTAAGGGTAAGGAAGGAGTGCTCACCAATTTTAAGGCCGAATGTAAACAAATATTGAAAATTGAATATTGAAAATTGGCGCGGCTCTATGGCTCATTATTACATTACGCCATGCTCTCTATATGAGTAGCAGTAGAATTGAGATTCAATCTTATTTTTTTAAAAATATAATCCCCAATGCCTTCCTTTACTTTCAGTGGTTTTTTAAAAAAATAAGATTGAATCTCAATTCTACTGCTCCTCATATAGAGAGCATGGCGTAATGTAATAATGAGCCATAGAGCCGCGCCAATTTTCAATATTCAATTTTCAATATTTGTTTACATTCGGCCTTAAAATTGGTGAGCACTCCTTCCTTACTTAGACCTTGATTTCACTAGAAAAGTTAACCATTGTTAGCCTTAAGAAACTCGCTTTCCGATTTAACAATGGTTAACTCTGAAAGCGAGTTTCTTAAGGCTAACAATGGTTAACTTTTATAGTGAAATCAAGGTCTTATTCTCAATCAGCAAATAGACGACAAATGTCCAAAGACGAGCGATACTAAAAGGCCGTTTAAAGCTATGTATTAGGATTTCGTCAAAAGCTCTCTCTCTCCTTTTACGCTGACAAATCAGCAGCTTCGACCATGTATCCGACGGACCAATCAGCGGTTGATACCATGTATGAAAACTTCCAATCACGTCTAATTCCGCTAAGATTCGAATTTGAACTGAAACTCAATTAGGGAAGAGACACATATTACGTAAGCAATCATTCTGAAATTTTGGGACCCACCCACCCCTATTTTCAGCACCTTAACCATTGCGTAAATGGCTATCTTTAACATTACACTGAAACCCACCCACCCACCCTAGTAGCTTACGTAACATGTGTCTCTTCCCTTACTGAATTTGATTTTATTATTCCTACCAAAACAAGGCAATCTTACTCTAAGTTTATCCTTGCTGTTGGGAAGGCGTAATCAGTCTGTGGACACGCTTTAATTCTAATTCCCTCAACAAAGAAATGAGTTTTTTTGTTTAGGATTTAAATCTATTTCCTTTGGAATGTAAAACTAAATCTGCAGAAGAAAAGGAATTAACTTTAAATCCAAAGGAATTATATTTGATTCCCGATTTGAACCGGTGCGCGCTCAATCTGGTGGACCAATCACAGATCACATTGACCGCGCATGACTTTTGGGGAAATGAAAAGAGAAAATATTAATGTGTAAAACGTAGATGTCCGTGACAGATCGTAGTTGGCCTGCTCAACATATGGAGTGGTGAATTTTAGATTTGGAAAATGTTGTGTCACGTTACGGAAATATAAACTATAGAAACGATAGAAATTAATAACTTCAGCCTCGTAAGTGTCGTAAGATCGTTTTAAAAAATTCGAATTATGTCTAAATTGTAATTTTAAAGTTACCCGCTTTTGAAATAGCTGGTTTTAGATAATGAAAATTCCGCATGCGCACTAAAATGCAAAAGATTTAAATCTAATTCCCAAGCATTTAATTTTAATTCCCTAGGATTTAGTTTTAATTACTGTAAGGGAATCAGTTTTAATTCCGAAGGTATTAGAATTAAAGCGTGTCCACAGACTGGTAATGTGGAAATGGGTTGGACTGGACAGTTTCTGGTTTTCAAATTATATAATATAACTTTTAAATATTATTACACACTCATATATATGTATTGCCCATGCATTTTATTTGTTTGTACATTCGCCATGGGTAGCAAATGTCCTAGGTTTGGGCGTTCTCAAATTTTCCTAATTTATGCTTATGTGTGCGTCAAAATCAAAATAAATCTTAACAAACTGTATTAACTGACAACTGACTTTTTCGAACAATCTAGGTAACTGTCCACGGACAACATTGTAAATATCTTACTTGCTTACCACAAATGAAATCTTCAATTTTTGAATGATAACTCAAGTTAAAAGGGAAATCCCTTAAACGGTTAAAAGGGAATCCGATTATAAGGGACAAATTAGTTCGGTCCCGCGGAGTCCCTTTTATGTGAATTTGTCTGTACTACAAACAAATAGATACCCTAGGTACTTAGGTCCTATTTCTTCCCGAATCTCTATACGTACAAAAATGGCTGTAACAATTACCTGCAACTAGCTAGAGAGAGTTCAAAGATTGATTTTGTCACACTATATGAATTATGTAATAGAAAATATAAATAGAATTACTGTATCAGAACGTAATAAATATTACTCATCTGTGTTTTTATTTAAAAGTTTAAAATATGAAGCAGTTCCTGAAATCTGTACTATGATTAATTATGATAATGCGAGTCGTAATAAGCTTGCCTCATTGTTAGATAGACTGACCAAAGAAATCTCGTTTTTCCAAAGAAATAGTATCTTCTGTAATATTAAAATAATCTGGAATTTAATTCCTGTTTGTATAAGAAACCATGAAACTGCATTAGAAAAGTTTAAGTCAAGCGTGTCATAATGGCTCCTTAATTGCTCTAATAACATATATTATATAACCTAAAATATGCAATATCTGTAATTATTTATTATATAATATTATGGTTGTAGTGGGGGAGAGAACTATAGTTTAGTGCCCATATTTTAAAAATATAAATACAGATTTTCTACTTTGTAAGTACGGTATACCCATAGATCTTTTTAATGATAATACGAGTACGTTTATAGCTTTAGTCATCTATAATTTATAGTTAACTGATACTTACGTGTAAGTTGAAAGTTGACTGTAATTATATGAAGTTACCGAAGATCCGAGGGTAGAAGAAATATAATTTTAACTGTATGTATTGCCTTCCCACCGAAGGCAGATTGTCCATGAACTTCAAAGGCGCGGTAGGTGTTTGGAGCCGGCATCCAAACCCTACTAGCGTAATCCTAAACCAAAAACACTCTGTCCTGTGCTGTGTAGTAGACCCATCAACCCCTACCTGAGTTTAGTACTTTAAAGACGAATTTTTATCCTAATTGGGAAATATAGGGAGTGGTGGGTTTCTTCTACCCTCGGATCTTCGGTAACTTCATATAATTACAGTCAACTTTCAACTTACACGTAAGTATCAGTTAACTATAAATTATATTTCGTTACCTCCAATCCTCAGGTAGAAGAAATATAATTTTAACTGTATGTATTTGTTTAAAGCACGATAAAAATTCTACACGTTATGCGAATTAAACATTTTGACATCAATATTTATTACAGTTTAACAACAATTATTAACTTCTTGACAACAACGTATTAGTGTAATTATCCGCCGTTTCAATAGGTCGGTTATAAAATTTTGCAAACATGGAAGATCCAGATTTCCACCCTGCTTTCGCAAAAATCTGATCTGTACTAACCCCTTTAAGATAAGCTTTTGAGACAGAAGCATGTCGAAAACTTTGACCCTTATACACTGAAATATCTATCCCTGCTAACTCTAAACCATTTTTCAACCATCTACTCACTGTTTGAGTAGTTACAGGGTTGTGTGGTTTTTCTAAACTTAAAAATAATTCGTCAGAATTTCTATATAGTTGTGTTCTATTTATGTACATTCTAATACAACCCAGTAAACAAAGTTTAGGCTCATTTTCATAATTTGTAAATTTCCAAACAGGATGTTTATCACCCACCTTATATGTTTTATGACGTAATGATATTTTAATACTTACAGAGTCACTCTCAAATACAATGTTGCTTAACTTCAAGGAACTTATAGTTTGTACACGTTGTGCTGTGACTAACGCTAATAAACACACCAACTTAATTGACAATTCCTTAATTTTTAGCTCTGAATTAGGATCCCATGAATTAAATAGACGCAGTATTACATCTACGTCCCAGATACTATCGTATCGAGGGGCAGGAGGCCGTAATTTGCCTACGCCCTTAACAAATCGTGTGACCACAGGGTAGTCTCCAATGCAGTGACCATCAACAGTCGGTAATATTAATGACAATGCAGATCTACAGGTATTAATACTACTGTAACCAATACTACTTTTATACATATTTGTTAAAAAATCAATAACATTTTTAATGGTAGGGTTATAAACTAATATATTACTGGTTTTACAAAATTCAACCCATCTTTTTAAATAACTTCCATACTGCAACTGCGTTGCCTTTGAACACGATGATATTAGGACCAACACACTATCTCTGGTGTACCCTTGTTCTCTGAACGCTTCCCCGATAATACTGCAGCCGCCAACCTAAGTGAATTACACAAGGGATGGATACTATTATTCACCAAAGACTTTAATAATGTCCGGCGCATACCAACAATAATAATTTTGGAAACCGTTAGATTTATAAACCTTGGATACTAAGGTTGCGTCGGCCAGTATGGAACTATTACAATCCCAGTGGCACATTCCGCTCTTATTTTCCTAAGTACTCTTGCAATAACCGAAAACGGAGGAAAACAATAAAACATTAACTTTGACCAATCTAAAGTAAATGCATCTACACATTCAGAGCCTGGATCCGGGTGCCAAGAGACATATCTTTTACACTGTGCATTCAAATACGAGGCAAACAAGTCAATTATTGGACTAAACGGAAAAAATGAATTCACAAGTTGCCTATACACTTGAACATTTAGCATCCACTCATGCTCATCCTGTTTTACTCTAGACAATGAGTCTGCTATAATATTTTCCGAACTTGGAATGTACGAAGCTACAATCCAATTCTGATTCACTTGAGCCCACTCAAATATTTGTTTTACTACAGAATGTAATTTGTAAGAGTAACATCCGCCATATTTATTAATATAAGCTATAACGACCTGGTTATCAATACGTAGTAAGATGCTTTTCTGCTTGAGCAAGTGTTCCCAGGACAACAACACATACTTGACGGCTAGCATTTCCAGTTCATTTATGTGGTACGAACATTCGGGAACTGTCCAATGACCTTTAACTACTAATCCGTTCCAGTGACCGCCCCACCCTGATAAAGAAGCATCGGTCTCAATCTCACAATCATAACTATCTGTCCTAAGTTTATTTTTAGCAGTTGGAATATTTTCAATCCACCAATTAATGTCCTTTATTGCAGTGTGTGATAGAGGCTTCATATTATCCCCATAACTCCCTAACTCTGTAAATGCATGTTGCTTCTCATTCTCTAATTGACGGGTATAAAGTAAGCTAAATGGCACTGCTGGCGTTGCGGCAATTAGATTGCCTATAAATTCTGCTAACTTCCTAATTTTAAATGGTCGCTTATGTAAAATCTCCCTACATAAATAAAGTATTTTATTTTTCTTACTGAGGGGCAACTCAATAGTCATACTGTGGGAATTGAAAATGAATCCTAGGTACTTTACCTCCTTGGACGGCGAAAGTACTGATCGTTTAAAATTAATCAAGAATCCTAAATCTTCCAACAATTTAATAGTGGTTTTTACTGTACTAATACAACCATTTTCAGACTCGTTTGTTAAAAACAAATCGTCTAAATAGATAATCAACAAATGCAATTCTTGCCTTAGTTTTGCTACAACTGGCTTCATAAGTTTGGTAAAAACTCGAGGCGCAGTAGAAAGACCAAACGGGAGAACAGCGAACTCATATAATTTTTAATTTCCATCTAAATCTTAAATATTTCCTACTGTCTTCATGAATTGCTATCAAATGATAGGCATCTTTTAAATCTATTGTTGCCATAAACGAATCTCGCTCTAATAAATTACAAACCGCCCTGTAGTCCTCGAGTTTGAAATGCACAGGATCGAGGAACTTATTCAAACTCTTTAAATTCAAAATCAGTCTAGAACTACCATCAGATTTCGGCACTGTAAATATTTTAGACACAAACTGACCTGGAATCTCAGTGACACACTAATTGCCCCAATATTCAATAATTTTGCTACACATACATTAACTTCTAAATCTATAGACTTTGATAAAGTTGATATCTCTTCTTGTAATTGATACGGTTGCTGTACAAATGGAATTCGATATCCCTTTACAATATTTATTACACCGTCATCTTTGGTTATCCCTTTCCAATATTTATTACACCGTCATCATCGGTTATCCCTTTCCATATTTTAATGTAATTTACTAACTGCCCAGCGTATTTACTTACATGATTTATTTGTTCGGAGGGCGCTGAAATTCTTTTTGTCGACGGCTGTGCATTGTCTGGGGATAGTTCGTTCGCCGCCGGTTGAATTCCCCCCGAAAGTTTAAAGGTTTGCCTTGGTTGGGAAATCTTGATGAAGTGGATGACCCTCGTCCATAGGGATGGAAGCGTTGAGTTCCATAAGATAAAGTTCTCACTGTAGGTTGACGTACAATACGGGATGTAGTACGTGATGCTCGTAGAGTTTGCTCTAAATTATCTCCAAATAGGAAACCGGTAACTGGAACTTTAGACGAGCAGATGCTCGCTGCCGCTGGCTCTAACACTCGACGAATGCTTAAACGTCTACGAGAATTAATATCTTGCAGGACCACTCCCAGACACGATGCGGAGTTCATTATTGTAGTAAACACATATTTCTTCTCCTCGTCTGTCCATTTTCGTCCCAAATTAGCCAATGGTAGGACCATTTCAAGTAATCTTGCCTGCGCTACAAGCGACATCCCTACTGTTTGTTGTAAACTTTGAAATTTTCCGTCTGTAGTTCTGTCTTGGGCTGCCAACTGACTCCAAATTTCAGGATTTAATCGAGGTGCGCCTAGAAGTGGTGCATTTTCAGGCACTCTGTATAAGTCCTTTAAATTGGTTAGCTTCTCCTTGCTTACCTCCATGGCAGGTATACGATTGAAAGAGTCTGATATCTTCTGTTGTAAAGGCTTCCCATACTCTGGAGCCTTATTAGTAGAATTAAATATTGTTTGCAACGTCTCATTAACATCGTCATGGTCTTCATCAAGTGCCTCCTCTCGACCCTCTTCATCTGAATTTCCCATCAAGTCATGAACCAAGTCTTCAGTGGTAAAAGGCAACGAGTAACTATCGTCTTCTTCCTGGTCTACGTAAAGATCCTCACTATACGTTTGCCGACGACGACTTGGAGACTTAAGAATTGCCATTTGGTCTGTGAGACTGCGCATCGCTTCAGTCATCTGCATCATCACAGTTGGAACTTGATCCAGATTGGCCAGCTTGCCTACTATAGCTCCATAGTTGGGCGGAGTTGTCGGCGGAGGGATCGGCCGGATTGTAGAAGAACTATTCTTTCTTCCCCTTGGATTTGAAGGTGCTGCAGCACCAGCAATATCAGGACTTCTACATAACATACCATAATACATGTAAGTAACATGTTATGCGCCATCTTGAACATGAACTCGAAGTCGAATGTTCGAATGTTATTTTAACTGGGATTAATCATTAATATCATAATAAGAAACAGTAATATGCTACACACGTAACAATATTATTATTATTAATCCGTAATTTATCTTGGCCATACACGAAGTGGCACAAATGGGGAACATGGTCTGCGACCAAATTCAAAAATGATCATTTGTAAACTTTAAGATTTGAAAAATTGGGATAATTTCACAACTAAAAAAGAAAAAGGAAAAAGAAATTTTGAATTTATGATTAACTTACCCTTGTGGACTCAGATTCGGAGGAGGGCCTGTATTTTCCATCGTCAACCAAAATGTTTAATAGAGCGCGTTTCACGGACAACCTGCGACTTCGATGAAAAGTTAAAGACTAAACTCAGGTAGGGGTTGATGGGTCTACTACACAGCACAGGACAGAGTGTTTTTGGTTTAGGATTACGCTAGTAGGGTTTGGATGCCGGCTCCAAACACCTACCGCGCCTTTGAAGTTCATGGACAATCTGCCTTCGGTGGGAAGGCAATACATACAGTTAAAATTATATTTCTTCTACCTGAGGATTGGAGGTAACGAAATATAATCTAAATTGTTGTTTTGATATCTGTTCACTTTTCTTTTAGAGCTAACCTAAGTACTAACTCTGTCAACACTCTTGAGTCCTAGCATTGTAAGTAAATACTTAATCGTTTGACTTACTGATCTAACCAATTTCATGTTACCAATTAGACAGAACTATAGTTTTGTACCCATAATTTTAAGGATTTAAAGGCATATTCTACCTGTAAAATTCGGTATACCCATAGTTCTTTGTTAAAGGTAGTGCAAGTACACATAGTCATCTTTAATCTAACTAATTTTATTATAGTTGTATAAGCTACTCCTAGGACTAGTCTGACACTAAACTCTGTCAACACTCTTTAAGTTTAGCATTTACATACCTGATCGTTTCTTTTATTGTTCTAATTAATTTGGTGTTACCAATGGAAGAATGGCTTAATACTCCAAATTGGTTTCAATAATACGTTAATAAAGCTCAAATCACATCAAATCCCTTATAACCTGATAATATTAACATTGAAACATAGGCTGACGACCAACCGTATATATATTTTAAAATCCCTTAGAACGGTTTTCCTTTTAAACAGAATCCCTTTAAAGTGAATTTATAAAATTTTATTATTTACCACTGAAAAGTAACAATATTAGTATCACAACATGCCAGCAATCATTACACCGTATTTATATATTATACGCTGAAATTGTGAGGAGGGCTTGGTGGTCTAATGGTCTAATGGTCTGACACTGGATAGGAGATACTAATGAACGTAATGTGAAGTATCTACTAGTAAAACTGAGCTGTCACGGTGAGGCACCCTGCTGTGACTTCACGAGCTGCGGTGGGGGGAGGTAGGGGGAAGGACGCGTTGGAGGGGACTGTGGACTGTGGTGGACAAGTGGGGGAGTAGAGGCAGGACAATGTTGGCGAACGTCATTCGGGAATGACGCTTTTCCATAGTTACTGCAGCTGCCCCTCTCAATCATATATCTGGTGCTGGCACTGCTGGCCATGTATCCCTAAACACCTCGGGTAGGCCTAGGCATACCTAAACACCTCGAGTAGGCCTAGGCTTACCTAAAATTCTCAGGCATGACCAAGTAGGACTAGGGTCGCCTGGCCTAGGCCTGGCCATGGCATTGGTTTTTACCCAACCCAACCAATTCTGAATCAGAGATGAGCAATAGTAAGAGATAAGGCGGAGGCAAGTTAAAAATTTTACCGCTGGAATTTTAAATTGTGCTCCAAAGTCATCGGGGATTGGTCCTAAATGCTCCAGCAGAATTGCTTATTGGCTTACGGGGGTCACGTGGGAGAGAAATGTATAACCTGCTTTTGCCCTATCTCTTACTATCGCTCATCTCTGATTCTGAATGGGCTGGACGCAGCGCCACGGCGCTGTCAAGCGCAAGTCCCAACCTTCCGGATGCCTGATAAATGAGCTAAAGGGTAGCGTTTAAACAAGTAGGGGGGGGGAGAAACGTGTTAAGATAAATCTGATATTATGTTCATTTTAGTCTTTAATTAAGTATGTCTAATGAAGGTTAGATTTTTTAAATAGTCTTTTTGCTCTATTAAGGTTGGTTTCATTGACTACATTGTGCATCCACTTTGGGAGACATGGGCTGACTTAGTACACCCTGACGTACAGGACATCCTGGACACACTGGAAGAGAATAGAGATTGGTTTCAAAGCATGATACCTGTATCTCAGCCACCCATCGCTTGCGAAAGCGGTGATACATTGCCAGCGCAACTTAGCGTTGAGTTTCAGGAAGAACATCATGGAGAGACTGGTGAGGGTGGGAATGAAATACAAGAACCGACAACTTTGGCAGATCTGTCCCGTGAAGACAATGATAGAATTAAGTTTCACATTACGCTTGAAGAAGAACCTGGCGAAGAGGATTTTTACTAACAAAGTCTATTACAAAGTTCATTCAATTTTCATCCCGTTTGGAAAATAAAGCCAGTATGCCAAAAGTCATTTGTCATATTTGAATAGGTCAAAAACGTTACATCATAACGGCTCTGCTCACTTTGTGGGATCTACTGCGTACCTTCTAGGGGTATTTAAGGCTAATTTTAATTACACAACAAGAAGTGTATGCGTTGAGTAAACTCAAGTTCAAAGTATGTAAAAACATCGATAACTGTAGCACATAATTAGTACAATAGGCTGATTTAGAGTATGTTGTTTCTTTCCTTTGCGTTCCTTTGCGTAGCCAATAGTTCAAGCAATGTGTTTTCTAAATTATAGATCTTTTTATGTTTATCAGTTTTCATTTCCAATTTCAACGTCAATATTACCATCTTGCACAGGAAAGGCTTTATTTCATTAAAATAAACTGACTGTTAAAAAATTTGATGTGTACAAGTAAAATAGCATATGTATATGCCTAGACCTAATTTTTAAATTATCGTAAATACTGCAGCGTCGTACAATGTTGGTATCTATTGTTGAATTTATCATTTTTCTTAATGCCTTTGGTTCTTTGGCTAGTAAACAAATTATTGGTACATATACATGGCGCACGTGGCGAATGAGCGATTCTAACCTAGACAGATAAGACAGAAAACAATTGATTTTGAACTAGACCCTGTTCTACACTTAGGACAGTATGTCTCATCCACAACTGATCTGGTGTCTGCTAGTCAAGCCGTTATCAAAATAGTCAAAATTAGAGTCAAATAATAAAGACAGTATGCTATTAATATGTATGTATGTACGTATTCCTGTATCGCGTATTCGCCTCATGGAGGCATACACATTGCTAATTTGCTATACTGTTGTACTTTGGTCACAATTGTTTGTGAATATTTGTGATTTTGAGAACACAAAACAATCACAATTTACATTGTTCAGAATGTGGTTTAACAGCCTAAGATTGTGACTGTGAAAGAATGTTATTGTTACGTCCGTTAGCGACGAGTTGAAAAACATGTTTTATCTTGTTTGTTGCTGTGCGATTGTAATGGGTATTGTGATTGTGCACAATCAAGTTTTATTAGTTTGTGGTTGTGATTGTGGCTTCGCAATCACAAACAAAATAACAATATTATGATTTGTGTACAAAATACAACAGTAATTTGCTATAGGACAGAAGACACTATAGTAGGTATAGATATAGAATCCCGCAGAGTTGCCATAACCGACTGGTCGTGTCGTGTCTGTAATCGCTTTAACATTACACGATGGTCTTTATGCCGACCACCTATGGATATAAAGCGGAATTATTGCTCTTACTCTTATGCGCTGATTATTTACCATGGATTTCTCAATTTTCCAATTCCAAAATCTCTTTTGGTGCTCTGTCTGGGTAGTTCCATTCCCGCAGACAAAGCGCCAACAACATCTACGAGAGTGATGCTCCCTCCTGTTTTAATAATTTAATCTATACGAGGTCGATCCAAACCAGCTGCAAGTTCAATTGAAGCCACAACTGGAAAAGGACGTAGAGTCATAGAGAGGATATAGGTCGCCGGATTTGTCAACCGGGGGTCCGAAGTATATGCTGAGCTTACAGAGAATATTTGCTTTAATAAAGGAGTAGAACTCTATTGTAGCAACGCTCAAATTACGACAACGCCTAACTCCAATTTTACTTCTACTTGAATTTCTGATTTGATTAATTGTTTGGTCGCAAAAAATGACGGGGAGATCCTTAAAATCATAATACTTGGATGATGCCATTTATGAACGATCCTCGTATGTATACTTGTAACATCCTGTCAGTCCGGTGTTCAAAATATCTGTTTATCTTATTTCTGAACTAATGCCCGTAAGATCCTTAAAATAGTGATATTTTGATGACGTCATTTATGAACGATCCACTTGTGTATACTAGTAACATCCCATGGTAAAGAAATCTATGTTCCTAATTTTTGAACTAATGCCAGGGGTTCCTTGTATTAGTAATATTTAGAAGACGTAATTTATGGACGATCCCTGTATGCATATTAGTAACATCCGACCTGATGTTAAAATTCGTTCACTTAATTTTGTATCTTATGAATGGGGGATTCTTAAATTAATAATACTTTAACAACGCCATTTATGAGCGATCCTTGTATGCATACATGTGATGTAGCATCCGGTGTTCAAAATATCTGTTTACCTATTTTTTGAACTTATGCCCGGGGGATCCTTAAAATAGTGATACTTTGATGAAGTCATTTATGAACCATCCCCTTGTGTATAGTAGTAACATCCTATGTTAAAGAAATCTATGTACCTAATTTTTGAACTAACGCCACGGGATCCTTATATTAGTAATATTTAGAATACGTAATTTATGGACGATTCCTGTATGCATACTGGTAACATCCGGCTTGATGTTAAAATTCGTTTACTAAAAATGTTAACTAATGACTGGGGAATCCTAAAAATGGTAATATTTGAATGACACAATATATGAACGACCCTTTATATGTAAATTATGAGTCACATACACTTAACACTATTAGTTTGAACTACGTGCCAAGGCACGTACCTATATTCGTCATGTAATAGACAAGTTCGGTTTTCTGGGTCTGTCTTAAGATTTTACTCATGGACTCAGAATCACTGACTCATGAGTTAAGCAAAAAAGATGAGTGTCCGTTCCAAATTTACTTAACTCTGTGACTTCCAAAAGGCGGCTAGCATGTGACAAGCACTTCAAGCACTTACGGTCATGCGCAGTGCTGCTCACTAGTTGAGTCAGAGCGTTACTCAAATTTTGGTTTTTGAGTAACTCGGACTCAACAAAATCACTCCTTTCTCTGGCGGGAATGGATGCACCTTCTCTTTTTGCTTTCGTTTTGAGTAAAATCTTAAGTCACAGCCAGAACCAAACCTCCTTAATGTCTTTTGTGATTTTCCACATTATATTTACATGAGTGGATCGCCCTGTGTGATCACTGGGGATCGTCCTGTATGATGTCAGCGTTAGTGCTGGTAGAGTATTGGTGACACTTCGTATTAAATGCGACCGTTGAAGTTGTGTTAAAATTTTGACTTCTTAGTGCGGCAGTCGTAAATAAAGGATAATTTGGCGTGACATCATTCAGGGACTATCCCTGAGGTCCTACATAGCTAAAGCTAAATATAGGTTACTTACCTACACCTGCCTAGAATTATAGGAAGTTAGACTTGGTCTTTGTTCTCCAGCCCAGGTATGTTAAGGCATGACCGACTGTATTAAGTTCCCCTGGCCTGCTGTTGTGAACGTACTACAATGATAAATACTGTCCAGATTATCCACAAAGTAATGTAATGTAATAGCTTTATTGTCAAATATGTCAGCAACAAGGGCTGATTTCCACATACAGACATACATAAACAAATACTACTAGCTACAAAAACAATCAAATGAAGTTATTAATAAAACAAATTATTTAATTAGTTTACGCTCTTAAGTTAAGGAAATATTACAAATATCGTCGATTAATTATCCATTTGTTTAAGTCAAATTGAAAGTCTTTTAGATTTTTACAAGTATGTATAGACAATGGGATCGAATTCCATAACTTAGCTGCCCGATACTGAAAGGAGTTGTGAAAGAAAGAGGAGCATTTATTTATTTTTGTAAAATGTTTATGTCGGGAAGAACGTTCGCTTTCTTTCCTTTTGATTTCAACTTGACAAGATAATTGAAAAGACTGATGTAAAAATATTCGAGTCATTGACATGGGTATGTAGGTAAGCCTTTCAAAAACTGTAAGTATTGAAACGGATTCATATAACTTATACATATCAATCTTTTTCTTTCTAGTGCGTGCATTGTTAGGAATCGATATTACATGTTTAGCATTCAAATTAAAACTATATCCTTTGAAGTAAATACATTTTAAGAAATGGTCAATATTGCTTTGGCACTTTTGAAGAAGCCTATCCGACACAGCTCCCCACACGGGAAACCCAAAATCAATTTGAGATAAAATTAAAGATTTAAATACAATATTCATTAGGTTCTAGGGTATAAAACGTTTGTATTTTACAAGCTGTGAACATTTAAATATAATTTTCTTAATTACGTGGTTACAGTGTACGTCAAACTTAAGATAATTATCAAAGTAAATACCTAGATATTTAAAATTATCTACCTTTTTTACAATATTATTATTACATACTATAGAATTAAAGTCACCGCGTTTTCTTGACTTGTACCTTGCAAACTCCATGAACTCAGTTTTAGTAAAATTAATTTCCATGTCATTATGTTGACACCAATTATGAACATTTTCAAGTGTTTTTTCTAATATTTTTAACCCTACCGATGTGTCAGCAGTACTTACAGATTCAATATCATCTGCATTTAAGGCAGAGTCCTTTAGTATTTCAGGAATGTCATCAAAATATAATATAAAAAGGGCAGGACCTAATACACTACCTTAAGGAACTCCTCCATTCAGTGAATAGGAAATACATATATGTTCACCTAATTTTATAGAAAATTCACGATTTGTAGGTTAATTACATAATATTCTAATAAAGTAAATGAGCGAGTGATATCTGTTATAAAGTTTCTGAATTAGTTTAACATATTTAACTGTCAAATGCTTTCCTCAAATCAATGAACAATACAGCACAAAGTTTCTTGTTTTCAAGCGACGAGTATATTTTATGAGATAATTCAATCAGGGCATGCAGGCAGGTTCTACTTTTACGAAAACCAAATTGAAAGTCAGAAAGTAGTTTATTATTTTCCACAAACGACATACTTCTTAAAGATATTATTGCTTCAAATAGTTTTGAAAGAAATGGTAAAATTGATATTGGTCTGTAAGATGTAGGTAATAATTTGTTATTCTTTGGTTTAAGCAATGGGGTTACAATAGCTGCTTTCCATTTCAGTGGAAATTGTCCTGTTTTAAGTGCATAATTAAATAAATCTCGTAAAATAGGCGCAAATACATCTGGAAACATTTTTATAATTTCAGAGGGAACATTTTTAAGACCTGAAGTTGAGCTTCCTTTTGTGTCCTTAATTAAAACAACAACTTCTTCTATTTTAACTAATGGAAATGAAAGGTCATTAGATTTAAGTGATTCAGCTAGTTGACGTAATTCAGTCTTCACTTAAATGATTAACAACAAAAGCTTTTGCTAGACTATCTCTAATCTTTTGTTTATCAGTAACAATACAACCGTTAATTTTTAGCTCAGGTCACATAGATAGTTTTCCAATAAGGCCTACAGGTTAGTTGGCCGCGCATGCTCTTCACGTTCGTATGATAGTATACAAATTTTTGTATTGTTGAATATTCAGCCAAGTCTCTACTTGGCAAAGGCCCGCCGCCTATAAAACACTTTAGCACATTATACACACATGCTTCAACGCGACTACGGGCATATGAGTATAACGGGGCAAAGTATTTTATAAGTGGCGGGGCTTTACCAAGGAGGAATCGAGACTTGGTTGAATATTCAACAATTCAAAATTTGTATCCTATCATACGAACGTGAAGAGTATGCGCGGCCAACTTACCTGTGGACCTAATTGGAAAACTATCTATGTGGATAATCTGGACATTATTTAGCCACCGCCTAGATGGCGGCCCACGTAGTGGATGTATTGTCATTGCGTTAAATGAGAAGATAATTAAACTTAATCAATTACTAATTACTGCAAGTTTATTAGAAGTTTTTGTTTACGTTATGGCAATTATATGATTGCACTTATGCAAAACGAATGTAATTGGCAATTTGTAACTACACGATTGCGTTCAAAATTAATAAAACTGCTACGGTTAATTTTACTCTTTTAATATGAAACCGATCAAACGTGTATATTATCGTGATGTACCGCATCACAAGCATCCGAGAGAGAAACTAAATCTATTATTTACAACTGGCGCACTATTACGCTTGCCATTAAGACACGGTAAGAACAAAACACATCATTCACAGGATAATTATGGTTTTTGTAAAACAAAGGATACAATTATTTTAAATAATCAAATAAAAATCAACTACGAGATAAATTCATATTATATAAATGATAATGGGCGATTCGGCATGATCCTCGAATTGTAGCAACTACTATTTCTTCAATCATTTTTGATGGAAGACGCAGTTCTTTGCGAAATGATTCAAAGAACTCTGTTATAGTGCCCCTAGCTCCAACAAGAAGTCCAACCACTTCCAACTTCTTCAGTTTGTACTTGTCTAGAAAGTAAGGAATGCAGGGTTATAATGAGCCTGTTTTTGTATATTAACTTCTTCCGCTTGACTACAGGATTGCTCCATACGCATTGTGGGATCCAAAATGTATGTATGTATGTAGTATTTATACAGCTTATGACATTCAGGCATTGCCTATGGTCCACTGTTTTCTCATACTCATTTGCTCTATGAGCTTGCAGGGTGGATCAAGTGATGAAATCACAGGACCACTATAATGCAGTGCTCAGTCTTACTATATTTAAGAGAAATTGTATTCGGTGCCTAAGTAACGGCCGCCCATTTTGAGAAGCATAGATTATACTGGACTACTCCAGATGGTCAGAACATTTTCCCACTGAGTGGAGGGAACGAAACAAACAGTATTACATCCAAACCAGCCGAGTTCTTCATGCTCAGCTGAGAATGGTACTGTCTGTCCCGTCACCCACCGACAGTTCCAATCACGTGTGACGGTATTCGAAAATAGCTGGTACTTGAGCTTCAGAGTGTAGAGAGAGAGACGAACGAATTTGTTGCTTACTATACCGAAGTACGCAGGGAAGCCGAAATCTCGCAAGACTCCGTTTAAGCCAATTACCTATGCCACTGGAGATGTAAACATTTCCGCATATCTGTAATTGTACACACTAGCCCGCTTAGTTAGCTCACTCCGCCGCTCAGACCCAACTCCTCAGCCAAGCCTATCAACTTATTTTCTATTCCCATCGGAAAGGAAAGATCGGCTACCCCGGCGTGTTCAGTCAAGCCAACCAAAAGGAAAACTAGACATATCGAGGACGGTGGATTCCCACCCCTCGGCCACGGACTGGGTTTTTGGGATCCAAAATGTACCCTGACAGCAGATCTTTTCGCCAGCAGATGATGTCAACCCTTTTGGAAGCACCGTCAGTCACTTCTTCATGTACAATCCTGTCTGTGTGTGTGTGTGAGTGTTCTCAGATGAATAGCAATGATAGTTCTTACTTCATGATGTCTACTATTTCTCAGTAAGCTTCCCACATGGCATTTCCCTAGAACATGAGCGAGGGTTTCTTTCTCGTTGCATTGCCTGCAAAGGGATGAATCTAGGGAACGACCTGGAATTGCTTTAACAGGATAAACATTAGCTGACATTTTTAAAGCATTTAACCACTCTGAAGACGTTAAGCCGCGCTTTTCAATAATAATTTGATTGCCGTACGGACACTCTTTATACAATTCAACGCCTTGTCCTCGAAGTGGAAATGAACACCATTGAGCATACTCTTGAATCCTTAAACTTTCTCTTAAAATCTTGCCTGGGTTTTTTTTGGATGCAAATCAAACTTACATGTTAGTTTGAACTTCATCCCCATCAAGTTTCAAAGCTTTAATACAAAATTCCATTTCGGATTTCAAATCTTTGACGAATGGGATATATGGGTCATTACAACTTAACAACACAACACAAATGTTATAATGTTGAATAAATGTACAAACCACAAAATCGGAGACATTTGATTTGATTTATGTTTATATATTTATTTTGATATATAACTTATAATATGGTAACCAATACAAAATAGTAGTGCAACGTAATCATTTCGACAATTTAAAAATAAAACAAGAAAGACAAATTTAAATTTTTTAATAAAAGGGATTACAAGGAAGTTGATTGTCTCTATCTTTTATATTATGTGGTAATATTCAATCATAATAACTATAAAATTCAATTATTTTAAGTATGTTACTCATGAATCGCGATTAAACAAACTATCTAGAAAATAAAAAACGTTCTTTAAAAAGAAATCGTACGAAACTAGCAAAATTAACTAATTACAAACCTGTCACAATGATATATAACTTCTTTACCTTTAGTGATAACGGTGCGTTACTATACTTTGTTTTTTTATCTTCTTGTTCAGCAATTACGGAAGAGATATTTACGACATATATTTTAATAATATGCGTTATTCATAATTTTTGAATTACTTCATTATGTTCAAGATTTTGACAACCACACGTTATTATTTCTGTTTTTTTCACGTGGGGCAAAATTAATTGCAAAATATTTGCTGAAATAATAGGCAAATGTATGATGTCGTTAACAGATTTTTTTTTAAATTCAAAATATTTACTACTAAAGAAAGAAAATCTTTCATCATATATATTAAACACAGCCAAAGAATAAGCTATAGCATGATTTCAGTTTTAAATATATTGTGTGAATTATATTGATTACTTGTTTATTTATTACTACATATCTACATATTTACCGGAATTTTGAAAATTTTGCAATACTGGACCAATTTCATGGAGCCATATATCATTCGAAAGGTAATCACTAGTAGAATTCAAATAACGGAATGCGCCTCCATTATAACAAAACGTTTTCAAGATAACTGTCTTAATTTTTAAATACCGCCTAAAGTGTTGTATGGGCCACAATCAAAAACAAAAAAAATGATGTCTGCTTATTTTTGAAGAGCTTTCTAATGATATTTATATCACTCGACAAAACCCGTTAACTTTGTTTAATTTGCAATTATGTTATTTCAAAACCATTTAAAAACTAATAACAATCGTGCGTCCACACCATGTTCATTACCTTTGCCTAATGTGTATTAACGTTGGCAATGTACATAAAAGCAGCAAAGTTTATTTGCGTATGGTAATTTGTGAAATGTATCACCTCTGGAGAATCTATATTTTGATTTATAGCCCGTGGCTGTCATTTTATATTAAAATCAAAATTTAATTATGTATTTATTTCTAAAAGCTTTTAAGATTTTCTTCAAAGCTAAAATAACTTGCTTAAGCATTGAAGCAAATGCATGTCGGAGAACAATTTATCCTGAAAATAGTGCGACATCTGTCGGAATAAACGCGCAAAAGTCAAAGTTTTTGGCTACACACTTTTCAGTTACAACAGCAGGCCAGGAGAACTTAATACAGTCGGCCGAACAAAGTTAAAAAACAATACAGACCTGCCTGGGCGCATTTGTGATCGCTTAAAAGTTGTTCGAAGACAATCGCTTCATTGGTTTGATCTGTAGCGTCGGACCAACAGACGGACAGACAGACGAACTTGACCATTTCATTAGATGCTTAAGCTCAGCATCTAAAAAGCCACTTTCAGATAATTTGGATTTTATTACATTCTGATTCAGATTTCGATTTCGTTACTAAAGAATAATTAGATTTCAGTTTATTAGTGAGAAATATTCATATTCAAAGTTTGATTGCATCAATAGTAAATAGATTCAGATTCAAAGGATTTTATTATCAGGAAAACGTCCCATTACGATTCTAATTTAGATATCAATATTTTTGAATAATTGGATTCAGTTTTCGAATTTGTTAGTAGCAAATAATAATATTTGATTTTGGATTTTATTATTAGCAAATATTTACATTCTATTGACGATTTCATTGGTAGAAAACATTTAGAATATTATAGTTGAAAACAAAGCTGTAAACCAAACAGCGTGGAAGCTTATCATGTTGATACTTGTTACGCTTGAACAGTGGTAGGAGGCGCAGGACGAGAATTATCAATGTGAAATAGGTAAAGGTAAATATCTCGTCAATTTTGAAAGCGAATAATATACGAATACTATGTAGTACAAGCCAGGGTATGCTTTGTCTACTGTTAGCGAGTCGCAACTGCGATTTCACGCTGTATAGGATTTACTCACCTATTTTACTTTTTAAAAAAAAGGCTATTGGCTTTCAAAATTACAGGCTACTAAAATTGTCTTCCAGCAATGGAAGGCAGGCTGGCTGAGTGGCTCCGTTTCTGACCGGCAATCAGATTAATCGGGTTCGATTCCTGGTAGTCTTCCTTTATTTTTAGTAGTCTTTTTTTAAAAAAGTAAAATAGGTGAGTAAATCCTATACAGCGTGAAATCGCAGTTGCGACTCGCTAACAGTAGACAAAGCATACCCTGGCTTGTACTACATAGTATTCGTATATTATTCGCTTTCAAAATTGACGAGATATTTACCTTTACCTATTTCACATTGATACTTGTTACGCTTGCCTACAATGAGGATTTAAACACTGTATGCATCCTCTTAAGGCTAAAAGTCGTAGCTAGCCCTTGGCTTTGTTTTAGGAGTATACTGCACTGGCCTTACTGGCGTGCATTTATTTGAATTTGGATATGTGTGATTATATTGTTTTGCTGTGTTGGAAATATTCCCTGCGCTGATGATTGTTGTATTAAGGAAAATTACAGCAAAAATTTCTTAAAATTCTGATTTAGCTTGTATTAGTATTGTGTAAAGTGTAAAAACTTAGTGACGTGGGTTTTGGTTACATTCCGTCCGCAGGACGGGCTGCTATCTTTTTAAGCTCTAGGCTACTTACAACATGCTATGTGTTTGTAAAATGTATCCCGTTAACCCGTGCCTGCACTAACCTTATTGGAGGATATAATTTTGCTCTAATTTTGCAACAATAAAAGCCTGGCTTCGTGGCCGAGGGGAGTTTTGTCTCTGTCCTTGATACTTTGGCGGTTTCTTTTTGATCTGTTTGAGTGAATCTATTGCCACGTATGTAGCGTATTTACGTCCCGTTGAGCTGAAGTTAGTGTGGTAGAGGTGCTTGGTGGGGAGAGGCGGAGGGGTTTGAGAGTTTTTCGGGAACAACCAAGGGAAATTAGTGTCCGTCCGTCCATACGTGTGAAGAGACGTAGACGGCGTACTAATGATGCCTAGCAGGCTAACGACTGCCTCTCTGTACGACAACTGACGACAAGATACTGCCATTCACACGCTACTCATTGCAAAGCATCTGCTATTACTTTTATGCTGTGTCGATGTACTCGACGTATTTACGCGGGGTTTGGTGAACAGAGGTGAACTGTTAATTACTGTTTCCGAGTTTTTTCAAGCGTTATCGGTTTTTAAGGGTTGCCATTTTCTGCTCTAGTAGCACTGTTACCCATAGTTAAAGCAGCTGTATCATATTCTACGTCTACGTATGTCTCCTAGGTTAAGGGTTTAAAATTTCGATTTCATTAATACGTAGATGTATATTGATATCCTAATTTAATGCAGGTGGTGCAGTTAAGATTTTGAGCAGTACACAGTAGGCCATGTCTGTTGTCACGTTGCATGCGGTAAATATTCAACAATGTGCAGTGTTTACCTTAAATTAGGTATTTAGTTCTTGTGTTGCAGTTAATTTGCAAGTCACTGATCTAAACTGGACCAATTAATAATTATTACAAAAGCAACTGTATGTTGGCAGTATATCCCACAGTTCCAAACACTGGTTATAGATAAAATGATATGTGGTGTCAAAATGTAGACATTAATTTTCTATTGATTGATGTACTGATGGGCGGTATTGTGCAGTATTTAGCACAGCAGGAGGCAACGAACTGTGGAAAGGCTTTTAAGTGCTATAAGTTTTTAAGGACTCATTTGTTTTCCCAAGTATCAAAATTAATGTGCATGATTAGCTCATTTTTGGTATATTCTACGTTTATATACACCTCCTGGGTTAAGTGTTTAAAATAGTTAAATGGGTAAATCAACACGATACCGCACACCGGACACCGTTAGTTGGATGTTATGATTATGTAGATTGCTTTTGATGGGCACCATTTAAACCAAATAATTTGGCTGAATGGACACCGCCAAGGCCAATAAGCAGTCTGGCACGTTGAGTCGTTTTTGACCGGGTGACGGTCAAACTTATAGATAGTGAGGGATCGTCCATAAATGACGTCCTTCAAATGTTATAATTTTAAATAACCTCCTTTCCTTAGTGTATTTCTTAAACTGATGTCGTTAACATGGGATGCTACTAGTCTCCAGGAAGAGCTCCTGACCAGACCTATTAAGTCGTTAATGGACGATCCTGAAAGTTTAACTCATTTAATACAACTTGGAAAGTTACCATTGATATTACACAAAAATACACTCTAAATGTGTATAACCAGTTTTAACTACATTTCATGTAAATGCTTACATGGGGTATAGACAGGTAAGGGATCGTTCATAAATTACATCATTCAATTAACATCTTGAGTTTCCCTCTTTCAATAGTGTAACAATTTCGTAAACGGATGTTGTTAACATGTGATGATACTAGTATAGTCCCTAGTTCTCATGCCGGTACTTCTCGCAAACGCTTACCATTCGTATCGATGCCACTCGTACAGATACCACTCGTACCAGTACTACTCCGGCGGGCACCTCCAGCAGCGGCACCACTCATGCCAAATATGCTTGTACCTATTAGTCCACTATTTAATGAGACCACTCGTGCTTACAAATAACCCTCAGCCCATTAAAACCGACACAAAGTTATTCCCGTACGACTCGTACGCGTACCTGACGTACTCTTTGTACCCGTACCACTTATATTTATACCACTGATATCAAGCCCACTCGTAACAAGCATTGTTGTACCACAAGCATTCGCACCGGCACCACTTTGTTTTAGCCTACGCGCTAAGGTTTCGAAGCCTAATTGTACCCTCATCAGCCATACCCAGACCACTTGTACTTGTGTAGCAAAACTCTAACCGCCTCCCGTCCGTGTTGCCAAAATAAGAAAACTGTGCGTGCGACCACACATTTAATAAAACGAGAAATTCAAGTAGTAGAGGTAGAAGGGGAGCTAGGCGCTGTCGTAATTTGAGCGTTGCCACAATAAGATTCCTCTTTCAACAAAGCCATTACTCGCTGTAAGGGCCCTAAAGGCAACATCACCCCTTAAATAAAACAGTTTAGTGAATACAATTTAAATGCTGATTTACCGTACAAATAACAAAGTCAAAATAAGACTAAAAGACCTTGATTTCGCTAGAAAAGTTAACAATTGTTAGTCCTAAGGTTCTCGCTTTCAACTTCAACAATGCAATGGTTAAATCCGAAAGCGAGATTCTTAAGGCTAACAATTGTTAACTTTTTCTAGTGAAATCAAGGTGTAACAAACAAAACCTCTTACTATGTTGTCTCTGCATTTCAAAAAGGTTAGTTAAAAACTTATTTTGGACCTTAGTTAGAAGGAATAGTGTGGTAAACTGGAGTGCACTTTGGGCCATTTGTTAACAACAGTCCTCCAAAATTAAAAAAAAAACAATTCTAAAAGTCTTGGTTACGCTTATGGTTCAACACGAGTCGAGTTTGGGCAAACTCGACTCGAAACTCGAACCGACTCGATTGGAGTCGGATCAAAATACCAAACTCGACTCGAAACCGATAAGAAAACTGCTAAGCTCGAACCCGACTCGAACCGAACACAATCGAGTCGGGTGGCTCTAAACTCGACTCGAAAGCTACTAACAATTATTACGCAAAAACGCGTTTGATTAAAAAAATACACTAATAAAATAAAATTCTATTTTTATGCATATTTATTGCGGGTTAAGTGTTAGGAACAATAAATTTTGTATTTAGTACTTCGTTACAACAAATAAAATTAAATTAAATTGCTTTTTAGCTTTAGAAAAAAATTTGAATCGACTCGAAAGTTATGTTACTGAAATCCGACTCGACTCGAAGCTTGTGCTACTAAAATTCGACTCGACTCGAAACCGATAAAATGTTTTCGAGTCGACTTTAGGACTGACTCGAACCGACTCGAACTCGACTCGACTCGAATTGTACCCGAATCCACTCGACTCGTGATGAACCATAGACGCTATAAATTGAAAAAAGGTAAAAAATTCGAATTTCAATAATTTCAGAAACATCTTTTTAGATAAAAGTAATAGTCTGAAGAACACAAAACTCCAAGTTGAATTGAAATTAACTCGAGTTACCACGCTATTCTTTATCGTATAGGTCCAAAGAAACATTTGTAAATAAGTTTTTCCAGATCCCGAGACAACTCAGACAACACAGCATTAAATGGCTTGCTTGTGTACATGAGTTAGGTTTGTGATTTTTAGTTAATAGTTAATGCAGGCTTGGATAGTCTAAGGCAGATGGTGGCGTACCGTATTTTCTCTGATAGTACGCCCCGCGTACTATCCAAACTCGAGGTCCGACCCCCCGCGTATAATTAGAGACCCGCGCATTAATAGAGACCCGCGCACTGGCATTTAACAGTGTGTTAAATAGACCCGCGTACTATCCAAACTCGAGCTCCGACCCCCCGCGTACTATTAGAGACCCGCGCATTATTAGAGACCCGCCTACTATTAGAGAAAATACGGTAAGTTGTTAAATCATATTTAGTACAAATTACTACAAATATTAAATGCATGTATGCACGATAAACGACCCGTTGATAAAGCACCAAGTACCAGAGTATATATATATAAACAAGGGGCTTCGCCCCTTGTTTGATGGCAGCCTTAACAGGAATATGGGGCAGTAATATAATATGTAGTATCGTGTGATTTTACGCCCTTCTGCGATTAATGTATGGTATTATGTATTTTTGCCTATTTACATTTTTTAGTACGCTTTTGAAATACTACACCGATTTTACTTATATGTAAATTTTATTATAATATATACCAATTCGCATAATGTGGAACCCTTTTGAATTACTTGACCAATTTTGAGGTCCTTGAAAAAAGAAAAATCCGCTTTCGTTTTTCACTTCCAGCCCATAAAGAAGAAAATTAAATGTTTATTTACAACTTGCGCACTATTACACTTTTCCACTAGGTGGCGGTACAGTAAGAACAAAACACATCATTCAAGAGTTAATTATGATTTTTGTATCCAAAAGAAAACATTATTTTAAATGGTCGATTTTAAATCAACTATGCAATGAATTCATATTATATTAATGATTATGGGCAATGTGGCATGATCCACAAATTGTAGCAACTAGGATTTCTTCAATCATTCTTGAAGACATCAACTCTTTTTATGACAATTTTCCAAGAAGGCCTCGTATTTCTGAAACTTCAAAAACTGTTGCAATATCACGCTGAACAAAATTTGATTCTGCTAATTATTACCTAATTAGAACCTAAATTATTACTAAAATCATTTCTCCGCTAATATAAAGCTCAAGCTAGTCACTGATGCCAATTTATAAGCAATGAGGTTACAAATACTTTTGTCTTTATCTGCATTGAAACTTGTTTATTACTCATCTTCTTACTAGTTAGCAATTACTTTACTTTCAGCCATTCAACATTTTTTAGAGGTATTCAAAATAAAATATTGAGATATTACGTTCAACCTAAACATAATAACATTGTGTAGACGGCAGACGGAAGGTTTAACTGCACTGTGACTATCTACTGCATAATAAACTGAAAAAAATTAGGGTCCGGGCACAAATGACGCCAGCAAACTTTAGCATCTTTTGGGACCCACCTACCTACAGCGTCACCCTCTCAAGCATAACATTAAAAACGACAATGAATGTGTATGATAGGGTGTTATTTATTTGCAGCTGACCCACCCCCAAAGGTGGCGGCACCATGTATGTCCGACCCTTTAGCAACCGTATAAAATGAAAGAGTTTAAATCTCCCGCCCAAATCTTTTGGAAATTTAAAATTCGATATTTAGCCCGGATACTTATAAAATTTTGATACAAGTAATACATCATTAGAACGACAATGATTAGCAGAATTTAATTATGATCGAGTTCACAGCGTGTTATTTGAACAATTTTCGAATGAAATCGAAAAAACCGATTTTTTTGGGGGAAAATCGCTCTAAAAAGTGTTGTATGGCCCAAAAGTAAATAAAAACAAAATCGGATTCTTATTTTTTTAAGGGCTTCAAAATGAGCTATAATAATAATAATAATAATAATAAATGTTTCCCGGGAAAAATCCTAAAGGATTTGAGACAAGTCTCTTGAAAAACCCGGTTGTCACTATTTAACACTTTGAAGCTTGAGTCACTCAGAATCACGGCCAAAACTCCACCCTTTAAACTTGTCCAATCTGTTTTTAAACGAATTCACCGAATACAAATCCGATTTGTCATTTTTCACCTCACTTGGAAGACTATTCCATTCTGACACTACACGCTGAGTGAAAAAATGATGTCTAGTGTTGGTTTTCACTATTTTCTTTTTCAAAAACGGGGCATGCCTGCTTTGCATGTCAATATCAAAAAATACAGAGGGGTCAACATCATATTTATTGTTTATTAGTTTGAAAGTCTCGATTAAGTCTCCACGTCTTCTTCTATCTTCGAGGGAAATTAGTCGAAGTGATTTGAGTCTCTCAGCATAAGGTAGATCCTTAAGCGACGGAAGAATACGCGTGGCTAGTCTTTGAACTTTTTCTATGTCATCACAATCACTTTTTAAAATAGGACACCAAATACTATTACAGTATTCTAGTAACGGGCGAATAAAAGTTACAATAAGCGTACGAAGTCCGTACTTGTCAAGATGTTTAAAAGTTCGCTTAATCTGTAAGCACATGGATTTTGCCTTTTTTATGGCCTGCTGACAGTGTTGCGTTGATTTCAAGTCGCTATTAATATAAACCCCCAAATCTCGTTCACAAGTCGAGCTTTGAAGCTCAGCATTATTGCAGGAGTATATAGGATTTTCACTTTTCCTCACACTGAAATGAACAATATGGGTTTTCCCAATATTCATCTCCATGTGATTTTGGTTACACCATATTACTAAATTGTCTATGTCGTTTTGCAGAGCATGAAAGTCGCTATCTGTATTCCTGGCTCGATAGATTTTCGAGTCGTCAGCGTACTGTTTGAGCGAGCTGTGGATGACTTCTCCCATTTCATCTACATAAAGTAGAAACAAAATCGGTCCCAGCACAGTTCCTTGTGGTACACCACTAATCACCTTCAATTTCTTTGACACTTCACCACCTACAACAACTTGAAACGTTCTATTTGTCAAAAAGCTGTTTAACCATTTAATTAGATATGGCTCAATGTGATGCCGCTGACTCAACTTTTGAAGTAGCTGCTTATGAGGAATCTTATCAAAAGCTTTCGAAAAATCCACATAGACGCAATCAACTGCGCTTCCTTCATCCACAAGTTTAGTTAAATCCTCGAAAAACTCCAACAAGTTAGTAAAACACGACCTTCTTGGGAGAAACCCGTGTTGCTGCTTTGCAAATTTGCACTTTGCAAAAATCTTCTCTCGAACAAATTGTTCTAACAGTTTGCAGCAAATCGACGTTAAACTAATCGGTCGATAGTTCTTGGGATCACACTTCGACCCACCTTTGTGAATACATGTAACATTGGCACTTTTCCAGTCCACAGGAAGTTCCGAAAGGTCAACTGAGGCTTGAAAGATAATTGAAAGTGGGGAACACAACACACTAGCACATTCTTTCAAAATTCTAGGATGGATCCCGTCTGGCCCAGGGGCTTTATAGGGGTTAATTTGGGTCAGCTTCTTAAACACATCGATGGAATTAATTTGTAATTTGCACGGGCTGGTAAATTCTTCCAGGCATTCGACTTCAGCGTTATCACTGCATTCACTTAAATCACTTTCGCGCACAAATACCCTTTCAAATTCCGCCGCTAGTGTGTCAGCTGTTTCCGCATACGATGTCGTTACTTCACCATTGTGTTTGGTTAACAGTGGGATTGGGATGCGGTTTTTCTTAACACTACAGTATCTATAAAAGGCCCTGGGATTCACTTTTGCACTTTCACACAACTTTCTTTCAATTGCTATCCTGTTTTGCATTCTTAGGTTTGATTCCTTATTTCGAAGTTTCTTATATGTAAGCCATAATTTGTACTTTTGAGATTGGGAAGAGTTGAGATATCTGTAGAAAGCATACTTCTTCTTACGCATTAGCTTTTGAAGTTTTACTGGAATATTACTTGCTAATTTTGGGGTGGAAGATGGAATAAATCTTTCAACAGATGTAAGAACCTTTGATTTGAAAAATTCCCACTTCAAGTCTACACTTGGCATTTCTAAGAGTTCATCCCAGTTAACTTGACCCAAATATTTGCGCATGCCTTCATAGTTACCTTTACTGTAGTTTACACTAACGGTATTGCTAATTGGAGAGCACTCTGGCAGCAGTTGGACGCTACACTTAATCAGCACGTGATCACTTTTTCCGAGCGGGGGCAAAGATTGGATGTCAGTTACAAGTTGACTTTTTGATATAATAAGGTCCAATGCACTTTCTTGGGTTCCTCTAATTCGGGTGATAAAATCCACATGCTGCTCAAGGTAGTGGTCATCCAATATATTTAGGAACGCCTTCGCAGCGCTTCCGTTGCTTGCTGTTAATGATTTAGTGTGCCAATGGAGTTCCGGGTAATTAAAATCTCCAACGACGAGACATTGTTTATGTTTCACTGTAAAATCTACTATTAGCTCTCTTAGTTTAGTTTCATCAGGATTGTTTTCTGATTTGTCAGTCTGAGGAGGCTTATATATACACAGTAAAGCTAGTTTCTTTTTCTTGAAATTGCAAGATACACCTACACTTTCGATTGATGACTTTAATAAAATTTCGGAGGCACAAATGTCTGATCTACAATAAACTGCAACTCCTCCACCTTTGCCTTTTAGTCTGTCTTTCCTAAACAACGTGTAATTGGGAATTACCAGTTGCTTATTGTCATAAGTTGAATTTAAATGAGTTTCAGTTATACAGATTAAAACAGGCTTGATGTTATGAGCTACTTCACTAAGCTCTTTAAACTTGTTGGGAAGAGAACAAGCATTGGTGTAAATTACATTAAGTTGAGGCAGTGGGTCATGTGGTTGTCATAAGGGCGGTATTGTCCCTTCATTCTTTGAGTTGTCATTGTTAGGTGATTTCGATTTTCTGATTTCCTTTAGTTGCTGCCGTTGTAGCATTGTCAAGTCCTTTACAATATGCACACTACCAGTTTTTAACTTGTCCATTCGCCTTTTGTCTTTATAGCATCTTAAAAAGTTTTGAGCTGCTTCTTCGTTCTTAAATTTCACGATTAGTGGCCTAATCTTATTTAGGACTTCTGGGCCAATTCGGCTGACACCTACTATGGATTTCGCATAAGCAGTCGATACTGTTGAGCACAAAACGTGAGCTGCACTACGGTCTGAATCCTTTCGTAAGCTTTGGGACGTCATAGTGGATTCCTCTAAATGAAATATTATGAGATTCTTCCTTCGGTCCATACGATCATTGATTTCATAAAAGAGACTATGTCCGTTCGGCTGTGATGTCTGTGGAGGCAGGTGGCACTGTGATGTAAACGGGGGCTGTATAAGCGGGGGCTGTGCAAGCGGGGGCTGAGTAAGCAAAGGCTGGGGAGCATGGGGTGGTTGGCTGGTATGCATTAGCTCAGTAACAGTGTTAGATGCTGATGATTGTAAATCTGTACTATTTTCCATACGGGTAGACTGTGTGTTAGTGGCTACCTTTTCCAGCTCTTTTTTCGTACGGGAATTACGCTTCTTATTAAGAGTGATTTCCTCGTTCAACGCAGTTTTCAGCTCTAGGATCATTTTCTCAAGTTTGCATACTTGTTCCTTTATGTCTGAGTTACACCTGGTATTTTGTATACAATGTGTACACAAAATGACTACATTGTCAATTGCATTCTTATATGCATTTTGCTGCTGCTTCGTCATACCTAAACATTTGTAGTGCAACCATACTTTGCATATTTCGCACTGTCCACCGTCGTTATCACTACCATCGTCAACTACTAAATCACTACAAAAAGGACAAGGAATTAATTTTTGCTTATCTGTAGTTGATTTGCCTATCTTGGATGGCTTCTTGCTTGAGCACTGAGTTGATTGCGGCTTTAACGACGACATTTTCGTTTCCTTCTTTTTTTTGGTTTTATTATTTATTTGGACAAAAACTTTTAAAAATTAAATTTAATAGAGCCTACTGACACTTTCTGAAAACCGGAAACACCTACACTTGCGCGTTTCACTGTTTCTACACTTAGTCGAAATCCGGTCTCAATCGGCCAACAAGTTCCATTGAATTTTGTTGTATTTCGGGACACTGTTTTGGCGGCACGTCCGTCACACTCAACTTCAACTTACGTTATTCGTCATTCGTTATTACATCATTCGACAAAATCGCTTAAGTATTTCAAAATTGCTAAATTGTTGTTCCAAATTATGTGAATAGGTAGTACCTTGTAATCATATATTACATTAAACTCCATTAAGGAAAAAATGACTTTTTAGCTTGTAAACGCAGTTTCAATTTTCATTTTATGCAAAAACGTCAAAACGTCATAATAATGTATGTTGTGTCAACGTGAGGCTACAATTTGTGTCAATTCAATAACGAGCAGCGATCTGATATTTGAATAAATTGGCTTTCAGGTCTTGTGGGTACAATTTTACTTTTATGTTACTCATTGCATCGATTTTAATCTAATCCATTAAAATATTTACTTTGTAATTATTTTTCGTTACTTTTACAAAATAATTAAAGATTTCTGTACTAACTGTAAGTGAATATTACGTGAATTCCATAGGGTATTAGTGAATAAGTAGCCTCTATTTGATTTCTACAGTGCCACTCTTCAACTTTAACCCATGGAACAGTAGGGAAGTACAAGTGAAAATACAGCTTTTCTACAGTTAAGTCAAGGTCGACCACCAGTATGATTGCGCCAAAACATTTTAGTAGTAATTTTGTACGCCAGCGCCTCAGTTGTGGGGACAAACTCATTGCATCAGCTCCTCACCCCTTCCTATCATCCAAACACTCAGAGTTTGTTGACCACTCATTTAGATTCAATTCAATTCAAGTACGGTATCACCTTTTTCATCTGTTAAGATATAAGGCACCGATTTGCTGTACAAGCATGTGAGTGAAGACTAATATATCCCGTGGGTAGGAACGACACGAAGTCTGCACACTACCATTGGAAGCGTTCCCCAACGGAAATTAGCTACACTACACGACTTGTGTCTTACGAACTAATATGTATATTAAGGATAGTAGCTTATGTTACTGCTGACCTCTATTGCAGTCCAGGTAGATTACCCTCCTCTTCAGGAGCTATTCAATTTCTTCCCTTGCGGAGGACTAGGGCGAAAGGTATTTGCACCTGAGTGTACTTTGAGGACCAGTCAAAGTACAAACGAGTACACCCAACGCCTAATGCCCCACGCACTTACATCACGTAAATGGACGCAGCGTGAAAGTAATAGCAGATGCTATGGAATGAAGGGCGCAATGTATGGTCTGCTGAATGGTATTGCAACTATGCTACTGCACGAAGAAATAGCTGTTAGCCTGCGAGGCACAATTAGCACGCCGTCTTCGTCTCTACACACGAATGAACGGAAACGTACACTACTTCCCCTTAGTTGCGCACAACCAGTTCTCACACACCTCCCCCCACCAAGCATTTCCACTACACTAACTTCTGTGCAACGAGACGCAAGTACGCTACCGGCTAAGGATTCGCTCAGCGGATCAAAAAGAAACTACCGAGTTATCGAGGATATAGACAATCTCCCCTCGGCCACAAAGCCGGATCACTCATTTATATGTAGCAGTTCTCCACTCGTAATCACGCTTCAGGGTGAAATAGAGCTCCATAGATTTCCATGCTCCATCGGTAAACCTCTTTAATACCATCATGGACCAGCATTATTCATTTCTACGAAGCTGGTGCTCGGGTAAAATAAACTATGATTGTATTTTATGCAGCCCAAGCTGGCAATACTAGAACTTTCAAGTCAGTGATAATCACAAAAAAGTCCAATTTCATACTTTTGTGTCCAAGTGAGTTCAGCAAAAAGTTGCCAAAGTAAATAAACTGCACGGGCTTTTAAATTAAGGGTGCACACATCTGCATAACAGTATTATACACACTGGCCCTCACAACGAGGAGGGATC
The DNA here is from genome assembly GCA_949802685.1 of Dicyrtomina minuta. Taxonomy (NCBI): domain Eukaryota; kingdom Metazoa; phylum Arthropoda; class Collembola; order Symphypleona; family Dicyrtomidae; genus Dicyrtomina; species Dicyrtomina minuta. The sequence goes on along the minus strand of OX461808.1, from coordinate 69,849,665 downwards.
TGAATTTGCATTGCCCGACCGATGGACTAAATGTTGTTCATATTATATTTAATATACTAATATACTAACGTATAATTCGAACATAAGGGACTCCGTGGGACCGGCCAAATCTGTCCCTTTAAGCCTTGTTTAACCGTTTAAGCGATTTCCCTTATTCCTTGTACGCAAAAAGTTATACATATTAACAGTTATACAGTTGAAGTTTTTTTATTAGTTGTAAGTTAAAACAAAATATATTTTACAGTTGTGCGAATTGAAAGATGAATATTGTAGGTAGGTACTTATGTTGATTGTTTAAAACGGTCTTTTACTGTTATGTTGGTTAGCTTTGCATTAGTTTGGTTGAGACTCAAATGTAGGCTAATGTTATGAATGGCTCATACTTTTGCTCAGTGCTAAATTCATTTTCTTTTCTCTTCGCCTACATTTTAAACAGAATGATAATAATGCTAATGTACTACTGATAGTAGTTTCGAGCAGTCAACAGTCAACATGTTCGCTGTAAAATCTATAAACAGCACGACCTACTAAAATGCACTACTTAAAAATTAAAACAAGATAAGGAAAGTAAGTAGGTACTGGTCAGGTACAAGTGCAGCACAGTATTATCCCTGCTACTTCGTCCCTCCATTTTTCAAAAACTCCTTTTAAATGACTGTAACTGTAATAGGTCAGCTGGCCAAAAGTTTGGAACTCGCGCTCCACTCCACTCAAATTCAAAAAAATCCCCTCTAATTTGAGGAACTCCACTCGGAACTCAAAAAATTTTTAGCTTTTTTAGGAACTCGCGCTCCCCTCAGAATCCGAACTCAACTAATGTTGGAGCTCGAACTCGAACTCAAACTGGAACTCATTTTTAGGCATCCTTGGGTAGAATAGGTAGCGGTTATATTCAAAAATTAAAACTCAAATTTTAGTTTTTAAGTGTTTGAACTCGAACTACAAACCAATACGAGCCAAAATTAGGTAGTTATTGATGAAATTTAAATTTTTTTAAATTACCAAGCTCTACTTTTTCACTATATATTGGGCTGCAACTTTTTTACGTATTTGTATTGAACCCACGAAGGTTTCATTTATTTACGGTTGCTTTAAAAATATCTTCTAGGAAAAATAATTGAATTTTAGATAGCTTAACTTCATATTTCCTCAATGTAGTGAGTATCAACACTGTTGGCCATGGTTTATGATACACAGTAGCATAAAACCGTGTTTTTTCTCATAGTACAACGTTTGTCTCTAGATGTGAATGGGTCTCTAATTGTACGCAAGGAGATAGACATCTCATATTGAGTTGTAGGGTCTCTAAAAGAACGCTTTGGCATGACCCAAAATATTCTTATATTTCCTAAATTAAATTAAAATTTTTAAATTTTAATTAACGCATGATTTTACCTACTTGTGAATACTGCTATACCGTAATTAATCTTAATTCTTGCAGCTTTCTTAGAAAACTAACTGCAATTAGGCCTATTATTTTCAATTTTCAATAAAATGTCGATCACTAATTGTACACAGGGATTAGAAGCTTGAGTTTGAATAGTACGCTGGATTTATTATCACAAAAATACAGTTGGTATGTAATATAACTTCAGGAGTTCTGTTATGTAAATGCATCGTACTACTAGTTTTGAGTTCCATCGTGGAACTCAAAATTGCGCTCAAACCTAAATACTAGTATAAGAGTGGAGTTCTGCTTTGAGTTCCATGTTATAGCACTCCGCTCCACTCACTTTTGGAACTCATAAATTTTTGGAACTCGAACTCGGAACTCAAGCGAACCTTGGAACTCGCGCTCCGCTCCCCTCTTGAAAAGGAGTGGAATTCAGCTTTGAGTTCTGAGTTCCGCCCTCCACTCCATGAGTTCGGACACCTATGTATAGGTAAATAGATTTAAAATAAGTTCATTGACGTCCTTGAACGCAAGGTATGTGTTTTTCGGAAAATCATGCACCACATTCAAGTTGTAAAACAATGATTTTAGCCATATTTTTGTGCTATTGCTACTTTTTCAATATTGTCTACTCAATATTGTTATCTTTGAGATTAGGTTGGGTTTTGATTTGGGGGGGATAACTTACTGAGGTCACACGGGGTCACAATACTCCCGCCCATGAACTATAAGAGCTGTTGCAGGATTGCAGAAAATAAAAGACTTGATATAATTTGTAGATACCGATAATAAATACCGTACATCATATATGACGTTTATCATTAATTTTTTCACAAAGTAAATGCGTCGTTGAATTTCGAAAACTGCACTAGTCTACTGTGTGAGAGTCGTATTAAACCTTGAGTGTATCGTATTTGTCATGTCATTTTCCTATCCATGACATATTTCTTGTAGCTTAGTTTTAACTTGACACCCCGTTATAATTTCTATCGTTACCTTTCAGCCTATCATTAGGTAGCCTTATTACTCTGTCTTGTCCCTTTTCTAGCAACTATTTGTGATACAAAAAATGCTTGTTTGTACATAAAAATCTCTATCCTACAACGTACTAATTGAATCCTAACTAAGTAGTCTGGTGTGTTTCATGAAAGTGCTTACACTTTTTAACAAATTTATTCTGAACGGGTTCCAATCTTTTTTCGTACCTTAGGCCCCATATTACCCTGCAGTACGTAAGTGTTGCCATAAATACCGACTTGATTCTTCTGAACGTTCCAGGATTCACATTTACTTTTGCATAGCACTTCCACTTAACACGTGATAGCTCTTAGAACCCTATTTACAAAATAAAATTACACTGTTAGAAACCCCCGAATAGTTAAAGGTAACCCCAAGGTAAATATACACCATAACTATCTCTACCAGTTAGGCTCCGCACGTAGCCAAAGATTCAATTTTTATGTTTGCAAACACGAAAATTTTAGTTTTGCTGATATTAACTAGAAGATAAATTACATTGCATTATTGTTATAGCGCTATCAGTTTCTTTTTCAAGTATCAAGCGCTGTAAGCTAAACAAATTGTGTCTTCGGCATAAATACTTACTATTATGGCTTACGTTTCGTTTATGCTCAGCCTGCTTAGACTTCTCCTTGAACCAAGTAATTCATGTCTGAAATGAACAGGAAAATCAAAATACAAGGAAATAAAAGCGTACAGAAGACCTCTATACGCAATGTGTACCCTTGTTCAGTTCAAAATTTAAAGTTGGCTTTGCGGTAAAGCTCTTTAAAAATTATTATAAGCTTTGGATTGTGCCTAAAGATATTCAATATTTATAAAAATATATAATAGTATTCTAAATCCAAATATATCATTCGTTATATGTAGATTTGCTATGCAGCTTATTAGCACAATGCTTCTGTAGTTCTTACGCAGAGCACTGTCCCCCTTCCTGCATATTTTTCCTTGTTCTATGTTCGACCTACTAGCTGAGCACTGCTCTTTTACCATAATGTAGTTAATTATAGCTAATACATAAATATTCTATTCTAAAAACTTATTTTTAACAACTGTTCAGCATACCACCTAGATCTGGAGGTTTGCTGTTGTGTAACCTTCTGAAAGCTTTATTTAGCTCTTGTATGCTAATTTCAGTTTAGCTTTGGGTCTTCTACTTTGATATAGTCAAGAGTCTTGTTATCTTCCGATGCCATTACCTTTCTATAGAATTGCTTTCACACTGTAGGAGACATTTTAGCTTCTATATTTACATGTTTATATTTACTAAGCTTAACTGCTCTATAGAGTTCTCCCGAATTCCTAATATTACTTAATTTGTCTTTAGTTTAGAAATATATGTTACTTTTTAATCCTTAAATATTTAACTAAAATATTTCTTAACCTTTGCAAATTCTCTATAATACATAAATTGATAGCTACATCTGTTACGTTTGTTATGCAGTGCCTAAATTATCGTTTTGCTTGTTTGCATTCTTGGTTAAACTTGGACTTGGTTTTTAATATAACAATGGGTACTTGATTACAAACTTGTGTGTTGGCTTTTGCTGCCTTAAACTTACTGATGACTGATGGTTATATAAACGGGTTAATTTGTGTGAATTGTTTGATTAGTTGGTTCCCGTTTTATATGGATTCACATGAGTATGATTATTGAAAACCTCGGTGAGGAATTTCAATATTGTAGAATTATGAACTCATGGATTGTGAATATGAGCTTGCAGTGTACGCAATATACAACTGTAAAAACCTCGGTGAGGAATTTTACTGTGTATTTTGTATGAGAAAGAAATAATAGGTCTTTCCAGCTCAAGACCCGATTGAATTGTGTGCTCTCTTTATTTTACAATTATATTTTAGACGAATTGTTTTAGGAGTGGGGGAGGAAATGGTGCTCTACTTAAACAAGCAGAGCTGTCTAATTTCAGTCTTGGTGACAATAAAAAGAGTGTGTTGGCAGTTGGAGTAATTATAAATACCTATGTATTTGTTAATAAGTACATGGATAATTACTTGGTATTGGTTGCTTTGTGTTTTATGAATGGTGCTTCTGTTAGCAATAACAGAGCCATAAAAATAGAAAGGGAGTGGGGTGATTTGGTCCCAACGTTCTTAAATGTAGTGCTTAAGCACGTACGGTCAAGTGAGAACGGCTGATGCATGGATAATTCTCTGAAGAAGAATTATCACTGCGTATTTGTTTTTGTGTCTATGTAGGTATTTTGGATGGGTGAGCGGTAGTGTGAGTCACTACCGCCCATTCATGTGAATTGAATGTAAAAATATCTACAAATAGATTGATTTGAATTTAGTGATTTTGTTGCATATAATGATTATAATTGATGAATTATTGAGAAATAATCTATGTATATTATATGTAATAATACCCTCCTTTTTTGAGATATAGTCTGTATTTGTTATTGTTCAGAGTGGGTTGAGTGCCACAAAGGAAGAGTATGTGTCAAAAAACATTACCAATTGAAAAAGATTAGTTGAAGACCATTGTGACACTTTCACCAGTATGTTGAAAGGGTGGTGGTGAAGGTGAGTCGTTTGTAGTGATACGAGGAGATGGCTTAGGAGGAGAGTGGTCCAACAGAGGGGGTATTGGAGCCATTTCCATGTTTATCCTTAGTAGTTGGAGTAATAGCCGGTTGTCGGGTTGATTTTCTCCATTTGGAATATATAGTAAACTAGGTGGTCCGGGTCACGAATAGAATAAGTCCAAGCATGAGAAGAACGAGTATTGTCGTTGTCCAAATATAAGGTGTTGTTCCCGAGGAGAAAGATGAATCCATCCAGGGAATAAGGTCCGTATCCGTAGGCATTGGAAAGGTGCCAGTTAAGTTGCTCATGTTTAATTTAGGAGTGAGATGCCAGTTGAGTCCAGCAAGGAACATGGGGTCTTCTCTTTCAATGAATATCAGGTCCAGAATATTTCCACGAAAAGTTTGATTCAGAATCCTGAAGGTGGTGCTAATGGGTTGAGTGAAGATACCATTGGGACAGTCTGTGATTCGGGTGTCTCCAATAGTGATCTGTAGGCCGGGGCAATAAATGTATTATTTTCCATCATAGGCCTTAACTTGTACGTTGTCCTCTAGGTTCAACTGTAGAACTCCAAGCGATGACAGTGTCATTGAGAGTAATTGCGGATCCGGCAACGCTGCGTTGGATACGGTCCAGGGTGTGCCCCGTGGCTGACATCAGAACTATCTCCACGGGACTTTCCAGTTTAGAGTGATACTGAATGCAAAATAAATCATTGTTTAGCAAATATCTCAATATCCATATGGCTGCAGTGGTGTGCGTTTTGTAAGCTGAAGTAAATTGTAGGGCGAGTCGTTGTACTGCGAGTAGAATATCAGGTCTAGTGCTGATAGCAATTTGGTATAACCACCCAAGAATTTTTTGGCAAGGTGTGTGAGTGTCCCTTTGGCCAATAACTTCCAGATTGTATTTATATGGAAGTGGTTCAGGTTGTTCCTCAAGGGGTTCAATGATGCCAAAGTCTCTCAGTGTTCTAATTCGGGTGGAGCTGCTTAATTGGATCATGGCTGGGTAAATTGTAATGTCCATTCCAAACAGGAACTTGAAGTCCTTGTCATCATGTAGATTGAGGAAGGCAAATTGATCCGTGAGAGATTTGAGTCCTTGATCATCAGTTGAAGTAACTAGTACTATTTCTTCGTGCCAAAAAATAAATATACGATGGTGTGTTGTGCCTTTGGTATATTTTTTCACAAAGAGATGAGAAGCATGGTCGCTTTTTTGAAAACCTTCAGAGTCCAGAATGGACCATAAGCATGTTTCGAATTCTTGAGTAGGTCGTCTTGGGTAAATTTTGAGACGACAGACAAGGTTTCGAGTATCCTGAAGCTTAAATCCCTTGGGTTGCTGCATATAGGTGGGAGTCATAGGTGTCCCGACGGATTGGAAATGTTTGTCTAACACGAATTTTGAAACGTGTTTTCCGTATGTAGCTGCATCAGATAAAAGTAATCTCACCAGGTTAAGGTCCGGGGGTGTGGGAAACCGGTTTAGTTCAGTTCCACGGTGATTTCGAGAACTAAGATTGAGTGCAAGGGTGGCCATGAGTTGACCAGTGTCGCCGTCTGCTGAGTAAGTCCAGACGGGATTTAGCAGGTTTTTGCGGGAAACTAATTTTGAATCTACGTATTCCCACGTGTCTTGTCCAGCCATGATAAGCATTGAGTGGCGCATGGCCGCTTTTCAATTGTCGCGATCAAGGCAGAATGCAGCGTCCTCATAAATTTTTGGGATGTAGATCGGAGTGACGACCGAAGGTAAGTCCTCTAGTGGCGGTGCGTCATCAGTATTTGTTGTGTATTGTATAGTCTGGTGAGTAGACATTTTGGATGTAGACACAGGTTCGGGGTTCCCAGAATAAGGGGGAGAATCCGGTACATAGCTAGTGGATTGATTAGACGGTGTTGTCTGAAGCCATCTGGCTACGGCACTCTTGTCAGGTTGATTTTTCGTCTTTTCCCGATATTTTCTTGGAACTACGGTGTCTTTGACCAGGGCAAGTAGGTCTATTGGTGGGACGTCAATACAGAGAACGTCATCGTTGAAGTCAATGTCTTTTGGGTCCAGATGGGCAGTCCACATAGGGTCTCGTTTGGGTCTGATGGAGATTGGAGAGAACATAGGAGATGGTTCTTTCTCATCAGGGGTAGCTGTGATTGTGAGGGCTTCCATTTGTGGTTCCTCGACAAGTCTGGGTTGGTGAACTGTTTCGAATTATTCATGTATAGCTGCCCGGAAGCAGCGTTGCATTGTGTGAGTGTCAAGTTGAACGGTGACTGGGGCCATTTCTTGATGACAGGTTGTAGGGAGCACCTAAGGAACCTTGTGGAAAATCCATCGTAGATGGAGCAATTCTCTAGGTGGTGCTACTGGTATACGAGATTGAAAGTAGTCCACGAATTGTTCATAGGAGTATTGACCCGTGGATGTATCTAAAAAACGAGAACGGCGTTTTGGAGTATTGTGTTGTCCCATATGATATCCTTGTTTGGTATCGCCAGTCATTTTGCCGTTTTTTTTAATTTTTACGACGGCAGGAGTGCCCCATATTTGTAGGTGACCAATTGTTGGTGGAGATTTGAGGACGCATTCATAGGGGGTGATGATTTCCGTATGATTGATAATCCGGTTGTCGATGTAGACTGCTGTGTGGAAGGCATCTTCCCAGTATTGATTGGTAATGTTGGATTGGATCAACATGGCCATAGTGGCGTCCTTCAGTTGATAAGTGACGCGTTCCATGAGTTGTGTGTAAACTGGTGGTTGTATAGTCAGATTATTGTCAGCTGTCCATTTGGTTATAAATTCATCGTTGATGGGAAGCTGAAAATGAATTTCTATTGTTGTCGGTTTGTGACCCATGGCGGTGAGCCATTTAGTTGCTTTTGTGACGCGATCTTGAATCTGATCCATATTGTCATGGGTGATAAATGTAACCTGCACATATTCGGATGAAGCATCCATAATTAGAAGTGCATCTTGATTGCCATGTTATGAGGTTGTGGAGACTTGTACCAATTTAAGAATGAGAACAGCTCCAATGGTTACTGGATGATCGGGGCCGTTATATGGTTTGTTTAAGTCTTCGGGGGGTTCTGGCCGTCCTGTGCGACGACAGATGTCACAGTTGGAGTCTTCGCCTAGAGTGATTCCCTCTTCATTTATATTGGCAGCTTGATTGATGAATGCCAGTTCAAGCCTTTGTTGGGAGATATGTCCCAAGCGTTCATGCCATAGTTGTAGAACTGGAAATTGAAGTCCTATGCTGGTCATGTCGTCGTTGAGTTTGAGAAGGGGACGAAACAGCATGACTAATTGACCAGGGTCATCTGGGCCTTATTTCATTGTTTGGCCGACGAGTACTTTTTCTATAACCTTAGTTAAGGTGGGTCCCTGTTTAGTGTGCTTGTCTTAAGGTGTGACTTGTATGGTTTCACGAGTAAAGTAGATACTCTCATTCCCACCTACGTATGTGAAAGGTTCTTGAAACGTCATGCAGGAGACCGAGAACAGATTAGAGGCCATGGGTATGTACCAAACACCATGAATGGCTAATGGTTTCCATCCATTGCCGTTGAATGCTGAGACTAAGACTGTCCCGTATCCTGGAGACTGTACCCAGGTACCATCTGCCATTTTGACGCCGGTTTCTTTGTCGAAGTTATAAAAACTGAAAAACCAATGAGGGTTTCCATATATATGAACTCCAGCTCCAGTGTCACAAGGCCAAATAAAATGGTCCTGAAGGGATGAGTAGCCTTCTTATGGTATTACGTAGGGTGTGGGAGTAGTTTTGATAGGTTCCAGATGGTGGTTTGTCACATTTTTCATCTTGGAAATAATTTTTTGTACATTCCCTTTTTGATCAAGTATGATCCTGAGAGCTTCCTTATTTGATTTTGCACGGCGATAAAAATTGTCCATCGCGGAGCTGAAGACTTCGTCAGGTATATTGTGGCAGTTGATTATTGGTGGGGGTTTTCTGTCTTTGTTTTGGGTGACTTGACCGTTAGTGAGGTCATTAATAATTGTCATTTTTGTGGAGTGGCCTTTCCGATCAGGTCGAACCATGTAAGCGTGTCTTAGTACCCATTGTGTCCGCTTTGCATTGTCAGGAAAGGGAAGAGGCCTTTTTGGAGGTTGTGTACTCTTCATCATAGTTTTATTGACTAGATTTGCTGGGAAACAGCGGGATTCACTCGTGCAAATGTGGTCCAGGTCAAATTTAAAAGGTGCGACTCGTAAACTGTCTTGTGTTATTGACGAGGATGGAACCTGGTAGCATAGTGTTTGTGGATTAAATGTCAATCCAGAACGTGGTTGTGTGCTCCACTGCGTTTGCTTCAGTCGTGTCCTGGTTCTGGTACAGGGTTGGTATGTGGTTGATTAGCTCATGGGTGCGGCTTCTCCATGTACATGAGTCTATTGTGGAGTGGTCATCATGATTGTGAGGACAGGGGCACAAATCCATGTCACTCTGTACTGTCCGACGGGTGTCGTTGACAGCCATTACAGCAGGTGCGTCCGGCTGTGGAATGTATTGTTCTATGTGAGCATAGGGATGATGGCTCTGTAGAACTTTGGTTGATATGGGTAGTTGAGAAGATACCCAATGCCGTTTGAAATGACCATTAACTGTGTACGTAAGGTCATAATAGGTCTTGATTGCTCTATGTTGATTCGGATCAAGATGAAGTGGTGAGTACATTTGTTAAGGTTGAACAGGCGACGTCCTAGGAGGTAAAGGAGGTGGTGATCTTTTGTTGGATTGTTTGTTTTTCTTCCCTTTTTGTGTTTTGCCCTCCTAAACGGGTTTACCGGGGCTTGTACTTGGTGTATCTCTTAAGGGTTGCTGTGCCTTTGAAGACGAGGTGCTAGGTCTAAGCTCATTTTGTATTTTTGGTGTCTGAGCTTGCTCTTCCAATTGTGAGGTGGGTGTATTCCAGACCGATCGTTTTCTGGGGCTAGGATTGGCTATCCATCTATTGATTGATTCCACTAAGGATTTGTCAAGTGAATCTACAGACGGACCATTTTGTAGGGCTCCGAGCAGAGTTTGAAGTGTCTGACTATATAATATGGGTCAGGTAATAATATGAGAGCCCTGGTAGTCCAGTGGTGCCGAGCGAGACATAGCGTCTGAGGCTCTCCAATACTGTTGACGGCGTGGGTTCAATTCCCGCTTGCCTCGGATCTCTTTCGTGAGGAAGTTGATCTTAAACGCCGGGCTCTCCACATGTGTGGCGACCTATGTCATTAAAGGCTTACTTGGCTCTGTGTTAGTACGGGGTAAGCTAGTCACACGGGGGTTCGTGTTGGGAGATCTGATCAATTGATTAGAAACACCAAACCCCTTACAAATAAAGATCCTTTGACCTTTTTTTTTTTTTTTTTTATTTTGTATTTGTTGGTTGTTGGCCTGATCCCTGGTGATGATGGCGGAGTCCCAGGAGGTGTGTGTCTCTCCTCTTGTTGTCCTTGTTGAGAGTCTGGAAGGTCATCGACCACTGGAGTTAGATTATATATTGAATCTGGGTCTTCATCGGACTCTTGGATTATATTTGAGGATTTAGATTGTTCTTTCCTTTTGGTGCCTCGTGAGGGAGTCGTAGAATCGTCGTCCTCGCTCAGTAAGTCAAGAGGAGCACCGGGTAGTACTTCAAAGCCTTGGGCAACAGCTTCCTGGTCTTCGGTTGCGTCGAGTGGAGCCTTGAAGGGTAGGACAAGGTGGTCAGGTATGCATAGTCCTAATTCACATTACTGTATTTTAGGTAGCAGGGTAGGAACCTGTTCTATGTGCCTGAGTAAGTAGCATTTGGTTGCTATACTGTATACAAGTTGAGGTGGCTCGATTTGTTGATTTGATCTGCGGGGATTGCCACAGGGTTTCGGGCTTGGACGTACCATAAATGCATGCGAACGGTACTGCCTTGCATTGCGAGCGATGAATTCCGCTTCGTGGGGTAGAGGGTTCCTACCTTGGTCCACTGGAAAAGGTTCATCGTCAGATAGATTTTAGTGTACATTGTCTATCTCATTGTCTTCAGGTTCTGTAGAGGCGGCGAGTAAGGCCGCTGAGGCCTGTCCGGACCCTCCTTGACCTTGGTTGTTTGATCCGGGTTGATTGTTGCTGGTTGTATTGTCATTTTGGCGGCGAGATTGTGCACGACCTCGTCCGCGACCTCTTCCTCTGGCACCAGAACCATGTCCTCGTAAGGGGGATTGCTGGGCGAAGGGTCTTGGTTTAGGAATTTCTGTGGCTTTTGGGTGGCCAAGTTTCTTGTTATTGCAGATGGCTTCACTGTGTCCAGGATGGAGACACCATCCGCATCTATCCGTGTTCATTGGGGGGTCATTGTTATTTTTAGATGATCCTCTGCCCATTGTTTTGGCTTTTTCTCTGTGTGCCTTTTGAGCTTGTTTTCTGAGGTCATCGTCTTGACGAGTGCGTCTTTGAGATTGTGCGGATAGTGCTGAAACTGTAGTTTTGAGATTGCTGCCCTCCTCTGGTTCCATTGTATCATCTGTTGAGCTCAATAATGATTGGAACTTTTCTTCCGTTTGTGCTGTGTCATTCAGGGCGTACCATGTGACGAGGAAGTGTTTGTATTTGTAGGAGTCTGTTAGAGTTTTGAGGGCTAATGCGGTTGTGAGTCCAATGGGGACTTCCGCTCTGGCTTGTATGCATTCTTCGCGAATACGAAGTAATTCGGCTAAATAGTTGGAGCCTGTAGTTTCCATTTTTAGGTTCACTAGTTTTAAGAGGAGCTCCGTTCGTTTGGTAGGAGGAGTCTTGGAGTATTGTGTATTTAGAAATTTCATCATCCTAGCTGCTGTAGGGTAGCAGTTCAGTTTTTGTGCAATTGTTTGGCTGACTGAAAGTAGGATGACTTCAATAGCCATTATATTTTGTAAATCACAGTCTTCTTGAGCTTTAAGCTGGGTTGCGTATGACGCATCCGAATCTGGAACTGTAACGGCCGGGCGTTTGAGCGAGTCATCAAAGTATGGTTGTAGTCCATTGAGTTTGGCTTGTTGGTCAAATCGGTTTTTCCAGTAGTCATAATTCTGGAAGCCAGTAAGACGTGAGAATGTCAATTGTGGCAGTCGCGCAATGGGATTGGAGATGAGAGAGAGTGATTTGAATTTAGTGATTTTGTTGCATATAATGATTATAATTGATGAATTATTGAGAAATAATCTATGTATATTATATGTAATAATACCCTCCTTTTTTGAGATATAGTCTGTATTTGTTATTGTTGAGAGTGGGTTGAGTGCCACAAAGGAAGAGTATGTGTCAAAAAACATTACCAATTGAAAAAGATTAGTTGAAGACCATTGTGACACTTTCACCAGTATGTTGAAAGGGTGGTGGTGAAGGTGAGTCGTTTGTAGTGATACGAGGAGATGGCTTAGGAGGAGAGTGGTCCAACAGAGGGGGTATTGGAGCCATTTCCATGTTTATCCGTAGTAGTTGGAGTAATAGCCGGTTGTCGGGTTGATTTTCTCCATTTGGAATATATAGTAAACCAGGTGGTCCGGGTAGCGGGCTTTTTCTTTCCTCTACAGGGTAGAGACGTGCATAGATAACGTATAAACGGGTTAATTTGTGTGAATTGTTTGATTAGTTGGTTCATGTTTTATATGGATTCACATGAGTATGATTATTGAAAACCTCGGTGAGGAATTTCAATATTGTAGAATTATGAACTCATGGATTGTGAATATGAGCTTGCAGTGTACGCAATATACAACTGTAAAAACCTCGGTGAGGAATTTTACTGTGTATTTTGTATGAGAAAGAAATAATAGGTCTTTCCAGCTCAAGACCCGATTGAATTGTGTGCTCTCTTTATTTTACAATTATATTTTAGACGAATTGTTTTAGGAGTGGGGGAGGAAATGGTGCTCTACTTAAACAAGCAGAGCTGTCTAATTTCAGTCTTGGTGACAATAAAAAGAGTGTGTTGGCAGTTGGAGTAATTATAAATACCTATGTATTTGTTAATAAGTACATGGATAATTACTTGGTATTGGTTGCTTTGTGTTTTATGAATGGTGCTTCTGTTAGCAATAACAGAGCCATCAAAATAGAAAGGGAGTGGGGTGATTTGGTCCCAACGTTCTTAAATGTAGTGCTTAAGCACGTACGGTCAAGTGAGAACGGCTGATGCATGGATAATTCTCTGAAGAAGAATTATCACTGCGTATTTGTTTTTGTGTCTATGTAGGTATTTTGGATGGGTGAGCGGTAGTGTGAGTCACTACCGCCCATTCATGTGAATTGAATGTAAAAATATCTACAGATAGATTGATTTGAATTTAGTGATTTTGTTGCATATAATGATTATAATTGATGAATTATTGAGAAATAATCTAGGTTAGGTATTTGTTCATTTTGCCAAGAATACGTTTGATGTTACAAATGGTTCACTCAAGTCCTGGCTTGAGTGCAACTTTGAATCATCATGTTTTTCAATTATTATTTCGTTAATAATTATTCTACTAATAGGTATTGGCTGATATTCCGTGAAAATAATCTCCGTAAGAATTAGCTAACGCCCCAAAGAAAAAATATCAAAAACTCCGACGATTGTACTTAACTAATAATATTAGAATGTGGTAAGCAGTAATGCAGGGTTATTACTTGAGTTGAGCAACGCACAATTTTCTGTTATGTCAGAGCTGACACGGTCATTTTAAGCAGCAAAAAGGTAGTTAAAAAGACGCCAATAAACCACCAAGCAGTTTTGTTTATACCAATATACTGTGAGAGTCTGCTAGCATCTAGTTTAGTGTTGAAGACATGTTTTAGATTAAGTTCTTTATTATTTAAAGTCCTTGAGTTAAATCTTTCCCCAGGCTAAAGAGCTCCTGGAGTCGCGGTGGCAGTTCATACACTGCTTTGTTGAGTTCTGTAAATATTTACACAATATTACTGAAGTTTGAACTAGCATATAAATTTGCTATTACGTTTAACTAGAATGTTATTAAATGCATACAGAATAGCAATGACAGTTCTACTATATAATACATTATATACCTTGAAATAGTACTTGCTTACTAAGATACAAACATAGTTTGAAGTTCTCACTGTGCTTGTAAGCCGGCAAGCAGGTATATAAATAGGTGCAAAGTTACTGTTAGTATTACCTAACAAAAGATAAGTGGATTGAGTTTTAGTTTATTGTTATTTAAGTGTCTGGCAACTCAGCATACATACTGTTATTAAATTACAGACACTAAAATATTATTACTAGCACACAAAAAATTAAAACACACAATAATTATACGAACGGATAATTGGAGATATAGACAACAAGACAACGCTATGTTAAGCCCACATAGGCTTTTCACTTTTTCCCGTTGTCAATTACCAGTTTTTGAAAGCATGTAGTAAGAATATTTTGCAATTCAAAACAAACATCCTATTGCTTGCCTTTCTTTATTTATGATTGCATCCTTTAAAAAACTCGTAAATAGAGCATTTTACATTTTTGAAAGCTTGTAAATTAATAATTCAAATTTCCGAAAACAAGTGTTTCTTGTCCTAATGAGCGGATTTGCAATACAACGCGTGTCGAAGGTCTTTGTTTGAATAGTACGCGGGTCTACTTAACACAATATTCAATATAAGTACGCGGGCTTGCAATACTACGCGGGTCTTCGACATATAAAAAATAGTAATACAGGTGCTTTATTACAGCATATGTGATTAGTAGCAAAATATGAGTTTTCCAAAGACAATTAAATAAAGAATCTTGTACGTTTCTCAGCAAGCAAATAGAACATTTTTAACTTCTCAGAAGCAAGCAAATAGAACATTTTTGACTTCTCAGATGCAAGCAAATAGAAAATTTCAGGCTTTTTAAAGCGTGTAAATGGAACAAATTGAGCATTTGTATGTTTTTTAGGGTACAAAATGTTCTATTTACAAGTTTTTTAAAAGATGTTAGAAGTTCTATCTAATTTCTTGTGGAAGTCTAAAACAGTTTAGTTGCTTGTTTTTTAAAATTACAAAATCTTCTATTTGCATGATTTTTAAAAGTTCAAAATGCTCTACATGCTTGTTTTTAAAAAGTAAACAAAATTAATTTAGCAAGGACACGTCTAATGGTGATCATGCCGTAATAGTCATGAGTGTCTGGTGTTGAAATACAAGCTGTGTCAGAAATCATTGAGGAGTTGGAATAATTAGCTTATAGCCGCAAATCCTTGGAATATAATTATTGGCATAATTATGTAAAAGCTTGTACTGAAGAAACTTTATGAACCTTTTACTTCAAAAAGTTAGAACCAAGATATTATTTGGATAACTATCAATTTTGAAATTACGAGTAAGAGGTGAAATGTGCGCATGTACTGTTGAGAATAAGTAAGGAATGGGAAATTGTAAACAAACATTAAATATTGAATATTAGCGCTACTGTATGGCTTATTATGACATTACGTCTACTCATATAGCATATATAAGTAGCAATAGAAATATAATCAAATCTTTTTCTTTCTTTCAAATTATTTTAAAATTATAAAATTAAAATTATATTTTTCTATTGCTACTAATATAGAGAGCATGGCGTAATAAAATAATGAGCCAAAGAGACGCGCTAATATTCAATATTTGTTCACAACTTTCCATTCAAAATTGGTGAGTCCCCATTTCTTACTTCTTCTCATATGTTCGTTCCTCACCTCTCACTCATACCAATTATTATACGCATGTACTGTTAATTACAATCATTGGCAACTAATATACCTCGTTGCCCAATTAAGTTCTCTTTGAATCGGCCGGAAGTCAATCAAATCGAAAGCCACAAAATTTCAAGCTTGAAGCCTTGATAACAATAATAATAATTGCTGAGTTTGCCGATGACACTAGTATGTTTGGAAATTCAAGGCATTCAGCCATTGAGCTTTACCAGCAGAGCACAGAATCCTGCTGTCATTGGTCTTCGCATGAATTCCTTGAAAAGTGCAGCCATCTGTATTGTTAAAGGCGAATTATGCCAGGACTCACTTTAAGTAGGGGCTGACGACTACATACGGTGCATCGGACCTGAAGAGACCATAAAATATTTGGGAGTGACCTTTTGTGATTGTATAGTTGTTGACGAGAACAAAATCATTAAAAAATTTAGTGAAAAAGTTGAAATGTTGACATTCACCCCTATGCTGAGACCAGATCAGAAATTAAAAGTAATGAAAGATTATTTATGGCCCACTCTAATATACCCATTCCAAAATGCACCACTTGCAAAATTATCCACAAAATTTTTAGAATCCATCGATAAAATTATTCGTAGTTTTGTGAAGGAATTTCTCACCATTCCAACAAGTACCCTAACTAGCATGTTGTACTCTAGCTCAAAAGTGAAAGGAATAGGCTTAATTCGTGCTAAATGGGAAGCGGGAATCCAAAACTTTAATGCCCTTGAAATTTTATCAAGTTCTGCTCATGCTTTAATTCATGAGGTGAAGAATTTAGAAATCGAAAAATCCCAGTGTTTGGATTTTCTTGGTGTTTCATTTGGAAAAAAGCAAATGATGGCTGAACATGAGGGAAGAAAAAGCAAATTCATTCGTGATCATCTAAGAAGCTCGGAATATGATACCTGGTGCAAGTTACCCCAAAAAGGACAAGGTGTAATTCAGTTTCAAGAATGCCTATATGCGAACAAATGGATTCATTCAAAAAATGGGCTTTCATCATCCAAATGGATCACTGCTTTTAAAATGGTTGGAAATGTATTACCCGTTAATGACATCCCTCGACCTGATCAAGGATCTCTTTACTGCAGACATGGTTGTAAGGAGATTGAAACGATAGGACATATCCTTGGTCGTTGCCCTCGTGGGGAGCTAATTCGTAATAACCGACATCATGCAGTACGCCGTTTAATAGCTGAAGCGATGCAAACATTGGGATGGAAAGTTCTTCAGGAAGTTGAATGTACTGGGGATGGATCGAGGCTTGTTGATATAATTGCTTACAACTTACATGGGAAGTACCCCAAGTGTAAAATCCGAAATGAAGCAAACGATATCAGATCATGTACTACGTGGTTGGGTCACTACAACGTATATAATCATATCGGTGCAAATTGCGTTTTCGCGCCAAAAACGAATATTGAAATTTTCAAAATTCGTCGAAATGGAAAATTACGAAAATCATATGGGAAATTACATAGAAATTTTACCTTACCCAATGGTCCCCCCTTACTACTTTTTCAGTTTTCTGATTTTTTTTGGAAAACTATAGGCCTTGTGTTATTTGATTACGAAGAAGTCTAAAATTAGTAAGGGGCCGTCCATAAATGATGTAATGAAAAACTTTTCATTTTTAGACCCTATGACGCTGTAATCAGCTTTTACATTTGTAGTAAGTAAATGGCTATCTTTAACATACGATGCCATCCAATATCCAAAGAGACCCAATGACTCTACCCATGAGGTGTTTATTGTAAAAAGTTGTCGTATTTAAAATTGATAAGTTGTAAAATTTCTTGAACGCGTGAAATTGTAATAGCTTATTAGATGAAGGAACGGATGCGCTTGTACTGCTTCAGTGATACTTATGAAATAGTGAATAGATAAAATAAAGTTATAGTATAATAGTACAAAATTCATCGCTATGTTTTTGGGCAGTGGCATTATATTTTTGCAAAAACGGAATTTTGGGTTTTTGTAACATTTACAATTTAGATGAAGTTATTTTGGTTAACGGTCATTTGAGAGGACACTTTACCGCTTATTAAAATCTTCAGGCCGGTTTGGTGACATTTGTCTACCCTCTACTCACAGTCATACTACAGCGATTGTTTGTCCTGAAGCCCGGATTTTATTTTAGATAGCACATCGTTGGAAAATTGTGTTTAGTTAGAAACGGTTGCAATGCTAAATATTATCACCTGTATAACTGGTTAACTTCTTTAGTTTGCAATATAAATGTGTCTGAAAATTCCTAGTATTTTTATATAACAAATTATTAGTCAAGATTTTAGAACGCTGAAAAGCATATTATTGGTACCCATATGTGTAGAGTAAATTACTCACCAAAGCCTGTAGTTTCAGTCTTTTGTCGAATGCATACTTTAAAATACAATAGATTAGGGATCGTCCATAAATGACCTCACGGGTCAAAATATATATTGATATAACCTTAAATTTGGAGCGATCGTAAAAGTGTTTTTACCGTGCTTTCAAAAAAACAACTTTACAAAGTTGTCAAATTCTAACACGTAATACAACATTTTAAAGTTCATAAAAAAAGATTTTTTTTTAAATTCCTTTACTTCAAGGTTGTACAAAAGCATTTAGGAGGAATTTAGAAACAACGGTTTAAAAATATATTCAAAAACTTTTCGTCCATAAATCACTTCACGGTTAGAGTCATTGGGTCTCTTTGGATATTGGATGGCATCGTATGTTAAAGATAGCCATTTACTTACTACAAATGTAAAAGCTGATTACAGCGTCATAGGGTCTAAAAATGAAAAGTTTTTCATTACATCATTTATGGACGGCCCCTTACTAATTTTAGACTTCTTCGTAATCAAATAACACAAGGCCTATAGTTTTCCAAAAAAATCAGAAAACTGAAAAAGTAGTACCATTGGGTAAGGTAAAATTTCTATGTAATTTCCCATATGATTTTCGTAATTTTCCATTTCGACGAATTTTGAAAATTTCAATATTCGTTTTTGGCGCGAAAACGCAATTTGCACCGATATGATTATATACGTTGTAGTGACCCAACCACGTAGTACATGATCTGATATCGTTTGCTTCATTTCGGATTTTACACTTGGGGTACTTCCCATGTTAGTAACAAAAAAAGGAATCATACTTGACTCCACCGTTCGTACAGAACAGAATGATATGAATCAAGCTGAGGCTGTTCACCGAGAGAAAAAAGGAATTTATGACCCCTGCATTCCCTATTTTAAAAATAAACTCGGGCTTACTGAAATCGAAGTTATTGGGCTCTACATTGGGTCTCGTGGGACGATTTCCAAATTTTTTCTCAACTTTATGAAAACACACCGTTTACTTAGTACGCTGATTGAAGACATAGTGATCTCCGTTTTGAAGAAATCTGTTCAAATTTGTGTGCATTATTTGTTTTCTTCTGTGCCTACTGATTAATTTTTTCAATTTATAATAATAACATTAACAAGCAATATTTGTATATAACAAAGCTATGAAACGTATACTGAGTCCTTTGGGCTATCGTCGTTGGACGACAGTGTCAAGTTTATTTTAATAAAATTGTCTTAAAAAAGTCACAAAGGTCATAAATATTAATTTAGATTAAATTTAATATACAGGTTAAACAGTTTGCTGCAAATAGATTTGTAGACACTATCTATTTTCACTAAAAAGAGAAAAGCAAATCTGTGGAAGGCAATTGTTACCATTAGGACGCAAGTTATCAAAATTTCTTAGTATTAATGCCTAATTAATTAGGCTCCTTAAAACACATTTTAAAATTACTAATAATTTAATATTTTATACCTGGAATTACCAAAAATTGCCATAGTCAGCAAATCAACAAAAGCGGCTATTACTTAGCCACAATTTACATCTAAATACTTAGGTCTTAGTTAAATTGCAAACTAGCTGATTGGCAAGCCCGGTCTTTCCTGAACACATGCTGTTGATCAAAACGTTTTTTATTTGAAATAAGGCGAGCATGCAGCATTTGCTTGAACAGCTTATCAAAAATCGGTAAACAAGATGTAGGGCAATATGATGGAGGATTTGCTTGTGCCCTTTATCTTTATACAATGAGGTTACAACAGCAGCCTTAAATTAAGTTTGATATTTACATAGAAATTAAAATGTTGTAAACATAAGTGCTAAGTTAAAGCTTAAAAATTAATGCAATTATAAAAAAATATTTGGGCAACGCATGAAAATTTTAATGCTTCCTTTTTACGCAAAAAAAACGACCGAACGTCATTCTCAGTAGAAAGCATACAAGTTTTATTATAATCAATAAAATTGTATAAACCATTACAATTTCTTAACTGAACTGTGTAAGCATTAGCTTATATATATAGAATTAGCGTCATTAGTGACATTACTGATACATTTTAATTTATTTATAGCAACTGATGATTCTGATTTTTTAACAAGCGTGCTGTACACACTTAGTACATTTGTTGATGTTGAAGTTTTAGCAAATTTATTCTTATAAAAGTTGAATTGTGCATACCTTATCTTATTATTTACTTCATTGCGTATTGAGTTATACTTATTTTATAACCTAGTATCTAAATTTTTAATACTTTTTGGCTTTAGACTATCATGAGTTTGCACTTTTCGTTTCAAATCGGCTGTCACCCAAGGTGAAGGCTTTAAACACACTCAAATTTATATAATAGGTGTAGAATCAATAAAACTATTCATAAACTACACATCAAGCCAATACACATCATTTCCCAATGAACCTTTTTTAAATTAGCGTATACTTACAACTTGGGGTAAATTTAATTTTGGTAGCTTTTCGTACTGCAAATATCGCATAGTGGGTAGACACTTCAGCATTAATTGGGCAATTAATGCAATACATACTTGGGCTAGATACATAAATACCTTCCAGAATGGAGTGAAAGTCAATGGTTGCCCTAGTAGTGGAATCACTCAGTCGACTAAGCCTATAGCTACTACACATACTTAACACTTCTTTTCACTTATTTTTATTTTCAAGTCTTTTAAATTCAAGTCGAAAAACAAATCACCAGTACGCAATACTTCTTAATCCAAATTATTTAAACTAGATAGATGAATATTAAAATAATTCAAAAATACAGTATTGTTTATAGTAGGCTGTCAACTACCGATATTATAATTGCATATATTTTGACAATATCTACTTCCTACTTATATCTTCGGATATATCTACCTCTCTCTTAGTACTCAAACTTATATATAAAACGAAATAGTTATTTCATAGATTTGTATTATTATCTCTAGCTGTGTTGATCATTGTTTTTCTCGGTACTTACACACGGCTGTTATTATTTGAGTAACAATTCTCTATCATTCTTGGAGTTTTAATTTACCTAATAAGTATAAAATATTCTAGAAAGTTAGGCTTGCAGAGGCTTCTAGAGTTATAGATTCTGCAGTTTTGTCGTTAAAGATTTATATTCTTTGTTTCTCAGAGTTAGCACACTTCCAAAGTTATTGTATATTAGTGTGACATTTGCTTTTATATGCCTTTTTACTTTGATAAGGTCATCTATAAAATACTAATCAAATAGGTCATATAGCAACTTGTATACTGAACCGACTACTTTAAGTAAACCTGAAGACGTAGGGTATAATTGTTCACTATTCAAATTGTCAATGCAACCTAAGGGCAGCTCAAGACATACAAACAAAAGCAGTTACAATTATTCGGACCTATTTTATGTTCCAAAAAAAATTCAAAAAAACTGTTGCAAGTGCAACAGCTGAGTATGTCAAGTCAGCAAAACCTGAGCTAGATAACATAATTTTAGAAGCCAAAAACCAAGAAACTCAATTAGCATGACATAGAAGACTTAGTTAAGCTTTTAGAAGCTCAAATGCATCATTTTGAATTATTGATTTGGGCACATATCAAAAATTTGCAATGCTTTGACGACAATTGAAGCTGGTTCCATAAAATCTAAACGGGCATTTGCACCAGCAGGAATTTCTTTTACTGAATTTAAATCCCAGCTAGCAAAGAAACGCTAAATGCACTTTCGATTTTAAGAGCATGTTTACTAAACTCGTGTGTCTGCAACAAATATGAAGTCTAATACTTGTTAAGAGAAGCTAATTTATTAGGATTACAGTCTCTTGTTTTGCACAGTTCGTAGTTTATTGATAAGTCCCTCGAATCAAATTAAAATAAAGAAAGTTTAGAATCAGGTTTCTCATACAATATTTCATCTTGAATTGTAATCACATACGCTATCCGAACTATCCATACACCAATGTGGCAAGAAATTTAAATTTAATCTGTTTAAATATGTACTTAGCGACGCAGTTACACCGTAAAAAACGTTTTAACAAAAGAGAAGCCGCAACATTAAAATGGCAAAAATTTATTATGATCCTGGTTTCATGTTTTAACACAGTTTTTATGGATGTTGATTATATTATAATTTATAAACATATTTGTTAACATAAACATAACATGAACGTAACATGAAAACCCCACAGAAATACTTCTGCATATTGCATAAAACAAACAAAATAATATGCTGATAATATTTTGGTAGTAAATTTAGGTCAATCTCATAGTTACACCATACACGGGTCGTTTTGGCCGTGAAAAAGAGCATACTAATATTAGTTTTAATTGCAACTAGACGGAGTTAGAATAGTTATTAAGTAATAATAGTATTTAGTAATCACATTATTTTAATTATTTATTAAAATTATTTGAATGATAAATAATGAATATTGTACCCTAAAACTGTGATGTGGGAACGAAGCGAATCCGAAGGCACAATTTCATAGAAGTTAATGCTTGTGAAGTAATTATGACCTCAGATAAATATGTAACTTCGATAAAATGACGTAAGATCTGTATATTAATTATGATGTTCCTGAGAGGTGAGTCTCAGGAATAAATCTGAGTTTGTGGAAATCAAAAGGGATTTTGGATTATTACGAACGAATTTGAAAGGAGTTTAATATTATGGACATTTCCTCAATCAATAATATTTGTACAACAATTTGATTTACAATATGATTTACGATTTGATTTACGACGGAGACGAACGAAAAAAGAGTCGCAAGCGTAGAAAAGGGGTAGGTAAGTATATATTTTACGTGGAATTACCGGTGAGATGTAGGTGTCTATAAGATTTCTCGGCTTGTCCGATGGTATTATCCCGAGACTTCAGTCTTCGGTACAGAGTAATATCCCAATAAAACGTATAATATAATTTGTGTATGTGTGTGATTATATGATGATATGTATGATTGCATCCAGTGGATTTATATTCGCAATACTTCATTTTACATTAGTTAACATATAGTTAAGAACATTTTACAATAAGTGATCTTAAAATTGAAAAAACGCATCGCCCTCCATTCCTATCTGCATCCTCTTTTTCAGCCGTGCTGTTATTTCGAGATGCATAATTCTACCCCCCTCCCCCCCATCATAGTGCATACAATTTTACATGTTGGTCTTGAGATACGATGGAACTTAACTTTTTAATCTCAGCCCGTTTCCGATTTGGATTAGCGTAGACCCGCAGTAAATTTCCTATCAATTGCATTAATAGTTTTCTGGACAGGTTCAATTTTTTCCCCCAGTATTTTAAGGTACACGGGCAATAACTAACCTTTCTGAAGTTATTTAGTCACGGTTTCATCCATGTATCTTGTATTAGTGGTCATTTATAGGTCACAATGTGCACCGTTTGGTAACACGTGATTTTTTCACTTTTTAAAACAAAGGCTTCTGTGTGACGTGGGTTTTGTAACCTTTTTCACCAAATTCACACATGTAATAGCATACAAGTTAATTAGACATATTTCGGTCCAAACATGTTTCGATTACCCCCTCAGTCACTTTCCCAGGCCCCCTATTAGTGATCGGTTAGTGTTAGTATGTACATGCAGGGTAATGCATAGGCATCAAGGATGTAATCACGGTCATTTTTGGTTGCCCGCCAAACACAACCTTATATTTTAATTATCTGAAAAATAATAATTGTTGCTATAGAGTAGAAATGCATGTAATGAACTATATTAAATACCAGTCAACCGACCCGTCCTACGGACGGATGCAAATTGTTGACAATTTTTTACTTATTTAGAATACTGTATTCCTGTGTTGTTTATTCAAAAAATTCGGTCCGCCGACGTATGATCTTCATCCGCTGTTCCCCTGTACCCATTATTAGATAAAATTATTTGAATTTCATTATTATGTATATTGCTAGTACAGGTGTAGCATGTTGCTAAGTATAAATCTGATGTTGGGGGATGGGACAGCGGATGGACGGCCCCGGACAGCGTTATTTGAATTTTATTACTCGGTTCTCCGAGTAATGTATCCACGCAAAACTTTTTTTGTTCGTGGTCGTACTTGTTTGTATTACAATGCCTCACTTTCCCTCACCGCTCATAAGCCTCACTATCCTTCACCGCTCACAAGCCTCACTATTATCCTTCCCCGCTCACAAGCTTCAGTGTCGTTCACCGTACGCAAGCCTCACTACTTGCCTTATTTTCCCGTATCATCATTTGCCGTAGCCCTACAGCCTTACTATTAGGGGGCGTCCTACAATGACGTGTGGTTTTAGGGGAGGGAGGGAGGGGAATTTCGATGCATATTAAATAAAATTACACCATGTAAAGGGGGAATCTCCTAAACACCCACAATCCTGCACTTCCACGGCCTCAACACCCGGACCAACTTCCTTCTAGGTACCGGCTACCTGCTGCTCGGCAGCTCTGGAGGTCTGGACCTCGGGTCCTCTTGCTCTAGCTCGCGATCTATCGAGCTGATCCGAGCTCCACGTCCCAGATAGACCCTCGATGTCTTCTCCACCTGGGCCCCGGACCTCGAGACCTGCCGTCTTCCCAACGTCCTCACCTCCTGAGCTCTGGACCTACCGACCTGCCGACCGTCCGACAGGTAAGAGCTCGGGTTGAGCTCAGGTCCAGGTCCTCGGGTCTGGTCCCGCGATGCTCGTCCTCTGGTTTGCTACGGAGCACTCGCCCTGAGGTAAGCTCCGCGGTGTGGTCTGGAGATGCTATGTGTATCGCTCGTAGGCGAGTCCTGGTAGCTCTACCTCAGGACCTGCCCTTCGTTGGATCTCGCTCGCTCGGTCGGGAGATAGATGCAGTGCCTATGGGCAATTTAAGATGAGACCGACCGACCGGCCGAGTCTATGCACTCAGTATAGCAGTTTATCCCTACCTGACCGGGGCAACTCGAAACCGAATGACACACACCAAATGTTATATACGGCCCCCCACTATGCCGTCCGCCATATGCCAAAAGTTAATACGCACACACAGATAATGTCTGGGGAAACTACACACACTGAAATACCGATTTATTCGTCTCTTTCTCGGTCTTCCGACCCACAATATAGTCAGTTCTTTGTCGGGAAAAACACACACACGATACCCGGTTTACCCGGTACAAATATATAATAATTATACACTAAATAATAAGATTATTCACAACTAGATATAATGAACTAAAAACCCCAATGATGGCTACTGTCACAGCCACAACTTACATTATTATAAATTATATTCTACAACTGAGGATTCCCTACTACTTCACGAAACACGCAGAACTTCCACCGTCTTACGTCTCTCATAGAGGATGGCAAAGGAATGAGGATTGTTCTCTCTGCTCATCGTCTCGTGAGCCCTCAACCTGAAGACCGACCCAGAAACCCCACTCGCTGGCATCCCTAACCCGATCGGTGAGTGGCTATCGTCTCTGTATGAGCCTGCCTTCCTCCGCTGATTGGCTATCGTCCCTATATGAGCCTACCTTCCGCTCCCCAATCCTCGTCTTCTCGAATGTTCTTGTTCGACCCCCCATCCTACTACCACTATCTCACAGCCCTATGCCTGCTACTGTGTCCAGATCGTTATCATGTCGTTTGCTCGTGTACACTGTACCACAGCCAGGATCCTTCTAGATCATACGCTGCCCATCCCGTCTCCACGTGATAGCTTTAGTGCTTTAGTACTACTACCACCACTGCCAGACCATGCCCTCCTCATCCAGTCTCCACGTGATGGCTTTACTACTACTGCTACCACTACCTACACCTACTTCCCCAACCTGACCTAGATGTCGCTTAAGCCCCTTGTTGCCGGAGCCGATTTCTCTCTCCCAACCATTTATACGCTAAGCACGACAATAGTAGTAGTAATGTATTCCCGAAAAACTTTTTTCGTTCGTGGTCGTACTTGTTTGTATAACTATGTAAGTATACAGCTGTGAGAAAAAGCAGTGAGATTTTACTATGTAAGTATACAGCTAATAGCTGTGAGAAATACAGATATGAGATATTTCTATGACAACTGTGGTGGATGGCATGGAAGCAGTAGTTATTACTTTACATAAACCAAACCAATGCGGACTATAGTACAACAATCTTAAAGCCATAGAAACGACTCGCACTCCACACACAGTTCCACTGACACAACAAATTGCAGTATTACAGCTGGCGGATGGTGTTGAGAAGCGATGTTCGTGTTCGTAGATGCGAATGTATTTGAGCGCAAAATCAAATTAGCCAATGGAAACGTATACCCACTGTAACTTAAAAAAGTTGTAGCTTTACTAAAGGCAATACTAATAATGGAACCCGAAGAATGGTTCTCCGAGGAATGTATTCACGCAAAACTTTTATCGTTCGTGGTCGTACTTGTTTGTATCACTATGTAAGTATACAGCTGGGAGAAATAACAGTGAGATTTTACTATGTAAGTATACAGCTGTGAGAAATAACAGTGAGATTTTACTATGTAACAAAACCGTCATGATATTCAATGTACGCAATGTCTATGTCTATGACAACAGAGACAGAGTGGTGGATGGCAATGGAAGCAGTAGTAATAAAAACTACTCTACTTCCAAATCAATGCGGACTATAGTACAACAATGTTAAAGCCATAGCAACCACACGTACTCAACTCCACAACTCCTCACACAGTTCCACTGTCACAACAATTTGCAGCTAGAGGATGAAGTTGAGAAGCGATGTTCGTAGATGCGAATGGATTTGCGCGCCAAATCAAATTAGCCAATATAAACATACAAACAAAAAGGAACGAGACGCTTGAAGTTCATTTAGTAGGTTTACTAAAGGCAATACTAATAATGGATGTAATTTTTATTACTGCTTCGATCAACAACCTATACTCACGTGTTTACTGCATTCTCACACTGTGTTGTCATTGTCATAGCCATTGAAGACATTTGAAGTACACAATTTGCCAGTCCATGATTTACATGGTATTTTGAGCTGACAACCACAACGAGTTTACATGCAAAATAAACTTTACAAATCTTCACGAATTTTCCACATTGATTTTCTTCTTTCCTACTTTTGTTTATTGAATTTTGTAGTGCATTTTTACGTTGGCTACATATTAGTTCGCCGTATTGCACATTGCACCGTAAAGTCCACACAAGAACTGCATCTCACTACAAACTGAAGCCGACATCTTATTTGGCAATTATTATTTTGTTAAGTAAGTAAGTAGTAGGTATGTCACCTCAAAGCCTCAAATTCGGGCCACAGCTAAAAACATATTCGACTAAACACTAAAGCCTACAGAAAATGACAAAGTATCTGTACTCCATGGTAAGAGCTGTGTGCAGTAGTGTGCATACCAAGTTCCTACAGGCACAGACGGCGAGGGTTACGGGTTTGAATGTTGATGACTATGCAGAGGAACGTGCATAAATTTCGTGGTGCAAAAATTTGAATTTTTAAACACACAATTGTTTCGGATATTGTTTCGGAATGTCCGTCCATTTAAAACAATAGGCAGGTTAAACCCCTACCTCACGTTAATGCCAATAACATAAAGTAGCAATTTACAACACTGCACTGATCGCAAAATAAAATGCAATTAAAAACTCCATTAGCTGTGATGTTATCTGTATACTTTATACTTACATTACAGTTTTCGACTCACGATGATTGGAGTTTTGTACTCACGAGGATTGGAGTTTCGTACTCACGAGGGTGGGAATTTAGTGTTCACGAGGATTGGGGTTCAACCTGATAGCTTAACTGGGAAACACATAAATAACCAAACCCGGGAAAACCCGGAAAGACTCGGTTATCCTCGAGTTACGTAATAACGTCCTGTTAACAAACTTTTTTGTGCTCTTAAAACCCACAAATAATCTCCAACCACTTTGTTTTTACTCGCTAAAGTTCAAAAAATTAACTACACTGTGTTTCTCTTGTCCTTGTCAAATCCATAAATAACCATAACCCATCTAATACTGTTTGTTTTCCCTAACTGCAACATTACAATACGTGTTAAAATCAAAGCTATTTTTTTAATTCATTAAAAGTGAAAGATAATCTTCTTGTACCGAGTCGCTGATTGTTAAGCAATTAACTAGTTTGAGACAGCGACTCGGTACAAGAAGATTATCTTTCACTTTTAATGATTTAAAAAAAATAGCTTTGATTTTAACACGTATTGTAATGTTGCAGTTAGGGAAAACAAACAGTATTAGGTAGGGTATGGTTATTTATGGATTTGACAAGGACAAGAGAAACACAGTGTAGTTAAATTTTTGTACTTTAGCGAGTAAAAACTAAAAACAAAGTGGTTGGAGATTATTTGTGGGTTTTAAGAGCACAAAAAAGTTTGTTAACAGGACGTTATTACGTAAGTAACTCGAGGATAACCGAGTCTTTCCGGGTTTTCCCGGGTTTGGTTTTATTGTGTAGATACAGTAAGATGCAGTACGTACATTTAGCCATCTAACATCTTTGTCTCAGACAGTAGAACTGTCACAGATTTGTGTGGAAGTTGAAACTCAGTTTCCAGTTTTTAGAACTTTAAATTAATTCATTATTTCAAAAACGGTAAGTTCTCAACTAAAATGTGGTCCTACATTAGACAACACGAAAGTGGTATGTATGCTTCAGGTATGCTGTTACATTTGCTTTGCCGTAAACAACTCCACGCTCAGGCGAGGCACATTAAATATAGTCTATATGCAGTGCAAAAATAACAATTTAATTTCTACATCTATTCTGTCACTCTTTACAAAATATGAATATAATGTATAATATATAATGTCGTTGTTCTTGCACTAGTTTTACCATTGTAGCTACATACACCTAATAAACCAAACCCTCTTTTACGTATTACGTAAATAATTTAAATGTCACGCAAGTGCTATAAGTATAGTTTACATGCATTTTTAAATCAACAATTGTATTTTCAACATCTATTCTGTCTCAATTTATATAAAATATGAATGATATTTATGTTACAAGTCGTTTTTAGATGCTGAGCATCTATTGAAATGGTTTTGTCCGCCTGTCTTTCCGTCTGTCCGTTCGTTGGCCGTGCTGTACAGGTCACAGTTTTTAAGGGATTTCTTTGAAACTGCTTCCAAACTCTCACAAATGCGCACAACAGGTGCCCTATTGTTTTTGAGGGTGATCGGACCAACCAGTTATCCACAGTTAACAGTTGGCCCATGTCAAAATTGTGTCAAGGTATTTTTCATAAAACTACTGAGTACGTGTAAACAAATGGAGAATGTTCAGTACATACGTAATTTTAAACTTCTGCGCGGCGAATACAAGTATATCTTATAGTACAGACCTAACAAATCTCAGCAACAGTTTTCAATGTTCTGCAGTCTGATGCTCCACTATGTCTAAAATTTTTACCAACCTGTGTTACCCACATGTCACGAACGTACCTATACAGGTTATAGATATTCAGGGATCATCCATAATAACGTCCATCAAGTAAAGCTTTAAGTTCCCACATTTCAAACTTTAAAATTTTCACTAACCTACTTTACCTACATGTCACGAGCATAACTGTATAGGTTATAGATATTAAGGGATAGTCCATAATGACGTCCTTCGAATATCATAGTTTTAGGTACCCCCATTTTTAACTTTAAAATTTTTACCAACCTGTTTTACCCACATGTCACGAATGCACCTATACAGGTTATAGATATTAAGGGATCGTCCATAATGACGTCCTTCGAATATCATAGTTTTAGGTACCCCCATTTTTAACTTTAAAATTTTTACCAACCTGTTTTACCCACATGTCACGAATGCACCTATACAGGTTATAGATATTAAGGGATCGTCCATAATGACGTCCTTCAAATATCATAGTTTTAGGTACCCCCATTTTTAACTTTAAAATTTTTACCAACCTGTTTTACCCACACGTCACGATTGCACCTATACAGGTTATAGATATTAAAGGATCGTCCATAATGACGTCCTTCAAATATCATAGGTTTAAGTACCCTCTTCACAAGTTTATGATTTGTTCCAACATAGATATCGTAATGGCACTACTGCGGCCAGCACACTGTGCAGCGGCACCACTCTTATCAAATATTTATTCTCGAACCTAGTCCACTATTTACCAGGATCACTCGTTTCTGCACATCATCCGAATCATTCGTCATCCGATTCAGACGTTAACAATTCGTCCTGGTACCACTCGTAATCGTACCATACGAATTCTTACAACTCGTACCCGTGCCACTCATATCGTTACTAAGGGCATCCGGCCTACGCGTAATTAGCATTGTCGTACAAGGAGCGTTTGCACCGGCAGCTCTTTTTCCAAGCCCAAAGTTTTGAAGCATAATTGTACCCTCTCCAGCCATACACACACCACTTATACCACCGGCAAACCTCTTGTTACCTGCTGTCCTTCACGCCGAAATGATAAAACTGTACGTGCGACCACACATTTAATGAAATGTAAAATATCAGTGGATGAGATGGAAGGTGAGTCAGGCGCTGTCGTAATTTGAGCGTTGCCACAATAGAGTTCTACCCATTTATTAAAGCAGAATTTCGCTGTCAGCTCAGCATCTACTTCAAATCCGGCGCGAAGCGCCGGATTTTTTAACTCAGAATACTAGTTATAATTAAATCACCAACATTTGATGGCAATCTATATGAAGTTCATGCGTAATGCATGTTATATCACAACATTTATCAGCTTTTATAAATTAAAAAAAATCAAACTATATAGCCGTTTCGAGTAATAAAGACATTTCTAAATTAAGCCAATAAAGTCTGTTCTAGATTTACATAAAAATTAAACGTTTTGGAATAACTATGCTAACTTTTGCTATAATATGAATGCATTTTTAACACACATTATGGGACACGGAGATCACATTTACAGCATTTTCGTAATTTCGAAAATTATTGAAATTATTTCATACAATTCTATGTCTTTAAATTTTCAGTTTATCGTTTTGATATTTAAAGGGGTCGAGTGAACTGGCAAGTATTTTAGTACAGAGAAAATGAATTTAGAGCAAGTAAAAACAAAGTTACCGTAAAACACCAAATAGAAGCCCGGGGTTCTATTTACTCAATTTACTTTTGACCCCCGGGTTCTATGAGAGACGGGGTTCAATACCAGGCGGGGTTCTATTCTTTAATCGAACAACTCCTACGTGCAAGAATTAATTAAATTCCGTGATAAAGTTATTTATGAATTTACCCATCTCAGAAATTTTCACCCGAATACCAGCTTCTACTAACGTTCAATCGTTTTCATGCTGCTAGGTACATAGGTACCTAAGTAAGTGTTAAGAAATCATAGGTTGTCTCCTCATAAAACCCCGGGGCTCTATGGGAACTAGTCGAGTAGAGAACGTATAAATTAACTTATAATAAAACACCGGGGTTATATTTAAGGCGGGCTTTTATTCACGTTTTTATCATTTTTGACCCGGGTTGTATGAGGGGCGGGGTTCAATACGAGGCGGGCTTTTATTTGGTGTTTTACGGTACAGATTTTTAAATTGAGAAAAAAATGAACCCGACAACATTTACGCACTATACTACTACATAATCCCCAAATATTCCAAAGGGAACCATCCACCCACCTTGTCACCCTCTTAAGCACTGTATGGTCATCTTTAACATGGAGTGCCACATAACCCACCCTCAACGTGGGTGGCGCCATTTATGCCCGATCCCTTGGGGGAGTGTGGACGGTAAGGACCTTACGCGAGAAATGACTCTACTGCACTGGAAGCTCTTATAGTATATAGTAGATACTGTCTGAGTGCAAGTTAGTGGACCGTCACAGGAAAATCCGTACGCAGGTACGCTCGTCCGGGAAGTCCTTACTATATTGGATTCATCCAATTGCCCAAGTACAGATGTCTTTCAACCCGTCATTAGTGCCATTAACCCCGTTCTGCTTATTCTATTCTTCTGGTGTGTACAGGGTACTAATACTTAGCGATTGTATGCAGGAAGGCCTTTGTATAACGGTGTAACGACAATTAACTACAACTGAAATTGTTTGTGTCTTTTCCTGAAATAAATTCGTACTGATGCAATGAGTTAACCTGTGGGTGTGCAACCATTAATGAGCCACGTTCAACGCATTTAAAACAATTTTAGAGGCAACATTTTATTATAACACGAATTTTATTACAAATTAATTAAGCACTGAGTTTCTAAAATTCAACTTTACGATAACGAGTTAGTGAGAAAAAGTTTAGTACAACTGTTTAAATTGATTTTATTTTAAAATATTGTTGTATCGATATTAAACTGATTTTTATTTACTGTACCCAGCTGACAGGAACCCAAAGAGCCTCGTTTTCTACTTTTTTGACAATTTTGACAAGTTTTTCGAAGGCTTTGGTAAGATCGTCATTTACTATGGTTTCATCAAACCAGTGTCCGTAAAGAAATTCAATTCGTTCAGAACTTCGTATTATTTCGTTAAACTCTTCATCCTGAAAGTTCACAATCTTCATTAACAACTGCACTTAAAAAATATACTGCAACGTACATTTTTGCAACAAAAATTAGGGGGGATCAGTATAAAGTTATAATTCCTATTCATAAAAATAATGCATGTATTTACACCTTGGAGTGTAGGCATCAAATCGGTACCGGGATTAGTCGGCCCCGCATTTCTCGGCCCCGACTATTCTGGGCGTCGTTACTGGGCCCCATTATTTATTTTACCGTCCGGCACTTGCTTTTGCATAACGTACATAAAATGTAAATAGCATATCGTACTATCTGTACTTTAGCTGTTACTGTTCGACAGTAGAAGTAGTGATAAGATTAATTTGGTTTCTAAGGAACAGAGTGTAGGAACTTAGTGTACTTAAATAACGAATGTATTTGCAGACCTGGCAGTAAAGTCATGTCGAGTCATTCCTGTTGTTCCCTATTTAGTTCATTTCAGTTGTAACAGAGTTGGTTGCAGTGCACACTGCATTTGTTTTTAAAGGTAAAATGGATTCTGAATTAGAATTTGAGTTAATTGTTGACGGTTATGACAGTAACAGTGAGACAAATGAAGTGGAAGTTGGAAGTGAAACAGAGGAGGTGGAAGTAAGAAGTGAAACAGAGGAGGTGGAAGTTGTAGATGTTTTTGAGAGCACCAAATCTGTTCAAACCGGGACAACCGAAAGGGGCGGCGAAGTAATGTAAAACAACCGAGACGTACACAAAATTTTGGTCTGTTCTCGATTCGCATGTACCTGGTGGCATTCAAAACAAAATAGTTCTGATGGATTTTGAACAGGGTGGAATAAAACTTAAAAAATTTAAACTTCATTGTTTTACTACATTACTACACCTTTAATAAACTGACGAAAGCTAATTGACAGCAAAAATTGAATCATTGATCATTGTTCATATTAATTCTTGACGGGGACCAAAACACTATTATTGGGGCCCAGTAACGACGGGGCCGAATATATTTCGGGGCCCAGAATAGTCGGGGCCAAGTATTTCGGGGCCGACTGCTAGGGGGCCGAGAAATGCGGGGCCGACTAATACCCGAACCATCAAATCACGTGCAATTTATGTATATTTTGTTATTAAAACTACTTAAAAATATATATTTCATGATGTTATTCTTGTCACAAAAACCAATATCTTAAATTATATAGAAGCATGACAAAATGGAAAATGTGCATATATGCAATATGCAGCCAAATAGATCGTTTAGGGATTGCGGTATCTTGCCACCGTTTTGCATCTTAATCTTGCGCATCCTTAAATGAAAGTTATACACAAAACCTAAGGAGACGGGTAGATGGTATAACGCAGCTTTCAGTGTTAAATAATCTTGGTTTGATTTATTAAAACTTAGTTTACTCGCCGTCTAGCAATGAAGTTTCGTGTCATAGAGTAAAATAAATGTTTAGACAATTTGGCTTTAATTTCAAATCTCCTGTAAATTGTACAACGGATACGCTTTCTATGAAATATCCACGCTCTATTCCAAATGATGCTTATCCCCAAGTACAATAACAGACGATCTAGACAGCAATCAAAGACGAGAGTCAATTCAAAATATGCAAGACTAGATTATTACTGCTTCTATACATAATTAACCTTTTGAAATACCTGAAATAAT
Source organism: Dicyrtomina minuta (assembly GCA_949802685.1). Classification (NCBI taxonomy): domain Eukaryota; kingdom Metazoa; phylum Arthropoda; class Collembola; order Symphypleona; family Dicyrtomidae; genus Dicyrtomina; species Dicyrtomina minuta. The sequence continues at coordinate 69,815,566 of OX461808.1, read as the reverse complement.
TTAAAAAGCAGTATACCATTCGAACGGTAATGATTAGTAGAATCTAATTAAATTAAAATCAGAAGCTCGATAGCAAAATTTTTAAACTACCCGCCCAAAAACTGCAGTTGCAGTGTGTTGTGTTTGCCTAAGAAAAAAGAAAAGAACTGTTATTTTTTCAAGAGCTCTAAAATTATGTTACTTGTTACTATCGTTCAAGTCTTTTAGAATTTCGTTAAAAATTCGGAAAATTAACTGATGTAAAACATCCCTGAATACGTACTATTTATGTAATGTTAAAGCAAAACACTGGGGACCCTTAAAATGTAATAATTAGATTGAAACCATTTGTGGAACATCCCTGGGTACTATTTATGTAATTTTAAAAAAACCATGGAGGTAGGGTGACTCCTAAGATGTGGTAATATGATTGACAACATTTGTGAGCCATCTCTGAGTCAGTCTGAGTGCGTACTTTACGTAATGTTAAAGTGAAAGGTTGGGGTGGGGCAGCGCTTTGAGAGAAAGACAACTTTATTAAAATAAATAAACTAGTCACTGTCCTCCATTGAGGATAGTCCAAAGGACTCACTAGTCAGTATACGTTTCTCAAGTTTGTAATACGTAAATTATGCTTGCTAATGTAATTATAATAAATGCATTTGAAAAATTAATCAGTAGGCGCACAAGAAAACAAATGATGCACAAAACAGAGATACCTTGGCTCACATAATTTGTGGGCCATGCTTGAGTACATAATATTTACGTAATTTTAAAGTAGTAACATGCGGACGGGCAGTTTTTAGATGCTCAGCTTAAGCATCTATTGAAATGGTCATGTCCGTCTGTCTGTCTGTTTGTCTGTCGATGTGTCTTTTTTTGTCGTGCTCCACAGGTCACAGTTTTCAACTGAGCTTTCTCAAACAACTTTTAAACGAACGCAAATGCGACGAAAAAAAACCCTATTGTTTTCCAGGTTGATCGGACTAACCAGTTTTTTACAATAATCAGTTAAATGGACCCATGTCAAAACGCACTAAAAGAAAACAAACAAAAACCAGTCTTTACATGAGCGTGCATACGTTTTTACAGACATGGCTGGTGTCACTTAGTTTCTTTAAATTCGCGCGCCACTAAAGTACAAGAACAAGTAAATCTTACAATATTGTTACCAACATTAAAAACAACATGTCTGAGTGGAAGCGGGTGGGAATTAAGAGGGATGGTTCATAAATGACGTCACAAAATATATCATTATTTTATTAATTTATTATTATTATTTGGATGGTCCATAAATGACATCACCCAAACCATCACTCCTTTAATAGCAGGGCCCATAAATGACGTAACTCAAGAATCAAAATCCAGGTTTTGGGGTATAAAACAAGAGCCACAATGTCAACACTGATGTAGCTTAAATCGCCAATATGAACGCACATGGAATTTTACGCATGAATTAACATTACAAGAATAGATAATTACGATTAGCTATGTGCATATTTGGGGAGGGTCCATACACGATCTCTCGCAAATTATATCCCATTTACGACTGCCCCACTCTGAAGTAAATTTTAAACTTTAACATTAAGTCAACTGCTACTTTCAACAGAGTGTCATCAATTCCCGATTACTCTCACCAGTACTGCCAATGACATCATTTAATAAAGAAACCCACTATATAAACACAGCTTAAAAATTCCCACAAAGTTAAATTTCGAGCATACGTGCTTATCAATGTACGTACTTAGGGATATACCGTAGTTTGATGTCATGAAAATTAATTACATTAATTCAAGGCAAGTAGAATGATAAGGTACGGTCGACCGCAATGGTGAAGTTTGAGAGCGAGTTTTTGGTGCCGAGGTGGAAGAAAAAGTTGGCGCGAAGTTCATATACTCCATAAGCTCAACATGCTCTTTTTCTCAAATGATGGGAGCCGACCCCCAATCGATTGACCGTACCTTATTATTCTACTTGCCTTGCATTAATTGCGCCATTGTGCCGGTGATATAACTATTGAGCACATTAGTATCACTTGTACCCTGCTGACTGGTATGAGCAAAATTTGTACCTAGCGAATTACGCTTCTTTTGCCCAGCCAACTCGTAACCCGCACACTGCTACCAGCAAAACTGTTACTTAGATAGAATTTTCGTAATGGCAAAATTAGGACCAAGCCCATTCGGGCCCTGCCTACTTGTGCCAACAAAACTCAGACCTATCCCTTGCGTACCGGCGCTAGTTTTACCGAGCCAACTTGTATCGGCAGGCTTTATAACTAGCCAACTTGAACTTGTGGTGCTGTTACCAAACCTTCTGCTACCAGCACTACTTGTACCCCTCTACCAATCGTAATACTAAAACTCCCACCTAGCCCACTCCTACTGGCACCAATCGTACTTTGCTGATTTGTACCAGCAAAGCTTGTACCTAGCCCACTCTTACTGCGAGGGGTTTATGTTAGCTTTACTACAAAATCATTGTTTACCAGTGATCAAATCAATGCGCTGTAAGCTCAGCATCTACATCGGGTCATCTGTTAAAACTCCCTGAGTGAGTAATATTTACGTAATGTTGTGATAGATTAATGAAATCATTTGTGGAACATCCCTGAGTACTGTAAGTTAGTGCTGGTGTTTACGACAAACAGCACCAAGCACGAAACTCGCACTAACTTGGGAACATTTTCAGTTGTAACCCTGGGATTTGGCCAAATGTTACCAAAGTGTCTTCTACCAACCCTAGACACTTCAGGTAGCATAGAAACTTGAGTGCATTTTTGGTTGCTAGGCAACTAAAGCCCGGGACATTTTGAAAATTTTCTTGAAAATTCAAAACTCAAATTTTAACATACAAATTTATATGGGACAATCAAGGCACCAAAGGGTCCCCCCTGTCAAAATTTTTAGCTTTAGCAGATTTTTAGTGTATCGATAAAAGTCAACAAATGTCGTTTTACACTAAATTTTACCCCCAAAATACTACTCCAGCGCACATTTAAAGCAGATAAGGATCGTGCATACATGACGTCATCAGTAAGTGTTCAGTTGTGACTGTACAGCATAGGCAGGAATTTTCCATTCATTTGAGTAGTTGAGCTCTTTATGCAAAGAGTCTCAAACCCAGAGGTCTTAACGACTTTCTCGTCAGGCCTTTAACACAGAGTCCTGAATATCTCTCTGCTGCAATGACTCAAACCCCTGCTTTGCATGAATTTGGGATATTGAAGCAGGAGCAGACTACCGATGTCGAGTCATCGGCCCAACCAACGAGTGATAGCATTCAGTCCCTGTCGGTATCACTCGCAGAGACCATCCATCTTTCCGAGAGTACGGTTGTGTCCGCTCTCCAGTCTGACTCCAACTGTCCTAGCGGGACCTTCTCCCTGCTCTGAGCTCTGAAAGTTCCGTTCCTCCAAAATTACCTCAAAATTAGACATTTGAAGTTCTCGTAGTACTGTAACAAATCTGACGTTAATAAAATTGTTATTCGGTGTAATTAAGTGTATTGGTGATTAATTAAAGACTAAATTGGTACTTAATACCAAAACACACTCAAAGTATCAAAACACCGGCATTTTATTCGTAATTCAACTGCCACACCTTAATCTCACTCTACCCGTATACACCACATAACCATTAGTTGCATCACGATCCAGATTCTGGTATAGTGCAGAAGTGCACCATACCATAACGTGCCATATATCCTGCTCGTGCTGTTTTCATGCTATTGCGTGTAGTCAAGCATTTGCATCGGTAGTCATCGCTCCGTAGGTTGCTGTCATCATCTTCTTGAGCTCCCAAACCTCAAAGAAGACAAAGAAGACGGGCACCAGGGCATCACACGAATCTCATCACCCCAGGAACAGAGCCAGAGCAGCGGAACCAAAGGTATCGTCATTGCCACTGCTGCCTATTGCCCCGGTTCAGACGTTGGACAGATCTCATAGCCACCTTGTGCTCCCAAGCACTCTTCTCGTTTTCTTGAGCAGCCGCCTTGTGCTCCCAAGCACTCTCCTCGCTTTCTCGAGCAGCCGCCTTGTGCTTCCAAGCACTTGCCTTGTGCTCCCAAGCACTCTCCTTGCTCTCTCGAGCAGCCACCTTGTGCTCCCAAGCACTCTCCTTGCTCTCTCGAGCAGCCGCCTTGTGCTCCCAAGCACTTTCCTTGTGCTCCGCACGAACCGTGGTTTCCTATCCTTAAGCATTGGATGTCTCACTTCCCCCTCCTTTCCTATCCTGAAAGCATTGAAGAGGACCACCACTCATCAGCTCATAGCCATCTCAGACCCGGTTCCTCGGAGTCAAGCCACTCTGTCTGCCCAAAATCAAGGTCTCACCAGTACCTCGGACCGGCCCAGCGTATACCATATACGCGTCCAGATCATCTCCGACTCGGTCGGTCGGTCGGTATCAAGCTCACCGGGTCCCAGCTCAAGTCTGGTCCGAGCTCATCGGGTCCCAGCTCATCGGGTTTCAGCTCAACTGGTCTCAACCTCAAGCTCTGGTCCCAGCTCACCTGGTCCCAGGCCCAAGTCAGCTCCCAAGCTCACCTGGTCCCAGCTCACCTGGTCCCAGCTCACCTGGTCCCAGCTCACCTGGTCCCAGCTCACCTGGTCCCAGCTCTCTTCTGGTCCCAGACACCAACCTCGGCTCCCAGCTCACCTGGTCCCAGGCCCCAAGTCGGTTCTCAGCTCACCTGGTCCCAGACCCAAGCTCTGGTCCCAGGCTCAAGTCGGTTCTCAGCTCATCCGGTCCCAGCTCAAGTCTGGGCCCAGCTCAACAGGTCCAAGCCTCAACAGGTCCAAGTCGCAACTGGTCCAAGCTCTCCTAGTCCCAGCTCCAAGCTCAGCCCTCGGACCTGGTCTCCCATCTCTCCAACCTGGTCTCAAGCCTATTGGACCTGATCTCAAACCTCTCCAACCCGGTATCAAGTCTATTGAGCCCGGTCCAAACCTCCTCACATCTCATTCCAACCGCGTCATACCCGATTGTCTCCATCATCTAGCTAACTCCAAATACCCAGATATCGACTATAACACAACCAAGTAACCTCTCAGACACGTCTTCATAGCGAATTAGGAAGAAGCCATCCAATCCTCTTATTTACACAGAGGAACGTCAAATAGGGTTGACGTTAAGGTGCACCGGGCCTTACAACCCCACCAAAGTGTGCATAACCCCTGTTCAGTAAGGTCGATGAGTCTACTTAGGCACTGGTGGCATATCCCATGTTAAAAATTGCCTTTTACGCAATGGTTAATCTATAGGGTCCTAGGGTCCTAAAAGTGGGACTTTTCGATGACGTCATTTGTGGATGCTCCTCTATGCGTTTTTACGTTCAGTAAAATTTCATAATAAATTACAGTGGTTGTTGGTATGAGTTTCAGCTATTGGCAGTATTTCACATGCGTCTCTATTGAAAAATAGCCTATACTGGTAAATGGGCATTTTCATCCCGGACATTTACCCCACCGGAATTTTTTTCCCCGGACAATCCGCACCGCTCATTTCCATTTCATATACAAACCATTGAGGTGAACTAAATCGCAATACTCCTTATGGCGGAGACCAGGCAGACTTGAAATTTGTACAAAGTACTGGACATAGCTGGGCATTTGATTTGCACTCGCACTCCACTCGTACGAGTGCAGATCAAATCGTTTGCACTCTAACTCCACTCGCTTGAGTGCACACAAAATATTTTGCACTCGAACTCCACTCAAGCTAATGACTCGTTATGAGTGCAATATTTTCTGCACTCCACTCTTTGAGTGCAACTCTTTTGAGACATTCACATACAAAAATACATCCTTACTGTGGCGCGAAGTTTAAAAATCGCTGCACTCTGAGTGCAGTTAAGGTGCACTCCGCTCCGCTCCCTTGAGTGCAATTTAAATTCCTTGCACTCGCACTCCGCTCACAGAGTGGAGCGGAGCGGAGTGCAGTTTTAGAGCGGAGTGCTGCACTCCACTGACTGAGTGCACCCAGCTATTACTGGAGAACAATAATGTGTTTTTGCCTCTTGTTTTTCTATGCAAGACATACGCTGTTTTGCGTTGCTAATAATTTCCCATTTAAAATGCGAATTTTAGTTCTTCTGGTCAGTATGTATACGGACATTTGGTAGTTGGACACTTGCTACTCGGAAAGCTATCCATGACTAAAACCAGGATAATTGCTACATGTGGTTTATGTAGTAATGGAATTCAGGGTTAATATTGTACGGTGATAACCAACTAAAAGTAGGTAGTTTTATAATATTTTTAATTCATTATTTATTTGTACTTAAAACTGTAGGCATGCCCTGGGTAATTTTTACAATTATTTACTACAATCATATCCTGCATATTAGGACTGATTGCTGCATAAATATTTATAAGTGCTTGATTTTAAATTATAAGCCAGATCTTATATAATTGCAGGGCCTACATAATCGCCAGGCTGGCCAAGTAGTCAGACCAAATTTTTTACATTTGAGCTAAACAGTCAGCTTAGAAAACGCTGTGGACGATGGGAGTTAAAATGAGGGTCGCAACTATATAATCACAAAATATATACATATATATGTATATAAAATGAAACAAACACTCCAAATACAACTCCGAGCAAGAATCAGGCAATTTACACTATGAAAACATACCACCCCTCAAATAGTTCTTTTATAAACAATTTTTCTCGATTCTCATTGGGTCAAGTTTTCGTAACCAAACAGGTAATTCACTAAAAACATTTAAATATATCACCGTATGCATTTTGTATAATTGGTGTATGAAAGAAAGTGACATTAGGTGAACTCCTGAAAACTAGAACCTCCATAATTCCTATTATAAATTTTACAAACAGTACGTTGCCCCTTGGCTACACTCGCTTGAACCTAATGTTTGGACAAAAATTAGTGATAGCTGCGCAAGGTGGTTAAACAGTTTCATATCCATGCAATCAAATGGGCACGGCAGGGTTTGAACACCTTGCGCAGCTATCACTAATTTTTTTCTAGACAATAGTTAAGTGTCGGCCATTCTATATACGTGTACCATGACTCGTAGCTTGTAAAAGTGAACTGAAAGACAAACTTGGAGACAAAAACACATTATTGTTCTCCAGTAATATGTACAAATTTCAAGTCTGCCTGGTCTCCGCCATAAGGAGTATTGCGATTTAGTTCACCTCAATGGTTTGTATATGAAATGGAAATGAGCGGTGTGGATTGTCCAGGGAAAAAGATTCCGGTGGGGTATGTATTATCTTTTGGGTTTCATATCGAGCACGCTCACAGTTTCGCACTCGATAATCATTGGACCAGGCCGGTATCGATCCATTTCCATCCCAATTAGAATAATTTGCTGTATGGAAATTCACCTAGGACATACCCAATAAGTGGATTGTGCAAGCCCAGTCACGTGGATAGCCTTCGGCTTTTTCCGACTTAATGCTAATCTATCTTAATACTATGAGTTCCCATGACCAGCTAGTCCGGCCAGGAAATAAAGAAAATCAAAAGAGTCCTATATCAGGATCCTCTGATGCGCTAAATGCACCATCTCCCACTTTGGGCTGATGAATTATGTATGCAACGAATGCTCCATTCTATTCAGATCGACGGAGCAGATAACGAAAATAGAATCACCAGATGCGTTTGGTTAATTATTCTACGCGAGGAAGAAGTACGCAAGAAGAAGCCACAGCCATCGACCCCAAGAGTTCTGATAGCCAAATCTCCCTATCTGCCCCCTCTCCCATGCCTCCCCTCTCCCAAACGCAGAGATAGTGCTACTCAACGAGGAAGGTATACAAATAGTTGAGTTCAACGAATGTCCTCAACTTCTGTTCCCTACCTCCACTATCCCTGCCTCTGAGAATGAGGAGGCCCAGGAGGAGATCACCGATAAGCAAATGCAAGCAATCAGCACCATGGAGCCGATCGCTTGCAACCGTCTTATCGCTTACTCACTCCCAAACACAGAAAAATCCCAAACCGAGTCTGAAATACTTGAAGTATTCAATGGTTCAGCGTTGGCTTCGAGGACCGACGAGCGAACACGTCTTACCTCGAACCCCGCCAAAATCAGACGTCCGGTGGGGTAAATGTCCGGGATGAAAATGCCCATTTACAAGTATAGGCTATTTTTCAATAGAGACGAAGGTGAAATACTGCCAATAGCTGAAACTCATACCAACAACCACTGTAATTTATTATGAAATTTTACTGAACGTAAAAACGCATAGAGGAGCATCCACAAATGACGTCATCGAAAAGTCCCACTTTTAGGACCCTAGGACCCTATAGATTAACCATTGCGTAAAAGGCAATTTTTAACATGGGATATGTCACCAGCGCCTAAGTAGACTCATCGACCTTACTGATGACGTCATGTATGCACAATCCTTATCTGCTTTAAATGTGCGCTGGAGTAGTATTTTGGGGGTAAAATTTAGTGTAAAACGACATTTGTTGACTTTTATCGATACACTAAAAATCTGCTAAAACTAAAAATTTTGACAGGGGGGACCCTTTGGTGCCTTGATTGTCCCATATAAATTTGTATGTTAAAATTTGAGTTTTGAATTTTCAAGAAAATTTTCAAAATGTCCCGGGCTTTAGTTGCCTAGCAACCAAAAATGCTTTCAAGTTTCTATGCTACCTGAAGTGTCTAGGGTTGGTAGAAGACACTTTGGTAACATTTGGCCAAATTCCAGGGTTACACCTGAAAACGTTCCCAAGTAAGTAAGACATATTTACTGAAAAGTAAAATGTGAGAGCGAGAAATAGAATATTTCGAGAGAGGACTAATTTTGAAACAATTTGATCAATTTTTATTAATTTAGAAATTTCGAATTAGTAAGTGTATCGGCAAACAACAGATCAGAGTATGTATGTATGTAGCAGTATTGCATTTTTCACCCATTGGGTATAATACACTGCATATTTCTGTTAGACGGTATGATCCATTGAACCACTCATGAGATGAGATGGTTCAGTTTGAATCTGCCTCTGTTAACTTTTATTTTATTAGGATATAGGCTAAGGTACTGCCGTACTGCGGGCGAGAGTGGATTTAGCTGGACTGCTCCAGACAGTGCGTAATTATTTTCCCCGTTAGGGAGGAGAGACCACAGAGTAGGACGAGTAGTAGCTTTCTCAGGGCCGCCACACCTCGAATTCGCTCTACAGCCAACCCCACTGGGGGCCGCTCTTTCAACAGAGACTTGGTGGTGATGATTGTAGTAGTCAGTAGAGAGAAGAGCTGGTACAGATCTTGGACTTATGTGGAATAAACACAGAGTAGGGCTGATGTGTATCTATCATTAAGCCAACTGCATCTATGTCTTAGGTAGTGAACGAAGTAAAGAGGAACGCGAGTAAAGAAAACTACCACGGATAAATGTAGAGAGCACCCATTCTCCTTAAGACCTCACAGCACCCCGCTCAGCTCCCCACCGATCTACCAAGTCTGGTCACCCATCCAACTCTCTATTCAGAGTGCCACCAGCTCCCCGGCTCAGTAGTAAGCCATGCCGTAGCATGTCAGACCACCGAGCCGGGTTAACAGATCAGAGTATATTATATAGAAAGTTCAAAACCAAAGTGGCGAACTAACAGGGGAATCACCCCGTATGGTACACCCAGATTTTGAAACCATGAAACCACTTAGTCTAATCGATTTATCTATCTTAGTGTACTACAACTCTAAAGCAACTCGGTCGCATTTTGCGCCGTTCGCTCACAGTTGCCCCCCAAAGTTTACAAAAATCGATTTTTTGATTTTTTGCCCTACAATTTTTATCCGATTTTCGAAAAATTTAAATTTTTTTGATCTCCAGAACATTATCTTAAAAGTCAATTCTGGATTATCAAAAATTTTAATTTTACTCAAAAAAGTAGGTATTTTTTAGGGCCTCATGAAGACGGTTTTTTTTGTTATTTTTTGGAAAAAATGAAAATTTTTGAATTTTTGAAAACCCAAAAATTACTGTTAATATAATGTTCTGGAGATCACAAAAATTCAAATTTTTCGAAAATCGGATGAAAATTATAGGAGCTACGGGGTGGCACAAAATCAAAAAATCGATTTTTTAAATGATTACACCAAGTGGTTTTAAAATCTGGGTGTACCATACGGTGTGCTATCCTTAAGTCTGAAGTGGGTAAAGACTCAAATCAGTAGCTAAGCCTCAGACTTACTATATAGATTAACAGTGACGGAATGTGATATTTATAGTAATCCGGGAAAACTGGAAGAGAAGCGAGGTGTACAATCCATTGCGTGTTACACAGTACATGTAAACAGAAATGCTTAACGTTAGAATAGATAGGACAACGAGATAAGAAAGTTCACAATTTGCAGATAGCGTTTCGAATGTAAAACAAGGGGACGCCAGGAGACGAGAAAGGTATTTATCATATATCATATCAGTTTATTCAAGTGTAAAGTATTAGCGATCCGCTCTTTTCAATACCAACACTGTAAGTCTACTTACATTAAATCAAAAGAATAAAAATAAAATAAAATAATTTTTTTCCCCTTATTATTACAGGTTACTACAAGTACTACATCCTTACACGCTAGTATATTAAAACTACTCTCATAAACTAACCGCATTATGCAACTTAATGCTACTATTGTAGAAAATCAACTTTCACCCTTTGCAAATGTGTTGCCTAGCTTCAATAACGAATTTAGAGTAAACACTGATTTTCTGAATTTCTGAGGGAAGGCTGTTCCAAACTTTCACTATTTTGTAATTGTAACATTTTTGACAGTATGATTTAAGACATAATAAGGACTCAATATTCTCTGGCTTACGAAGCACTCTGGTCATCCTCTCTGATCTGTAAGCTATACACTCAGTGAATAAAAATTGAAGCTTGCTATGTTGAAAAAAGTACTTGTAGAAAAATTTTAGTTCGAATAATGTTAGTCTTTCGTACATGGTTAGCCAATTCAATTTTTCCATTATGTCATACTTGCTATTAAATCTAGTCGGTACGATATTGAATACGTTTTTGATCAGTCGAAATGTCAACTCGTCAATTCGTTGAATTTTAGATTCACATACATTTCCCCACACAATAATACCATAGTCTACAACTGATATAATAAGGCTATTACAGAGAACATTTAAATGACTATAGCTGAAATATTTTTTGTATCTAGCCACCAGCTTAATTCTAGAACTTACTTTGTTACACACAATTATGTATGCTCAGTAAATGAAAGAGTTGGATAAAGTATAATTCCTAAGTACGTAAATTGTTTTACACATTCAAGGTTAACTTTGTTATTGCTTACTAAAATATGGGTATTTGATTTTTTGCATAGGGTGAATAAAACAACATGCACTTTGATTTCCCATAATTGATTTCCATTTCATTCTCAATTGCCTATGTTGCTAGATTGTCCATTTCTTCATTTAGCACTAGTTCCACTTCCTTTGACGAGGAGGACGAAAAGTAAACAATAAGATCTTCTGCGTACAAAATACACTGCGCCCGCTTCAGATACAATGGTAAATTGTTAATGTACATAGAGAATAGCAATGGGGAAAGACAACTTCCTTGAGGAGTCCCCCTAGTCACAGTAAAAGGAGCCGAAAGTTCTGAATTCACTTTAACTCTGATTCTCCTGTTGTCCAAATACGAGTTAAACCAGCTAAGAACCGTACTGTCGACTCCAGCGTTTTTCAGCTTCCTTAGTAGGATGGTATGGCTTATTGTGTCGAACACCTTCCTGAAGTCAATAAATACAGCTCCTGTGTATTCCTCCCTATCTCCAGCAGTATAGCAGTCATTTGTAAATTTTGTTGTTGCAGTTATAGTTGAGATGAGGCACACATGTAAAAGTATACGACGGCACATCGGAGTTTTGAGGATTTGGAAAGTTTATAATAGAGGGAATAGGGACATATTTCTAACAAGAGAGAAAGTCACATGCATATTAATGACGGTAATGTGTACAGTACTGTACTGTGAAGCATCCGTAAATGCTTGAGGAAAAACACGGACTGCAAGAGACCAGGATTGTACGCTGTGTGTGTGTACTAGTACTGATGATAGTTAAACATAGGCTAGACCGGAGGAGTACTAATAATCTATACTGCCACTGACAGTACGTACCATTACGTAAAGTTGTGATAGTTTTATTGACATCATTTGTAGAACATCCCTGAGTACAAACCATTTAGGTAATGTTCAAGTGAAATCACGCAGGTGGTGTGGCCCTTAAGATGTGATAATTTGATTGAAATCATTTGGAAAACATCATGCATCACGGAGTAAAAAGTCCATTTAGATAATCTAGTATTTTTCCACTGTCGTTTAAAAACATTGTATGACAGAAGGTTATGGGCCGGACACCATAGCGCCTCCTTTACCAAAATGTTGGACTCACCCGCCAGCCTTGTTTCACTTTAAAGTGATGCGTAAATGTCTATCTTGAACGATGAAACAGAAGGTGGTAATTTTGTCACAATAATAATGTGCCTTGCTAAACCTAAACCTTGTAACCCGGCTTGGCGGGTCAGTGGTCTAACTACTGAACTGCTAAGTCGGGGAGTCCTCCCCACATTTGGATCGTGGTTGGAGTAGAGATAGGACTTGGGTGAAGTCGGAGTGGATCAGTTTGGGGTGGGGAGTTGTGTAAGTGGACAGGTATGTACACGTGCTCATCCGTTGTCTTCATGGCACGAGACGGAGGTAGTGTGCATTTAAAATGGAAATTTCCGCGGCCTTTCCATGTGCAACAGCATACGCATCTTCCTACCTTTAAGACTGTTCGACCGGCTCACCTGCAGGTGGTCTCTCTCGTTTCGCCTTCTCACATAATGCAGGGGAGGATGGGTTGACGGTGGTCTTGATGCCTTCTAGTCGGGGACTGGCACTCCCAGGCTATTAGGATAAATCAGACCACCAACTCCTCCGCAAGGGAAAAGACTATGTATACGTGCAGTGATGCAGTTTAATATATCGCCGCTAGGAGTACGTCGGTTAGAAAGACTATATTCATAGATTACATACATACTACTGGTTGTAGATTCGATGAGTATATCCTTCATGGTGTGCTCAAGAATCATATATACATCCGTACATTAATACACGGTGCTGATATATCCCAAAAAGGGATGAAAGGCTATACCGTACAATAATAAACCTAAACCTTGTTTAGGTAAGGCGCAAGGCGAGAGGTGCTTGTCTCAATTTTCTCCTAGCGAGTTAAAAACATAAATAATAACAATAAATTTAAGTGTAAAATGTTTTGAGAGTTGGTCTATGTAACTGACAATTTCGGCAAACTTACTAAATGGATCATGACTAAAAACTATACAGCACATCTACATAGCACTTGTGAGCGCTGAGAAGTTGTTTGAATAAAATCAGTTTACAAATGCGAACTGTATGTACCTTACAACGTGTAAAAGGAGGACAGACAGGCGGACGGAAAAACCCACTTCATTAGATACTCAATGAGCTAAAGCCAAGCATCTAAAAAAGGCTACAGTATGTCCTGATGACGTATGATTTTGGTTGGTAACTTCCACAAAGGAAGTAATAATTCATCGCAATTACTGCATAGTTTAATAAAAACGGAAAAAACGGTGTCTCAATGCAATAGACTCACTTCGCGGTTTTCAACATTCAAAGACGCCTAGATGTTGACTAATCAATGAACAAGTTCGAATATTCGTGTAGGTACTCTCAGATACATTGGTTATGAAACAAAAGATTCACGTTAGTTAAAGCATCACAGTATCACCAATAGCGGTTGCAGGAACGAGCCACCGCCACGTCAGTTGCTTTTACAGGGAGTTAAATAGGGAAATCATGACGATTTTAGTAAATCGTTACGAACATTTGCACATCTACATGGATCTTGATAAACAAGGGTGGGTTGGACGTTAAGCCAATTATTTTCCTTACAAAAGGAACACCACTAATTGTTACCCAGGATACCTAAAGCATCGCATTAGACTCCAAATCATTGTTACTACCTGTAGCCAGTGCATTTGGCAAATCTTTAACAACTTGTGTGACCGAGGGCAATACACAGTGAATGGGACATACTGTAATGACTATCTGCACGACACTGACATGTGAGCAATAACACGAAGAGCAGAGTACGAAGCATTTTTTCTTCTAACTTCAAAATTTTTCACTCAAACGACAAAAACGTTTTTAATTGTTTGCCTACAATCATTTACCTTTAATTTTAATAGCATTTTACAAGGGTTTAAGACATTCCAAAAATACTTGTACTTTGTCATGTGCGCCTTTTTTGGAAATACTGCATTTAAATCCGATTACAAATAGTGTGCCAAACGTTTTTGAAAAAATTATCAAAGTGACAGCAGAATCCACAATATTTAAAAAAAAACAACCCAACGCTCGTTTAAAAAAGAAAAAGTGAACATTTTCACAAAATTGCATGCCACAATCAATAACTGGATTTTCAAATTGGTAATGCGTCAAGGATTGATTACGTTTAGCAGGCTACTTAAAAAAAAAGTATACTTAAACAGAATTTCTTCAAACCAAGTATTTTTGGAATTATAAATGGATTAAGTTATGTGTAGAAACATACGTTAAAAGCACGAGAGTTGTTCTCGTCAAAGGTAGACTTGGCAAGAGCTTTATGTCTGGATAACTTCAATACCTCAAAAGCGGGTGGCTTCACATATACTATATACGGCTTGAATTCAGATTTTCTCAATAGTTTCAGAGCTTGAGAATGAGGATTGAGTACACAATGCAGCCCTGCATTCACAATACTACGAACATTTTCACTTGAGGTCCCGTACAAGTTTCCTTTGTATTCTCCAAATTCAAGAAAATTCCCCAAAGCTATATCTTCTTCCATTTTTACACGATTAACAAAAAAATATTCTTTTCCATCCAGTTCACCCGGGCGCTGTGCTCTTGAGGTATCTAAGAAAATAAATTTTGCATACATTAGAATACAATTGTTTTAGACTTGAGACTTGAAAATCCTTGGGTACCCAAGTATACCAAATTCTTGTACAAGGCCAAGACTCTTGGGTATCAAGCACAAAGAATCCTTGGGTTTTGGACAAGAGTCTTGGGTTTTCAATTCCTTGGGTTCACCCAAGACTCTTGTTTTGGCAAAAAAATTTTTTTATTAATTAAAAAAAACTTTTTCAAAGATTGTAGCAGATTTATAAACGCTAATGTACCAAGATAATGAAACGACGCAGCCATAAAATATTTACTTCCAGATTTAGTTCTTCTAGTCAGTACATATTTTTAATTGTTCCAGAAAATTGATTCCCACTGTGAGCAAATATTTCCTGGCACAATATCAAAATCTTGTTATTGTTTTAAACAATTTTATAATACAAATTAAAATATCTAAAAAGGAGCATACAAAAATTTCGAATAGTCTAACTACGTAAAATAAATCTAACCAAGCAAAAGACTTACAAGGAATTGTCGTTTTGTACTTTGCAGGATCAAGATCAATTAACCGTCTTTTGAGTTCATTTCTGCCCACACCTGGGGGTCCAATAAGTACAATAGGACGATGAAATCCGGGACGTGGATACAACTTCGCAACTTCCTCATAAGTCGGAATCTCCTCCCGGTCATAGTCACTGTTTTCTGTCAGATCATATGCGATCTTTTTAAAATGCTTTGTACACTTATTCCAAACAGAAACATCACTTTTTACTACACCTGATGTTACTGTTCCAACGGAAAGCTTACAAGGAGAACAATCAACTAAAACAAACCAAAATAAAGTTTAGTGGGGTTTAATGTGCAACAAGCAGGAAAATCCTTAAAATTGAATCAAGACTTGAAATTAACACAGGAACAAATTATTTCATAAATAATAAATATTGAAATTATTTTCGTAAGCATAAGTTCACAAGGTTCAGGAGTGCTAAGTGCGCAATAAATTCGATAGAAAATGCAGGTTAACAATAGTATTCCTCGCCAGCGTATTCCTGGACTAGATGTTTTAAGTAAAAACTGAACATACTCTATGTGCACACCTTAACCTTAGCAACTTCTAACTTTTGCATATTCTCATCAAGTTGTCAAGTATAAGAACTAACAAAATAAAACAAGATTTCTAAAGTGCACTAAGCCACCGATGTCTCATGCAACTTTATCGATGAATATATATTTTATCCATCGATAACTCGTCAAATAGTAAATACATTTGTTTTTTCAAGGCGTGGGCTAAATCTTTTGGAATATTACAGACAGTCTTGGATGACATTTTACTGTTCGCCCTAAGAGGATCAATTCAGATTTATAATCATTTATATATTTAAGTCTAGTACTAATGCGCGTAAAGGTAATCGGGTTCCTTTTATTTCAACTTTGAAAATCTGTAACTTTTTACCTAGCCGACGCACAATGAAGAAGTTATCATTATACTTCTCTTTTAATCCTTTATGTACACAAAAATACTCAGTGTCGAAAATTAAAAGTTGCAAGAGATACAGGTCATTGTTCGAAACAATTTCGAAAAGTCTTACAACGCCCCAAGTGCCCTTAATGTGATCAGTTAGTTTAAATACATTTAAAGGTAATGGTAAAGTAGGGTCATTAATGTGATCGGCATAAAAACATTCAATAAAGTGCTCAAAACTTTCATAATTTTACATAACCAGAGTTTTTGAGGAAAAAAGCTGAAATCACTAGTGATGGTAGCTGATACTATAAGCTGTTGGAGTATTAGTCGTACAGATTTTTAAAGGCGGTAATATTTGAACGGCAGCCACTGATCACATTTAAGGGGTGATCACATTTACGCACCTTAGTACTAGTTGTATAAACTTACTATAATTATTTACAAATTTATTCATGTCAATTAAGAAACTGATGGTATGTATACTGAGCTGTATAGCTATTGAAATTGTGCAACAGTGACTTAATAAAGTTTTTCTCTCTAGTGGAGTCATAGGTGAATATAATAGTTAACCACTTATAAAGTCGCATGTAAAATAGGAGTATAACCACAGATCTATATACAAGATATACGACTCCGAGTTAAAACCGGCATAGGCAAGGGGCGACACGCCATCTGTAAATTGTGCCAACAGAGTAAAGGCTGACAGTAAAAGCTGAAGCATGCTTCCCGTTTCCACCGATAAGGTGTCTCCGGGATGTAAAAACTGGCTGCTATACTCTTCCTTGTCAAAGGCGAAGGAGCAAGCAGTTTGGGTACAATTTGTAGATGCCGCTACTGCGGGGAATTTCTGTTGCAATGATAAAGCTCTTACGTACAAATTCACTCATGGGGCCGCATAAAAAATGCCCGCGAAGGGATTGAAGTGGTTCGTCTCTATTATTCTATGTCTATGAGTATAACCTGCTTAGTTAAATTTAATTCATTGAATTTATTTCAGTATGCTTTATTTTACTCGCTTGTATACCTGATCCAAATTAATTCGTTACGTCGTTATATACTTAGCTTATTATTACTTATTTTGTACATCAGGATGTGCAACTTTTAGATATAGAGCCATGTGAGTGGCAAGAAAATATTCTCTTTGGCTATATTATAACTTGGGTGGAAGCTTCACAGCTTACAGCCAGAGCCAGAGTAGTATCGTATCGCCGTGATTAAATTGGTGACTACTTTATAAATATTATTAATATTAATGACATCTGTAATGCAAGCCGTTAACGTTTGACAGCACAACAAAGCTCCTCATGATTTTAATATTTACCTCCCAGTCACTTCTGATCTGAGGTTTGGGATTATTATTTAATTGAACCACCTACATACATGCCTACAGTATTTATCTTATGGTATTTATTAAAATTCCTAAACCATTAATGAATAAAACGTTAACTTATGTTCAATTAACCGGTTACATTTTGTTTTGAATTAAAAGGCATTTTTCAGAATATAGATATGTGTAATTTGAATCTGAGCATACTGCAAACGTAAACTAAAAATTCTGTGATTTTGAATGGTAATTCATAATTAATTGCATTTTCTTATGAAATAAAATCTAATAGCAACCGAAATGTGTTTTTATCGGAATATAATTAAGCTATAGCATATTATTAACGAACTTTTAGAGGCACTTTAATCACTTCGTTTAAAATTTTAAATCATTCCTATCGGCAAATATTCACTGCGAAACTGTAGGAAACGCTGAACCATTTTGATTGTACTGGTATTTTATTCCGATTGGCACAAAATTAGGTCCAAATCGCTTACTGTGAACCAACCAATCGTATTTTAATTTAAAATGTCTGAGCTGGATACGTGCAGGAGTGTCCTAATCGGCTTTTAAACGCTCTTTATTTAATTTATGCTGCATTGAATAAACGGATTGCAAGCGAATGATCCAGGGTGATAAGGTGTGCAGTTGCTAGAATAAGTAAATATTAAAGGGAGCATATGGAGGAAAGTTAATTCTAATTAGTCACATGCCACATAGT
The DNA here is from genome assembly GCA_949802685.1 of Dicyrtomina minuta. Lineage (NCBI taxonomy): Eukaryota > Metazoa > Arthropoda > Collembola > Symphypleona > Dicyrtomidae > Dicyrtomina > Dicyrtomina minuta. Next base: position 69,797,170 of record OX461808.1, on the reverse strand, counting down.
AAATATTGTGAACGCAAACAGCATTGAGTCTGACCGTTAATCTCTGTTCAATAATTTGTATCACAAGAAATGTTAAAAGTAACGTCAAGTTCTACTGCGCATATACAAAAAGCTCAATCCTAATTGCGACGATAATAGATTATTCTTTCGATCAACATTTTCTGTATTCGTTACTGCGATTTGCCGCCGGGGAAAGGTAGGCATATGTAGATTAATGCGATTACCCAGCCATCCACTGCCAAAGCAACCCGAATTAATTTTAAAGTTAAGCTGCTACTATCGCAGCAAGAGTAAACAACTTACCACCATTTTCATCTTCCGCTGTCCTAGCATTTATAGCACGTCGCTCTTGTAAAGCTCTACTAGGAATCAGACCAGCCCTCATGGAGCGATCGCCCTCGCGCCGAGCTTGCCACCTAAAATAAAGAAAAGAAATATAAGCATCGTTTAAACCCTAAAGTTTATGCCTATTAAACCTTTTTTAAACCTATTTCTTCGTGCAACGGGAATACGGAAACTCAATTTTTGTAAACCTTGACTTATTCCTACCTATCTACATAATTTAGCAACCTTTGGCAATTCTCAACGGAATTTGACATGCGATATACTATTTTGAAGCTCTTAAAAAATAAAAAATATGAAATTCGTTGAAACTTCAGAATTATTTAATTTACTATTTGTTTTAACTATAATTAACTTTAAATGTGCAATTTAAAATTGAAGCTTTGGTAATTTGCGCGTCAATCGCAATATATATTGTTCTCCTCATTCCCGTCATTTTGACATATCGCTTCTCTATATTTGAAGAGAGTGATCGGTCGAAATTTGACATTTTAGGTTTGGCGGGAAGTTCAAATTTTCAATATTCCCTCATTTCTACATATCTACATAATTTATCTCAGTTTTCCATTTCTCAATGACATTTGACATGCAATATATGATTTTGAAGCTCTTAAAAACAAAAAAAATTTTTTAAATTGTAATTTATTACATTTAATTTTTAAAAATTATTATTAACTTTAAATTTGCAATTTTTTAATACCGATTTTAGCATTTGCTAGTAATACCCCATATTACTGTTAAGGCTGCTATGAAACAAGGGCTTTAGCCCTTGTTTTCTTACATAATTCAAGAACTTTGTCCACGTTGCACCGGTATACGGGCATATTCCCCCACCCGGCCATACATTTTCGGGTTTTAATTATTTACATGAGAACCACGTGACCCCTGGGGGTCAATCAAATTCAAATCATACTAACTAGTGGGTTGTCATCTAACAATACATATTTCGACGGAAAATTCCTTAGAATGAAGTAAGCCCCATAAACTGGGGTGAGTTCAAAATTTTGAGCCACACTGTATAACACCGAACATTTATCAACAGGTCTTAATTTGCTTTTACTAAATTAATTAAATAAACCTACTAATTATTGTATGTATATTAATACGCATGTAGTAGTAATGCATCTTTCACTGTCATTCAATTACGTACAACAAATGCAGTTAATGCTGTCAGGGGGAATTTGCCAACACCTTTACTTTCCCATCCACAAGCGTCCAAAGTCTTCTTGCGACATGCATTTGTAACATATGAGATGAGCTCGGATAGCGCGATGGTCCCGATCTAACTTGAATGTACCTGTTGCGGAAGGCTTACGACCCGGCCGTGCCGTTCGCTACGAGGCCCCCGAGCCGTTACTGGACCTCACTGCTCTCAACCTGCATCTTGCTAAGCGGGTCTGTCCTCCTCTGAGCGGGCTCCAGCCCTCTTCGAGTGGAACCAGGTAAGTCGTTGTCCTCTTGATGACGGGTCTTGCCTAAGTATGTTGAGTGGCGGCGTATTAAGGACAGTATACTGGTGACAGCATTGCCCTAACGGACTCTGACACTAACTATCTTGGGACCAGATTAGAGATGCAGGATTTCCAAAATCTTAAATCAGGACGTTTTTCCTTCAGACACTCCTCCCCCCACACTCTCCGTAATATTACGTCACACATGATCATGATACTGTATTTTAGCGAAGAAACTATATTAAAATTGGGTGCTACTTACCTACATTCAAAAAATACTTGTTAAGTCAATCATGACTTTTTTTTAAATGTTTCGTATTCGTACATTTTTGAGGATTTAGCAGATTCAAGTAACTTATTATTTAAAAACGGATTGTATGCCCCTAAACATTTCATGGTCTGAAAAGTAATTATTTGTAATTTAGACTCGACATTTTATATGCGTTAAAATTGCATGTGTTTACACGTATTTTGTTTTCATTTACTTCCATGAGTTTTGACATGGGTCCAGTTAACTGTTAATTGTGAAGAAATGGTCTGTCCGACTAAAGTAAAAAAAAAACAATACAGACCTGCCTGATCGCATTTCTGGTCGTTTGAAGGTTGTTTAAAGTTACTGGGTTCAAAACTGTGACTTGTAGTGTACGCTCAACAGACGGACGGACAGACGGACGGATATCACCATTTTATACGATGCTTAAGCTCAGCATCTAAACAGCATTCTTTTTACACCAATGTTGATACTGTAAACTAGGACTGTTATAATTACTAATTAAACACTAGGTTTCAGTATTAGCAGTTAACAACATACTAGTGACTATTGCATCTAGCATAATAACTCCTTTTGTTGATGTCACTACTAAATTGTAATTATGTAAAGAAGTAAACTGTTTACTGTGTACTACTTGTAAACTGTGTTACATTAAGCTTGTATGTAAGTTCATTTGTTATGCAGAGCTTTTGTGGAGACTATGTAAAGTATGCGTGGAGTGGAGCTCCATCAAATGTATGCATGCATCTAATAGCCATTGCGCACTGTGCACCTACGGAGGTGACTTTCGTAGGTTACACAGGTAGGTAAACCACTACGCACTAATAACGCTTGTAGGTAACTTACGTAGAAGCGTTCAGTCTCGCTCTGAACTCCGAGGAAGGCGGATGTGTCCGTCTCTGTGTCCTCGTGAGCAAATTTCAGAAAGTCTTTTTTCCATTTTGGTTTTTGACTTGAACATACCGTTCGTGAGTCTACCTAGCAGTTGTGGGTTTAGCGTGTCAGGGCTGTGTCGTTGAGGTTTCTTATCTTCACCTTGGACAACTTTGATATTTGAGATAGCGTATATCTACATATCAAAGCTGTTTTAACATATAGTTGGAACTTACAAGTAGGAAGATTATGTAACTTCGGTAAAGAGGCAGTGTGGTGGAGTACACATTGCTGCTTTACTGAAGTTATTTAAGAGTAATCGCGATCTTCCCAGGCACGTTGACCCCAGCTAATAGCACTATCAGCAACTGCTGGAACATCTCTGGTATTTTGTGAATAGGTTTGATTAGTCTCGCTTAATTACATGCAAGTTGGACTACGTGCTGGTATTTCGGGAATTTGTATAAATTCCACCATTGGCTTCGGCCTTTGATAAATACCAGTGCTATGCTCTGATCGAATTGTCAATTCTGAGCAACTCATAGGCATAGTCATAGTCACTAAATAGTTATACGCTTAGAGGTGTAATTGAAAGTTTAGTGCGAAAGTTTCTCGTTCTTGCTCACGCATACTTTATAACGAGTAAACATAGCAACTTTCATAAATAAAGACATAAGTCATCGTAAAAAGGATCGTTCTGCAATGGGCCTACTATTGGCCTGAGCGGCATTTCAGTAACTTTATGTTGCTGAATCTCCTTCAAATACAATACAATACAATACGTAGAAGCGACAGCACGGACTAGCTCACCTAACTTAAAAAGCTGTGCCGTGATTGGTCAAACCAATTCGCGGTTTCGGTTTTGCTCTGAGCCAATGAGCAACGCAGCCCAAGGATAAAAACATCCTTGATTTTAGGGAGGGAAAAAAGAAATGTGTGGTGACGGCAGGACCTTTAGGTACGTTAGCCATTGCGCACTGTGCACCTACGGAGGTGACTTTCGTAAAAAACCTAGCTAGGTGCAGTGCGGAGAGCTTCTCCTGAGTTCTCCTAAGCCTAAGTAGGCGTGGTTTACCCTAACTTTTTACCTCCGTAGATCGCGTTAGGCGAGACCTAAATAGTTACGTAGGTAGGTAGCTTGTGCAGTGCGGGTGCTAAGCAAGCCTGGGCTGTGTAAACAGTTCACTCTATTATCTTGTACATATACAAACTCTATGAGTATGTGTTACGTTGTGACGTAGAAAGCTTTGCCGCGACCACATAAATTTACTGTCTATTTTACAACCGTCTTGACCTATTTTAGTTATACTGTATTTGTAAAGAACTTACCGTCTACAACAAAACACTACATTGTGCCTTAGGCTAATCTACACTTCCTGCACCATCTCCTCCCCCCAAACGTATCCAGCCTCCCTCCCCACCACCCCCAACATTTGACGCAGCGATAGAGGAGGAGGAGACACCGTTGGATATAGTTACGACAGTTTTCTCGGTTTCCTACAGTCACGCATGGTAGAGGAGCGACCGGTCCGTAGCTGCGTCTTCAACATGTTATACCTATACTTCCACTAAATATTATGTACTTCACCTATTATTATTATTTACCAGGGGTTCAGCCTCTTACAAGACTGACGCCGCCGAGGCCTTATTTATAATGACCTATCGCAGACTCCCCCTTAAAAAAAACACCTTATTCCGAGTCAGTGTGTGAGCCTGCCCGTGGCAAGTGCAAACGCCACGAGCTGACCCACAGATGCCTGACCCAACATTTCCAACGAGATAACGCAACCACCAAGATAGAGGTTTCTCACTAATACAAAGGCTGGGCATGTTGTCATGAAGTGAATCGGGGTATCATCCTCCTCCCAACAGTGCAAGCACAGCGGAGAGTCCAATACTCCTATCCTCCAGCCATGACTGCCCCAAGCCCCATGCCCGGTAACAAGCCCAATCAACCACCTTAATTGATCTCTAGGATATCGTACCAGTGACGTATTACAGTACAACGGTGCCGATATCCAGAGCTTGGCCATCCTACAACTGCTCAAGCCAGTCCAGTGTCTCTCATGCTCACGCCTTGCCCATCCCGCAATAGCGCAATGGACAGCGGAGATTGGGACTGGTAGTATTGGCCTTGGGCCAAACTGCTTGACGCAACTACCATCATGCGAAGCCTTCGCCAGCCTATCCGCCTCTTCATTACCCCTGAACCCCGAGTGAGCAGGGACCCAAACCAATTCAACCTCGCAACCCCTATCAGCGAGTCTATTAAGGTACGAGTGGCAGTCCCCTACAACACTCGAGGCAGTGTAAGGCCTAGATAGGGCACGCAAAGAGCTCTGACTATCACTGAAAACCCTAACCGGGAGATCCCGGCGTTCATTCTCCAGCAGCCAATGAGCTGCCAGAGAAATGCCAAAGATCTCACACTGGAAAACAGAGGCATCAGCTCCTAAATACACGGACATAGCCAGAAGGGTAGTGATTACCCCCTGACTCCTGTCCTCAATAAAGACCCCACAGCCAGCATTGTCACCTTCACGTGAGCCGTCTGTGTAACACACAACACCCCCTCCACCAAGGGATAAATCCCTCACCCAATCAGCCCGTGACCCAAGTTCCACAGTGAACCTGCGATACTCCAGGTTCTTATATGTCCAGTCCACTGGCATCCTGAGAATTGGGTCACATAAGCCCCATCTTTCGCAGATCACAGTGTGACTACCAGAACCCCCAAACATAGGATTGACCGTCCACAATCCTCTGGTTTTCAGCCTATGAAATGATCTAACGGCAACCGCTCTAAGACAGATGTCCAGAGGAATTAGCCCGATAAGACACTCCATGGCCGCTCTCGGCGTTGAGCGAAGGCCACCAGTAATCATAAGACGCGCCTGGTGCTGAACAAACTTACATACGAGCTTTTCTCCAGTGCTGGTGACCAAACAACAATCCCATATTCCATCACAGGTCGAACAAGAGATGTGTATGTCCATTTCGCAACACTCGGTGAAAGCCCCCATTTCCTACCCACCATGCGTTTACACCTGGCCAAAGTAACTTGCGTTCTGCTCACAACTGAATTACAGTGTGGCTTCCACGTAAGATGCTTGTCCAGGACAACACCAAGGTAGGTAACCCTTCGCTGGATTTCCAGACGCACGCCCCTATACCGAATGGCAGAGGGACATAGTCTGGTGTTCCTCGTGAACAACACCAGCACCGTTTTCTCAGCACTCAGCCTCAGTCCAACTTCCACGCACCATTCACTGATGATATTAAGACCATCAGTTATACGGTGCGTGAGTGTACTAAGTGCCTTGCCGCACTGAAGCACCCCGGTATCATCCGCATACCCTTGCGACAGAGTAGACGACGCTTTCTGCCGTAGTCTCAGCAATAGACCATCCATCACAAGATTCCACAAGAGGGGCGATATAACCCCACCCTGTGGACATCCTCTCTCCACTTCCCGATGTCTAGAACAACCATTGACCTCAGACACAACTCGTCTGTTCCTAAGGCCAAAGTCAATCCACCTCTTCAGCAATGAGCAAACACCAAACCTATCCAGTGCATCCGTAATTGCACTGAATAAAACATTGTTGAAGGCCCCCTCAATGTCGGCAAAGGCACTTAAGACCATCTGTCCGGACTCCAAGGCCCTTTCCACGTAGGCAACTACCCTGTGAATAGCAGCATCCGTGGAAAGTCCCCGCAAGTACGCGAACTGATGATTTACCTTGAGCTTGCTCTCTAGCTCAGGTGTTCTGAGGTGCCCATCAACCAGTCTTTCAAGGACCTTTAACAAAACAGGAGCTAACTGTATAGGCCTCCATGCAGAGGCCCCACAGTAGTCCCTCTTCACCGGCTTAGGTAAAAACACTACCTTAGCCACTCTCCAACAAGACGGAACAGTGCCTAGTGCCAAGCAAGCTTGATAAAGAGCAACTAACCGTCCAATAATGACCGGCAAACACCTCTGCAAAAGCACAGGCTGAATACCATCTGATCCCGCAGACGTGTATGGCTTAAAACTCCAAACGGCGGTCCGCACTTTACTCTCAGTAACAATCCCCGAGCACCCATGGGCACCCAAGGATTGCAACCCGCTACTTCACCTATATACCTTATAGAAAATAAATGCCTCGGCGAACTCCACTACGTTGGGACTGCGTGTTTTATGCGCCTTACTATTAGCATCACAAAGTAGCGAGCACAAACGATCTCATACTATCCCACTTACGAGTTATTCTGTTTTCGGCAGGGGGGCCTGGGGGGGGGGGGGGGCGCAGCCCCCCAGTAGGATTTTCTACGTACTGTCCCATAAAGCAGCGTGCATAAATGATCTCATACTATTCCACTTACGAGTTATACTGTTTTTGGCAGGGGGTTCTACGTACTACCCACCGTCTACTTTACTTGCTCCATACCATGCATTGCTTTACCCGTTGGAGCAGATCTTCTTTCCGCCCTAATCCTTGCCCTATAACCAAAGACCTTATCTTTCCCTCGGTCCTACAAGATTGCAAGTAACTACTAAATCTGCTCCAACACTATATTTCCATTATACATTGCAGCAGGTAGTGTAATACCGTAATGATTACGTTGGTGCAGAAACCGTAGATTCCCCGTCCCTTAATTATAATGAGTTATATCCTAATTCTTGTGTTGTAAACTCGCCGTCGTAGTATCAAAACTACTACACGATGTGTTAATGTTACTTAGTCATATTGACTTCTATTCTAATTAATTACCGTTGTAACTTGTGACTTTCCACTTAACCACCAGTTGCTCGCGTGTTCCTTTAAGCACTTAATTTGAATCCTGATCCTTGGTTGTAAAGTACTCCTGCTAAGTTACTTAGCTATTATTCATTTAAACTTATTATTCACAAATGTAATCCTTTGTTTTTTTTATTCTCGCATAAAAATTACTCCTTGTTTTGGTATGCATACCACTCATTAACTCTATAAAACAGACATGTTATTCTGAAGTGACTTGTTCAGTCCTCATACTGAGGTTGTCACTCTGTATTCTATTGTTGTTGACGGGATTAAACCGCTGATTGCTCAAATTTCAGCTTGCTTTATACTATTCAACTGTCTGTTGGTAGCTAAAAGTTTATTACTATGATTTGCTGGGTTTCAAACTAGCATCGTATTTTATTACATTTAACTTTTGAAAGCTTCGACATTGTTAATTTGCTATGTACTATGGTTGTAATTAATTATATTTAAAACTAAACAGTTTTTAAACTACTACTATTAAACTACTTACAAATACTCACGAAATTACTAATCAGTCTTAAACTGCATTCGGCAACATCATTTAATTACACTTAATTCATTATTGACGTTGTCTGATACGCAAGATTCTAAAATCATCTCCACTATCCATCTTTACTAACTTATTTTGCGTGTTCATCACATTTCTTATTTCCGCACAATCACAAAAACTGCAACTGTGTTGGCAGCCTTTAACATTATTTACATAATTTGGAACATTATTAAAATACTTGACTGATTTAGTCAAATGATACTTTATTTTAAAGCCCTTAAACAATGTAAAATTAGGTTTTTAATGTTTTGACTGCATACAACAGTTTTCAGAGGCTTTAGTAAAAAAACCAGGTTTTTACAAACCTTTAAAAAAGGATTGAAATATTTTGCTAAACTTGAACAGTCTGATTCTGCTATATATTGCCGTTTCTAGGATGTACCTTGTTTGTGCAAATTCCGTGAGTAATCGGTCGAAAAATCTACTTTTATATTCCAAAACGCTTTTTGCGGAAAATTCAAACTTTTCCGTTTCATACGCCGGATAAGGGGCTGTGAAATCGTGCCACTGACGTTGAGAGTGGGTTAGTTAAAAAACAATCACACCGCATATCTTTTATATCATCCTTCAGGCGGTGACGCACGGGCTGTATGCATCCAAAAATATGCTGAAGTTAGTAGGCGCCATTGTTGTGTGGCATCTTTATTAGGGCAACCAAGTTTCTCAACTTTTTTATGTTTTAAGCATAGCAAAGGTAAACTATGTGCTATATGTGGTTAACTAATATGGTTACAATGGTTAAAAGTACGCAGAGATTTAAAAATATCACGAATTTTTGTGACGGTATATATATATATATATATTACCTCCCTTCAAATAAAAAAATAATATCTTACTGCATGTGTGTATGTTTTTCTTCCTTCTAAAATTATTAAAATGTTTCTTGATGCATTTGCTTTTATTTTATAAGATATATTCAATTATGCACTTCAAAAATGATAGTTCTTTTTAAAATCGAAAACAACTATTGTAACCCCATTACCTAAACTAAAGAATAACAAATTTATTATCTACGTCATACAGACCGATATCGATTTTTTCAAAGCTACTTGAAGCAATAATATTTTTAAGGATTAGGTCGTTTGTAGAAAATAATTAACTATTCTTAGACATTCAATTTAGTTTTCGTAAAGATAGGTTCTGCTTGCATGCACTGATAGAATTATCTTATAAAATATATTCTTTGCCTAAAACAAGAAACTTAGAACCGTATAGTTTATTGATTTAACGAAAGCATTTGACACTGTTAAATATGTAAAACTAATTAAGAAAAGGAAGGCTAGTGGGCTCAGTGGTGCACGTTGCATGTCGAGATACGAGTTTTCGATGAGCGAAAAGCATATGTAGCAATACATTTTGCATGCAAGTTACTCTAATCCACGTCTTCACGTGTCTAAGTTCTGCTGTTTCTCTAGATTTGCTGAGAAAAGAGGGAAACAGAGGTATAAAGTGGGATAGACAGATTAGCCAAAAGTGGCTACATGAGCGATTATGGACATTTGTGAGCGGAGGCACGTACTCCTTTGGAGCACGTGAGCACTCCGACCAAGACGGAGTCAAATCTTAATGAGGTGGCAATAAAAGCCTCAGCTCAACTTGTGGGGCGTCGCTAGCATCTGTCCGAACATTATATATCCTCATTCCCCCAATTTGATATAGCAATGTTGAAAGGACGTCTCATAGATAGGCAGTCCCGTACTTAGGCAGGTGAAGGGTGACATAGAGTGTTAGATTGATTTACTCTGAGCACCACGGCCTTTAAACAGTGGAAATTAGTTTGATTAAAACTGAGTTTATGGAATTTTCAAGGCAAAAGTCCAGGAACGCTGTGACTTTGATTCTATGCTATGTAATAGCACGTTATTCCACAGAACCTACTGCATATTGTATTTTGATTTTGATTTTTTTGTGTGGGGAGATGCGTCAGATAGGCTTTTTTAAAAGTACCAAAGCACTATTGATTTTTTTTTAATTTATTCATTTTAAAAGATATAGTTTTATCTTAAATGCTAAACATGTTATATCGATTCCTAACAATGCACGCATTAGAAAGAAAAAGATTGATATGTATAAGTTATATTAATAATTATTAATATTTACAGTATTTAAAAGGCTTACTTACATTATTATGTCAATGACTCGAATACTTGTACATTAATCTTTTCATTATCTTGTCTGGTTTAAATCAAAAGGAAACACAGCGAACGTTTTTTCCGACATGAATATTTTATGAAAATAAATAAATGCTTCTCTTTCTATTACATCTTCTTTTAGTATTGGGCAGCTTAGGTATGAAATTTGATCCCGTTTTCTATACATGCCTGTAAAAATCTCAAGGACTTTTAGTTTGATTTAAAACAATTGATAGTTGTTTAACAATATGTGCAACACTTCCTTAGCTTAAGACTGTAAACTAATCAAAATTTTGTAATATTATTAATTTAATTCTTTGTTGTGTCTAGTAGTATTTGTTTATTTGTCTGTATGTGGAAATTAGCGCTTGTTGCTGACATATCTGACAAAAAAGCCATTACATTACATTACATTAGAAAGTTTTTTTCGTTAAAACAGTAAAGGCTGTTTCAGTAATTTTAACTAATCATTTGTATATAACACTTCCTCCGTCGGAGTTCCGTCATTTTTGAGCACTCCATTTTTGTCAATAAATTTGAACCTGAAGAAGTACGATTTCATTTGTGGACAACTAAGGGATAATTTACGTGACATCATTTATGGACAACCTATAAGCTTAATGCTAAATTACTGACAAGTGGGTGAGTAGGTAGTAACTATTAATTTACGTGACACTATTTATGAGCAATCCTAAAGCCATGATGACGTAGGTGAGTACGTCCTAGAGAATAATTTACGTGACATCATTCATGGGCAATCATAAAACTGCGATGACGCGTAGGTGCGTGGGCTTAAACGAAAAATTTATGCATTATCATTTATGGACAATTTCCAAACTGAATGCTAAACCGATGAAAGATGGGTGAAAGTGTGCTAAAGGATAATTTGCCTGACACCATGTATAGACAATTCCAAAGTTGAATGCAAAAGCTGAATGCTAGCTTAGATACGAGTAACATCCCATGCTAATGGTATCCGTTTACTTATTAGTTGAATGAATGACAGAAAGATTATAAAAATACTTATATTATTATACTGTGTCCTTGCATACTTCAACCTATACACAAGTTAGAGTGCCGAACTCTGGTTTGGTGTGTCCAGGCTTGAGGGGAAGATGTGATAAGGTATCTTGAGCTATCGAATTTTCAAGTCCGTAGGTCGAACGTCTTTATTTGCATCCCCTCTCAAGTCTCACTCCGCTTGGAAACAGAGATAGGGAAAGAGGTATCCATTGAGAATTGAGGGCAGTCATTGAACTCATTAGTTTACTTCTTTCCATTAGGCTATCCTTGAACTCCAAGGTAGCGGTAGTTGTGAGAAGAGGCAGATAGGGAAAATTAATCTCTGGGCTTTATAGTCAGGGGGATCGTAGTGCCTTTCACAGAATTCCTTTCGACTTGGACATTATCCAAATGCTTTTGGAATTTCCACCGCTTTGCATGATCTGTCGGTTGAGTAAGGAGTTCCTAGAAACATACTTCAACTTCAGCCGATCCTGTGCTAGGCAGATCAGTCATCGCAACTGAAGTTTTCTGGCATAGTGGACTCAGTTGTTATATTTTAATTTCTTTCTGGACTAGCCAGTCGAGGAATCTCACAGTACAGGGTTAGCAACTAGTTCAATAGGAATGTCCAACGTCTGCTCAAGGATAGCTTACGCAATCCACTTATTAGGTATTTCCAAGGTACAAATTCCTTATATTAATTATTCTTAGATGGGACAGAAATGAATCAGTAATAGTCTGGGCTTTGAAATGACTGATAACCGAGACTGCTATAAGTTTCCAATTAATAGCAGATTCGATTATGAAGTTCTTCCAACAAGCTTAATCTGCATTATTTTTCTACTTACTTAGGTCTCTGACAGTAGATGGGGGTGCTAAGCATATTATTAAATAAATTATTTACTATAATTGGTGTCGTATTTTTAAATGCACTGATGTAAGGATGAGTTTGCACTAATATTTATTTGAGTTTGAGTTTGAGTGGACTTTATTTCAGTGTCAGTTCATTCAATACAATTGTACTGCTTTCCAATAAAGGACACTATAATAATTACACTTAATTAAATTAAAGTTACTATAATTACAATATTCCATTACGTATTTAAATACGTAGACAATATCTATATTGGTAATACAAAAGTTTGTCACTAAATTATGTCTCAACTAAGTCAGGAAAAATGTTTGTTTGCCGTAATACACAGATAATAACTAAAGAATAGTTAATTCTCCTGCGATTAGTTGTTAGGCAAGAATAAAATCCGTCCGCACGACGGGGCGAGTTACTTGTATATTTATGAAGGGCTTCCTAATTTTATTCTTAAATCTAGAACATCCAAACATGAGCATATTGGAAAGATTTGATGCTGCAGACGCTGCAGTTCAATAGCACATTTAAATCCTAACAACATAATATTATTTTTAAAGTTACACTTCATACATTTAACTAATATTATCATAAACATGCATCATTATCATATATCACATATTATAACAGTAACTTGGGCAGCCGTAGCTTAGTGGTCAGATATGACGGCCTAAATACCTCTCGCAGTGGGCTCCTCGGAGGGGCGAGAGAAACACGCTGTCGCGCCGCTTTTCTGGCATATTCGTATGTTTAGTATATGGCTGTGGGAGGAAATTGGATGGTGCGGTGTGAGTGGAGATAGCTATAAGATACGTTAAGTTCTACAGTCAACAGTGGAGATACGCAGTCGGTAGTGCACTGACGAGAGGCGTAGCCATTGCGATTAAATGTCTAAAATTCTCCATTGATCGAGTTTCTGACAGCTATGTATACTACTGCCTTAGAATAGCAAGATTCAATACTCACATTGTTCCTGTCCTCGGAACTCTCAATGGTCTGTGCTGGCTACAGGTATGTCAGGAAGATGGTATAGTTAATAGGGGAATAGAACAGTGAGAAGTTTGTTATTATGTACGTGACAAAGATATGGTAATTTCCTTATCGCTTCTTACTCCTGCTTAGCAAAATTATGTGTGGCTGTGAAGCCCGAAACAAATATCTCGTCACAAGCTTAATGTATATTCTAATTCTAGTACATGTTAATTAAGTAAAAATGATGTGGAGTAATGTAGCAGATACTATATTTGCTAACAGTGCTTCGAATAGTAAAACTGTGTGAGACATAGCCGATAGGTTCGAGAGCTCAATACACATACATTCGCGTACATATTATAACAGTATTTGTTAGCAGACTCTAATTTTGTTCAAGTGCAGCGTGATATTACGACAGTTTTTGAAGCCTTCGAAAAAAACGGGGTTTTCTTAATAAAAAGTGTTGTACGGAAGTGGAAAAAGAAAACGGATTTTTCTTTTTTCGAGGACTTCAAAAAAGGAATATCGTTCATCAAAATATGTATACCTATATATAGTGACCCTTATTATCTGTTTCAACAAACGTCGCAAAATATTATACAGCACTTATTCGCCCATTGAAAAAAAAACAAATGGACTAATTTGTGACTTAACTAATTTAGGCCAAGTGGTAGTCAATGCGAACTTTTAGTACTTGATCACAAGCAGACAACTGTTTTAAGAGGAATAGCTGCAAGAAGCTCGAAGTTAAAAATACAACACCTATATTAAAAAAAAATGAAATTGTACTTACCAGTATATATCGTCCTGGCTAACAACGTGAAGAACGTCCCCTTTGAAAAAGTCTAAACCAGCATCTTTGCATGGAATGTGCGGATCTCCTGTAGACTCGAAATTAAACAAGCAACGAACACGAACTTTACTTTCTCTCTGAAATAAAACAAATACGTAAGTATTAAACATATGCAAATCTTAATGTATCTAAACAACATTTTAATAATAAATAAAAGAAATAGGAATTTTGTTAACTGAAAAGTTCACTATTAATTACGTCATTACTATATTTTGAAAGACTATACTATGGTAATTGAATGAAAAATAATAAATTTTGCATGTAGAGATTCTAGCACTTCGTTGGTTTCTGTGCAGACCAGTAAATTCGAAGTGAATTTATTCATAACTAGGAAGTAATCGATATTTAAATAGTATGTTAAGATCGGTTTGAGCAGAAGTAACACGTATATTTTTGTAAGTCATTAGAAGCAATTAATAACCATACTTCCAGCAAATTCTGCTGGTAAGCAAAATTTCGCTGTAAAATCCGGAGATAAGGGACGCCGTGGGACCAAAGGGCGCAGATTCCACAACCCACATTTTTGGTTTTGAATTGCGCGGGTAAAAATGGTGTAAATTGTGCTAAATTGTGGGATTTTTGAGATTCCACAACCTAAATTGTGGTAAATATGTGGAAGTCTTATACTTCCGCAATCTAAATTGTGGAAAATTTGTGGAAGATTCGAATATTCGTGCCTAGATTGTGGAGAAGAGTGCGGGAATATTCTAAATTGTTCACAACTACTGCAACGTTCTTTTGGATTTGTATTGGGCTTTTTCACAATTATTTGCAATAAGTCATTGATATTAGCTTGTTTTATGAATAGCTTTGTTTTTCAAAACCATAAATTGTCTTTGGTGTACAATTCATAGTGAATTTACTTTTTATGTATTTCTTCAAATTATTGGCTAGTAATTGTTTTCTATCCTCCGCAAGTGCAGTTTATATATTAGTAGGGACGTCCTTAATGGTGATCCGGAACCTAGTGGTGATCGGGAACCTAATAGTGATCATAAGCCGCTGTTTAAATACTACTGCATTTAAAAATATGTAGGAGTGATTATAATATAACTACTCCTACATACTACATACTTTCTATATAGACTTTTAATTTTATTATCAGTCCATATAGAACGTTGAGATTATAAGCTATAACAATATTCGCGAGACAGATGTTTTAAAGCAGCAGCATTTGGACAGAGGTTATTGATTACCATTTGGGCAACCCTACTACATAAATTATCAGTGTATTGCTAGTTAACAGTGTATAGATTTACCGTTTAAAATTTTGAGCAGCACGGATTTAACCGCAATTAGGCATACTAAAGTCCTTTACATTCGACTTCAAACCGGTCAAGCATTTAATTTTAGTTTAATTGTTTGTAATAGGCAGTAATTAGTGAACAGTAGTGCGTCTCAGTTGTCTAAGTACTATCCGTACATGAGAATTTGCATTATTTAATCAACTTAGATGCCCTTGAAAGTCCTATAGCGAGAGGCAAATTTTGAATTTTTGTGGCAAATTGTGGGAAAATTTTAATTTTGAGAAAAAATGTAGAAAAATTGTGACATTTTCAAGATTTTTTAGAAATTTAGGGAAAATTTGTGGCATTTTGGAAGATTTTTTTAAGAATTGGGGAAATTTTGTGAGGAAAACAGCTGCATTTTTTGTGGGTAAGGCGTGGAACGCAAACAATTTCTATATAAAATGTGGGAAATTCTAAATTGTGGGAACTGCGCCCTTTGCGTGGGACCGATCTTTTTTGTCCCGTTTAGCCTATTTCCCGTTTAACAATGTAAGGGATTTCCCTTGTAAGAGAATTGTCACGTTAAACAAATTATTTTATTTGCAGTAATAGCAATGTCAAAATTAATATATTTGCAGCAGGATTTAGTGGTAGTTAAAATATTAAGATTCTTTAAAGAAGCTTTTGTTTTCTTGCGTTTTTCCCTCTTAGCCATGTGTCTATTTGGTCGCTTTCTTGCTTAATTCTACTGATTACACTTGAACTAATGACTGTTTCTTTCTATTTGCCTCTAGGTCTTTAGCTTTTGCAATATTTGATATTTTTTTCAGTGTTAAAAGAGTTTCTTTTACGCTTAGCCAACATTGTTGGACAGGAACTTAGTAGGCCAACTGAATATTAAAGAAGCAGTAGCGTAACGAATAACTAAGAAAGTAATCTATAAATACGATGACCTACTTAAATTTTAGACGATGTAAATGTTGAGGTGAGATAAGAAATAAGTGCAGTCCAACATTCAAGTAGTGCTTTAGTTGTGCGGCCCGATATTTGAATTTTAATTTACAAATTTTGCTACTTTTGTTTGTAATATCCCTTATAAATGGCCAAAAATACCAAAAAAGTGGTAAAAATCAGTACCTTAAACCCGATTACCCCTTACATCGGGTCCCTTACATCCGGATAATTTTAGCATTGTAAGCATAGCCAGCCAACCAAATATTTGAAATTTGTCCCTTTAGGCGGTTTTCCCTTAAATCAGGGTCCCTTATAGGAGGATTTGACTGTAATTGCAATGTTATGTTTTATCTCCCGGTTCTTAAAATTACCAATTAACGCTTAAATATAAAAACTAAAGGTGAAGCATTGAAGCAGTGCAGTGTTGGGGTTGCAGGACGATTGTCATCCAGACAATTGCTACCCGGAAGCTACACAAAACCATACCTAGGACGTTTGCTACCCATGGCTAATTTAGACATAAAATGCATGGACAATATTTATGAGTGTACCGTGATAACATGGCATCGTTAAAATAGTGTATTAATGTACTTCCATTGCAGCCCTAACTGAGCTACTAAAAATATGCACTGATTATACTGAAGGGCATGAGCTCCAATTCAACCCATCGAAAACAGAATTACAAGCCTTTTTACCCAAGTGGATGAATGCTTTGAAGGTAAAAATTAACGTATCTTTGAATAACCAAAATATATCTGCCTGCCGGTCAGTTAAATATCTGGGATATATTATTGCTCACGCCAAGAAGCAGGGCGCCGATGTACTCTGTGATAGTGAAGAAATCAAGAAACGGATCCGTGAAATATACACTCGGGCCAACATGATCAAAGCCAAATTCAAAAACTGCAGCTTATCGGTGAGGCGATATCTCCACATTACATATCTCTCCACCATATATTGCTCTAGCCTTTGGCTACTTAAGAAATCGGAGCATTCACAAATTCGAGTTGCATACAATGATTCTTGCAGGATAGTCTGTAACTATTCCAGGAAGAACAGTGCTAGTGAAATGTTTGTGTTCAACTGCATAAATGACTTTAGTGCTGTACTTCGAAAATCTGCATATTCATTGTTGAATCGTAATAACCTATCTACAAATGAAATAATCCAGCACATTGTTAATACAGGATGCCACAATAAATCGAAACTTGCGGAAACCTGGAAAGAACTCCTCCATCTCCCTAAGAGCTCACCTGAACAACAACAAACAATTATATAATCTGAATTATTTAAATAAGCTGACAAAATTATTAATTTGGTCTACTTGCTCATGAATATACACATAACTAATTGGCTCACTGGCCACCATTGATTGACTGTATAAGTACAAATGTTACAAATCTCTTTGTTTTTTCATTTATTAATATATTTTTTACCCTAGATGTAAGAGTAGATTACAAATTCTGTAACTATGTGGACCTAGAGTCTTTGAGATCAATAAAATAATAATAATAATAATAATAATAATGCTATTATTGTTAATGATAGAAGCTTATAGCAACTGGATAGGTGATCCCCAAAGGGTAATTCATTTATAGCTTACCCCTAAGCCGTTTACCTATTGTTAGTGTGATGACAGGTTGGTGGGTTGGTCTTTAAAGATAATTTACTTGACATCATTTGTGGCAAACCCCTAAGTCGTTTACAAAATGGTAATGTGATTTCTGGTGGGTAGGTTGGTTGTAAAGGATAATTTACGTGGCATCATTTATGCTCAACCCTGGAAGCCTTCGAAAATTATACTATCATTTCAGTAGGTAAGGTAGATTTGAAAATTGTCTATTTGCATTATGTTTAACATTAGTGGGAAGCAGTGGGTAAGTCAGAAAATGGATCAAATGTGATGAATTTTTTAACGCTTCCCAGCATTCTGTTTCGTGTGTTACTTAAATACACGGCATGCCAACAGAATGGAACCTATACGTAAGGCGCACGTACCTACCTACCTAGGTTTAGAGGAAAGTATGTGTATAATTATGTCTTGGATATTTCATACCGTACACCCGTTTTTGTCAGCAATATTTCTATCGCTCAAAACGTTGGTCCATTTAACAGTTAAGTGTGGAAAATTGGTCAGCTTTATCACCTCCAAAAATAATTGGGTACTTTTCCCACGCATTTTTTGTCGTTTAAAAGGTGTTTAAATAAAATTGGTTTAAAACTGACCTGTGGAGCATGCCCAACAAACAGAAACAACATCGACGGACAGGCAGTCAGACGGACATGACCATTTCAATAGATGGTTACGCTTAGTATCTAAAAACAATATAGACCTGCCCAGTCGCATTTGTGGTCGCGTGAAAGTTGTTTGAAGAAAATCGGTTAAAATCTGTGTCCTGTAAGTGGATTTGAAAATTTCTGCTTAGCGCTACGATTAACTACATCCCCCTCTTCCTCTATGACATTTTCTTCGTGTCTGACGTAACAGACCACTGTAGCGAAGATTAGTAGCGACTGTAGCGGGTTTGTACATATAATATTAGATACACTTGCATTCGCCAGCAGAATTTAAAAAATACGTATGCACATAAATATTTTGCGTTAAAATTGCATGTGTTTACACGTATTTTGTTTTCATTCACTTCCATGTGTTTTGACATGGGTCCATTTAACTGTTAATTGTGAAGAAATGGTTAGTCCGAGCAAAGTTACAAAACAATACACACCTGCCTGCTCGCATTTTGGGTCGTTTAAAAGTGGTTTTAGGTAAATCGGTTCAAAACTTTGACCTGTAGTGTCAGACATACAGACAGACGTGCACCATTTCAATAGATGCTTAAGTTTAGAATCTAAAAAGCGTGGGCAAAAGGAGCATCAATAATCGTGTTACACCATTTTAAATCTAATGGTTTTGTAGTTACAATTCAAAGTAGATATTTCGAATTATCGGCAAAGTTAAAGCTATCGGTAGTGACATACTAATTACTAAATACAAACTTGATGTCATGTGAGGGCTGAATTTTGGGTGGCTGCGAATTTTTTATTCAAGCGGCGTTAAGAATTACGTTTTATAAAAGCAATTGAATTTTAAACCTTAAAACTAGTAGCAAGTACACCACATTGCTTGGTTTAAGAAATAATTACTATCGAGAACTGAGCTGCACATATTTATTATATATGCATTGAAAAGGGCAAGGTACAAATTACGACCCAGATCCGTATACTAATACAAGAAATGCGGTAAAATGTATACAGTCGAATCTCGATATACATAGACTAGGGACCGGGTGATACTGACCGGTTTAAAGTTGGGCCATTATACAGATACATGACGATGGTATGTATGTATGTATGTATGTATGTGGTATTGTACTCTCAGGCGTACGTACAAAAAGTAAAAATCCTGCGCTTTGCACCGGATTTAACGACCGTGGGCCCGAAGTAGATGCTGAGCTCGTAGCGAATATTGACTCCAACAAATGCATAGGACCTTATTTCAGCAACGCTAAAAGATGAACCATGGAGCACCGGCATTTCATCAAAACAGCAAAGGCTATTGCTGATGTTAAATCAATTCTATTCATAAAGTTTTTCCTCTCAGAACTTCAATTATTAAATGAAATTAGTTTAATAGTGCGACCTGTAGCGTGCTATCTATGGAAAGAAAGACAGACAGAAGTGAGGATATAAAAAGAATACGTGAAAATTTTGTTGACATCATTTACGGACAACCCTAGAGTCCAAGTGATGTAATAAACGTGGGGCAGTAATATATGTGATAATTTGATTGAAATTATTTAAAGACCCCCTCCTGAGCTAAAGTGATAGCATAGGAGTTAGGATATAATAAATGAGTGACGATTGACGATTGTGTTGGCATCATTTATGGACCACCCCGGAGTTAAAGTGATAGCATGGCAGTGGGTATTGGTGATATAATAAATAAGTGCAATTTAGTTGACATCGTTTATGGGCCACCCCGGAGTCAAAGCGATGCCATTGGAATGGGAATATGATAAATAAGTGATAATTTTGTTGACATCATTTATTGACCAACGCCGAGTTAAACTTAAGACATAGGAGTGGGAGGCAGTGAAAGAGTAATGGTTTGGTTGACGTTGTTCATGGATCACCTGAGTTAAAATAATGACATGGGAGTGGGGCGGCACCAAATAGGTGATAATTTTGTTGATATTTTTTATTGACCTGCCATAATTTAAAATGATGAGATGGGTGTGGGAGGTACTACAATAGTGATAGCTTAGTTGACGCCATTTACGGACCACCCATAATGTAATTTTGAGGGTTATTTGCTAAGTGTGTTTATATAGCTGGTCCTTTTCCTGTAATAAATGATGTAATCGGTAGTGCTGGTGGGAATAGCCAGGTATTGATGGCACCCTATGGTAAAAGTTGCCGTTTTTGTATGGTTAAAGTTTTGAGTTTGGAGTAGGGCAGTCGACAAATAATATAACTTGAGACATTGTGTACGGACCATCCCTAATTATCTACCGAAAACTATACACCACTGTGGGAGATTTGCTATTTGTATAAATTTGATCAATTCAAAAATGAGACTTATAGCGTGCTGCTTACGGACGGACGGACAGACAGACAGATTCAATAGATGCTTGATGCTTGCTCAGCATGTAAAAACTTCCTCCACCTTTTCTAATTTCTACTGGGTTTGTGCGTTCTAATGTAAAATTTACGTCACATCATTCATGCCCCGCCCCAAAGCCGTATAAGTAATGTGGGGGATTACAGGTGGGTGGGCGGTTTAAAGACAAATTTGCGTGATATTATATATGCCCAACCCAAAGCCTTTTACCTATTGTTAATGGGATGACACTTGGGTGGGTGGAGTCTAAAAATTAATTTACATGTGATGGTATATGCTGAACTGTGGTTTTTGGACGATTTCAAATAAGAAGCCCACAAAAATGATGTCATCATTTGATTAGGTGCGTCAATATGAAAATGCTCCATTCGCATTATGTTTAACACTAGTGGAAAGAAATGGGTAAGTCAGAAAATTGAACAATTGTAATGACATCATTTGTGAACACTCCGCAGCACTCAATTTCGTATTTTATTTATGTACACTTTATGTTAAGAGTGTAGAATGTACAGTGAACGTACGGCGCACGTACCTACCTACTGTCAAACACCCCTAAAGTCGGGTATGCAATGCCAGGAATAAGATGCACAATAGTGTAGAATAGGATGCTGATAATATTTATTCGGAGTGAATCACAGAACACCCCTTCCAATTCAACAACCCAAGACATAATAAATTATGGAATCGGAATTACTCCAATTCCAACCACCACCATGGCATAGCCAGTACTATTTATTATAATGTAATAATAATACTATTAATAATAATAATAACGGACGACGGATGACACAGCGAAACCATGGGAATACGACACTACCTAGGTAGGTTCAGAAGCAACTATGTACATGCTTTGATAATCATAACCGGTAACCTTTTTTCTCAGAATTTATTTTTATAGCTCAAAAATTGGTCCATTTAACCGTTAATTGTGAAAAACTGTTCAGTGCGATCACATCCAAATCTAAAAGAGTACTTTTCCCTCGCATTTGTAGTCGTTTGAAAGTTTTTTGAAAAAAATCGGTTTAAAACTGTGACCTGTGGAGCATGACCAACAGAAAGATATTACATCGACGGAAAGACAGTGTTAAAATATAGACATTATATCCTATATGCATTTGGATAGGAGATATAGATGTAATTAACTATACATATAAGGATATGTTAATCATTATAGATTTTATGTATCCGTATATATTGCTAGTATTTAATCATGAGAGTTAATACGTAAGCATACTGTAGATGTGGAAATTGCACATTCTACATATTATTGGTAAATCCCGTCCATGGTAAGGAGGGATGATTTCATTATAATCTAAATTCTATAATGTAATATTTATATTAATCAGCAGGATTGTCCTTCCTTCTACAGAAGCAATCCGTACCATTTAGAATCATTTCTATCTAAAAGCAAATAGTTCTATCTACATTAACATGGAGTAGAATATTTGGATAATTATTGTAAACTCTAAGGAGTTGATCTAAAAAGCCTTTCCTATTTGAAAGCATTGTGCATTGTTTATGCTGACACTAGGGATCCTTTATCCGACCGTCAGATTGTCACTCAGCCATTAAGTTTTATGACTTTATTGGTGAGCAGAAACCATCCGTAGTTTCACAATACAGGATGGACATTCTATAAGGTTATTTCGTATGTGCTGTGACACATACTCATATTATTTGACCGTATCATGCCCACAGTTCGTGGAGGAAATTACATGTATAAACATTGGTATACCTAAATTACACTCACCGAGTTTTACTCAACGCAAAAGACTGAACTAATAAACTAATTGGAACTTGAAAGCCGAAGCGATAGCATCTTACTTTATTTCGCTATTCCTTTGGAATATTTTACTTTTCATTTCAATTCAACTCATACTTTAATTAATCCTGATAATAAAGTTATTACGTTATCAGCACGGCTGAGACAAGTGGTCACCATTGACCCCACTTAGGTCACAAAAAGTCGTAAAAACGGATAAAATCTTTTAACAAAAGCCGCTGGCCAGCGCACCCGAAAAGATTCTCCGTAATTTCAAAAGTAGTCGAAAATCCCAGAGCTTCCTACTTAATTCGTGCTAACTGTTAAATCCCTTTGGAAAAGTTGAGCACAGCCGCAATAATTCTGTTTATCCTGAGGAAAAGAATATTGTGAAGAGTCTGTTTAATCCGTTGAGAAAAGACTTTAATATCCTATTTAATCCGTTTGGACAAGGATAAAATTACAGATCTATTTAATCCGTTTGGAAAAGATCTCATCAGTTGCAGTGAGCTAACGACACTACCATATTTAATTAAACCAATAGAACCGCCTAACAAGCGGATCTGGAGGAGGTTAAATAGGTAAACTTGAGGAAATAAGCTGTCATTTATCCCCTAAAAAGGATTTACTGACAGTGGAAATATCCGAGGAGAAGAGTAGCTCAGAAGAGGATTAAGAGGATCAAAATTGAAAATTCGGAATTCAAGAAAAGAATAGAATATACCTTCTGAACGCTACGTACTCCGTGAGGGCGCACTACAAGCCACTCGTCATTGCAGAGTGCATTAATTGAAATTTATTAGCCCTCGACCCGAGATTCAATAATCCGGGTACTACATTCATCTCGCCAGGATAGATCAAGTCACCTGGGGGAATTTGAAACAAAACCTTCAACCTTTAAAGTCATAAGGACGGTAGTGCTACCTCCTTCAAAATTTTTAAAATGAACCATCTTAGTCTAGGATCGATTTTTGGAAGACATAAAGCATGGGAACATCGGCCACCCTTCAATATAAAGCCATATGAAAGGAACGAATTTAAATGGCTGAATTTTGACAATAAGGTAGGACAACTCGTGTATGAGTGGAAAAGTCCGAAACCGTACGATCTCCTGGCAGGGGCGAATCAACATTTCGCACACCAGTACAAGAAGCTGCAACAGCATTACACGGATGTATTTTCCATCATAGAAAGACAATATCAGGAGCTACAAGAATCTGTGAGCCCACCTGATCCCGTGAGTATTGACAAGAATCTCACGAAAGAAATCCCACAATTTTCCAATACTGGAAATTTTAAAAAATGGGAACATGAAATCATGAAGCTTCTTTCATGCAACGAATGCTGGGAAGTCATGGAAGGATCGTGGCCGAAACCACAGAAATACCCGTATACCGGAGTAATTACCGAAGCCCTTTACAAGGCCTGGATCGCTGCAGATCATTATATCCGAAAACTCATGCTGAAAACGTTAGATGACGTTATGGTTACGGAAGTCTCGAATTGTGAGACCTCTCATGAAATGTACAAAACCCTCAAGTCGAGGTATCAAGCCCTGAAAATCACGTCAAGACATGAATTAATTACACAGCTAGAAACGCTGAAGATGAAGGGATCTGGCTCAGAATACCTCCAGAAGTTACTGGGTATTAATGCAATCCTTCATCGAGAATATGATGGATTCCCGAACGGGAACATCATCAAGTTGACGCTACATGCTCTCAAGCAACGAGACATTTACAGCAATTTCCTGAAAGCCTGAAGTCTGCATTTGCCCCAGCACCAAACTATTGGGCGGCTAGTCACCGCATTAAGGAAATACGACTCGAAAATTGATTTAAAACTGAAAAAGGACCTCAAGCTAGAGTTTCCGAATTACAGGGCAGGAAGAGCAGTCGATCCGAGACGAACCTCGAAATCCGTACCCACAAAGCCTGAACATACTTCAGCCACCACAGCGGCCACCAGCACTGTTGAGACCGAACCGAATTCCGTGCTCAATCCAGTATCAGAGAAGGCAATACCGACCTCATCGTCATCGCTTCTCGAAGGCCTCGAAGGAGCAGGAATATTGATAATTCCGAACGCTCTCATTGATCATTTATATCAAAATTCGATGGGGATGTCACCAGTCTCTGAAAACTTGACACCCAAATTTACTAGAGGGACATTCATCCCGGGTTTCCCTGAAACAGACATGATGGATATCCAGTCCACAGCGACGAAGGATACATTCCCTACCACGGGAACGAAGCCGGACACAAGTCATAAAGTTTATATGGTCCGCACCAAGCCCTACAAAAAGGCAGAAAGAAAAGGAGTAGCTCCGCACTCTAATAAACCTGAGCCCTCAAGGGAAACCGTAAAGCCTCAGTCAACCGAAAACATGAGTGATAACTCGTCCACTCAGAAGTCATACAATTGGGAGCAACCGTCGTTGACCAACATGTATACAAACTCAATTGCAATCAAAGCCAAGCAATGGCAAAGGGAGAATAGTCACATTTTGGACGAATTGAAAATTCCCAAAGACGCAAGACTCCAACTCTCAGAATCAGTTTTCTACAAATTAGAGAAACTAAAACAGAAAAATGATGAACTCAATAAGCCCTACCTACCTAGGCCCAGTACCAGAGGCCAGTCATACTACTCCTCTGGTGCACCTACAGAACCATATACTGTAAGACCGGACGATCCAGAGTCCGAAGACTTTGAACAGGACGACACAGAGTCCGAAGATCCCAATCAGGACAACCCAGAGTCCGAAACCTCCGATCAGGATAGTCACGATCCGAAAATCGGGCTGCAACAGTTAAAGCAGAGAATAACTGACATTGAATCCATTCTCGATAATACAGAAGCCAAATTAGGAATTCTAATCCTTAAGGCACGAGCAAGACGAGATACACCCTACAAGCTCAAGTCTCATTTCCAAAACAATGAAGCATCTATGGAAGAACTGTCAGACGATGACTTATACAAAGGATTAGCTGCAAATCCGTTCTCGCCCATATTAAGCCGAGCAATGTACATGAATCACATTCTAGGATATTATCTCCTTATGGATAAGAAATCGGAATTACTTCATATACTTGAACCAGATTTCAAGGACTGGTATGCCGAGAAATGCACCAGTCACAAAGGCCATCAGCATGATGGCCCTTGACGTTCAAAGTTGTCATTACAGAAAGAAAAAGGAGTACAGAAAGTCTCCTTCACATCTCCATTGCCAAGAAAATGGAAATGTCATAGCAAATCGTACCTGGGAAACTACAGGAAATTTACACAGAAGAGAAAAGCTAAACCTTCACTCAAAGAAATACAAGAGAGATTAGGATTGACCTTAAATCCGGAGTCTCTGTGCGCCAGAATTAAGCCGCACCCCGATTCAATCGAATTGATTCGAGAAGCCCCAACAGACGCGGACCCTGACCACAGATGTAACCACAACAGTTGGTGCATCCCTATCAGAAGAGCCCTGCTCCTAGATATCTATCCAGACTTGAAAAAGGATCTAGAGAATACACAGAAGGCATTCACTGCCAAGAATTCGTCAAACCATGCATATATAGTACAATTCAAGATTCCAGAAGTTAAGCCTGCTGGTTACTGGAAGTCAAATCTCTGTACGAGACAAGAAGCTCTCAACTCATATCTGTATGATATTGATATACTACAAGAGGCAGCAACGAGAGAGAGCATCAGATACAACAATCCAGGGAAGAGGCAACTACAAAAAGCCCTTCAACTCAAGCAGGCCCAGATATTTACAATTGAAAAGCCCTTCACACAGAATGAATTTTTACGAGCTCTCCTGTCTCAACAACCTGAATTTCACTGGACATGTGACTCAGGTGCTACCGTCCATCTCTGCGGAAGAAGGGACTGGTTCCATGATTATTCGGAATTCTCAGATGGAGAAAGAACAATCACATTAGCCGACGAGAAAGAAATATCATCACCCGGCTGCGGATCGATCATAGTCTCCGC
This sequence comes from Dicyrtomina minuta, assembly GCA_949802685.1. Classification (NCBI taxonomy): domain Eukaryota; kingdom Metazoa; phylum Arthropoda; class Collembola; order Symphypleona; family Dicyrtomidae; genus Dicyrtomina; species Dicyrtomina minuta. The sequence goes on along the minus strand of OX461808.1, from coordinate 69,770,510 downwards.
CTATAATGGAGAAGATTGGGAACCTCAGGTACTCACGAATGTCTGGTTCCTACCCAAAGCAACGAATATCTTCTCAGTTAACTACGCATGCAAGAGCATGGGACTGACTTACACGGGAAACGAGAGTAGAATGATTTTCTACGAGTCCTCTTCCACTAGTGGGGGGGGGGGGGCACACAGCCATCACAACTGGTGATGCAAGCAAAAGCGCTACAGAATAGCAGCAATGAAATTGAAAGCCTGGTCATGACATTCCAGCAAATTCCCGCAATCAAGCCCATCGGCACTCAACAAGTAAGGTCAGCTCCCACTACATTAACCCAGGATCATAAGCCACCAAGGCGCAATTATCCGAAAACAAAGGAGTATGAAGCCACAACTCCGGGGACAATCAGAAGGCACGACACAAGCCGTACTGTCCACAGCAAAGAAAGCGAGACCTAACTCACTCTCGATACTTTACAAGGAAGGTTCACACAACCACAAACAGAATTATTCACGCTCCTATCACAAAAGTCGAGCATTCGCATACAAAGCCCGTCCACAGCAACGGCCAGACTTAAAGAAGGAAATTATTTCTTGGGATCTACTACCCTACAGGCAAGAGAGACAAGAATAGAGCAGGAGTCTCAATATACCCTACTGAGACTCTCAGGCTACTCAGCCCATGAATCATATTCACAGAAAGGAAGAATTAACCCTCAAGGCATTAGTTGGAACAATTTTGCCATTCATGGAAAACAGAAGGTTACACATGAACAAGCCCAAGGCGCATACAGACTATAGATAGTCAGAATCTTCTCAGCTCGAGGAGAGATTAAGGTCCAGAACAAGGATAGATCCACTTATCATAACCTTTCGAAGAAATGTATACACCTCCCAAACACTGGAGAGAAGATACCGATTCCTAAAACGTATCAAGCGGCAATTAAGCCCTCAGAAAGCCTTCAATGGAAAGAAGCAATGAATAACGAAATTCAAGCCCACATGAGAAGTGGCCATTGGACTCTATCAAAACGTCCGACTGATCATGAAGTCTTCAAATCTATTTGGACTTATGTCCACAAGGTTGAAAATGATGAATACATAGCCAAAATCAACCGAATTACCAAAGATAAGGAATACCAGCCATTGGATATTCTCACATCTACCTTAACAAGCCTGACAACGTCGAGACTCATCCTGGCAGATGTAGGGAGTCGAGGAAAATACTTAGCGACGTTCATGCTCAGCCTATTGTCGAACGAAACCCTTGCCACGGGACCAACACTATTTCTGGAGCCACCAGAAGAGTACACACACCTATACGATTTAGTCTACCGACCAGACTCAGCCTGTCAGATAATACAATTTCGAGAAAAGGCTAGAACTAGAATTCACGAGAATCTGAAAAGTTTCCAGTTTCATCAAAGCAAGTATTATACCGAGCTTTATATACAGTCATACACTGACAAGAACCAAGAAGTACACCATACGTACATTCTATTTGATGGTCAAGAAGCATTAGTCTCAGCGACTCACTTGAACAATATACATGTATTATCAAAAGAATTAAGCCGTAGCATTGGAGTGGACTGCACACTCAATCCAAAGAAATAGAGGAAGATGGACCTCTTCAGGACAGCTACTGGTTGGAAAGTCAGATTACTGAAGACTCCGGGAACCAGAAAAGTCAATACGACAACAAGCTAGATTACATCTTGAATAAATTCGGAACTATGCCTATACAAGATAGAAACCGCAGCAAGACCACCCTGTCATTTGTCGCGTACTACCATGGTTACCTGTCAATAATCACAAGAAGGAACTTGGTGTACACAGTCGAATCTCCCTGGAAGATAGACTAGAAGGTGAAGAGTTCGAGCGAAGCCTCCTGGAAGGAACTCTACCGAATAATCAAAATAAGAGAGTAACTGACTCTCCACCTGGACTGAAGACAATTCTAAGAAGCGAGTCAATATATAAAGACTCAGAAGAAAACAAGGTGAATATCACCGAACACATACCTGTCACAGGAAATACCTGGACAGAAGGGAACGAAGAGAATACTACAATCTTTAAGGACCAAGTCCGAACAGAAGACTTAGGAAGTGACCCACTGAATACTTCCGTTAGCAAGAAGGACCATGCAAGTTCAGAAATATCAAGTGATATTCGAAACTATTGGTCAGACTCATCTGAATCCGATGAGCCCACACAGAAGCAAGCAAGCGCTCTACGAGCCAGCATTGAAATCGTGTCCAGTCATAAGAACTGCACGAGAAAGCAAGTCAGGAGAAAGCACTCCGTAGACGATACTGAAGAAAGTGATTCCTACCAAAAAAAAGGAACTTGAAATGGATCTGTGACATTAAGAGACAGACTCCAAATGGCATGTATCATTTTACTTATGATATGCCTGTACATTACGATCGGAAGAGCATATGAAGACTCTAGTTCAGTGAAAGCCTACCCAAACTCCGCAATCAGGAGAAGTATCCATACATTGACATGGGTAGCCAGCAACAGGCAGACTAAGACGAAGTATGAACTACCTGGTCGTCTCACACATCTGCAAGGTGATAACTTCCTATATAAATGGAAGTCATACCTCACAATCAACTCATAAATGAGAAAGAAGGAAGTCAATCGATGTTCCCTACCAATTTACTGTCCGGTTAAAAGATTGGAGACAACGCTGCCTCCTCAAACTTCGAAATCCCGTCTTCCGACTTGGAAGAATAGAAAAAACCCATTCTGCTATGGCACAGAAACATTATTACTGACCAGGTCATCCGAAATATTTGCAAGTACACTGACCCACAACCGTTTAAGAAATACAAAGCCCCGAAACTCGGGGACAGCCACCCTTCAGGAGTATCAACCATGGTTCCAGACCGAAATGGATAACTCACATTATTATGACATGGTAAAGAAGTCAAGCCATAAGTCAACTCATCCAGCAACTAGGATTCGAGCCACTATTTTAGTGACTAAAACATCATCTAAAGTTTTTACCTGTCACCAAGGGAAAGCCAGAGAAAGCCGCCGAGCTAGCTATTCACAAAGCAAGCGGACTAGTATTCTAACATACTCACCTTCTCTTCCGAGGACCAGCACGCAACAGTCCGAACGGACGAAAATTTTATTGAATCAGATGCCAACCCTGCGAAAGCATCTTGCTCCTGTGTCCAAAAATAAAGTGAATGGAAGTATCTCCGATAATAAACTAATATTATCACTAAATACCCCAACTACCGAAACCGTTAATTTGAAAAGTTCTACCTGGAAAGTGGACCTTAGATTTCCATTTGTCCGTAGTTACGCATCCGAGCAGCATCTCACTGTAGGATCCGTAAGGGGGGAGAACGTGAAGGAACAAACAGAAATGATGTCTTTGTTGGCCTCCATCTCATTTAGGGGGAAGAAAGTAAAAGAACAATGAGATACAATGAAATTTTCTTGTCTCTATTCGTCAAACCACAGCCGTGGATATATAACACGAAGCAGGAAGCTAACTAGGACTTCCGATTATAAGCGCTCTAACGAGGAGCCACCCGCAACTACCAGGTTCATCACCATGCCAGAAGAAGACGCATCGTCTATGCAGCTGGAAGAGATAGAACAGAAAGCACGGGCAGGAAGGGACAAGTGGAACTTTCCCTCCGATTCGATGATCCGGGTAGGATCGCCTAGCTTTCTCATTTCCGGCCCCATCACAACCGTTCCATACAATTTAAAGAAAAGGACTATAACAGTCAGAACTATAAAAAATCAAGCCTTCAGAAACAGAAGCCGAAACATTGTGTTAGAATCTCCCATAATTTCCTATAACAGGAGAAGAATGAAAGAAGCCCTATCATTAGGCCTACGAGGAAAGTCAAATGTTGGCACTCAATATTATGTAAATAGGAAGTACGAGACGGAGGGAGTCTCAGTCCCTTCCACAAAGAAACAGACTCATGCAGTTAAATTACGAACTTTCAACACCCACTTGCATTTTCTCAGGACGAGAATTCAAAGCAGTCTACATCCAGAAGTCGAATACGAAGGCCTGGATAAAATAAGTAGAAACCCCCGACACGGGTCACAATGGCAAACTCAACTACAAGAAAATAGTAGAGCCAGCAATGAGGGTTATCAACCCGACAAAGGACCTCCATTGTGCACCATGATACATCTCTAGAAGCTACAGTTTGGAGACAGATTAAAACGAAAACAAGAGAAAAGCGATAATTACATAATATCACGGAAATTCAAAACAAGAATGACAGGAGAAGGGAGTCCAAAGCTATGGTCTCAATCTCCGGCACTAAAGACGGATAGACCAGTATTCATCCACGTCTTTAAGGGATGGAAGCCACCTCCCACTATGTCTTACTCCCGGTATTTACATTATTCCGAGAACAACTACAAGCTCAGGCAAACCGCCGAAGAACAAACAAAGAAACAGGAATTTTTATTTTCAACAACAATTTCGAACCAGCTCGGAGAAACCATTGATCGGCCTGTCTGACGTCAATATCTCCTCGAGAAAAATACGTTCACCGCTAGTGAAAGTATACTTTTACCCGAACTAAGCAGAGAATTAGGAAATACGACTAGAATTGATGACAACAACAGGATCATCTTAATCTTAGAAGGATCATTTCCGTCAGCAAGAGCCCCAGGCGCTGATATACAAGGAAACCGAGAAGCAGGACAGCAGCGTCCGTACCTCGAGCGTAATACAAATTTATTGGGATATCACTCACCTTTGTACACATTCGAGCCGAAAACCGATAATGTTGGTTCAAATGATCATATCCCCAGGACCAATACTTTCCGTGGCACCGCAACTTATAGGTCACCCGACCAAAGAATTATAACTATAACTAAGCACCTTGGTAATCAGACCAAAAAGGACAAAAAAAACTTGGGAGTCATGGGTTTCTTCTTGGATGTTAAGCAGGAAGATAGCATGAGGCTACAAGTTTTAATAGGTCAACTTGACCATAACTGAGACCGCCTGGTCGAAGAGAACTTAGAGAAATCCTCACATTCGGAGGAATTACATGAACATGACCCAGAATATGGCAGACGTATCAAAACTCAGAAGACTTACACCTGGTTTTGTAGTCAGGAAAGCAAATATGGTTATAATAAAAGCAAGTCTAACCATAAGAAGAGTCTTATCTACTCAAAGGCACAGCCATCACACACAAATGTAATTGTTCCCCAGAACCATCGTTCCTGGAGAAAATTCCCGATAAGCCAATCATAGTTCCACAGACAATACTCATGTCAGTGTCGAACCACAATTTCTTTGACATAAGAAAGAAAAGAGAACGCTCTGGATACCTCACAGAGACATTTGAAATAGACAAGGAAGATGATAGCGAACCGAAATTCACAATTTGTTCCCACTTCTGGTTTAGGTGGATGACACTAGAATGTAGTGCTTAATCACCGAATTACTCAGCCTTAGCCTTCAATAGCAGCCTCATTGATCATATAAGCCTGAGCCAGAAAATCGGACAAGATCTCACCTTCAGCCTAAACATATCAAAGCAACCTGGAGGCCCTCAGCTACCCTCGTACACAACGGGTAATACTCAGTCTGTCCTGGATAATAACCAAGCCTTTCTAGACGCAAGCCATTCAATTCTCATTGAATTTATTGAACATATTATTATCATTGCTACCATGATAAATTTGTACATGCATTGGTCAAGATATGGTAGACCATGCATCAAGAGAAAGAAATATCATGTAAATTGAATATTTCTACCCGTCATTTATAAACCTGGAGAGTCGAGCGATGTTCCTGCCGACCAAGACCCAGTACTACAGTTCCAGCCCATCAGACGGCCTGTCGAACTCCCGTTACCGGAGTTACTCGAACACATTCAAGTTCATTGGACCAGCTCCAACCGAAGTGGCTAACAGCAGACCCACCGAATTTACTGGACAACTCTAAATACGGACACACCTGGATAATCTCATCAAGGAGACGGATCATGTATATGGTGTAGTATAGTAAAATATAAATTGTATATTTTGTTGAAATTTTTAATTATGTTATCATTTCAAATTTGTTCAGATTTTATGTATGTTAATTCTATATTATAGATTTATCAATTCTCGGATCATTTCATTTTATTTGTTTACCTCAAATTGAAGGAGGGTGTTAAAATATAGACATTATATCCTATATGCATTTGGATAGGAGATATAGATGTAATTAACTATACATATAAGGATATGTTAATCATTATAGATTTTATGTATACGTATATATTGCTAGTATTTAATCATGAGAGTTAATACGTAAGCATACTGTAGTTGTGGAAATTGCACATTCTACATATTATTGGTAAATCCCGTCCATGGTAAGGAGGGATGATTTCATTATAATCTAAATTCTATAATGTAATATTTATATTAATCAGCAGGATTGTCCTTCCTTCTACAGAAGCAATCCGTACCATTTAGAATCATTTCTATCTAAAAGCAAATAGTTCTATCTACATTAACATGGAGTAGAATATTTGGATAATTATTGTAAACTCTAAGGAGTTGATCTAAAAAGCCTTTCTTATTTGAGAGCATTGTGCATTGTTTATGCTGACGCTAGGGATCCTTTATCCGACCGTCAGATTGTCACTCAGCCATTAAGTTTTATGACTTTATTTATGAGCAGAAACCATCAGTAGTTTCACAATACAGGATGGACATTCTATAAGGTTATTTCGTATGTGCTGTGACACATACTCATATTATTTGACCGTATCATGCCCACAGTTCGTGGAGGAAATTACATGTATAAACATTGGTATACCTAAATTACACTCACCGAGTTTTACTCAACGCAAAAGACTGAACTAATAAACTAATTGGAACTTGAAAGCCGAAGCGATAGCATCTTACTTTATTTCGCTATTCCTTTGGAATATTTTACTTTTCATTTTAATTCACCTCATACTTTTATTAATCCTGATAATACAGTTATTAGACAGACAGTTCAACAGATGCTTAAGCTCAGCATCTAAAAAGTACAATTTTGATGGAAAACGACAAGAAAGCATAAAAACCATAGACATAGAATAATAGAGACGAACTACTACAATCCCTTCGCAGGTATTTTTATTTTTATGAGTGAATGTATAGCTGATACTTTTAAATTGGACTAAAAATTCATGAGAGTAGCGTCATCTGCATTTTAGGCTTCGAACCGCTTGGGCTTTCAGATTTGCTTCTTCGCTAGGATTCTCTGCCAAGTACAAGCCGAAGACTACGGCTAAATCTATTTACGGTGCCCACATTTTACAGTTAGTTAACATCGCACGATTGAGTAACAATGTAATAATGAGGCCCCAGATAAAGTACTAACATAAGTGAAAGGAAAGTGGTTAAGTAGAAAAATAAATATTACTCATAATTCTTGTAAGTAGCAAGTCTTAACTTGAACACATAAGAGACACCTTCTGGGAGTTGAGAGCAGGCTTCAATTGCCAGTTTGTATTGGCGAAAGCACATATTACAGATGGCGTGTCGCCCTTTACCTATGCCGGCTCTAACTCGGAATCGGTTATCTAGTTTCTTCTATATCTATGATAAAAACTCCTTTTGTTATTTAAACACTTGGGATCTTCCATAAAATATGTAATAGGTAGGATCATTGTGTTAAAGCGGGTATTGATCACATGCCATGTAAATGATAACCTATGCAAGGGTTAAGCTGGTAATAGGGGGGTCCTAGGGTCCTTGACATATGGTTATTTTCATGACATCACTTATGGACGACCCCTAATTTAGATGACGTCATTTAAGTATCATCCCATGCAATGCGTCCTACTCGTCTTCACTGTGTGGCTATGTCTGCATAAAGGCTGTCTGCAACTTAAAATGGAAGGATACCTTTTTTGCCCTTACGTAAAATTGGAAGGAAACCGTTTTGCTTCTAAGAAAAGTGGGAAGGAAACCAATTTGATCCGCCGCCTTGCCTATAAAAAGGGCCTTAAAAAGGCATAAGGCTAGGCAGGCTTGACTTTTTTAGCAAAAAGAAAGGCTAGGCTAGGCAAGGCGCCTGCTCTAAACAAGGCTTTCCGGTAGGCTAATTTTTAGCCTTTTTTATTTTTAAGGACGATAATTAGAAACAAAGGACTCCAGAAAGTAAACAAAATAGAAGTACTTCATCCCTAAACATACACATTATGCACATCATTAAAATTAAAATCAAAACTGGTAGTGCCAAAAACAGCTTGCTGGTTGGCCAAAGTATTTTGGGATTTAGCTTACGCGCTGGATTCCTCATTAACTTCATTTGGTAATTAAATTGTTTAGCATTTCAGAAAAAAGGCAAAAAAAGGCAGTTTAATTTTTAAAAAAGGCTAAAATAGGCTCAGAAAAAAAATGAAAAAAAGGTAGGCTAAAGGCAAGGCTGACAATAAAATAGGTAGGCTAAGGTAGGCCCCTAAAGTTTTGCTAAAAAAAGGCTAGGCAAGGCTAGGCGATTTGTTTGGCGACCTTTTTGATCCTTAACCTTTGATATGCATTTAGCGAGAATAAAATTAAAAAATTAAAACACATTTTAACCAATATTTCATTTATTATCAATCTTAAAATAACCTGACTTCAGTTGTAACCTAAATAAGAGTTTGGGGGAAAAATGCCCGCTGTTCCTAGTCGAGAGGAAAGTACCCGGGGAGAAAATGAACGGGGGGGGGGGGGGGAACGCCCGGGGGAAGATGTCCATTGATACTATGTCCTATAACCCATTCTGACAATACCCCAAGGAATTCAATTGCTTCTTGATCTTAAAAAACATGTTATACTTCAAACAATAAGAATTCTGAATGGAATTTCAACTTAATAATAAAAGTTAAGCAATCTCGTTCTTGCGTTTTAAAGGTTTGAGATAATTTTATTCATCAGACCTTCTGACGTCCTGCATCAGCTGGAACTAATTTAAAGGTAATAGTTCCTTCGGAATTTTTTAGAATTTGGAGGACATCATCTGGTGTTTTTCCCTCAACCGACAGGCAGTTAACTTCTACAACTTCGTCACCGGGAAAAATCAGGCCAGATCTATCAGCGGCGCCCCCATGCATCACTCGAGCAATTGTTATTTTTCCTGTTTCTTCATCTTTTTTTATTGTAGCACCCTACGAAAAGATGATTAATGTCATTAAAAATTCTGTGAACGCATTCTGTGAGCTATTCTATTTTCTGCGTGAATTTGATGCAATTAGCATCTGCACGTACCATTTCAAAGAGTAACTCAATATTATGAGTATTATTGAATATAGTGCAGTTATATAATATGCACCTAAATTTGAATGTGTCTCTTTTGCTCTGGAGCAATTAACTAGCAATACGGTGCCACTATAATGCACTTATAACATTGGTGTCTTATTTCGATTTTTAATTTAAATAAAAATATCACCAAAGTAATGATCGAATTTAATTTTTTTAAGAAGTAAGGAGACATCATATCAAAGCATTACTACCAATGCAATTTGTATTAATTCAGAGTAGGCATTGAGAAAATTCAGAGACTTCTTATCTGATATAATTGAAATGAACCGATTCTTACCACAATTGGCTCAGCTGTCCTTGCACCGTCCTTTTAGTGTGAAAGTATGCGTGAAAGTTAAATGGAATAAGACTTAAAAATAATATTTGAAAAGGAGTTGAACACTATTATTGAATACAATTATTAGGGTTGCCCTTAATTTTGAAACTCGTTAAGCTTACCTTAAACTATTTAATACCTTAGCTTAACACAGAGCCTTAAAGTAGTAAATATTATGGTAAATATCGGTATTACCGGTAAATACTAAGGACTAAGGGTGGTAAATACCGTTTTTGTGGCACGTTGTTTTCAAGCAAATGTTGTTTTCAAATATATCTGCTGATAGTTCTTATAATTATAATAAATTTTAACAATAGTTATAAATTGAAATAAAAATTAAAAAGTTTAAATATAATGCAAACTTGCAGAAAAAAATACTCAAATCAAGTGCGCGCAGATCCAGCCAAAGGTTTAATAAAATAATCATTAATATTTCAATTAATTTAACATTTAACGTAACAGATAATACTACACTTCAAGTGCTAATCTAGGTAATGTACAAAAGCAAGTATACGCCGCCCGGGTTTTCTAACATTTTATAACAAATAAGTTTCGAGGCTTTGCCCGTTTTGCGATGTTACAACCAAAAATGGTTATTATTTTTGCCATTTTAAAACCGGCTTTACCATGCTAAAACCAGACGTGGTTATAACCACCGCGCAAAACGAAACCCAAACTTATTGTATTTTATTACAAAGAGGACATTCCACCACAGCTTTGCAATTTGCATTTTAAAAGTAGCAAATGCAAATTTTGTGTTCCACCAAAACGTGAAAATTGCAAAGTACGAATTGCAAAGGCATAGTGCAAAGTGCAAACTTTGCAACCGAATTTTGCTTTTTCTGTTCCACCAAAAATTTGAATTCAACGAGAAAAATGCATAGCAACACTGCTTTGCTGTTTTAATTGCATACGCAAGAAAGGGTATGCAGTTAACTTTAAGTTCGTAAATTGGCCTTTTAAGCACAGAAATAAATACAGATATTTTTGAAAACTTGAAAACAAAAGTTTAGAAAATACATATGTTAACAGTACGGAGCAAAAATAAAAGATTTTACCCCGGGGGGAGTGATTTTAAAAAAATTAACATTTTTTAAGATAGCGTTGAAAAAGTAGTTCTAATAATTATAAAATTCATGATATTATCTGCACCCCATTTTACAGATAAATCAGTAATTCATATAAAAAATACATAATTAATCACGTAATTAATTACATAATTAATTACATAATTAATTAATATTAGTGTACATAGGTCATACACTAGCTAATATTACATGTACGCTAATACAGTAATTTATTTTAAAATGATTAATTAGCTTTTATTTACGAATTTAATATTAGTTATTTAATATTAGTTATTAACTTTATTTCAGTTAAATTTAAATTATGTAATCGCAATGCAAAAAAGATAATGAGAATCAGCTAAATAGTGCGCTAGTTTGAATTTTTGAATATTGTTTGCGAAGTATGACGTCAAGCTTTGCAAGTCGACGATTTTTTGCAAAGTTGGAAAAAAAATTGGTGAAACGTACCGCATTTTGCAATTTTTCCAAAATTCAAAACGCAAAAAGTGCAAATTGCCAAAGTTTGGTTGGTGGAATAGGTCCCTGCTCTAAACAATAGGCTAGCTATAAAAATAGTATCTCTTTCTCCATTTTCATCTCACTAGTTCATTTCCAAATTAGTCACGGGTATGACATGTTCTAGGTATGGTAGTGGGTAGTAAAGGTCTGGGTAGGAACAGTTCGGGTAGGTTTCCGTTTGCCCTTTTGAATCTCACATAAACTGTCTACGAGTGCTTAAATTCCGTTCAGTATTTTCGCTCATTTAAAGCTGCCGTTTTTGTTTTTAAAATATTATAGGACGACAAAACGTCAAGAACAATATCGTATAGCACGACAATATTGTTATGACTTGTTTATACCCTATGCACAGTGGCCTACAGCGCCTAAAAAATTCTACACACTTTTGGGCAGATTTTTAGTGTTTTTACACAGGAAACTCCTGTACATCAGGGAAAAAACCCCGGGGCCGGGCACAAATGATGCCATCCAAGTTCAGGGTAGGTCATTTTCAACAAATATGACATCCCATGTTAAAGATAGTTATTTACACAATGCTTGAGAGGGTAACAAGGTGGGAGGGTAAATTCATAAATATGGCTTTGGGTGGCGCTTTTTTTGTACAGCTTCAGAGAGTTAGTGGTAGTAGTAGTATAGATTTATTGCATTTTCGGGTCAAAGCTCACGCACAAATCAGATTATTTGTTTACATTCTAGAATATATTTCGTTAATAATATACCAGCTCCAGAGAGTAATAAAAAATAAACTATATTTAAGTTTAACTAGTTTCCCGCGAAAATGAACAACTTTCTTTTTCATGAAAATGTAGCTAAACCAAGGTTAACGTTTTAAGAAGCAAACCCTCAGTACTATTTTAGACACTTTTAAGATATTATAATTCTAAGATTGTGCATTTAAGTACATGCAGCTGTTGAGAACATATCACTTTGAATTTTAATTTCCAAAGGTTCCCAAAGTTGCAGGTTCTTGAATATATGGCTTAAGGTGGGGAATTAAATGCTCTGTCAGAAGAAACTAAAACTGTATATTATTGAAAGGTAATTGTGGCAACTTTGTAGACTTTCTTTGGCCCAATTAGCCATAGTGCTATGTTGTTAGATATACTTGTGTTTTCGAGAGTTTAAATGAAAATATCTACGTTATCAAAAACTTGTTATCAACCACTAGCTCCGACTCACTTATCCCTTTCGCTTGAATGTCTAACTAAATGGTTGGTACCGTCAGTCCATAGTCCGCAGTCCATGTAGATATCCTTCCATCCCACTCTCATTTAAAACCCCTGAATGCCATAAGCACGAACCTAGTGTTCCACAAACTGTTACTTTGCACATAAAATACGATCAAAATGTTAACGAATAAGGATTATTATTAATTATTATATTAATTATAATATATGAAAAAGGATATAATAATTGATACGTTGGTTTAAATGCGTGTAAAATGTTAAGAGTTGCAGAACGTTGGGGAAAGTAAAAATAAACAATTAGCAGTAAAATTAATAAGAAGGATTTTCCCTGATGAGGAAAATCAAAATAACATATAATTCAATAATAACTATTTATAATTATTTAATATTTCTAAGAAAAGTAGTACCATAAATTAGCTACATTTTCATGGCACAAAAGTTGCGCAACGAAAGAAGTTAAATATATTTTTAAATACTATTTTTGGCCACTCCAAGGGGCCGCACACAAAAAGCGTCACCAAAATTTACCAATTTTGGGAAACCACCTACCCGCACTGCCACCCTCTTACACATTGCGTGAATGACGTTCAATACGATCATTAACATGTGGTGTAATGTTTTTGAAGTGACCGATCCTTAACTTTGGTGACGCCACTTTTGTCCGACCCATTGCTAGTAAATTCCATATGTACATGATTTTGTCGGAGCAACCGGGTGAATAATTTCTTGCGATTAAAAAGCCTCTAAAGCCACTGTGCTGTGGTTAGATTATTAAACTGAAATATATTACACAGGAAATTGTAAAATAAAATCATGATATAGGTAGGTAATAATAAAGTAAACTCGGAGACATTCGACGAAGCCTGTAATAATAATGAATTTCCACAGGGAAATCACAACAAACAAAAGCATAGTAAAATATTATTTAAAAAAATCAAATCTCAATCAGAGAAAAAACTGAATTACAGGAAAACATGACAACTAAAAGGTACCTGGTCCTGTCTTCTGTCCATCTTTATTAAATATTCGTATTTAAAAGAGTTAGTCAAAGAGAGGGGTCAGGTGATACTAAAGGTAGCCAGTTCAGTTATAAAGTGGACTACGGGAGGTCCAAATTTTAGCTCTGAACTTTAAACTGGAAAATATTGGGAAGGAACGGCCGCCGCAGGCAAAGCAGCAGCAAGACGAACCCGGGCACCGGACTAGAGTATTTTATAAATACTTAAGGGATAATCTTTTTCGATCAGACAGGTGAATCTAATGATCAGACACAGACATCTAACCGTCAGACAGAATGAATTTATTTTGCAGACAAATTTTTACGATTTGCAGACACTTTTCAGCGACAACGTATCAAAAATAATTTATTTTTCAGACAATGTGATTTTAATTATTTACTGCCTAATGTTAAAAGTAATCAAGCTGTGTCGCAGTAAGTGGTTGACGGTATAGTGCTATCTGCTAAAAAAGGAGCATTCTCGTTGTCGGGCATTGCAGAATTTTTTTCTATCCAATTCTTTAATTCGCCAACTTTCATTTCACTGTTTTCTACAAGTTTAGCCTTTTTACGTTGCACAAATTTGGCTACCTGCACACGAGTCGGGGGATTTGCCGTATTAGCCAATAACCTCAATATTTGCAATGCGCCTGTGGTTTTACTCTTCACAATTGCACGAATTATGTCCTTACTTTCCGCAGATACTGGCTCTCCAATAATTTCTTCGGTTTCTGTTATGTTTCGTTTCTTTACAAAAACAACACCTTTGCTCATATTGAAAGCTGATTATCCACAGACTGCAGTTTAGTAAAAAACCAGTAAGGCTAAGATTTACAACACGAATGACAAATACAGGGAAACCAGCCATAGGTTCGTACAACACAGCTCATCGTAGTCTGACGCCATCCAAGTTTATTAATACTTTTTCCTTTCGACATTATTTACCTACAGTCTTAATTAGTTGAGTTTGTTTATTTAACTGATAAGAAAATGCAAAGCTCCTAAATAATTGTCTGCAGGAAAAATTATTATAATACCCTAAATTTTGTCTGAATATGAAATGAAATTTGTCTGCAAATTTATAGAATTTTTCGTCTGCCAAAACAATTTTTTCTGTCTGAAGCGTTAAAATACCACCCAATACTTTTAATATTAATGTTATATTAATAATATTGATGTGTGATAGATGTGAGGTGTGATAGTGTAAAGTGTAAAATAAAGTGTAAACCGTAATGTAGATAAAATATAATGCAATTGTATATGTTACTTTCAGGTGGAGTGTCGGGATGATAAAATGAATGAGGTAGTGGGAAAATGTTAATTTTAACGTGTACGTGTAAGTGTACATTCAAGTGTAAAGTATTAGCTGGTAATTAGTTTTAAGTAGTGCAGTGTAGCTGTAAAGCAGTGTGTGTGGTGTGTACGGTCACGGTTGCGCTCAACAGCAACGTGAAATTAGTTTAGAAATGCGACCTGTAGGGTACAATACACCAAATTACAACAGACAAACCGACAGACAAACTGACAGACGGGACCAATAAGGTAAAGCGCAGCATCTTTAATTTTTGAATGTTGGCGTAAACAATATTGAGCGACAAAATTTAATTCTTTAATTTTAGAAATTGTAATAACAAATAAAACGATTCGTAACTAGCCTGTTTGTTTGTAAAAATTAAAAAAATTAAACCAATTTACCAATGGCTCATTCGATTTAACAAGTTGGACTATTTTAATAGTCTCTTCAGTATCATCTAAATCAAGCCCGTCAGGTGCAGGAATTTGTGGTAGCTTAGGCATATAGTCTTTTTGAGCAATGATGTCATGAGAGTAGAACAATCCTTGTAAATGAGGACTTTGTAGTATGCAAAACAAATCCATACATTCTGAGTTGTCTTCGTCAATATTAGATGAAAGCATGTCCATGACATCTTCTACAACTTCAACCGCATTGGATAGTGTAGGGTGAAATCGATCGTCCTTCTCAGCAATAGTGTTGTGAACTTTTACAAGAGCGTGGAGTTCTCGAGACTGAAGAAGATCACTTAGAAAGCCGATTTCCTCTTCACAGCCAGTAGGGAGATTATTACGAGATTCTTCGAGGGTGACTAATAATCTCCCAAGAACTAAAATAAAAAGAGCTAAATTCAGCAACTAACACAGTTGAAAAAATTACATTAAAAGTTATATTAAAAGATACTTGGCTCAACTTGGCTGTCGCCAAGTACACATACATACAGAATAGCTGCCTACAATAACTATCTAGTACAGTCTAGTATAGTCACAGTGCGAATTGGAAACCACTTTAATCTAGTCGAGTCTATAAAATTTAATATAGTACTAGCGCGCGTAAAGGTGATCAGGTTCATTTTTTTCAACTTTCAACTTTGAAAATCTGTAACTTTTTACCTAGCGCCTAGCCAACGCACAATGAAGAAGAAGTTATCATTATACTTCTCCTTTAATCCTTTATGTACACAAAAATACTCAGTGTCGAAAATTAAAAGTTGCAAGAGATACAGGTCATTGTACGAAAAAACTGCGGAAAGTCTTACAACGGCCCAAGTGCCCTTAATGTGATCAATACATTTAAAGTTAATGGTAAAGTAGGGACTTAAATGTGACAAATTCAAAAAAGTATTCAAAACTTTCATGATTTTACATAGCCAGAGTTTTTAAGGAAAGAAGCTGAAACCAGTAGTAAAGATAGTTGAGACTATAGGCTCTGTATGAATATTAGTCGCACAGGTTTTTAAAGGCGGTAATATTTGAACGGCGGCCACTGATCACATTTAAGGGGTGATCACATTTACGCACCTTAGTACTACTACTCTATAATTCTAGTCAACACCTGTCTCCAGTCAAGGGATTATGTAAGCATGGCTAGTTAAGTCTATTCTGTCTAGTCAAGTCATACTAGTTATTTTAAAATTTTGCGCAAATATTATTCTTCAAAAATAAGCTTCAATTAAGCTCCTTGAAATGCAACAATAATTTTATAATTTAATTACAACTATGCGATAATGCAAAAGCCACTAGTACCTTCAACCTTAATCTGTTAACATTTGTTCTAAGGACATAAAAAGATAGCAGTAATGCAAAGCACCGGATTTCATTATTATATGCAGTTCCGAATTATTTTATTTAAGGGGATGTATGCTGTGCTTGAGCAATCCCGCGCAAAAAATAATAAAATATGCAACCTGCGAAAACTAAGCCATTGTAGGGTGGAATTCATTTTGTTCCAGAGGTAGTATAAATAATAAACGGCGTCAAGGTTTAGTCATTCTTGGTGATAAGGAATAAAGTATTTAGTACAAATATTTCATTATAAAATTTATATTCAATCTTCGAATTTCCGAATATGTAATCCGATCCAATTTTTTAAATTCCGATTGTTGGTTGGAGGGATTTTGCTCACAATGACTTAATGACTGACTGCGTTGAAACGTGGCAAAGATAAATAGCAAATATAAATGACGCATTTCAACGCCGTCTCATGAATTACTACCTCTCAGAATTTTTCCGTCGTTGCCCCACCACAGTCCTTGAGCATAGGGTTTTGTAAGTGCCTCATTACCAACATAGGACCAAAATTTCGAGCCAATAGATCGAAATTTTGGTGACCCCTACATAAAATATTTTTACATTTTTGAGTAGGCCATACATTTGCCTAGGGACTCCAGAAGAGATATTTGGTATTTTTGTTTTTATTTAGCTGCAATTAACCACCAAACACGGAAGAATTTACGTTCTCCATATAATCGCTTGTTAATTTTGACCATTTTTAACTTCGGTTAGCGACCAAAATAAAAATAATTTTTAAAATTTTGCTTCCCAAGTCCCTAGATACGACATCAAGCAATACGGAAAAAATTTTACACAGTCGTATCTATTTGTTTTATGCCAGTTCTATTGTCGCAAAAAACAGCATACGCGCCCTTAAACAGAACAGTATATCAATTACTACGCAATCTGGAAATTTATGAGCTAAATTATAAATAATTGTTATTGATACATGTTATGGAATTAGAGATAATACATTCTGAGCTCACTCAGAAATAAATTAGTTTCACATTTGCTTTACGTTGTTTTCAAAAATCTAATGAGCAAAACCCGCCAAACCATTAGTGGGATTTGGGATTGTTCTATAAGATATATTTTTTCAAAAAAAGCGCCCAAAATAACTTCTAATGACTTAACATGGTGCACGTATTGAGTTTCATTCGATGAACTAATTGTTAGATAAAACGAAAAAGAAAACATCTTAAGCACAATATTTGAAAATTTGGTATAAATAACCATTTTAAAATATTCTGAATTCAAAAAAGAATTAATTTAAAATTTTGAATTTTTTTGATTTTTTCAAACTTTTGACTAAGCAAGGGTAGGTGCCTATAAAATTTGAAAAAAAATTAACTTTTAAATTTTTTTTTAATTTAGAATATTTTAAAATGGGTTTTCGTACAAAATTTTCAAAAATTGTGCTTAAGATTAAAAAACCAATTGGAAGTCTTTTTCGTTTTCTTGAAAAACTATTTCATCAAATGAAACTCATTAATCGCACCAGGTTGTTAAGCTATTATAAAATTATTGGACGATCTTACAGCATCATACAAAATTAAAGACGACATAAAAACCAGCTTATTATTTGTTTCCAGATAAAGATGTAAAAAGCTTTACTTAATTTTTACAAGTCACAAACGGCAAATGGAAAAATTTAGTAATATTTTTTCAAAAAATGCTTCTAGCTGTAGAAAAACATGTGCAAATTAAAATAAGTTACACGACTAATCCCGCTACGGAACTCTTGTTCGTAAAATAATGTTATGCTAGAGGTGCATATATTTTATAAAAATACTCGTATTTGTATCAAATCAAAACAAAATCAAAACGGTAAAATTTTCTCAACTAAAGTTTATCTTGCAATAATACGTGGGACTATAATAGCGAGTGGGTCAGAAGCCTGTTTGAATAATTCGCGGGTCTATTTAGCACAATTTTAAATAGCATCAAGCGGGCCTGTATAATAAGATAAACGTTTATTATACTAAAATAAAATAATTAGTTATTTTCGTTTTGCAGGTGTTATTTTTAATTAATGCATGAATAATTAATAAATTTTAATTACTTTGCTTTAACGTAAAGCCGGATCTCGGCCCTGTTTCAGCGAACCACCTGAACCACCCGCCACGCCAGGCCTGACTTTCGTGAATGCAATAAATATTTCCCTCGTGTTTTTCTGTATAAACATCTAGATCTAGCGAGTATTGTACTAACGGTATACGGACATTTGCTACCCGGACATTTGCTACCCAAAACCCAACCTAGGACATTTTTATCATCATCTCTTTGTCATTTTATACTATAACCAAATTGTTGAATTGTACGTCGATGCCGTAAGTAGTTATAGGCATAGGCAAAAAATATTGAGGTTGGGAGGGTTATTTCTGAGTTTTACTAGGAAATTCTCCTCCCGGCTTCTCCAGTTATTACCGGCTTCCCGGTAAGTAGTTATTTATGTGTTTCCTAGTTAAGACCTACGCTTTCTATATGATATGATTTATTATTGGCATTATGAGTAATTGTATTTTCGACAATATTCCTTAATCCCTAACTAATTGTAAAACAATAATCTAAATAAAGCTTATCCTGATAAATGCATGAATCCTAATTTAAAAAACCTGATTTGTGAAACGATTACGATCCAATACCAATAAGTATTATTAAACTCACCCCGGTTTATGGGGTATAATTTCTTACAAGAATAAATTTTCCGGCGAGATATTTAATTTTTGGGACAATCCACTGTTATTTATGACTTGACTTTGATTGACCCCCAGGGGTCACGTGGTTTTTAAGTAAATAATTAAACCCGAAAATGACTGCCGTTTGTCTTAGCTGCGCTTTGCGATTTTTTGACAGTCTATCGATGTAACTTTTGACCCCACCTGCACATATAACGTCATCTGCAAACAAACTATTTTAGTTACACTAAATATATCGTCTTAATATTTTATTACTTCAAAGGTGGACAGACTAACTGGTTGTAACTAAAGTTTATCCTCATTTATGGACAGTTCTTTGATGTCGCTAGACTTCTCCTACAAATATTGTGTCGTGTGCGGACACACCAGAGTTGTCACGATGTGTCAACCTACCCTTCCATTTGTCGTCACCTGAGTGCAGCTGCTTATACCCTCAAGGGTAAGGTCATCTGTGAACAGCTCGCATCCACCCGTTAGTATAGCGTTAAACGCGATGGCTGCCTAACTTCAAAAATAAGGACTTATTCTCTGAATTTTTACACATCAGTAATAGAACCTTTCAAGGTACAAAAATGGCCCTACTATTACTATTGGTTATCTTGATGAATTCTGTACTACTAAAAACCTGTAAATCCTGTGATAATTCTAATAATCATTGTAATGCGACCTTTGTGAAGGATTTAACACTAGCCGAAAAAGTGAAATATCATAGTGAACCAAAAATTTATTCTTTGTTAGAAAATATTGGTCATTGGTCAAATGATCTTAAAATGCAAATTAACCCTGAAAAAAGTGTAGTGCTAATTATCGATAAAAGTAAAGGGAATATGTTTCGTAACTTCGAATTATAAATTAATAATGTTGTTATTCCTAATATCAAGTCTAGTAAACTCCTCCGAGTAACAATAAATAATTCTTTAAAGTGGAACAACCACGTTGATGATGTGTTACAAAAAGCTAGCAGTAAAATCTATATGTTAATTAAATTAAGACAATCCGGATTCTCACGTTATGCACTAATAAATGTACATATATAAAACATGTTAGATCGCAATTAGAATATGCAATCCCCATTTGGGTTAGTATAGTTTGAAAATTAATTAGGCTACTCAGTTCAAAAATATTGTAATAAAATTAGGGTTTGAAAATGTGAAGGTAGCCCAGAGCGACGAGCTGCTAAGTAAATCCATGGGAAAAATGTTCGATAAATACAATTCACTGTTATGGGAGGAGGATATTCGTAAAATGATGGCGTCAAAAAATTTCCCTATGTATAAAATCATTAAAAATAACATTAACACAGAAGAATATCTAAAATTCAGAACTCCAATAGACAAGATCCGGATAATCAGCCAAATCAGACTAATCAGACTAATGAGTACCAACAAATTCGCCTTCAGATCTAGAGGAAAAAACTATAGTCTTGGAGGTCACGAAAATCTGAACTGCACTTTATGTAACCTACAGAAACCAGAAACCATGGAACACTTCCTTCTTTTCTGCCCACTCTACAGCTCTGCCAGGAAACAATTCCTCGATAAATATAAAATTCAAACCTTAGATAATGAAAATTTTAAATTGCTGTGCAAAATTCAATCTTTAGATAAGATCAACGATATATATAACTTCATTCAATCTGCATTAAAAATTAGAATGTTTATAATAGACGAATGACATTTATATTACCTTATTTTATAAGAAATATTTAATCAATGTAAATCTGATGTTAACTTTGTGTGATGGGTGCAATGCCTTCAGGCACAATAAAGAATCAATCATCATCATCATCATCATCAATCCCCATTTGGGGAAACAGTCTTTGTCAAAATGAGTTGAAGAGAATCATCAGGATTGAAAAAAGATGTTTATCAATAATCACTAAAGTACGTGTAACCAATACAAATTATAGGAAAGTATTTAAAAGTTTTAGTTGACCGTATTTCCGTCTTTGCCTTAAAATTACGCAAATAAACCATTATTTTTATTATTATTAACTTCGTAAAAAGCAAAGTGTGTCTTGTGTAATAATTCCGATACCTACATTAGCTTCACTTTTACGTGATTGTGTTTTACTGAAGTCTACTAACCACAACTTAGGGGTCGTCCATAAATTATGTCATCCCTAGGGCCAGTAGACTTAGTTAGGCAATAACATCATGCCATGTTAATGATATTCGTATACGTATTGTTAAATTATTAGCAATAGCAAGGGGTTTATAAAAAAAAGAGTGACTATTTGGATTAAATCATTTATGTATGGGCCATCACTCACCATAAATGTTTATAATGCTACTGCACATATTCCGAATATAGATATATATTGATTATTAGTGGGATGACGGCAAACATTTTCAGTTTAATTTTTTTAGATTCTATATGACAGGACATTACAGCCGAAGAAACAATTTTAAATTCAAACAGCAGGTTTGGCGCCAAAACGTTTTTGAATTTTAGCATTGCTTGAATGGAGAAACTTACTTTTTTCGATCCATCGGCTCAATGACAGTTTTCACTCTTTCAAAAAGTACTATCTGTCTGTTACATAGAGAAAAACACGCTTTTTTGAAAGACTCTCCAGAAGAATTTACAAACAATAACTACGCATGTGACGAATTTTCAAAGTAATCAAATTTATATCATGTTTTATAATTTGTTTGAATGCCGCGTATGCAGAGAAAATGTGTAATAATTTTGTGCGTGAGATAACACGTTTGAGTGCGTGTATATTTTCCCAACATACATACAAAATATACAGTAATTTACTAACACAATAAAACGTATGTGAAGGACCAAATTCGTTTCATTACATTCTTTTATAGATCCAAATTTTTTTCCTTCCAATTTCTTCTAAAG
This sequence comes from Dicyrtomina minuta, assembly GCA_949802685.1. Taxonomy (NCBI): domain Eukaryota; kingdom Metazoa; phylum Arthropoda; class Collembola; order Symphypleona; family Dicyrtomidae; genus Dicyrtomina; species Dicyrtomina minuta. The sequence continues at coordinate 69,748,527 of OX461808.1, read as the reverse complement.
GAAACCCCGTTTTATTTCATCAATATTGCTAAAGAACGAAGCTGTTTGGCTCTTAGAAAAACAATGAGCGGACACGGTTTTGCTTCTCTTGAAGAATGGAAGGAAACGAATTTAATCCTTCACCAACGATACATAGTATTATAATTAATAAATACTAAAAACATATCGTCAGTACAGGATTAAATCCGTTTCCTTCCAGTTTTCCTTAAAAGCAAATCCGTGTCTTTCCATCAATATTATTAAGGAAGGAAGCGGTTTTGCATTTAGAAAACATTGCAATGAAGCGGATTTGCTTCTATCAAAAAATGGAAGGAACTAGATTTTATCCTTCACTGACGATATAAAGTTTAATAAATATGTAGAAACACGTTTGTAGGAACATAGCTAATAAACGTAAAATTATTAGGAGTGTACATATATGTCATATTTCGACCTTTAATTTTGTAGATAACGGATTTTGCGCTTTAGCAGTGTAAATTATACATTTTACATCCTAAGGAAGTAGATATTACTTTTTGATCTCTATTGGTGTAAATTATACATTTTAGTTTATAGTTAAACATTTTGGCTAAGTGCCAATAATATGGTGAATTTATTCATTTGGATTGACAAATTCTAATGCTAATAGCTATAATTATGCCTATGCTGCACGCAAAGTTTACAAATTTTATAACTTTGAAAATTCGTCACATGCGTAATTCTTGTTTGTAAATTATTCTGGAGAGTGTTTCAAAAAAGCGTGGTTCTCTCTATTATCAGTATGTACACACTTCCTCCCTATTTCCACTCACTGTACTCTCCCCACATTATAGATACGAGTACATCTCGTACACCTTTGCTCTCTCGTTCCTCTGTATTACGTCACGCTCTCTCATTCTGTCCATCTCCCGAATTCCTTCTCATCTTGCACACACACACATTGATCGATAATCCTAATTATGCGATTCCTATAATGTACATCTCACTCCCGCATTCTCTTCTGCTTTCTGTTTCGCTGTGCCATATCCTTGTAAAGCACGCACATGTTATCACACATGTATACTATGTCCAGTCTATAATATTACCCTACGTCAATCATACTTTCCCCATGTAAACATACATGTTACTTTCTACTCTTTCCTTTGACGCTTTCTACGAGTTTCCAATGGAACTCATCCTTTCTAATCGTTCCTGGAATTCCCCAATACTTATTAACAACTTACATGTTCTCTCACATGTATTATCTAACTCCATTTGATTTACTTGTACACCGTTCACTCCAATGGTTTAGCTGTCGCTATTTAAGCTCAGCTTTTCTCCATTTCTAGTCAGTCTACGATTAGCTCTGCTCCGGCACACTACTTGAATTCTTACCTTTCCCTTTTGTTTACCTGACCAGTGTCTTGTATCAGACTGGTTACTCTTTTTTCTATTTCTCTATTCTCTGGAATACAATCTGATCTACACTTTCTAAATTCTTGTCAAATATTTACATTCGAAATTCTACTTAATAAAAACTTCTAAACTATTAATCGTTTGAAATATCCATTTCTCACTCGTCTACTTCTTTCACAGTTCGTATTCTTTTCTTACAAACTCCTCAGTGCAGTGCCGTCCCTGTTGGTACGCCACTTACACTTTTTAACAGATAGTACTTTTTGAAATTTAAGTGAAAACTGACATTGAGCCGATGGATCGAAAAAAGTAAGTTTCTCCATTCAAGCAATGCTAAAATTCAAAATTCAAAAACGTTTTGGCGCCAAACCTGCAGTTTAAATTTAAAATTGTTTCGTCGGCTGTAATCTCCTGTCATATAGATTCTAAAAAAAATTAAACTGAAAATGTTTGCCGTCATTCGTACCGCCACGGTAAAACACTAATAATCAATATATATCTATATTCGGACTAGGTGTACTGTCAAGTCTATTGCCACAGTACTTTTAATTATGTAAGTTGTAAGCACCGACATGCATAAAGCCAATTGTGAACAGTCAATAAACTACACTTTCTCTTTCACCCCCCCCCGTGCTTCCCTCAAGGACATCTAACGTAGCATACAAAAATAGTTGCACTACTGTTTCAAACCGTAGTGCGTGTACATAGGTGTTTAGTTTGTCGTTGTATCAGTTGTATGTATGCTGCTGTATTAAAAATTCTAATTTACCACTTACTCCCCTCCCCCCTTCACATCATTTATATGAACTTCTGGGTATAGAAAGAACTGTACTTGTAATATCGTCGATGTAAAATGAAGTTTGATCATCTCCTTTTGGGGCTAAAATGAATTATGATTATCTCCATTCTGATTACAAATTGGTTTTGATCATCTCCATTTTTCATAAAATACGCTAAATGAGACATGTTAATGATTATTTAATAGTTAAGTAATTTAAAACTAAGTAAATTAAGGGTCACCCATAAATGACGTCATCAAAATATCCACATTTTAGGTCCCTAGGACCCTCCTGTCATCAGCGTTAACATTACTCAAATGGCTATCTTTAGCATGCGATACCATGAATATCTAAGTAGGCTGCTTGTCCATACCCATGACGTCATTAATGGGCGACCCCTTAATTTTTTAAACTTTCAATAACGATTTATTGATGAAATAATTTAATCAAATTAATAAATTAGTACATCATTCATGAGACCAGGGATTATTTCATTAAAATGTGGATATTTTGATGACCTCATTTATGGGTGACCCTTAATTTACTTAGTTTTAAATTACTAAACCATTAACTAATCATTAACATATCTCATTTGGCGTATTCTATGAAAAATGGAGATGATCAAAACCAATTTGTAATCAGAATGGAGTTGATCATAATTCATTTTAGCTCCAAAGGGAGATGATCAAACTTCATTCTTCATCGACGATATGCAGAAATCGGATAATTGAATTGTAGTTAAAATTAATTTTAAATTTAATTTTAGTATGCTATCTCGAAGCTCTCCACCCGCCCAAACAATCATTAAACGTAGCATGTAAGTTTAGCCAAGATTAAATGGGTTTATACTTACGACCCGGTACTACGAACGCTGTTCAAATGATTTACGTTAATTCTTTGTACACGATATGCTTCTCTCCTTGTGCAAAATGTTTGTTTACTCTAATTCTCTCGAATCCACTTATTTTCTAGAGCCTTTTTGCCATACAGTTTAGTGAGAGGGTATATTATATTGCCATGGATACAACGAGCACAACCCATAACCTTTATGGGCCAGTTATTCTCTTAAAGAATAATAAAAAATATTCTACCGCGCTCTTACGAAGCGAATCATTGAACTGAATGAAAATAAATAATAAATGACGAAATCAATGTTAAAAATAAAATGACTCCTTAGTAAATTGTGAAGCAATAATCAACGCCATCTATCACCGATTCTTTTATTATGGAGCAGGAGCAGTGAATGAAGGGTTGGTAGCCTTGAAATCAGAAAATACAAGTAGACAATAGTCTACCTAATAACTCTACGCAGTGGGTGACTAGCTTGTCAAAAAATAATTACTTGTATAGTGTTAAATAGTTTACCTGGATCCCATTTTCCAACGTCGAGCATTTTTATAGATTGCTTAAAATATACGTGCAATGTTTTAAAGAGGACGATTTTGAGAGTTACAGAATGTGTACGAGGATTTTAGTAGTATAGCAGGGTTATATCGCTATTTAAATTCATCACCATTATCTGAAAAGAAAAATTAACAAGCATGGTATGGTAAATCATAAGTAATGTATATTATATCATGACTATTGCATCTTACTACTCCCATTTTACACAATTTATCAACTTCACTACCAATGCTCGACCAATTTTAAAGAGCGATACACCATTCGAACGGCAAAGGTTATTCTACAGTGTGTCTCATAATTTTATAATCACCACGGTTTATGGGGTTTAATTCCTTTTCAGAAGGAATTTTGCAGCGAGATATTTATTTTTAGATGGCAACCCACTATCAATTATGAATCGACTTTGATTGAACCTTAAAGGTCACATGGTTCTCATGTAAATAATTAAAAATACGGCACTTTATCCGTGTGATCCCGATTTGTCGACCGTAGGCCCGAAGTAGATGCTGAGCTTCAGCAAAGGTGCAAGCTAATATTAGTAACGCTAAAAGATGATATATAAAGCATACGTATTTCATCAAAACAGCAACAGATACTCCTGAAGTTAAATTTCGTAAGTACTAATTATGTAATAATTTAGTTGACATTATTTATAGATCATCTGTGAATTAAAGTAATGACAAAGGGGTATACAGGTACTGACTTAGTCTAGTGATACTTCTGTTGACATCATTCAAGGGTCATCCCTGAATTAATGTGATGACATGGTAGCGGCTGGTACTAAATAAGTGATAATTGGATTGACTTCGTCTACGTACCTTGTATACATCTAGGTTAATGCAATGATTACACCAATGAAACGGGGTCCGTAAAATAAAGAATATTTGAATAACGTTATTTATGGACGATCCCTAAGTCCTCTGCGCTCAATGCCGTGTGTTCTTACCACGTACCAAGCTACACATCTATGTTGGTGATGTAATATCTTCTGCGAATTTCCATATTGTATTTAGATGAGCGAACCTTTCGGGGCCGTCCGTTAATGACGTCATCGGCAGGGTTAATGGGACTGCTCAAAGACTAGTAACATTCATTGGTAAGACATTCGTTTGTGCAATGGTTACACTACTGCAAGGGAAACCGTAAAATGGCGTTATTTGAATTGCATCATTTATGGACGATCCCCTATCATCAATAAGCTATACACGTGGCCATAATAATAATAATATGGATTTGTCAACCAGGGGCCCGAAGTAGATGCTGCGCTTCAGCGAACATTGGCTTCAAAAAAGGAGGAAGATAATTTCAGTAGCGCTAAAAGATGGTCTATGAAGTAAAGATATTCCATTGAAACAGTAAAGGTTCTTCCTAAGGGTATATTTAGAACACTTTTTCAATGAAACTCTTATTTTAAATAAACCCAGTCTAATAGTGACCTGTAGCGTGGCTTACTAGACAGATTGGGTGGACAGACAGGCAGACAAAACCATTTCAAAAGAAGCTTAAACTTCTTTTAATTGCTACATGTCACAGACATACGTTTTTAGTCAAAGATAATAAGAGGTTGTTTGTAACTGACGTCATTCAAAATCACTATCCAGTTCATTTTGACTAGCAAAACTTGTATTAAGCCCACTTTTATTGGCGCTGACTGCGAGAGTTACATGTTATCCTTACAACAAAAGCATTATTTACCAGTAATCAAACCAACTCGCTGTATGCGTAGCATCTGCTTCGGGCCCCCGGCTGAAAAAAATGTGATGAGGGTGTGGCACCCTCATCACATTTTTTTCATTAAAATGGAGTTTTAGTTCTTGGTCCATTTAACTGCCAATTGCGGACAGACTATGTGAAAGGAATTCATAGATTAGGTAGCTAAATCTCACGTAGTAGAATACGTATGTATCTACATTACTTGTAATGGGCCTTCAAATGGCATACTTGTACAGCATATTTAAATGTTTGTATCTTCTAAACCTACATTAGGCTTTGGCTGAAACTTGGCGTAATTAGAGAATACTATACGTAGGTACTATTTATGTAATTATAATTAGGATTTTCGTAGGAAGTTATATGAAAATAACAAATATAAGTATGTTATATACCTTGGTACTCCATGTTCGAGGTCTAGCGCCCTGAGTGGTGGTGAGTAAAACGTGAATCTGTGCTGTGTAAATTCGGCAGCTTAAAGCGGTAAGAAGTAGAGTACGAGTAGAAGGCATAGAAGCCGGACCTGACCATTTTCTGTCCCTGTGTGAATGTGTGATTTGTGTGAATAAAATCTTAACTTTATAATAATTAACAAGTCTATTATCTTTCTCACCTATCTGCATCATACCGAATAAGGGGTTTACCATCGAATCAACACTATGCGATCATGCCTATAGAGTAAACATCACTTCTCCCTCGCATTTGTGGGCGATTAAAAGTTGTTTGAATTTAATCGGTTAAAAAATTCGACCTGTAGCGTGCGAGTGCGACCTACAGCCATACATACGGACAGACAGACAGCCAACACCATTCCAATAGATGCTTGCTCGGTATCTAAAAAAGCAATTTGGGAATTGCACTATTTATAACTTTAAACGTTTTCTAAAAAGATGTCACGATAATATTGTTTTGTACTAAATACATATAGGGATCGTTCATGAACAATGCCATCTTTAGGATCAGTGGTTACAGTGCAATGGAGTATTGTATTTATGCCATGCCATGTTAAAGAAAACTGTTAACATCATGTTAAAGTGGTGACATGCGTGTGTGTGTGTGTGTGTGGGAGGGAGGGCGTACTAAAAGTGTGGTGATTTTGGTGATATTATTTATGGACGATCTCTAAGTACATACCTAGGTATGTCTGTTTATTAGTAATGCAAAATGATTGTTAAATGTTTTATTCAAATAAATGAAAATTTACCAACTATGGGACCGGACATAAATGGCGCTACCCGAATTTACCATATTTTTGGACCCATCCGCCCTCCCCCCTCTTGTCACTCTCTTTAACATTGAATAAATGGCTATCCTTCACATGGGATGTCAACTGACCCACTCTTAAGGTGAGTAGCTCAATCTGTGTTCGACTCCTATCAGCCGACTAACCGTGTCAACTGTATTTTATGAACTTTATTAACGTGTCATTTAAACCGATTTGGAGATAAGCCATTCTTCCATCGACAACACGGACTTACACTATTAGCCATCTTTCCCTAGAAAAGAGAACTCTAAACACCCTCACCGTACTATGTGCATACGTACTACGGGATTACAGGAGCAACCGCCGAGCTGAGCTGGTATTTAAAGCCTGGAGTCCAGACCTGAGAATGGAGTTCTTCCGATTCCACACTGGATTCCCAAACCCACGACGACTATACCAGGCTGCCCTGTGGACGTGCATAGGTAAGTACCTATACTTGTAATGTAAATTTGTGAAAAGTTTCCGTGTGAGTTTCTATAGGCGAAACTTGACTAATTTTTAGCTACGGATGTATCCCCATTCTTTGTCACCCCTTTTTTAGATGCTGATCTTTAGCTGTTTCTACTAATAATATGGTTTTGGTGTCCGCCTGTCCGTCCGTGTGTCTGTCCGTCTGTAGCAATTTCGCTACAGGTCGGAATTTTAAACCGATTTTATTCAAACAACTTCTAAACGCTTGCAAATGCGACGGACATGTACTACATAGTTTTTTTAAGCATTTTTTATTTTAACAATCATAGTTTCTTCGCAATAAGCAGTTGAATGGACCAACTTTTGAGCCTAGGGCTTAAACGGGAATAAAAACAATGAAAAACTGTATGCATGTACATGCTTAGCTCAAATATGGAAAGCTCAAAGTTTCGCCTATACAAACTGCTTGTCCACAAATATTTATATAGAATGAACCAACCTCAAAATTTAGTTTCCATAATCTTTTAGAACACTTGTCAGGTACTACAAAAGGTGTAGGGTTTGGGCATACATGATGTCTCGTAAATTATCCTATATGACGTACCTGTACGTACCACACACTGCAGAGGGTGTAGGGGTTAGGCATACATAATGCCACGTTAACTGTCCATTAGTACACACCCGTAACATATTACAGAGGGTGGTAATTTTTTCACATTAAAAATGCGGCTTGTTAAACCTTTTCATTAAGGCAATGGTTAAGGTACTCATAATTACAATAGGCGTGGGTGTGATTCTAAATTTTAGAAACTCGTACATTGCCAACTAACGTTAGTGATTTTCTTATTAAGCCCAATCGTACCACTCGTACTCCCCTGTTCACTGGTTTCACCAAACTTCGTATCTAGCGCAGTCATAAGGCGTCTATTCTTGTTGTTACAGAGCTCACTAGTACCAGCACCACACGTACTCTGCCAATTCATAATAAAAAACCCGCAACTAACCCACTTTTAATTGCATCAATCCTACCCCGCTGATTTGTACTTATAAACTATACCTAGCCAACTCTTACTGAAAGGGTGGTATGTTAGCTTTACTACAGCATATTAAGCATTTCGCTGTAATCTCAGCACCTACTTCAGGCCCACCTTAGCAAAATCACGCGCTAAGCGCTGGATTTTTTATCGCCAACATTGATTTTAATTCTTGGTCCATTCACCTGCTAATTGCGGAAAAACTATAAATGCGATCATTACATAAAACAATAGGACGCCTCTTGTTCGCATTTGTGAGAGTTTAAACGTAGTTTGAAAGAAATCAGTTAAAAACTGTGACCCGTAGAGCACAGCCAACTGACGGACGGACGGAGAGACAGACAGACAGACAAAACCATTTCCATAGAAGCTTGCTCAGCATCTATGAATACTTGGGGCTTAAAACTCTTATAAAAGAATTCTCATGCAAGCTTACTAGTACTACACGTTATCTCTCTCGGGCATTTATGGAGACCGGTTGTAGGACATTTCTCCCCCCAGACACTTTCCTCCCGACTAGTTACAGCGAACATTATTTCCCAAACTCTTTAGGTTACTGAAGTTACATTGTTGTAAGATTAAGTGATGATTTATGAAATGTTGGTTAATATGTGTTTTAATTTCATTTTCGCTAAATGCATATTATTATTATTATTCATTCTTCTTCTGAGTCATACAACAACGTTAAACATTTAAGCAGAGTAGTCACAAATGTATGATAACATTACCGAGAACAGCATTAATAATTTTGATAGAAACACCATTTTACAAAATTTACTTTATTTTACTTACACAACTACTGTGGCAGCCAGAGATTAATTTTTCAAGGAGCGACATATAACAAGCGTATCGGTATAAAGGTATTTTTCTCATATCATTTACTTAAGTCTGGAACAACCGATAGAGAATATTAATTATTTAGTGTTTAACTATCATTAGGACATATTATTAAGACCTCTTATTGTTAGTAACATTGGAATTGTTGGCTTTTTGTATCTTTCAGTGCTACAACTTATCAGACTACATTTATTATTCAGTCTGTTCGACCGAGAGTTAGATCTTTCACGCTTCTTAAGCCAATGTTCATATCTACCTGATTTCACTAACTTCTTACCAAATTTTGCTAAGAGGTTTTTGTACCTTACTTCTATTTTAGTGAGTTAAAAATTAGAGCTAATATTGTCGTAATTAGCGCTACTAAAGTATTTATTTGACATAATCGAGACATCTTTTCTCAATTATAATTATTTTATTCATTAATCTCTTTGGAATAGCCTGACTCCAGACTACAGATGACAGATGCGTATTCTAAATTGCTTCTGATGTAGGACTTGTAAACATCAAAAAAAGGTCAAAGGAACTTTATTTGTAAGATGTTTGGTGTTTCTAATCAATTGATCAACAAGTTGCTCACTTTCAAATCCGAAATATATTATATTTATATATTATCTCACAAATACAATATACAATGCAAAATATACTTTATCAAACCGCTTGGAATGAATTGTAATGCATAACAATGAATTTTAAACTAAAACTGGTAAGTAGTTTAAACCATAATCAAATTCTAAACATTATTGTTAGTACTAAAATTACACACTCCGGAAATTTATGTACTTACTATGCTATTTCAATATGGGTAAAACTTCTTGACACAATTATATGCCCTGGTGTCGTAAGAAAATGCTTAGTTATGAGGTAGAGAAAATTTTTTTTAAATCTAAAAATAATTTAAACATATTTTTAGAATAAAACTTAAAATCTATAGCTCCTAGTCCTGCAGCTAAAAAAATTTGCATTATTTTTTAGTATGTACCTTTACACGAATTGTCACATACCAGTTTTGAATTTTAGGTAGGGTAAGGTCCTCTAACTGTGGTAGCTTTTTGGAAAACTTTCAGTTTTTCAATCTGTAATACCAAGTAAATAGAATTTTGTAAGCAATAGCACTATACACTTGACACACATAACTACTATACTGAATACTTTACCCAATTCTTATCAAATTCTACCGCTGCATGTTTAAACTACAGGTGTTCAAACTATACGACTTCGGTGGAGTGGGAAATTTGCTAGGTCCGGTAAATGTGGTATGCAGGGTTCTAACTGTGGTAGTCTCATTTTTGCTAAAATTGACACATTTTACGTTACGAAAATAACGTAAATAAACATTATTAAGCTATTTATGACATTATTAAGTTACTGGGCACACTATAGTTATTAATTTGGGAACGTTATAGACACCCACCGTTTATTGCAATTTCAGTCCAAAAACCATAAATTAAAAGTCAATTAACATGTAAATAACGCATATTAAGCCAGAACAGATTTTATCACACTAGGTTCTATAAATCACATTTAATGAATAAAATAATCGGTGTGTTTACTAAAACTACTAACGAGATGCATACTAATTTATCAAATGAGTGTTATTAATGATCTACTTTGCACAGAAGAAATGACATCGTTGTATGGCTTGTCTTATTTCATCCCATTTTTACAATTTACAGCATGCTAAACAAATGAAAACGAACTGAAATATTATTACTTATATTTTTGAAACACACTTGCTTCATTTTAACAAAATTTCCAATGAGTTTTGCATGGTTTTTACAATACCACAGTTAGAAGCCCTTACATTACCACATTTAGAACACTACTTTGAAATTACTAAATATTTTTCTAAAATCCACCGAATTAAAGGTTAAATTAATATTTCATCCTAATTGTGATTAACTTATTCCGACTAACTCCAACTATCTCCCCGCAATCAGTTTCAGTGAGAATGTGATTGGATCAGTAATTACAGGGACTTGAATAAAATGAAAATAAACTTTCCTCACTAGTTCAAATGACACAGTAAGTTTTGTAATTTTCTTCTCCGACAAGTTTTCGACTATCGCGGGGAATATCAGCCAGAACGTACTGCATGAGTAGTTGAGTAAACTGAAATAAACTTCGGACTGCAGCTGGCGTTCGTTGCTTTATGGTTTCCCACTACCACAGTTACCGGACTACCACAGATACCCGACCCTACCCTATGGGGGAAACTGTCCGCTGTTATTTATCGGGGGGAAAGTGACCGAGGAAGAGAGATGTCCAGGGAGTCTATGACCGTATACAATGAAGACCGTAATAATTTTTTTAGGTAGATGTTAGCGAATAATAATTAAATTTTAACAGCTATCTTAAAAGCTTATCGACACACAAACCTTTTGGAATTGGCTTATCAAATAACATGCAATAATAAAGTTATCACAGTTGCAAATACAAGTAAACCGTATGCAGCCCTATCTCTAAATAGTTGGCAAACGACTTACTTAAACCCGGAGTATTATTCAAAATAGATGAGTAACAACAAACACCAGTATCAATATATTTTAAGTTCAAAATTATAATGCAGGATGATAACCAAGATTGATGATACAAACACACGGCGGATGAAATCTATCACACACTATAAACAAAATGTTAGGTTGAGTTTTGACCTGTAACAACATAATTATGTGATAAACTGAGTTCACAGAATTCGCAATCACTGGCAACTAGATGACAGCTGCTCACTGCTTAATATTCAACACTTGATTTTCAAACCTGAGAAAACACAGATATTATATAATTGAATTGAGAGCAATGCGTAAGGACTTTGGTTGCTTATTTAAAGTTTGGGGCTGCACAAATGTTAGTCCGTCAGTTTGCTTGCCTGGCTGCACTATTTGTGGTCCAGGTTGGGATTAAGTATCAAATTCAAAATTTTAATAAGAAAATGTAGCATTCGAATTTTAAATATTTGGTATAGCAGGCCATGAAGGTATTTAGCGTGCAACACCAACATTTCCTCTCGTAAGGAAAAACAAATTAAGAATGATGCAGGGGTTTCTTTAATAAGTCATGCCCAGACCGATAAGTCCCCCACTTGACCACTTATGTACTATGTACGTACGTAAAAAAGAGTAGTAGTACTGTGAGTAAATGTGATCACCCCTTAAATGTGATCAGTGGCCGCCGTTCAAATATTACCGCCTTTAAAAATCTGGCCAACTAATATTAATACAGCGTATAGTCTCAACTATCTTTACTACTGATTTCAGCTTCTTTCCTTAAAAACTCTGGCTATGTAAAATCATGAAAATTTTGAGTTCTTTTTTGAATTTGTCACATTTAAGACCCTACTTTCAACTTTACCATTAACTTTAAATATATTGATCACATTAAGGGAACTTGGGCCGTTGTAAGACTTTCCGCGGTTTTTTCGTTCAATGACCTGTATCTCTTGTAACTTTTAATTTTCGACACTGAGTATTTTTAGTACATACAGTATCAAAAGAGAAGTATATAGATAGCTTCTTCTTTACTGTACGTTGTCTGTGGAAAAAGATACAGAATTTCAAAGTTGATAAAAAATGAACCCGATCACACATACGCACTCCCCTACTATATTAAATTCAAGGTTTTAAATCCGCTGTTTTTTATAAGTAATGCCCAGACCGGTAAGTGATGCCCTTTGGTAAGCGATGTCCAACTTCGGTAAGTGATGCCCAACTTCGGTAAGTCATAAGTGATGTCCAATAACAAATTTGGCAAATTGACTAGAAAATAAATGCAATTAGTTCGATGCAAAACAGTATTTTATGACAATTGACACGAATTAAAACTTAACCAGGCTCCTAAAGCTGCCTTGAGAAAAACAAATTCATTTGAAGCTTAGTGTGTATAAATTGACGAGAAATAAATAAATCTACTAATATATAGTAGCAGAGAACTTTAGGCGAGCGAGAGTTTTCAACTTTTGGGATTTTAAGCTCGTACCTTGAAGTTATTTCAACATTACTGTTGTGGATACATATTCGCTTGTGGCTACCTCTTGAGGTTTGTTAAATTTATTCTTAAGTTAGGTTTTTTTTGGGAGGGGGGGGGGGGGAGATGGGAGGAAAAACTGACTGGAAACGGCTAGGTTATATTTTTCCCTCTGTCGCCGGAGGCGGCCCCGCCGAAGACGGGAGGGTAATATCTAACCTATCCGTTTTGAGGCAGCTTTAGGAGCCTGGCTCACTGTTAATTCGGGTTGTCATAAAATACTGTTTTGCAACGGGTTAATCGCATTTGTAGTCGATTTGCCCAATTTGATAGTGGACATCATTTACCGAAGTTGGACATCACTTACCGAATTTGGACATAACTTACCAAAGTTGGGCATTACTTACCCGCCTTCGTATCAGTTATAAAAGAAACCACTTTAAATCCTTGTCACAAAAAGTTCGTTATAGACGACTAGAAAAGGGTAGTTCTAGTTAGTCCATTCCATCGGATTGTGATGCATACTGCAATTGTGCACAATCCAATTTTAGTAGTTCGTGATTGTGACAGAACAATAATTATAAATTAAAAAACGATTGCTCTTTATGAATAAACTACAACACTAGGCATGACTTATCAAAGAACAGTGCTGATTGTATTGTTGTAAACATTCAGCGACTACAAGTGTAGATGCAAACTTGATACACAGTTGACAGTACTGTTGCAAACTTTAACTTCAGAGCCACGGCAATTCCTTTGTAAATTGTAACATTCAACAAAGTTGAGTGTGAGGAATGCATTTGCAAGTATAGGATTATGTGCTTTTGAATTTGAATAGTCCAAAAAAAATACACGGAAATATTCTTCCACGCTTTTACGGAGATTTTACCCTTAAGATAAAAAAATAAAAATACAACTGAGAACTGTTTGAACAAATATAACTGGGCACGTCTTCCAATGAAGATATCCGAAAGGACTCAATACATGGCGAGTATAACTATAACTGTTAAGGTTGCTGTTATTAACAATTAATAGTACTGTAGTAACAGTTCTATGCCTGTAATAATCATTGAATCTGTTTTTCAAAATGTAAGACAGAAAAATGCAATTAACTGTGTCGCAAGTAAAATACCTTGTAAGCCTAGACCACATAACTGACCGCCGCGGAAGAGCAAACAAAAGGATAAATTCAACAAATATCTTTAAGTCAATATTGCCAACTCAATCTCAGAAAGAAATACAGCCCAATTTCTTCTACGATTATAAGTTGGAATGTTGGAAATACACTCTAGTTTAATTTTCTGCAGTTGGTTCGTACAACCCCAGTCGAGTGAAGTAAACAAGACTACACAAAAGGCAAAGAGTATAGAAGAAACAGTTGGCTACATTACAAATGTGAGCGAAAAAGCCAAGAAATGTGCATATGAGATTATTATTTTAGTACACTACCACTTGGATAGGATAGACCTGGACCTGGATGGATAGGTAACCATAACCATACAGTTGTAGGCTGGATTTTGCAACTCACGATCAGCGCTGAGAATTATTGCTCAAAGTCATCTTGGGCTTCGGATCGATAGTTCCCAAACTTATGCAAGCATCTAGTACTAGCATACTCTGTCAGCAGTTTCTTGATGAGTTCCGTCCGTTATGATGCACCTCGGACGTTCGTTGGTTTGGCATAATAATAATTTCATCATAATATCCCTTGGGACTTGGGAGAATCCAATGAACTGATGGACTTAAGACAGGATGAAGTTGTCATTTAATTAATTACCAATTACCACTGCAGTATTAACAGTAACCACTCTGATTTTTGATTACTTATAAGGGATTACTCGTCATCCATAACTGACGCCACCAAAATTTCCCCAATTTTAAGACTAAATGACCCCCCTGTCATGAGCTTAACAATTGCGTAAATGGCTAACTTCAGCATGGGGTGCCATCAATATCCAGGTGGACCCAATGACCGTGCCTGTGACATCATTTATGAACGATTCCTAAGCTCATGACATGAAGATCATAAAATTGATGATCTTGTGCTACAAATCGATAATACTGTTTTATTGTTTTTCCGCCTTTTTGTTGTTATTGTAGATGTTGCAACGGCAACGGCAACACTAACACTCCGATAATAAAACTCAAAAATGGCTGTTGAGTAAAACCAAATCTGCGTCTCGGCTGGCAAAATGTATAATAAATACACTGCGCACAAGTAGCCGTCCTTACAGTTTAAATTACTAAAAATGTCTTTATTACTGACAGGACTGACAGGATCGAGAAAGGACGTAATTGTTGGGACACTAAAATTACAACCTAACATAAAACGCAACCGTTATTGGATGCTGAGCTTAAGCATCTATTGAAATGGTCATGTCCATCTGTCCGTCCGTCTGTTGGCTGTACACTGCAGGTCACAGCTTTGAACCGATAATTTTCAAACAACTTTTTAACCTACCACAAATGCGAGTAGGCAGATCTGTATTGTTTTTAGATGCTGAGTTTAAGCATCTATTGAAGTGGTCATGTCCGTCCGTCTGTCTGTCCGTCTGTTGGTCCGTCGCTACAGGTCAAAGTTTTGAAATGAATTTCTTCATACTTTTAAACAACCAAAAATGCGAGCAGGCAGGTCTGTATTGTTTTTTACTTTGCTTGAACTGACCTTTTCTCCACAATTAACGGTTGAATGGACCCATGTTAAAAAGCACTGAAGTGAATGGAAAGAAAAACGGTTGAAGGGACCGCTCACAAAAGGAGCCAGCAAAATGTTCCAATTTTTTTGACCCACCCACCTAACTTGTCAACCTTTTCAGCTTTGCGTAAATGGCGATATAATTAACATATCGCGTCATATTTTTCAAAGTGACCCACCCTGAACGTGGATGGCGCTATTTGCGTACGACCCCAAATGCGTGCCTTGTATAGGTATACACATTTACATACAGTTCTAACGAGACTTCGTTTCTTTAAATTCGCGCGGCAATGCAGTACAAGGTAATCTATGTAACACTAATAGTACTATGTCAGCCCACTGTGATTAGCAAGTGACTTTAAATATCCGGGTGCAAGGGGGAGCGAGCAGTTGGGTGGGTTAGCTTAAAGTGAGTGAAATTGAAAATTCTCAAAAACAACCATGGCAAAATTATAATGACAGAAAAAAATATAAAGGGAAGAATATTATATTTAAAATTATATATTTAGGATGTAAAATTTGTAAATGTATGTTGAACAAACGGACGAAGAATTCTCATTAGAAATAAGGTTAAAATCGCCAAAGGCGAATTGGCAGTGTAGCCTTAAAAAGGCCCTATGTCGTATGTGCAGCGTACATACTTATGCCAGCACGATTGGAATGTAGTTTCAAGAAGGTGAGACCTGTGCTGTACACGGTACAAAAAGTAAGAAAAAGTAATAGATGCTTCACGACATATGGAAATGAAAAAGGTTAAATGCATGGACAGCAGAATCTTCTATTCCGCTGCCCATGAATCATGAAAAAACAGGTCGGTATTAGCTTTCAATCTGAGACGTCTCCAGCTCAAGAACCTACAAGGGAGCTGCTGCTACGAGCAGAATTCAAGAAGTCACGTACTGAAAAGTAGGGAATCGAGATGCTCCACGAGGAATTGCCCTATTGGAAGCCTTTATTCTATGTCCGCCCGTGTTCAACCTACACTGTAAAATATATTTTTTGAAACTAATTCGTGTTGGTTACAAGCCCAGAAAATTATTCGTTTTTGTTTCGGCCACAGGCCTTTAAAAGTATTCTTTGTTTTTGGCTCAAGGATCCCGTAAAAGTATTCTTTCCATTTTCACCAGAAGACCCCTTTAAAAGTATATCAAAGTAAAATAAATACTGAGTAACCATAAATCCCAATCATCGTATTAAATATTATGTTTTGTGTTGTGTTATGGGGGAAAGAAACCGGCTCCGGCAACAAGGGGCTTAGGCGACATCTAGGTCAGGTTGAGGAAGTGGGTGTAGGTAGTGGTGGTAGCAGTAGTATAGCTATCACGTGGAGACTGGATGGGAAGAGTATGATCTGGAAGGATCTGGGCTGTGACATAGAGAACACGAGCAAACGACATGATAACGATCAGGACATAGTAGCAGGCGTAGGGCTGTGAAGTAGTGGTCGTAGGACAGGGGGATCGACCGAGAACATTCGAGAAGACGAGGATCGGGGAGTGGAAGGCAGGCTCATATAGGGACGATAGCCAATCACCGATTGAGTTAGATACGCAAGCGAGTGGGGTTTCTGGGTCGGTCTTTGAGATGAGGGCTCATGACATGATGAGTGGAGAGAGAGATCCTCATTCTTTTGCCATCCTCCATGTGAGACGTACGACGGTGGAAGTTGCTGCGTGTTCGTGTAGGAGTAAGAGAGACCTCAGTTGTAGAGTGTAATACTTTTTAGTGTGTGGCTTAGTCGTAGCCATTATTGGGGTTTTTAGTTTGTTATATATTTACCTGTAGATAATATTATTTGAATGAGTTATTTTACTTAATTTGTACTGGGTGAACCGGGTAATAGTGTGTGATTTTCCCGACATAGAACTGACAATATTGTGCGTCGGAAGACCGAGAAAGAGACCAATAAATCGGTACTAATTGTGAGTGATTTCCCCAGACATTACTTGTGTGTGCTTAGCAACTTTTTAGCATGCGGCGAACGGCATAGTTGGGGGCCGTATTTTAGTATTAACATTGGTGTGCATCATTCCGTTCCAAGTTGCCCCGGCCAGGTAGAGAAGAGCTGGAAGACACTGTGCATAGGCCGGTCGGTTGGTCCCATCTCATATTGCCCATAGGCGCATCCTCTACCGCTCGACCAAGCGAGCTAGATATCTTGGGGTGCAGGTGTTGAAGGCGAGCTACCAGCACTTGCATAGGAGTGAAGCACATAGCATCTCCAGACCACATCACGGAGCCAACATCAGGTCGGGTGCTCAGGAGCAGGACCCGTGGACCAACATCAAGGGATCAGACCAGGAGCTCTGGACCTGAGCTCGAGCTGAGCACCTCCTTGCAGGACGGGTTGCCGACCAGGAGGTCTAGAGCTCCAGAGAAGCGGACATCGAGGGCCTGGCTGGGACGTAGGGCTGGGCTCGGACCGGTAGATAGAGAGCGGTCGAGAAGACGGAGACCGGAGCCCAGAGGAGAGGTGGTCCTGGTGTTTGAGGCTGTGGAAGTGCAGGATTGTGAGGTTTTAGGAGATTTCCCCATTACTGTTATTGCATCCTTCGGTTGATATTCGCACATCTACATATAATAATAATAATATATATTTAATTAAATGTTTTATAGTTTAATTGGGATAAACGCACCACCCTCCGCTCCTATCTGCATCTTAATAGTCTCTATTATTTTGAGTTGCATAATTTCCCCCCATCATAGTGCATATAATCTTGTATCACTCGGGTTGGTCTTAAGATACGACGGAGCCCCTCTGTCCGTAATCTCAACCCGTTCTCGATACGTCATAGAAAATAGAACAAAATGAGAAGTTCCTAGCGATATCCCTCAAATGTGCAAGTTTCAAAAACAAATCTCAAAAACAGTTCTTTATCCTTCAATTTTTTTAACCAAAATCAGAAGCTTACGTCAATACCTATCCACTGACACCACTTACTTACCCCCACGTCCCGTTTCTCTGTCGGTATATGCCTATTACCTATACATGATTTAGATAGGCTAAAATCTTTAAAAATTAAATCTCAAAAACGGTTCTTTATCCTTGACTTTTCTTAACACATCCAACTAGCTGACGTGAATACCTATCTAACGACACCACCCACTTACCCCAACGTCCCGTTTCTCAGTCAGTATATGCCAATAACTTATACATTAATTAGATAGGCTGAAATATTAAAAATTACATCTCAAAAACCATTCTTTATCCTTGACTTTTCTTGACACATCCGAGTAGCTGACGTCAATACCTATCCAATGACACCACCCACTTACCCCCAGGTCCTGTTTCTCAGTCGGTATATGCCAATAACTTATACATTAATTAAATAGGCTGAAATATTAAAACATTATATCTCAAAAACGGTTCTTTATCCTTGACTTTTCTTAACACATCCAAGTAGCTGACGTCAATACTTATCTAATGACACAACCCATTTACCGCTACGTCCCGTTACTAAGTCGGTATAGGCCAATTACTTATACATTAATTAGATAGTCTGAAATATTAAAAATTTATATCTCAAAAACGGTTCTTTATCCATACTTTTTCTTAACACAACGAAGTAGCTGACGTCAATACCTATCCAATGGCACAACCCACTTACCTCTACTCTTCGTTTCTCAGTAAGTATATGCCAATAACCTATGCACTATTTAGATAGGCCAAAATCTTTAAAATCTAATATCTCAAAAACAGTTTTTTATCCTTGAATTTTCTTAACACATATAAGTAGCTGACGTCAATACCTATCCAATGACACCACCCACTTACCCATACGTCCCGTTTCTCAGTTGGTATATGCCAATAGCCCATACATTATTTTGATGGGAGTAATAAGTGGGCTATACTAGCCCGAATTTCCAAGTAGGCAAAAAAAAATTCAAAAACAGCATAAAATCTCATGAAAATACTTATTTTACCTATATTTATTGGGTTTCTGCGACACTCTTAAGATTTGTAAATTTCAAAAGCATTTTCACCCACGTAGCTAAAGCAAACCTTTACTAAGACTTTCGTCTCTCGGTCTTTAAAAAAAATTTATTTTTACTTATACATTTTTTTACTATAAAATGGACCGATGTTTAATTTGTGATTTGACTTTGATAACCCACTTGCACCATTAAGTGTAATTTCTTAGTAAAAAACAAAAAACATCAAGAAAATTACAAAGGAATAATACTGGATAAAGAGCTAGAAAGTATTGCTTAAATTAAAAAAGTGGAAAACTTAAAGGAACCAAAGGTATAATTATTAATTGATGATGACTTTGGAAATAGTAAATTAATTAAAAGACTAAGAACTGAAATAAATAATCTAATTTTTTATCAAGATACTTATAATTGAAAACTTAAACAAACGGAAACAGAAGATATTGTAGACGTTTTAAAATCTAAATTTTAACATTATGAAAAAAGATTCCTAAAAGGTTTTAAAATTCATATTGGTATTTCTATTGGAATTTTAAAAATGGTACTCAGTTCTTTAAAAATTATAGATTTGACTCTAAAACAGAAATTCCTTTAGATGAGTCATTAATTGAAGCTATGGGTAGAATCGCTACATATAAAGATATAACAGCTAAAACAAGGGCTAAATTTTTACAACATACTTTATTTTGTTTTTTGAATTTGCCGCCAAAGTTTTGTAGAAGTACATGTTTTTGAATTTCCTTGAATCCAAAAATTCAAATTTGAACCTCTTACTAAATGAAATTACACATACACGATACACCTATCAAACCGAAATAAATAATGCCAATTGAATTTACGAAGTGTGACAGCTCAGGTCATGATAAATTTTTAATTGTAATTAAAAAACTTAACTATTTTTTTGTCAAAGTTGGCCGATGTTGATAAATGATATATTATTTTAAAGCACTTTAAAAATAAGGAAAACTGGTATTTTGTTTTTGGACTCCGACGCATAAAAACAATTTTTGGCGGAATTTTAAAAAAAAATAATGGTTTTTAAAAAACAAATGGCAAACGTTTTTTAATAAACTCTTTTCTATTGTGTTATTTAGAATCTACATGTCATTAGCTTTCGAATGGCATATTACACGCTAAAATTGGTTAGGTATCTCAAAAGTGTAAAAAATCTGGTAAATTATGTTGATAGGTAGGAATAATCTAGATCTCCAAGTAACAATTATTGATGACATTTAAAAGGAGGGACTGAAAAAAATAATAAATTTACATGAGGATTTTAGAAAAAAACACTGTGTTAATAAACTTATTAACAATGATAATTTATGTGATGTGGGAGCAGTTTCGGTTGGTATAATATAGTTAGATAAGTTAAATTTGTAGTAACTTCGCGTATGCTAGCAACTTAGGGTTATAAGGTATAAGTGAAAGAAACATCAAAACAATACGATTAAATGAAGATAAAACGCAGAATAAAATAGTAAACAATTTAATAAATTACGTTAGGATTACGCGGCAGGCGTCATTAATAGACAGTCTCGGAGGTTTAACATACACTAAAGATATTTAAAACAATTTTAAATACCAATATAAAACCGATGGAGATTGTCTATGAACAACGTAATTCAAATAACAATATTTTATAACTCTCTATGTCATTAGTGCAACCATTATATAAACGTGGATATCTACGATTATCTTTTGTATAGGTTTTGGACTTATATTGACTAAAAAACCAGACATAGGGGTCAGAAGCGATGTCGTAAGCAATATTATTTGCGTTAAGAAAAGTTAAGGATAAAGAACGGTTTTTAAAATATTAAATTTTAACGATTTTGGCCGATCTATATCAAGTATAGGTAATTGGCATATACCGACTGAGAAACAGAACCTAGGGGTAAGTAGGTGGTGTCATTGGATAATCATTGACGTCAGCTACTGGTATATGTTAAAAAAATCAAGGATAAAGAACTGTTTTTGAAATATAATTTTTTAATAATTCAGACTATCTAATTAATGTATAAGTTATTGGCCTATACCGACTAAGAAACGGGTCGTGGGGGTAAGTGGGTTGTGTCTTCTGATAGGTATTGACGTCAGCTACTTGGATGTGTTAAAAAAAGTCAAGGATAAAGAACCGTTTTTGAAATATAATTTTTTAATAATTCAGACTATCTAATTAATGTATGAGTTATTGGCCTATACCGACTAAGAAACGGGACGTAGGGGTAAGTGGGTGGTGTCATTTGATAGGTATTGACGTCAGCTATTGGGATGTGTTGAGAAACGTTAAGGATAAAGAACCGTTTTTTAAATATCAAATTTTAAAGATTTTGGCCTATCTAAATTATGTATAGGTAATTGGCATATATTGACTGAAAACCAGGACGTAGAGGTAAGTGGGTTGTGTCTTCGAATAGGTATTGACGTCAGCTACTTCGATGTGTTAAGAAAAAGTAAGCATAAAGAACCGTTTTTGTGATATAATTTATTAATAATTCAGACTATCTAATTAATGTATATGTTATTAGCCTATGCCGACTGCGAAACCCGACCTAGGTGTAAGTGGGTGGTGTCATTAGATAGGTATTGACGTCAGCTACTCAGATGTGTTAAGAAAAGTCAAGGATAAAGAACTGTTTTGGAGATATTAAATTTTAAAGATTTTAGCTTATCTAAATCATGTAATTGGTATATACCGACAGAGAAACGGGACGTGGGGGTAAGTGGGTGTTGTCTGTCGATAGGGATTGACGTCAGCTACTTCGATGTGTTAAGAAAAAGTAAGGATAAAGAACCGTTTTTGAGATATAATTTTTTAATATTTCAGACTATCTTAATAATGTATAAGTTATTGGCATATACCGACTGCGAAACGGGACCTAGGTGTAAGTGGGTGGTGTCATTAGATAGGTATTGACGTCAGCTACTCAGATGTGTTAAGAAAATTCAAGGATAAAGAACTGTTTTGGAGATATTAAATTTTAAAGATTTTAGCTTATCTAAATCATGTAATTGGTATATACCGACAGAGAAACGGGACGTGGGGGTAAGTGGGTGTTGTCAGTCGATAGGTATTGACGTTAGCTTTTGATTTTGGTTAAGAAAAGTTAAGGATAAAGAATGTACGTTGTGCGCTTTGCTGTCCTATTATTTTACACATGAAAAATTCCCAAAAATGCACATTACCCGCCACGTACGGTTTTAAGCATTGGGCATCTATTTAAACAGTTTTTAGATGCTGAGCTCAAGTATCTATTGCCATGATCAAGTCCGTCCGTCTGTCTGTCTGTTGATCTGTCTTTCTGTTAGTCATGCTCCACAAGTCACAGTTGTTAACTTTATTTCTTTAAAAAACTTTTAATTGACCACAAATGCAAGGGCAAAGAGCCGTATTGTTTTTGAAGTTGATCGAAGCAACCAGTTTTCATTAAATAACTGTTGAATGGGCGTATGTCAAAACGCATTGAAAAGGTACAACATAATAAACGACTACACATGCAAAAGCAAAGTGCCATATTATTTTTGGGGTTGATCGAACTAACCAGTTTTCTAAAAATAATTGTTGAATGGACCCATGTCAACACGTATTGAAATGGTTCACAAAGTATTAGTTTATAGGTTCACTTATAAGAGTTTCGACAAGTGATTGCTTAGGAAGTGGTAGAAGAAGTGCAGTTCATGAAATAATATTAGTCCAAATTACAACTTTTCTTCTCCTTAAAAACTACACAAAACTATTTGGTCCAAGAACCGTGTCCTTCGACACATCCGTTCCAAACGTTATGTTCATGTTTCGAGGATTTAGTAATCTTGAGTAATCTGCTGATTGCACACATAATTTAGTTACCCATCTCTGATCTCATACTTGATACTAATATGTCAAAACTAACTATATGCCAGTGCCTCCGCACAATGCAAAAATATTCTTTAATCGATGCATCTTGCAGCAAAATAAGTCTGTTTAAGTTTCTTTAGTCATGTAAGTCCTCAATATTATTTAATGAATGCATTCTGAACTTTAAGTGTTAGCAATTAAGCCGGGTCATTCGAAGGTATGTAACAAGGTGATTCTTGTTTAATGCAGAGATTAATACAAATCAAGAAAGATGAGTTTTTCAGGCTCAAGCACCGCAGCGCGGTTAAATTTATACGCAAAGCATAGAAAGGTGTGTATAACCTTTAGTCTCAACAGAACAAGAATTGTAATTTTTAATCTTTGGTACATTAATTAATGTTGAAATTAAAGGAAAGACTCTTGTAAACTCAATATTGTGACGATTACGGATTGTATCCTTTGTTATGATAAATAAATATGAAAAGGAGTATTGTAGGATTAGGTTGGTAGGTAGTTTTAAAACATTTTATTATTATATAATTTTATTATTTGTTTTCAGAGTAATTATTTTGAGATTCGTACGGCGTGGTTGTTAGTTAGTTCCCTTCTTATGTCTCTCTCCTTTCCGAAGCGATCATGCCCTCATGATGCACAAGAAAAAAAACAAACTTGAAGATGTGAGGTGAAGAATTTTTGGCTGGATGACACCAATGACCGGTTGATACGAAAATAACTGGGATGCAGCAAGATTCCTAACCTAATTATCAGAACCAGTGGTGAAAGTGAGCCGCTCCGGTTTCTTAAGCAGGGTAATTCGGGGTAGCTTGGGGAGGGAGGGGGGATTCCTTTGCAATTTTTCTTCAATTCCAAATTCTTTGCAGGTGCCCCACTTTCTCAACCTATAGGGCTTGCAATCCATCAGCAATCTTTGGCAAACGGCACGGGTCACGCCAGATTAAAAATATCACGATCTGTCTTGTCAGGTTTATGTTTTCTTCTTAGGAGACAAAATCTTGCGGTTGGAGAAAAATTCAACATCGAGGCACCTTGTGCAAGATTGTTTTGACCGGGGTCAGGGCCGGAGGTCGATGTCGTATAGTTTTCATGGGTTAGAAGGTGTGGACGACGGTTGAGACTCGCTTAACGTAGAAAGGTCCCGTGTTTTTGTACGCACTGCTCCTTCACCAAGAAAACGGGCTATTATGGAAATTCCAGAGAAACGGAGATGCGACTCCTGACACGTTGTAACGATTTTGGATTATATCCTTCGTTATGATAAATAAACAGGAATACGAGTATAGGATTAGGTAGGTAGGTAGTTTTAAAACTTTGATTTATTTTCAGAGTAAATATTTTGAGATGCGAACGGCTTGGTTGTTAGTTAGTAATTAATTATACTTCGAATTATTGGATTAGAGTGACAATTACTCGGCACATAATAATATTAATTATTATTACTATCAAATTCTGTTGATGAGAGGTTGATATCCTAACCTCTCAGTTCCCCACTCAATATATTTACTAGGCTGATTGCCTGTAGTTTTTTGTGTGAACTGCTTCTGACGAAACGAAAATATCCAGTAATAAACGGGCTAGCGTTTGATAAGTAATGTACAAGTTCATTAAGCAATACCCCAGCTCTGTAGGCAATGGATCATAATATAAATGATTGGCTGTATTTTTAATATCTTATAGTAATGACCCTGCAGGATAAGTAATACGACTCATTCTTGATGAATGACAATAGATATGCGTCGCTGTAAAAAAGGATGGCTAAGGAGGTAGCAGATGTGCGCGTCAATGTGATCCTAAAGTAAGTAAGTAATTGCTTTATTGTCAGAAACACATATCAAAATTACACTTTACAGGAATCGACATTAAAATAATATGCTCAAAACTAAATATCCTAAATAGTAAATAGCATGCAATTTTGTTTAGGCCTATAACGCCTATAAAGTAACAGGCGCTGAAAGACGAGCCGCGGTAAAAATCCTTGGCTAGTCGGTATTGATAGCTTGTAGTCTTAATCACTACTCAATCACTCACTTACTTGTAAGTTTATAATTTAGAGTAGCCTGTATTTAATGCGAAGACTCTAGTTTATACTCATAATGTGTGGTATGTTTCATTTTTGGAACTTTAATTTGTCAGGTCTAGTCCCAATAGTATTTGGGTGACGAGCAGTAACCTCCGATCCTATTTTCCTTAGCAAGGTTCGTTGGCTTGTTTTATTTTCCTTTCGCTAGGTATTTACTTCCTTCCACTTAGCAATAAATCAGGCCTGCACGGGCAAAACTGGTGATGTTGTCATATGTCATTGGTAATCCCATTGGCCAAAATTAAACATTGTTATAATAGGACGTCCGCAATGGGCCTAATTGGCCTTGGTGGTGTCTATGTGGATCAGTTCCATGCCCGACATGGTGCTTAGTAAAAATAATAATAAAAAAGTAGCTAGCAAGTGATCGGTTACTGTAAGTGTTGCGACGGCAAAACTTTGACAGTTAAAATATAAGTGATGGCAGAACAAAAAGCGTATCCCGGATGTTCAAATGTTAAACAAATACACTGCACACAAGTCTTAGTCACTACAGTATAAATCACCTAATACTATATTTATTATACTGTTTAATTCAATGCACAAAAATACTAGCACAAGGTAAAGCCCATACAATAAGGAACAATGTGGAATCACTATAAACTATGAGCACAATAATCCAAAATATAAATGATTAAATGACTAACATGGGAACCTACCCTGCTTGAACACATCGATTCAAACGAATTGTATCATAACGTCTTCTACTGTGGCTAGTAACTGCTGCTGGTATAGTCGTTCGGGTGCAAAATGGCTTATCTCCATTTTATTCGAATTTGTATTTTCGAAATTTTCTTGAAATAAAAAGTCAAGAAAATTCAGTGGGAATAACAGTGGGAAATTTTAGTGAAAGCAGGGTCCCCTCTTCTATACTTTCGTGAAAACGGATAAATTATGACATGGAGTAAATTATGTAGTGTTAAAATTATGTTTGCAAAAAATTATCATCTTTCTGCAACTGATCATACTAAAAACAGTTCAACTGCAATGGGGTCGTCCATAAATAACGTCATAGAAATATTCCAGTTTTTGGACCACCCCTCCCTGTCATAGGCTTAGCTTAATACCTTAGCTGTTACTATCCATATACAGTTGAACCTTCTTATAACCACTCACCTTATAGGGTCACTCTTGTTATAGTCTTATGTTTTTTACTTCCCCGGCAAACCGCCTAATGTAGTCAATACCCAGACTATATGGTCACTTTTTATAACGTCACCCTTACTATAAGCACGTCAATCACAATGCCCTACGCAATGGTTTACATGATAGTTTACCTTTTTATAGCAACATGCAAAAATATTATGAAACACACACCCCATCTTCAAGGCCAACGGCAAAATTATGTGTGTGGGTGTGTTACCGCACTCGTATTCACCGGACTGAGGAAGCTCTCTACAATTACGTTGTGCAATATTTGTATGAGTGACATGTAGCTACTCATGCAATTTTGTAACCATTAGCTTACACTAGCGAGATTATAGGTTCTTTTTCACTATTTTTAGCTCTGTTTGTCGTTAGATCATTAGAACTTTTTGTAACAGCATGTAACGTTATAGGCAATAGGGTCACCTCACTATAAGGTCGTAATACACCCTTCCCCCTGAGATGACGTTATAGCAAGGTTCGACGTATTACGTTTCAGATTTTTGTGCTAAACCCCGTCCGTCCCCCTAAATCGTTACCAGATTTTCATTTCTCAATGCTGCCCCCTCTCCCTATAAGAGTTAATAATTTTCGAAAAAATGAATTTTATACTACACGTTATAATTTATTTATTATGTATCTGCTTTGAATTGCCGGTATAATTTTAGAAATCAAAAAAACTGCTTAAAACAACATTTTCAAAGTGCTCCCCTCTCCCTGCAGCGTCTGCTTATTTGCTTGATTCAGCTGAACCCCCTCCCCGTAGAAGTTAAAACGTAATATATGGATGACCCTTAATTATTGCGTAAATGGCTATCCTTAACATGGGATGTCCTAAATATCCAAGTATTGAACCTCCTTATGATGTCATATATGGACGGTCCCTAATATTTATACGTGGTTCAATGGAATTCATGGTAGCGATGTTAATCGACGTCAAATTTTACAAAAGAAATGGGTCATAGTAAATCATTTTGAAAGTCTTGGATATTTAAGACATCCAATGTTAAGAATAGCCATTTACACAATGATTAAGCTGATGCGGTCCTATACCTAGAAAATTTCTATGTCGTCATTTATGGACGACCCCATTGCAGTTGAACTGTTTTTAGTATGATCAGTTGCAGAAAGATGATAATTTTTTGCAAACATAATTTTAACACTACATTTACTCCATGCCATAATTTATCCGTTTTCACGAAAGTATAGAAGAGGGGACCCTGCTTTCACTAAAATTTCCCACTGTTATTCCCACTGAGTTTTCTTGACTTTTTATTTCAAGAAAATTTCGAAAATGCAAATTCGAATAAAATGGAGATAAGCCATTTTGCACCCGAACGACTTTACCAGCAGCAGTTACTAGCCACAGTAGAAGACGTTATGATACAATTCGTTTGAATCCATGTGTTCAAGCAGGGTAGGTTCCCATGTAAGCTCTGCCGTAGTCAGGCACTTAACTTCAAGTATATTGCACACTGAAGACAAAAGTGTATATTAAATAAATGTATCTATACAATCCAATAAGTAACACTATATAGTAAATGCAGACACAACTTCATAACATAGTGGGTTCAACATAGTGTTATGACAAGTACATGGTACTTTCAAATATATTACATATAATATTCTTAGTCCAATTAAAACTTTGAATGACATTTTGACAACTTCAGGGTAGTCCATAAATACTAAAACTTATATATATACATACACCCACATATGCTCACTGCAGTAATGTATTTTGTCGTATATAATGTTTTAACTTTGTAGCTTTAAGTAAATATAAATAATTAAAGAATGTAAACGTCAACTTCTGCGATGCGGACATTCATAATTAGATTTAATTAGTTATGCGTTTTGTATAAACCATATGAACTTAGAATGCTGATGCATGTTGAAATGTGAGAAGACATGAGAGGAGAGACATAAAATGCAATGCTTATGTTAATATTTGAGTTGTAGACTCATATATACTTGTAGCAATACAAATAAATGTCGAGTATTCGTACTCCATATAACAATAACATTCGTACATAGATTCCATTCATAATTGTATATTTAATTTATTTTCTTTAAATCTTCCAATAAAATCCTGAAATCCCACAATTATTTATATAAAATAAATTGTGTTTTTGAATCCGATTAGATTTAAGTATTTTGACAATGATCAGAATGCAGCTGTTGCCAAAATCCAAAACAACCAAAGTTTATTTTAGGTTTTGTATTTGTTATTAAACTTTAATTCAGAGAAGATGATAGCGAATAAAAATCAATCAAATTGTATTTGCCCTGCAGTCAAGTTCTATGAAACTTCACTTCTCCAAAAAGCTTAGAGACTGCCGGACGCGAAAAATGTCTTATTCTCTGCATATATTACTTTTCATTAATTCTCATTAACTGAATTTATCATATTGCCCATATCACACTGCCAATCAATTATAACTTCTCTTGTGCCAAACACACTTACGACAATTCTCACTCTTTGCTTAAAACACCACTGAGTCTAATCGGCCTCCCGCTTCTTACGCGGGCGTTATCAGCACCAGGTTTACTAGCGCACCTACCTAACATTCACAATCTTGACAGTTTGTAATTTAAACACTTTAAAAATTAATGACGTCACACAAATTCATTAAATAAGTTAAAACATCAATGTACAGCTAGACTCACTGACTTATTTAATGAAATCATTTATGATAACCCTTATTAGTAAATAGACCTTGTTTGGTTAGGGGGTCTAAGGAAGTGGCTTTGGGGGTAAACGAAATGCGTTTGGACTAAGATATGCTTAATTGACTTGTTTGCGATTACTTGTGTTTATTTGGTGTCAAAGGTCACCTTAATCAGGCCAAAAAATATATTATTTGGTGAATGATATAGGGATGATTTTAACTTGAGACAACACTCTTTTTCCAGGTCTTACTTCGGTATTATCGTCCTTTCTTTATTATTCAATAAAACTATGTTTTGACGATTTCAGTTGAAACACATATTGTACCAAACAATATTCGCTCTAACTCTACGAACGAGAGAGAAAGTAAATATTTATTTACAACTGACGTCACAATAACGCTTGCCACTTGCCATAAAGACACAGTAAGAACAATACACAGTTATAGGAATAAGAAAAATGCTTTAGAAATATAACAAAAATGTTTTATACTTATTAACTCTACACTAACTGTTAGATAAATTCATGTTATATAAATGATTGTGGGCTATTCGACAAGAGCCTCTGATAGTAGCAATTACTATTTCTTCTACTAATTTAGAAGGAAGTCGCATCTGTTTCCTAAAGGACTCAAAAAACTCCGGAATCGTGCCACGAGCTCCCACCAGCAAACCAATAACTTCTAACTTCTTGAGTTGGTATTTTTCCAAAAAGTAGGGAATACATGGATTGTAATGACATTGTTTTTCAATATCAACTTCATCTGCCTGATCGGAATTTTGCTCCATGCGTATTGTAGGATCCAGGATATAACCAGTCTTAGACTCCGTTCTCCAGCAAATAATATCCACGCGTTTAGAAGCCCCATCTGTTACTTCCTCAAACACATTCCAATCCAAGGTCCTTAAATGCTTGGCAATTATTGACCGAACTTCATGATATTTAAATACATTAAATATCTCTAATTCCAATATTGTGGCCTAGACTTATTACAAATGTTAAAATTATATAAAAAGTGACTTGTATTGTCCTCGCTAGGGAGAAGGTGTCTCACCTTAGCGGAAATTGTCAAATATGGGTCAATTCCTGTGATGCAAGAATATCTGAATGACCTTTGCAAGTGGGCAGCAGAGCTCAAAATGAAGCTGAACCCGCTCAAGTGCTGTTTAATGATCATTGATTTTTCCAAAGACAAAAGATACAGTGATTTAGTCCTCACAATCAATAATGAGCCTGTACCTATTGTTAACTGTGCTAAACTACTGGGAGTACAAATTAATAACTCGCTGAAATGGGAAGATCACGTGGATAAAATAGTGAAAAACGATTCAAAAAAATTTTTTATGTTGAGAAAATTAAAATATTTTGGCTTTTCCAAAAAACAACTCGTAAGTGTGTACAAAACCTACATCAGGAGCATTTTAGAATATGCATCGGTCGTATGGAGTACGGCTATCCCAAAGAATCTACTTAACAAAATTACCTCAATCGAAAAACGTTGCTGGTCTATTATAATAAATAAGTATGTTAGTAATTCAAACTATGAAATAACTGCCTCGGCTTTACAATTGACAAAGATAGAAGATAGGTACAAAAAACTGTTAGTCAATTTTGGCAATAAGCTTGTTAAATCCAGTAGATACTCCAATTGGCTAAAAAATTACGAAAGAACTAATTGTAGATCAAACAGGCTCAATAACGAATACAGTCTAATAAGTTGTAGCACTGAAAGGTACAAAAAATCTACAATTCCTATGTTAGTTAAATATAATTGTAAGCTTAATTAATTCAAATCACCAGATTATGATTAACTTGTAACGCAGTTAAGAATCGAATGATTCCATATGTAAATTCTGTTTTCCGATGCGCTTGATATATGTCGCCGGGCTTCTTGATTTTTTCTCCCAAAAATTTACCTGCTTGTTACATGTTATAGCTTTTAAGTAGTTATAATCCAAATTTCATGTTAATTGGTAACCTATTTAAATTAATTACGCTGTTTTCGGTGAGTCAATCATGTAATTGTGACTTTACTGTGTATGTGTAATCCTAATTCGGACTTTAAATGATTTAATAAAACCCTAATAATAATAATAAAGGGTAAAGACATATTTCAGCACGAAGAATTCAGAAATAAGTTTGAGTCAACCCTTAAATTTTGAGTATATTTTGAGAGCCTTTATTTATTATTGTTTTCGTCGCAGATTACCGGTAGTACCTACCTATAGTAAATGTGCAGAAGTAGTAAATCCCATACTTATCATCTTGCTTTACTTATGTACATAGTTAAGAGTGCGGCAATAAGAGAGCGAGAAGCAGAATTTTAACTGAATTTAGACCGAGTGTTCCACAGAATAGTGACACCAGAAAATAAGTAGTGAGCTGGACCGACGGCCGGGAATTCGACAAAGATCAAAAAAGAAAAAAGGAGCGGTAAACAAAAAACTTATAAGTTGGTATGTAATCTTTTTATTCTAACGAATATAAATATTAAATTGCAAAAGGGCATACAGATGCATACCAGGCCGTCAAAAGAAAAGACTCATGAGCAGATTAAAATACTCTACTGAAGGTATTTAAAATTAAGAAGTATATTAAGTAACTAGCTGATACAATTTATAATTACTTTTAAAGCCCATAATAATTAAAAGATTCAATAATTATAGGATATATATACATTTACATAAAAAAATACACCTCCTAATTTTGCAAATAATAATATAAGGAGAGGGCAACACCAATATAAGCTGTAATCTATCCTATGAGTTAAGGTATAAAAGTAAGGATGCAGCCATCGGTATGGGACAAGGAGTTTTCGGGAGAATATTTATTTTCCATACAACCGCGGGATCCATTACAACCTTATTCTATGATAAGGAGACACTTTATTGGAAGAGGAATAAGTGGACATAAAAAATTTATCCGTTTGTTTTTAAAGACTTCAGTCAACAATGCGTATAAATGGTTCTGCTGGAGAAAGGACAGACAACCATTCCATAACTTTCAGGTGTTCATTGTTAAGTTTGTGGAAACATTCTCGAGAGGCTAGAAATTTAAAGATATACAACATTGGGAAGAAGTACACGACCAACAAAATTCAGGAAACGGCGTAAGGGACTTGGTTATCATCGGGTCCCAGATAGAATTCCAGAGGAAGATGGAAATAGCACTGGCAACTGTACGTGACAGGAGAGAGTCAACACTCGAACAAAAAATAAAAGTGACCCTAAAGAAAGCAGCAGTTGTGAGGCACATCAAGGAGAGGGTACGGCCAGAATAGAACTAGCCGGTAGAGGCAAACCACACTGAGAAATGGAATACAATGGAAAAGAATATCTTGTGTTTCTAGATACAGGTTGCCGACTGTCCCTGGTAAGAGGAAATTTTAGATTCAAATACGATTAAGCCTATTAAAGATATGAAAGTAATAGAAATAGATGTATTGGAACACGTACTTGTAGGCCAAGTAAAATTAAATTTGATAAAGAATGATGAAGAAATCAAATTTTATTTTATTGAAGATTACGAGGTCAATTTTGATTACCAGAAGAAAATCTGTACTTTATCGTATTTAAATCGTTTTAAATTTTCCACAAAAGCGCAGGCTAGTACTTAATATTCATTTATTGTGAGGTGCGTAGATGGGAGATCTACGCACCTCACAATAAAGTAAGAATTAATAGAACCTTTAAACTACCATCCCTGTCCTCCACGCTAGTACCAGTCAATTACAGTCGTCCTACAAAAAAGAAATTTTTGATGGAACCAAATCAAAACATATATAAGAAAAAATAGTGTTTTGATAGCAAAAGGATTTGTTCAAAAAGTCTTGGTTTACAATCCAAAACCCGTCACGGTTACAATGTACAAGAGCACTGTAATTGGCACTTACGAAAACCAATATCAGATTGTGTACGGAAGTAAAGCACATATTTCAAAAAATAAATCGAGGAAATACCAAAGCCTAAGGACTTTGACAAAAGAGCAACTGAATAAACTACACATCAATCCAGACAAGACACAAAAATAAAAGGTAAAGAAGCTTTGTACAGAATATTCAGGTGTATTCGCATAGTCAATGTAAGATGTGAAGGCAGCGAAACTACCACCAATGAGAATCGACACTGGAAATAATCCACCGCAAAATAGTTCACCAAACTAAAGGTCACCACAAGAAATGGCAAAAATTTCAGGCCAGGTAGAAAAATTTATTGAAAGTGACATCTTGGAAGAATCACATCCTGAAGCTCCCCCGTATTTAAGTAAAGAAAAAAAAGCACTTATAGAATGGTGGCAAATTATTAAAACTTAAATGCAGTAACTAAACCTTGCAATCGGACTCTGCTCAAGATAGACGATATTTTACACACCTTAAGAAGAGCAAAATTGTTCACTCCAGTAGATATATATTCACCATGGACTAGTACAACCAGATGACCGAGAAAAAAAAACAATTAAAACTCCTGATGGGACCTATAGTTATAAACATATGTCATTTGGTATGCGCCATTGTCCGTCCTGGTTTCAATTTATGATGAATAAAGCACTGCGTAATCTAAAATGGAAGTATGTACTTGTATTTATTGATGATTTAATAGTACTTACACCTAACTTTGCGGAACACCAAGTACGACTGCAGTTGTTGTTTAACCGTCTGCAAAAATTTTGATTGTCATTAAATCCAGAAAAGTCACATTTTTTGTATACAAGAATAATCTGCCTCGGATTTATTGTCGATAAAACAAGGATCTACTCAGACAAGAAAAACGTTAAAGCGCTGACAGAGTTTCCAAGGCCCAAAAACGTACTTAAAACTCTAATTCTAGTAGGTTTGACATCGTACTGTAGAAAATTCATTCCAAATTATTCACAAATTGCTAAGTCTTTGACAGAATTATGGAAAAAGAATGCACAATATAAGTGGACTAAAGAAATGGAGGCGGCCTACCAGACTTTGAAAAGTGTGTTTATTACGGCTCCAGTACTTCATCATTTTCGAGAAGACCTTCCCGGAATAGTATCTACGGATGCGTCGTCTGAAGGCGATTTTGTTCCAAGGAGTAAACGGCTAGGAAGTGCCTGTGATGTATGCAAGTCGGTCATTGACTAAAGCAGAGGGAAATTATCTAGCAGGACACTTGGAACTGTGTAGGGGTGCTGTTTTTGCGTGTAAGAAATTTTGAGAATATCTATACGGCAGGAAATTTACAATTATTACGAATCACTCAGCACTCCATTACTTACTTCCAAAGAAAAAGGATCAGACATGTAGTTTAAAAAAGTTTTTAAATAAATTAGCAGATTACAATATAAAATACAAACCTAGAAAAAAACACACTAATGTTGATGCGTTGAGCCAAAATCCTGTAAATAAAGTTACACAGGAAGTTGAAGGCTTATACAACTATGTGGGAGCATATAGACAAAAAATGATGCCTTTAAAAACACTTTATAAGTAGGAGAGTATTAAAACAATTTTTGAGAATGCAATACCTATAATACAAGTTGGATTGGAGGTAGCAAAAAGGCAGAGTAAAGACAAGTCGTTACAAAATTTTATCCATACACCCAGGAGTATGCGAGCAAATTGAAGAAGGTACTACAATACACCGCAGAGAAGATGGCCAAGGCTTTTAGTACCCAAAGTATTGGGAATTTACATTTTGAAAGCATATTAAATGGATAATTGTGCCGCTCACCAGGGAGTAGCAAGATCACAGAAAACGATTCTGGCTAAGTATTATTGGCGGGAGCTACGCAAGAAAAACAATAAACAATGGTTTGTACTTACGTGCGATCACTGCCAGGCCATAAAACACTCCACGCAAAGAAAAATGGGTTTGATGGTGCCTATAGTACCTAACTATATATATTCCATACCAAAGGTCTAAACTTACTAGGACCATTCCTTACATCAACACAGAAAAATTCCCATGTTATTGGAAGTACAGAATATTTTACGAGATACGCTATTACCAAGGCCATAGTTGATAGAAACCCAGTACACATAGCTAAATTTCTAGTAGAGGACGTTATCTGTAAGTATGGTGCATTCAAGAAACTAATAACAGACAATGCAGCTGAGCTCAAAGGAGGTATAATGCTAGAAGTTATGCTTTTGAATGCAAACTATAGTTCAACTGTAGCTATCTACCATCAGGGAAATGCACTCATAGAAAGAACTAACCAGACTCTTACCACTATGATAGCCATGTACGTAAATCAATCACATACTGATTGGGATAAAATATTACCTTAAATTACTTTTGCATTCAATACAGCAGTTGATAAAAGTACAGGGCATTCTCCTTTTGAACTTATGAATTTGAGATAGCGAATTTTTGCAATCGAGACATTTTTTGGAATTTCAGCTTACTGTTAAAAAACGAATGTCAAAAGCTTAATAAAAAATAGGGAGAATGCAATAATGAAACTTGAGAAGGCACATGCAAAAGCAAAGGAAAATTATGATAAACATCACAGATAATATAAGTTAGAAAAATAATATCGTACGAGTAAGAATCAAAAAAACAAATTTACAAGTTTAATCATGGATTTGGCAATCAAAAAATCAAGCAAATTAAGGGTGGTCATTTGGGATTTGACGAGCACTGCTGCCGAAAAAAAGGAAGACGTGGCGGAGCGGGGGCCACAGATTTCATGATTTACAAATACAGAGAATAATAAGACGTATCTACTACCTTAAAAAGTTAACTTGCAAAACTAAAAGGGAACTAAGAGAGACCAGATTGAAACTTGAGAAAGCACAGTTTCACGCTCATTATTGGAAATTTACCGTCGGGTTAATGATCTGGCACCTCACCTGTGAAAAATCAATAAAAAGTGTCATTCGCTAGATGGGAAATTTCCTGGTTTCAGCAATTTTTACATTACACGACATAAAACATTATATTACTTTGATGGAAGATAGAAACTGGGAGAATTTACCTCGGTGGAAAATGGTGGATTCGATCCAGAAATCTGCTTCGAGTTTTGATGTACGAGGTCGTCAAATTATGGAAAGCTTCTGTGCAACTGACTCCAAAAATGATTTATTTTAAGAAAGCAATACACGACAAAGGCGGCTGCTGTAGATTCTGCGATGACGCAATCAAGAAAATCGTGCATAAAGCGGAATTCATGATTAAAGAGTTTGGAATAATTTTGATAGGAGACGAGAACTGGGATCGGAGTGAGTTGGACTCTACGATTGAGAAAATTCGGGAACAACTGAAGGTCCGGAATGAGGCATTGCGGAAGCAACTGTACGTAGAAGTGGAAAGCTGCCTTACTGCTACTCAAACGGTGTGGACTGAGACTCTGATTGAAGGGTTAGAAATTAATAGGCTAAGTTTATTTATAATAGCCAAAATAGTAGTCATTTATTAGAAATTTTGATTTTAGGACTTTAATAATAATTTAAAGTAATAGTTTTGAATATGGGGTCATATTTTTACCACTACGGGGCGTGTAATGTATAGTGATTATGGGAAGATACTAGTTGTTACATAACATTTATATTTTGAAAAATGAAAGCATTAAATTAAGCATTAAAATAGGAATGATTTCAACTTGAGACAATACTCTCTTTCTAGCTCTGACTTCGGTCTTATCGTCCGTTCTTTATTATTCAATAAAACTCTGTTTTGACGATTTCAGATGAAACACATATTTTACATACATTGTACAACACATATCTGAAATTCTAATATTATCTTCCTACTTGTTAGTTTTGACAGTATGCAAAACAGCTGTGATATGCAGATGTGCTATTTCAAATATCGAAAGTTGTCCAAGGTGAATATAGGGAAAAATCGACAACTAAATTCCGACGCGATAAACCCGCAATCATTAGGTATTTCACGAACAGAGGAATTCAATTAAAAAAATTCTAAAGGCCTTCTGCTGGTTCTTACCACAGAAAAAAGTACACAACTTTTTTTCTCGAGGTCAGATCGAAGGCACAATTTTGTCTTAACAATACGGATTTCAAAAGTCCTATGTGGGCTTATTTAAAGTCCTATCTAGCCGAGAGCTTCAAAACCTTTCTGGTATAACTTGCAGAATGTCTTGAATTCCTAGTGAGAGTGGTGTCATCATCAAACTCCGCATGAAATATGTCAGGATGTAAAGAAAATAACTTAACGCCAAACTTGTCCGTCACTTCCCGTTCACTCAATTCCTGCACCATGAAGTCATTTATGACATTGAAAAAAAATGGCGAAATAGGACTTCTTTGCATCACACCTCTTTCAAATCTTACTACCCTAGTTTTCCTTCTTTTGTATTTATACGCGTAAAATTTTGAAAAGCTAAACTACAAGCTAGCTGCTTGAGAAGCGGCTTTTGAAAAAGAAAGGTTTTGAAAGCAGGTGACGAAATTTGTGAGCATGACCAACACTTTTAAAGGCTGGAGTGCAAAAAAGTATGAACAAGCTCTGTATAATGAATATTTAATGTATTAATGACGTTCAATGTTAAACATATCCATCCATATCCATACTTACGTAATGGTTAATCTAATAACACGAGGATCATTTAGCTATAGGGCCGTAGACATAGAGATCGTTTTATGGCATAATTTATAGACAACTTCTAAAATTACGAAATATTGGTGTGACAATAGAGTCATAAGTTGGTTGACAGTATTGACCCTTAAACGTGTGATTTTGTACTTTGTGCATCTAGTGTTTTTAGATGATGAGCTCAAGCACATATTGAAATCGTCATGTCCGTCTGTTGTCTGTAACTACAGGTCAAAGTACTAAACCGACTTTTTTCAAACAACTTTTAAGCGACCACATATGCAAGCAGGCAGGTTTGTATTGTTTTTTACTTTGCTCAGACTGGCCATGGAAGTTAATGGCGGAAAAAATAAGTAAAGGTGCTGGCCATAAATGGCGCCACCGGAATTTACCAAATTTTGGTGGTGTTGCCCACCCACCCATCTTTTCATTCACTTAAGCGTTGCGTAAATGGTAATTTTTAACATTGGGTGTATTCTTTTTCCAAGTGACCTACACTGAATGTGGGCGGCTCCATTTTTGTCCAACCTCAGTGCGCTCAATCTACATTAGTAGTTTGAGTTTGAGTTTCTTTATTACAGTGTCAAGACATTCAATATAATTATACTGTTTTTCAAGACGGACACCACAAATATTAAAATTACAATTATAAAATCAAATAAATTAAAATAATAAAATCATATTACATTCCATAAAACCACATGA
This sequence comes from Dicyrtomina minuta, assembly GCA_949802685.1. NCBI lineage: Eukaryota > Metazoa > Arthropoda > Collembola > Symphypleona > Dicyrtomidae > Dicyrtomina > Dicyrtomina minuta. Next base: position 69,710,149 of record OX461808.1, on the reverse strand, counting down.
TCCCGTGAAACAATACAATTGAATTTAATTTTATTATTAGTTACTACGGTGGTAGATACCTACAATACAAATTTATGCCACGAGGGTCAGCATAGTACTTAAATAATCGATCCTTAAACATATTTAAATGACACAGCTTTTTAACATTATTAATTTCATTTATTTTAATTTCCTCAGGTAATTCATTCCAATTTTTTGTTATTCTATACAACAGAGAGTTTCTAAATATTTCTTTACTAAAACGCCTAGTTTCCAGAATACATTTGTTAGACGTACTGGTTTGTCGACTGACTGTTTTCAAAACCAATAGATTTTTCAAATATTCAATATTTGAACCATACTTTATTATCTTAAGAACAAATACCGAAAAATAATATTTAAATCGCTCTGAAATAGATAGTATATTACACAACTCAAGCAACTCACTTTCATCGACACATTTACATTGATTAGAATCAAACATACATATAAGTATATTAATTTTATTTTGAAGGCGTTGCAAATCAAGCTCCGACCTATTACCCCATACTATTGGACAAAAGTCGACTATGGAAATTACATACGCATTTAGCATCACTACAAAAGTACGCAAATCTAAATACCTTTTAAGATTAGATAATATTCATATAGCAGAGTCAACTCTCTTATTAACATAACTAAAGTGATCATTAAAGCTTAGATTGGCATCCACTATGACACCTAAATACCTGAATGCATACACTCTTTTAATTTCAATTCCATTACAAGCAAGTACAATAGAGTTTGAGTCAGGTAGGTCATGATCAACATACTTTTGCATAACCATAAACTTAGTTTTTTCAACATTAATTTTAGGCTTATCTAGATTAAACCAGCTATTGAGTAAATTTATGCAGACTTGCATGTTTTCTAGCATTGAACAAAAATTAGAACTATTGAGCACAATATTATCAGCATATAAAATAAAGTTAACCCCGTTAGCCATCGCTTCCTTGATTCTATCAATATACATAATAAAAAGAAGCGGGCCTAAAACTGAGCCTTGCGAAACTCCGACTACTAGATCAAAACTATCTGACATAAAATCTCCGACTTTGATTTTAAACTGACGACTATTCAAATAGTCAGCCATTAGTTTAAGTAGATGCGTATGGACTCCAGAGTCATCACGTAGTTTTGTCAAAAGTATTACATGGTGAACACTATCAAAATCCTTTTGAAGATCAATGAATACTGCCAGGACCCCGCCACACTTTGAATCTAAATAATTATAGGAGTCTTGAATAAATTAAAAAGCTGCTGTTTGACAAGACCTTTCTATTTGGAATCCATGCTGCTCATCACTCAATGTAATGCTGCTTAATATACGCACATGTAACATTTGCTCAAATAACTTGTCTAATAATGGTAATGACGAAATTGGTCTGTAAGATAGGGCATCGTTACGCTTCCCCTTACCTTTGTACAATGGTGTGACAACTGCACACTTAAATTTCGAAGAGTATTTGCACAGACAGAGCTATTTAGCTCTTCTAATATCTGCATTTATTTCATTACGCAAAGCAGCTGCCTGAGTTTTTAAAATAGGACATTGAAGCTTAATAATCTGTGCCCGCAATGCATTTCGCTTACGTATCTTGCTTCTGATCTCAGGAATCAGCCAAGAAGATGGTTTAGTTTTTATCCTGTTTGCGCTAATCGGTGCATGCATATTAATAACATCCAACACTGAGTATTCAAAATAATGTAAAACATCATCCGAGTCTTCAAAGATGCTCATAGTTGACCAAGGTATATGACCCAAATCAACGCGAACTACATCGCAGTCAATATTCTTAAAACTACGGATTTTTATTAATTTAGGTGCATGCTTTACTTTCATTACCTTTCGTACAGTTAAGACAGCCTAATGGTCGGAAACTCCTACCTTTATAGTTCCCGAACAATGGTAGTTATCTATACTTGAAACATATATGTAATCTAGTATAGAGCTAGTATCAATTGTTTGGCTAGTAGGAGTCTTTATAAGCTGTGTGAAAGAAAGCTAGTTAAAGACATTGATGTGGAAACTTCTCATCATCGAATTGCGCGACACTCAAGAACAAGGTGATTTAACAGTGTAAGTACCAACTCAGCTAATTGCAACTGCATTGAAAGTAACGTTAAACATATGGGTGCAAGGGAGCAGTTGGGTGGGCGCGCTTTAAGAAAGCGAAATAGAAGATTTCAAAAAAAATCAAGCAATATTTGTCTACAGTATATTATAGTCCTACGCCGATTAGAAACGGACTAAGGTCCCAAGCCACGTAACGCACGAAGGTGCAAGTGGTTACTAAAAGACGCAGACTGACGCAAAAAAAACGACCACTCAGGCAGAAACAAGTATAAAACGCGGCGACAGATGAAAGAAAACTACAGTATGGTCAGTTTGACACCTTGTATACCTTAGCAGGGCGTCAAGGATTAAAACGCGAGCAAGCAAAGGAAAAAAAGAGACCGAAGTACAAAACTAGTTTTCGCGGAACAGAAAGAAGGAAGAATGAGGTAAAAAGGCCTTTACCAAAACGATCGGCACAAACAACTGTCACTTGCAGTGCCATAAAAAAAGAAGCAAACGAAAGCTATGGAAACATCTAAAGATAGCAACACGGGCGATCTATAATCCAATTTTTAACCAATTTTAATAAAAGCAACCACAACACTGCTGCCACCAGGAAGTGACCACAAGACAGTTTACCCAGGACAGCTCCTCACGCGGTAATTGCGTCAAGGCAGCTGACACAATGCACTTGCCGTTGCACACAATGCAGCTACGACAAGGTAGTTTGTTACAGATCTGTTATCACCATGCAGTTGCCACAAGGCAGCTGTCACAAAGTGCCAGACGCAAGGCAGTTACTACGAGATAGTTGCCACGATGAAGCTGCTACAAGGCAGTCGCTCGAGAGTCACTTACTACGGGCCAATTAACACTTGCCACAAAGTTATTATTTGTTATTATTATTTGAGGTTTTTATTTCTTTGTTTCGTATTTAACTTGTACATACACAAAAGAGACACATAAAAATGTTTAATCAATCCTGAAAACAGTACATGTAGATAGAGAATTTTGCTTAATTTTTACTTAACATATTACAGTAACTAAAACAGTACATCATTTTCTTAAAGAAAAACGAAGAAGCCCTCGCCACATATATCAAGCCCCGAGGATAACAGAATATACGAGTGGAATCATTTGATTCAGGACTGTGTTACTAGTAATTGTTATCCTAAAATTTTGAATTTAAAGTAAAACTATTTGTAATCATACAGCCAATGTTTTGGAAGAACAAAAAAAACCTTAATAAGGAACAAAGTAGTAAGCATTCCGTGTATATTAATATAAAAAAAATATTTAAAAAAACCCTTTTTATATGTCCAACTATGCTGCACTAGTGAATAAGTCGGTTTTGTTACCCCAGACTGACATCAACTGGGTAAGGGATTTTGGGCACCCTTACTGCCCTCCAAATATCACTATAATTAACAGCACAGTTTGACATTTACAACGCTAAAGGGTTATCATTCATGTTCACTAGTATGCCCATAAGTGAGTGTAGATTTCGTGTAATGGAGTAGGTATAGTAGAATGAGGTGTATTAGTTACTAGAAATTAACTTTCAAATTAACTATGATTGGAAATTACAATTTATATAAGATATAATACACTGCACTGACGGAGACAATTATTGGATATTGTAGGTGTAGGTTGGTTGTAGTTTTAGGTATTTGATGTAGATGTCGGTGACAACTGGCGGCTGTAATGTAAGGCTAAGATTGAGAGTCAGGTCAAAGTCAAAGTCTGAAAGTCCAATTTTAAATTTGAATTCTGGTTTCACGGTACGCCATGCGCAGTGGGTCTCCTCTACCATGCTGCTGGACGATGACGAGGAGAATGGTTTATTATGAGTAATTTTAACTATATTTGATATTTTTATAATGGATGATTATGACTTAAATTTAGTAAAATTGAAACTTAAAGTAACAATAGTACAAACAGAAAAACACGGGGATTACAACGGTGTAATGAAAAGTACCAAATTATAGCTAAATACCACTTAATTTTGTGAAATTATCAGACCTTAAAAATAACACGTCCTACACTCAGGGCACACTAGTGAACTAATATAAGTGTTGCCACAATGTGTTAAAGATAGGGATGATGTTTCGAGTTTATAATCAATTTTTAATGGGACCTCGCAGGGCACTAAATTGGCTCCTCTTCTATTTATTATATTAAATAATAGGCTAATAACAAACTTTGAAGATAAGTATGGTAATGTATCCCAAAATGTAAAAATAACTTAAATGGGTTCGTTGACTATATAACTTTAGCTGAAAAGGTTAAGTTTAATGTATTTCGTGTTTGCAAAATTATTTAAACGATATCAATGTATGGGCAAAGGATCTCAAAATGAAACTCAATCAAATAAAATGTAATGCTATGATTATTGACTTTAGCAAAGGTAGCTAATTTAGCAATCTTGACCTAAAAATTAATAATACAAGTGTACCAGTTATTTAATCCACAAAATTACAGGGTGTTTATATAACAATAAGACTAATTGGGATGACACTGTCGAAAATGTAGTAAGCAAAGCGTCAAAAAAAATTTTTATTTCTAGAAAACTCAGACATCATGGATTTAGTAAAACCCAATTGATCTCTGCATATAAAACCTACATTAGACCAAATTTGGAGTATCCATCTAAACTATGGAGCAGTAGTATTCCGAAAAAGTTAAAAACCAAAATTAAATCTGTGAAAAAAAAGTGTCTTGGGATAATCGAAAATACTTTTGTAAGTGATAAAAATTATGGCAGTGTATGTAAAAAATTAAAAATAGTAAAAATTGAATGTCGATTTTTAAAATTACTCAGAAACTTTGGGAAAAAAATAAGTAAGTCTAGTAGATATAAAAATCCGGCGCTTGGCGCCGGATTTGTCCACAGTGGGCCCGAAGTAGATGCTGAGCTTAAAGCGAATTGTTTAAATCAGTGAAAAACTTTGTTTATACAGGAAGGCTAACATAAAGTCCTTGCAGTTAGTGTCCGTGAAAGCTGGCTATGTTACAAGTTTTGCTGGCGAAAATGGACAGGATTTGAGTGGTACTAGTACAAGTGGGTTTTGAAACAGCACAGGTTTGAGTTGGTACGCCGGTACGAGTGTGCTGGGTACAAACTTTGATGGTACCATTTGGCAGGGTACAAGCGGCTTGAAAGATTTTGTTGAGAATTGCGCTAGTACGAGAGAGGTTGGTGCAGGTTTGAGTTATCTTGGTACGCCTAGTGCCAATGTGAGTGGGTTTGGTAAGAAAAGCACCTGCACGAGTGGGTAAGGAACGAGATTTGATGCATACGGTGAACCATATGTACGAGTGGTACGGCTAGGTTTGTAAAAATTCTGTCATGTCTGGTTAATAATTTGAGGTGGGTATTGATGGCTTGAAGATATACGTTTACCGGATACATAATTCAGGTGACGTTATTTACATATAATCGCAATAAACGAGTGATATTATTTGTGACTTCATTTACAAATCATCCCAATAAACGAGTAATGTTTTTTGTAGCGTGATTTACGGACGATCTCAATAGACGAGTGATATTTTTGTGACGTCATTTACGGACAATCCCAATAAACAAGTAATATTTTTTATCTCGTAATTTACAGACCATCTCAATAAACAAGTGATATTTTCTGTGACGTCATTCATGACCGATCCCTGCAAGCATACTAGTAAAATCCTATGTTGAGTATATATGTCAACCTAATTTTGGAACTAATGAAAGTGGGGGTCCCTAAAATGGTAATATTTGTATGACGTAATTGTTGGACAATCCCTTTATGCATACCAGTAAAATACTATGTCGAGGATATGTGTCAACCTAATTTCTGAACTAATGACAGTGGGGGTCCCTAAAATGGTAAAATTTGTTTGGCGTTATTTATGGACGATACCTGCATGCATACTAGTCAAATCCTATGTTGAGGATATGTCAACCTAATTTTTGAACTAATGACAGTGGGGGTCCCAAAAATGGTAAAATGTGCGTGTACATTACATGTACTACATTACAAGTATAGGGAGTACATGTGGGCTCGTGACACTACGGAGTGTGCAGAGATACGGAGATCGAATCCCGGTGGTGGTGATGATTTCCTAATCCACATGTACTTCGCAGAGAATATTTTCTACTGTCTCTCTATGTAGCCGCCTGTTACAGTGGGGGCTGGCCCGGCCGGTCATGCTCGATGATGAGTGGTTTCACAGTTATCCGTAGCAGATCCGATTCCGACTCGGTAGCTATAAACGGAGCTGGACCTTAATGGCATATTGAAATTTCGGCTCAAATATTCGACGTCATGGTGTGTCGGTTCGATTCCCCTGTATTATATTCTCCCTCTGTAAAACAGGGCCAACGTAGAGGTCGTCTTATTAGATTATATTCTCTATACTTAGTATAGGTAAACAGGAGTAAAACCTCCTCGCGGGAGTTGTTGGCACTCCTTCCGCGTGGTTGATCTTTACAGACTGAACGCCTTAAGAGTATTAACTGGAGTAGTCCAATTTAATCCACTTGCTACAAACAGGTCGACGGCAACAAAGTCACCATCTAGAGTTAAGCTTAGCAATTAAGCACAGTAGATAGATTGATTAATGTCTCAGCGAGCGGAAACATTCAATGTTCCGTCTCACGAGTGGAAATCTCATATAATAAATAGCACTGTATATGGGTAATACCCGAGAATACAACAAATGGTGAGGAAGAAGAATCCCGAATGCCTGAGCTGGTGTTCGAAGCGCGGACCCCGGTCATGAGCATTGCAGTCCCAATCCCACGACCACTATACCAGGCTGCCCTGTGAACGTACATATTAGTAGAAGTACCTTTGCTACTAATAGAAATCCGAGAAAACTTTCCATGTGTATTTTATCAGGCCAAACTTGACAAGCTCTCAGGTAGGCATGTACATGACAAGTAAAGTCGTACCTTTTTTTATGCCGACACAGAATTCTGATTTTTGGTTCACTCAGCCGCTAATTGCGGACAAACTATTAATGTGATCGTAACCCCCGGCTTGGCAGTCCAGTGAGCTAGGCACTGGATGGCGAAGTCGGGGGAGTCGGCCCCAAACTTGGATTGCATTCGAGTTGAGTTGGGTCTGGTTAAAGTGAGGAAGATTCAGTTTGGGGTAGGGAGATGGTATAAGTGGACTGGTGGTATGTATGTTTATCCGTGGCCTTGTGCAAGAGACGGAGATATATATGCCTTAATACGGACATTCTGTAGCCATGCCACGTACACTTTGTATATACCTATACCCACACCAAAAAGATAAAAGTCTGAACATCTCAAAACTGCAAGTTTCATTGAAATCAGACATAAACTGTAGAAGCTACAGCGTGGCAAACTTTGAAAAATTCGGTTTTTTTGAACTTTGGCGGGCTGCTGCTAAAGCACCGCGCAAAATGCACTCGAGTTATCACACTATTCGTTCATTCTGAGGTCCAAGGAAACGTTTCTGGCTACGCTTTTCCAGATCCCGAGGAAACATAGTAAGTGGTTTGCTGGTTAGTTTATATGAAAGAACGAACAAAAGACCAGATAGATTACGTAATAAATATAATATCATACAATGTAAGACTGAAAGATATAGGAAGTCTTCAATTCCTTCTCTAATTAAATTCTTATGGAAAATAATGACTAAATAACTTATTAACGAATTTGTAATTCTTTAAACAGTGCGCTTGTTATATGACGCGTGAACCTTTTCATTTTTCCTTACTAAAAAGCTAAAATTATGTTAATGTTAATAGCTACTAGGAGGTAAAAGGTGTTGCCTATAAAAATTGTCATTGGAATAACTCTAACTACATTTTTTATACTATTTTCGGTGTAGTTTAAACAGCATCTGTGACTAATCTGTGTATGTATAAATCAATCTGAATAACTGAGTAATAAAACCCAGCATAATAATAATAATAATAAAGCAGTTGCCGCGAGGCAGCTGTCGACAAAGGCAACTGCCACGCGGCGATTGCCACAAAGCAGTAACCTCCATTCAGTTGCTGCAGAGGAAATGCCGTACAGACAGATACCACAAGGTGGATTACAGGACGCGCTTGATGCTAGGCAGTTGCATGTAGTGCAGTTGCCACATCGTTTCTTTCACCAAGCTGCGTCTAACAGGCAGTTGCCACAAGCCACAAGGCAGCTGCCGGAAGGCAATAGCGGCCAAGCAGTTGCTCAAATGCAATTGCCTCTCTTTGCTTAAATCAACAAAAGGTAGTATAACTGCCGGTTTAACTAATATTCCTCCCAAAATTCTAAAACTATTTTCTATTCAGTTTGCGCCTACGTTGGCTTCTATTTTCAATGATTCTTTTGTCAAGGGTGAGTTTCCTGATTCCTGGAAGGAAGCTATTATTACCCTTATCTCAAAACCAAATGCTAGCAAACTTAATCCAACAGCTTATAGGCCTATCTCTATTTTACAATTTCTTTCTAAAGTATTTGAGGCGATTATTGCAAAAAGAATAATTAACTTTGTGGAAGGTAATAAACTTCTTTCAAAGTTTCAATTTGGATTTAGATAAAACAAATCTACTTTGCATGCTCTTATTCACCTCTCACAGCAAATCTACTCTGCTATTGAAAACAAACGATTTACTGCTGCTATATTTGTTGATTTAAAGAAAGCGTTTGACTCTGTAAAATATCTAAAGTTAATCCAAAAGCTCAAAGACAAATACAGGCTACCCAACTACCTACTTAAAATTCTATGTAGTTACTGCACTGGCAGGTATTTTCGTATTAAATTAGGTACTTTTATCTCTGATAAATATGAACTTAACGGAGGTGTCCCACAGGGGAGTGTTCTTGGCCCAATCCTGTTTATTTTATTTTTTGATGACGTATGTGATGTTTTAGCGTCACCCTCTATTTATGCTGATGACGTAGGTCAAACCTGTGATAGTGACTCATCGGATGGCCTTAAGTCTAAATTAGAGTCCATAGCTCAAAAAATAAATACGTGGTGTGAGCAAAATGACATGGAGTTAAATTTTGTAAAAACTCTTTGTATGGATTTTTTCAACCCTAGAACAAAAAGGCAGTGTAGCTTTGACTCTATTAACTGCGGGACCAACGCTATATTAAAAGTCGACTATTTTAAATACTTAGGCATTTATTTTGACAGTAAGCTAACTTTTGAAAGGCACTGGAAATATGTATTACAGAAAATAACTTATAAATGCTCTAGGTTACTTAAGTATAAACGCATGATACCGCCAAATCTTTTGTCCATTATTTTTAAATCTCTTGTTTACTCTGATATTGATTATGGGCTTGCTATTTATGCGGGTGCATCCACCTTCCTATTAGATAAATGCCAAGCTGTGATTGATCATTTCTTAAAATGCTTATATATTAATGGTTACCATTTTAATGTACTTTTAAATAGACAGCTCGGTTTTCCTAAAACCAAAAGGAAAAAAGTAATAGAAATGAACCCCTTGTATGAGTCGCTGGGTATACTCACTGTTAGTGAACGTGTTAAATATGTCATGGCCTCTTTAACCCGTAATTTAATTAAGCAACAAGAAAGGCTAGACAGTATTATTGAGGTTATTGATACACGTAAAATATCACTTCGAAATAATTGTAAGCTGTTAGTCCTACGCAGAACATCGTTCTATCGTAAATGCTATCAGTTCCGAGCAGTATTACTTTGGAACACTATTCCTGTTATAATTCATAATAATAAAAAACATAAAGACTTCCAATTTGATTTATGTAAATGGCTGATTGATATGCGTAAAGATATTTATGTTTAATGTATTTAGTTAATTAACCTAGCCTAGTTGAATATTTTCATTTGTGAAAAATTTCTTTTACTCTAATAATATTGACATGATGTTTGTATACCTCGTAAATTATATCTGTAGTATAGAATTGTAATGTTTAGAACTGTCCATTCTTGGAAATAAGTGTATATGCGCTTTATGGATTTGACAATAAAACAATTACAATTACAATTACAATTGCCGCGAGACACTTGCCAATAGGCAGTTGCTATAAAGCCTGATTTCGCCAGTCACTTGCCTCAATGAAATTGCAAAAGTGCGTTTGAACCTAGGTTTTTTTTCAAAAGCCGTTGCCAAACGGCAAATGACACACGGCAGTTGCATAGGATGCAGTTACCCGGAGGCAATTTCCACATTGCAATTGCCTCCAAACGATTGCAAGAAAATTTCCACAAGGCAGTTCCTGCCAGGCAATTGCCGAAAAGCATGTGTCACAAGGCCGTTGCTGCAAAGAAATTGGCTCCAGAAAGTTGAAACAGCGATGCTGCTGCACGGCATTTTCCACAAAGCATTTGAAATGCAGATGCCAAAAGCCTATAAGCTACTTATGTCAAAGCAGTTGCCCCACAACAGCTTGTACAAGCCTGTTGCCAAAAAGAAGCTGCCACAAGCCATGTTTCACCATGATCTTTCCCCGGAAGGCAATTGCTTCAAGAAAGCTGTCCGAGGGAAAGTTACGACAAGCCAGTTACCCACAAAGCAGTTGCCACGAGACAGCATCCGTTCAGGTTGCCACGAGGCAGTTGCTATGAGGCCGTTAGTATCTCTAGGAACTACTGCAGTGCCGACAAGTCGTTTACCATCATGCGACAACTCTGGGGCAGTTTTCTCAACACATTTCCTACAGGGCAATGGCCAAGGCATTCGACAAAGGGCAGTTGACAAGCGGTTTATTTTACCAGTTTTCAATCTGCAATAGTACATATTATAAAAGTCATTTCAGGAATTTTTGCACCAACCTACATCTACGGATTTGTAGGCAATAGCTTTACGACCTGGAGTCTCATCATTCCATATTTCATACAACTCTGGGTTCGTCACCAAACAATTTCCGTAAAACTTCTACTAATTCGTATCTTTTTTGGTAAAAATATAACAGCCACTGCCAATTCGTCCAAAACCCTAGCTGCCGATTAATGTGTAACTAAATTAACTAACAATCTTGCGATCATAGCTGCAAATCCAACTGCAGCCATTTCCTATGGTGCCAATGCTTTCTTTGCATTATCACCATTATGAATCATATGGTCACCTATAAGGCATTTTGGTGACTTAATTTTTGAGCTTGCTGTATACAATCCCAAATGACTCAAAACAACTCCAGGAAGGGATTCTACAAATTTTCACAGCTCACTAAATTAACTGCTTAGTATTTCGAAACACTCTGGTAGAAGTACAAAAGAAGTTAGGAATTTACAAAGTGTGAAGAAAATAAACCTGATCACCATTAGGCGCGTCTCTGCTATACCAAAGCTAGGCAAAAATATCACTTACCTTACTTTTGCCACTGGATGTTCTGATCTGGTTTAGACTGGTGTCGTGGATGTTGGAAATCGAAACGTGATACTGCTAATTGATTCAATAATTTAAATATAAAACACGATTTCCATGATTTCTATATTTAAATATACAGTTAAAATTACTAAGAACAGGTCACTGAATTATTTTATGTTTTTGTTCAACTGAATTATGAAGTTTGAGTTTGTGCAAAACTAACAGGTTATGCAATTATTAGAAGTGTTTCTAAGATTGAAGTAAGAATTTCACTTTACTTGTTACTGTTATTTTTTGATAACCAGCCGGCAGCCGCTTTCCTTACATTTCTTTCCTTACCTACTTTATAAGTTTCCTTTCTAGGTAGGGGTGCCCACCTTTGGCCATTTTGTTCTGCACATATTAGCAGGCAGTTCCGGAACTATTGCAAACCCACCATGGCCAAATACAGTTGAAATCGTCGGATATTTTCTGCCAACATCCTAACAAGAGGTGTTGGTGTAACACGTTAAATACATAATACATGAGGCCTGCCATACCATTGACCATGTAATTTGAAATTTAGTGCTGCATTTTCTTACCAATTTTGCATTTGAAAAAAGTCTCTTCGCATTTATTTACATTTATTGCTCTTTAACCTGAACATTAATCATGAATAGTGCAGGCAGCCAAACATAATCACCGACTAAAATTTGTGATAGCAGGCAAAAACTTTACCTAAGCAACCCAAGTCCTTAGTAAGGACTCCTTGCGTTTTGCACTCAATTCAATTATATATCTTTGGTTTCTGCGGTTTAAAAATCAAATGCTGACTATCAAGCAGTGAGCAGTTGTCATATGCTGGCTAGTGATTGTGGATTCTATGAACTCAGTTAATAATTATGTTGTTACAGGTGAAAACTCGTACCAGCTTTATTTGTGTAGTGTGTGATAGATTTCATCCGCCGTGTGTTCGTATCATCTATCTTGGTTATCATCCTGCGTTTTAATTTCGAATTTAAAATACACATATCGATGTTTGTTTATGTCATATGTTGTCACGCATCTGTTTTTGAATAATATTCCGACTTCAAGTAAGTCATTTGATAATTTTCAAGTGAAGGAAGCATACTATTTATTTGTATTTGTATTTTTTGTATACTACTACTTTGTTAACTTTATTATTGCGTTTTATTTGATAAGTCACGTCCAAAAAGGTTGTCAGTTGTACGGCACAGTTTCCCTGGACATTTCCCCCCTCCCCTGTATTTATCCCCTGATCAGAAACCTCGGATGGTTTTCTCCCAAAACCTTATTTAAGATACTAAAACGCACACAATATAATGTGAGGGTTTGATGTTAATTAGTAAGACAAACTGCCTCAAATGTATTGTTGCTAATTAAAATATCTCAGCTATCAAATATCCAATGCAATGTAGTTTTTTGAACCAGGAGCTTCGTATGTGTAGTTAGTAGTACATAAAAAAAATCAATTTTAACTTAGTAAAATGTCACTGACAGAGTATACTAAGTAGTTACAATCACAGTTCTAGCTTAAACGTTTAAAAATGGAAGCTAGTATGTAGTAGAGTATGGAGCTTAGTAATCTTACTGACTTAAAATGTTAACCGAAACGAATTATTACTGTATGCTCATTTGCTTGCTATTCACTATTCTGATCTACAAATGTGGCAAAATAATACAAATTAAAGTATATTGTAGATTGCGAAGCATTGTAAGTTGCATACTAACGAGTAATAGGCCAGCTCCACTACTATGGTAGCTTAACTCTGGTTTACTAAGGTACCATTGAAACGCATGGAATCCATCTCCACTGAACCATTGTCGACAGTTAACTCGACTGTAGTAAGTGCACTTACTGCAGTAAAACTCTCGACTAGGAAAAATTTCCTAGTTAACCAGAGTTACTAGAGTAAACCATCACACCAGCCACACCTAACCATCGACCATTGGTCGTGTTCCGGACCAATCCTAACAAATACATACTACCACGAGCGGGGGAAGTCAATGTCATCGCCATGTCAAGGCGCCAGTTGACCTTTTGACCTTTTGACGATTTTTATAGTAATATTTCATTTTGGTAATACTTAAATTACCAGACATTCATGATAATTCTTATTTTAACCGTATGCATTAAAAAATTATAAGGCAGTTGTAGTGCACTGAAATTGTGAAATATTGTTAATTTATATTTTTTATTGTTTTACGTAAAAATTTAAAGTTTTCAGTACGTTTTGACTTCACAATAAATAACGATGACAATAAAAATTCACAATTTCAGTGCACTAGGCAGTTGTAGATGTTAATGTGTTACTATACGAGCATCGTTTTGTTTATGTTATAGGATTTAGAAACTCATCGTTTCTTGCACTCAAATTGTCCTATATATATTAAGTTAATTTGGAGCACAACAATGGCGGTTGTATCGAAGTAGTATCATTTTGTTGTTATTATTTGTAGCTGTGATTATGTCATTGATTCAATGTTTTTGAAATTTGTTTCCGAACAACCTCTTTGTAGCTGAAGTACTCCAACTTCTACTAAACTGTCATTTAAGTTAAAGTTAGAATTCGAAAATTTTCTTATAGTTTGAATAACGGCTATGATTATTATTTACCTTCGTATTTATAACTGCTAAATACTACTTACCTATAAATGTGATATCGTCAACACGATAATCTATTTATCGGGCGATGAAAACAATTTTCGGACTGAGCTGAATGTGCATTGGCTACACCCCTTAATTGAACTTGCAATGTAATAACATTGTTCAGTCTCCACTACCATCGCTACTATTTACTACAGTACCGTGCTTTACTGAGGTTACAATACAAACAAGTTACATCGTCTCCACTACTCTAGCAACCAAACAGTGCTGTAATGGAGATGATTGTCAAAAACTCGTGACTGTAGTTAGTTACCACAGTAAGGCTACCATAGTAGTGGAGGTCCGGTATAAGAAGCTAATAATGACAAATCGCTTAAAAATGTAAACGTCATTTAGCTTCCAACATCATTTATTTTCAGAATTCATACCTTTGCACGACGGCGTAATAATATACATCAGTAGTTTTAATTGTTTTGCTATAATTTTCTAAGTTAAAATTGATATTATCTAGGTATTGCTACTCATACCACGCTCAGAGTTTAATAAAGTAATATGCAATGGAAATTTGAGATATTTTAATTAGCCAAAATACAATTAAAACTTTTTCTTGCCAATCAGCATTACGTTCTTATTTTATATTATGTGTGTTTTAGTATCTTAAATTAGAGCTTGGGGGAAATTTCCAGGGTTACTGATCGGGTGGAAAATGTCCTAGAGTATGATGTCCGGGGGAAAATTCACAGGGAGATTATGTCCGTATACTATCCAAAAGGTTTGTTTCGATGGTAAACGGACTTTTCCTACCCGGATGTTTCCTACTTACAATTAGACTTTACCTACCCACGACCAAATCTAGGACTTTTTCTACCCACGACCATGACTAATGTAGAAATAAAAAACAAGTATAACTATTTATATGAGTGTTTCGTAATAGCAAGGCAGTTTTGAAACGAGTTTTTTTTACTATTAATCTTAATAAATACTTAATTGTGATTAAGTTTTTATAAATAATGGCGGCGGTTGCCTATAATTAATTATTCTTATTCATGTTAACTACATATCTCTAAGATCAAAACTGAAAAACATGGTGTCAGACAACATTCAAAAGTATTACACATAATCTACACGAATTTATAAAGACCGAAAGAAATGGTAACGCCACAAAAACAGGTAATGACGTAAAAGCAATAATATATTTACACCCACAGCCACAGCCTTAGCAGTAACTTTAAGCAGTTTAAATTTGCCGGCAAACCTTAATAGCCAATTTAAAGCCTGTAAATTAATGGAAAGTAGCCGTGAAAGAATTAGTTAAAGCGATTTCAATCAATGCAGACTTGTAAATCTTAATAAAAAATGCTTCAGGCGGAAAACGCATTCATGCGATTTTTAGTTTTCGAAAGGAACGTCAAATCTTAAAACCGAAATTTCGACATGTTACTAAATGAGGGTGCACATAAGTGATACACTACTCAAACCGAAATGAATAGGCAATCTAATTACATTACTGTGCCAGCGGCTATCGTGATTAGTTGTTAATTGTAGTTATGAAACTTAAATAATAATTTTTCAAAATTAACCGATAACAGCAAATGATACATCATTTTAAAGCCCTTAAAAACTAAGAAAACGGTATTTTTGTTTGAGCCCTCCGGCCCATACAACACTTTTAAGGTGCAATATTCACAAAGAGTAACGGTTTTTATAATAAAAGTGCCAAACGTTTGTCGGTAAATTGATCCACTTTCCGTTATTTGGAATCTACTCGCATACTCGTCATTTACTTTCTAATGGTACATCACACGTTGAAATTGGTCAAGTATTTCAAAATTGTGAATATAGATAGATAGTAAATAAACAAATCAAAAAAAGTTGCAAATCAAATCTAATGGCATGACTATATGACCTATATTCCGCAGGAAAGACTCAATTGTCAGAGTCCAGAGTTTTCATTTTATGTAGTGACAGAGAGAGACTGTAACTTTATTACACTGATACTATAATAGTATTTGCGTTTTAGGCACAGTAAAATACAAACATGTTTTCATTCATAGGATTTGGGTACATTCAATACATTAATGATATTAGTGCATATTATATAGATGGTGGTGGGCTATTATAGTGGATCCTCGAATAGCTGCCACTACGATGTCCTTCGTAATGGTAGGACTTAAAGCGAACCGTCTTCGGATTCCTATTAGGCAGCATTAAACAAAGTCGCAAATATGCAATTTTAATCTTATTAGCAATTTCTGCGGCAATAAGGTAAGAAAGAATACTTTACTAGCAAGTCTATATTAGGTAAATTAACTCCAGCTTATAATACAATACAAAAGCTTTTTAGAGGGTATCAAAAGGGGGTATTTCTTTGCGCGATGTGTAGTTTCTTTTTTTGTACATGGGTAGGAAAAATCCTAGGTTTGGTTGTGGGTAGGAAAAGTCCGGGTAGAAAAAGTCCGGGTAGGAATAATCCTACAACCAATTATATTAGTGTACAACTAAGAACCATCTAGATATACCATTTTGCACTTTTTTAATCATGTAATTAGATAAGTTTGCAACTTAAAACCATGTAGTTGTAGTTACATTAGTTTTCAACATCAAACCCTGTAATTAGCACAGTCTGAGACTAACATTATGTATTTCGTGGATTTTGATTTTTTTTAAATCATGTAGTTAAAACCATTTGCAGTTTTAAAATCCATATAAGAATTGATCAGCTATAACGCTTATTTAAATCAAAATTGGAAGGAAGCGGATTTGCTTTTAAGGTAAAATGGAAGGAAGCGGATTTGATACTTCGCCCGCGATATGTAATACGTTCAACGTTTGAACGTTGTCTTAAACTATCTTCGTCAGTTTTAAAGTTAGGGATAGTTAACGTGAATTACAATACTATTAAGGACAATCGCCGCCAATATTTATAAAAACTTATTCACAATTAAGTATTCATTATGATTAGTAATAATTTCATAAGCCCATTTGAGTCTGCCGTGCTGTTACGGTACACTCGTAATTAGTAATACTTTGTTTTTGTTTCTACATTAGTCATGATCATGGGTAGGAAAAGTCCTAGGTTTAGTCGTGGGTAGGAAAAGTCCGGGTAGGAAAAATCCGGGTAGGAAATGTCCTGGTACGAAAAGTCCGTTTGCCCTTACAGTGAGAGGCTGTTGGTACCTACATTAATATTAAGTAATTGGTTTGGCGTGAAGGTGAGGAACAATAATATGAGAATATATATAAGGAAGAGAGACTCACCAATTTGGCTAACTTGAATTTTTGTTTTTAAACTTTTTTGAAAAGTAGAATTTTAAACTACTTAAATAACGCGACGTTTCGGACTATTCCTTCTTCAGGCGTTTAAAATCGAAGAGTGATGAAGTTCCAATTGATAAAGTCGAATGAACACTGACACTTCACTCGTGGATGTTAGTAGTCTGTTTCATGTTTAAAAGTTGGTGCGAAGAAACGGCAAAGAAAGGAGGGAGCGAATGGTATGGAGAGCTGTGTCGGGCGTAGTAAAAGGTTACAACTACTATAGGAAAGATAGGGAACACAGAGGTGGGAGCGGCACTTTTGTTTATTTAAGGAACCACTTGGACTTTGTAGAATTTTTGGTAAAAATACCTAACATACATAATGAGCTAAAATTCAATTCTCTCAAAATCTCCAGAGAATTTGTCGCTCCTCTCACGATAATTTCTGTTTATAAAACCCTACATAATAAAGTTCAGGAGTTTGTAGAAAGTTAGAAAATTCTACCATCCCAGGTTGGCAATAAGAGTGACAGAATAGTCTTGGGGGACTTTAACATAAATTTAAATGACAACACTACTGACGCACTTGATGTTTTAAATATAGCAAGTAGCTATGGCTTGCATCAACTTATTGCGGACGATACTAGGGTGACTAACAGGACAAATACACTTATATACCATGTTTATGTAAGTAACATCAAGGCAGTCGTTATATATAGACTTGGCTGTTCTGACCATGACTTAGTGTATGTAATTACTAAAACAAGTAAGTCTGGAATGTACAGCAGTAATAATATCATTAGAACTCGAAGCTACAAACGAGCTAACTGGTATAAAATTAATACTGACCTCAGCAACGTAGCATGGAAGGCTCTTGAATGTCTAGGTAATGCTGACAATATGCTTAGCTCATTTAACTTAAATGTAAATAGTGTACTTAACCTGCACATACCTGAAGTTAAGCGCACAATAAAAAGTAAAACCTCAGAATTCCTTACAGGGGACATCAAACGCTTAATGCATAGGAAGGATCATTTCAAATCCCTGAGTAAAAAAACAGGCAGTGCAGAAGCATGGAGTGAATATAAAGCCATACGTAACTTTTTTTCTAATGTTATTAAGCAGTCCAAAATTAGTCACTACAGAAGTAAACTTAATAACTTGCCTGGTTCGTCCAGCTTATGGGACACTGTAAATTCACTGACTGGTAAAAATAAATGCACAAGACAAATTACTGAACTAAGGCTAGAAAGCGAGGTTATATGCGATCAAAGTAAAATTACACAAAATCTGGCTGATGCGTTTGTCGTACATAGTGTGCCTTCTAACTACCTAGATGAGTTTAATAATGCAATTGCCACTAATGTCAATGATGTCATTCCATTTACTACCACAGAAGTCATTCGTGCATTTAGAAAAATTAAGCCTAAAAACTCAGGCTCTATAAACGATCAGAGCTACATTGTACCTGGCAACTGTATTAATACGTTAGCTGTCCCACTAGCAATTATGTACACTCAATTTCTCTTACTTGCTGTTTTTCCATCTGCATTCACACACGCAACCGTAATTCCGGTATACAAAGGAAAGGGAAGCAAATCAGACCCTAACTCGTACAGACCAATATCCAAACTGTTGTTACTAAATAAATTGTTTGAAAAGATGCTTTAGCAAAGAATGTTAGACAAATTTCAGGCGGCGGGGCTGCTAAATGCTAATCAATATGGGTTTAGACCTGGACGCTGCTGTCAGAAGGCAGTACTACAGTTCACACAAGATGTCTATAATTCTATTAATTCTCGTAGTGTTCGCTGCCTAGCATTATTTATCGATCTAACGAAGGCCTTTGACTCTGTTGACCACACTCTATTGTTAACAAAAGTAAGAGATAAATTTGGCTTCGATGGGCACACTCTAAAGTTAATAGCTGATTACTTGAGAAATAGAAAATTTTGTATTCAAAACGGTGGCTATGTTTATGCTGACTACGATCTGCTGAGTGGTGTACTGCAGGGATCTATTCTTGGACCATTACTATTTATTCTTTTTACTAACAATATATCTGATGCGTTTGACTCTAAACTCCAATTTGCTTTATATGCTGATGATTTAGGTATATACTGTGCTGACACGTGTCTTTTTAAACTCCAGAGCACAATGCAGGAAGCACTAAATAGTGTCAATAATTGATTTTCTCTTTAAGTTAAAAATAAATGTATGTCAAACTAAATTCATGATACTTCATAAATCGCATGATGTAGTCTCAAGTGGCACAGTAAGACTGTTGTCCAATGGTGTATCTCTGGAACGTGTAAATAGCTTTAAGTACTTAGGTATTATTATTGACTCACATTTAAATTGTCATGAACACACTATGTAAAAAAAAGAGTCTCTACTGCCATCTGCGTAATACATAACATTAGAAAATACCTAACGTTTAAGGTATGCTGCACTATGGTTAATGCCTATGTGTTGTCTATAATTGAATACTGCTCGCCTATATGGGCTGTTCAGTCTGAAAAGTACTACCTAACGACTCAAAACATAATTACCATTGTTATATTCTCTCAAATTCCATTGTGGACAAAAAAGCCTAGTAAAAATAAGGTAAAAATTGATGAATCGATTGTGTTGGAGCAGGCTAATATGCTATCTATCAGAGAACGTATAAATGATGTTATGTTAATTTTTGTGTTTAAAACTTTAAAATTTAGATCGAATATTGAATATTTAAATAAGCTGTTTAAAGTTAAAAAGATTGTAAGGCCAACAATGCTGCTTAATAGTAGGTACCTACTTTGCCTGACTCTCGTACATTCAAATGTATAAACTCAAGATCTCCTTGAAGCACTTCTCTTCTAAAATATACTACAAGTGTCGCCACCCGATGACATTCGATAGAGTTGCTCGCTGATGGGTTGGCATGGCAGAGCGAACTGGAGTCGTGGGGACCGTGAGAACGTCGTCTCGATTCTATAAGATACTCTGTTGTGTTTTTCCTCCGAAAGGGAAAATACTTTGTGCTGTCTGGTGAAAACCAGCCTAAATATATGCTTGCTAAGAGGTCTACAGGAATACGTAACGATCCAAATACTACAAGTGTAGGTTGTGGGATGTGGAGTACTGTAGTAGATATTATATCTGCTTACGGTGCTCCGACCGTCCAAAAATTAAAGTTGTATTAACTCACAGTTGGCCATACCCAATGGGTGCATATCCGGATGTATAAATACATACATACATACATACATATGGGCTGTTCAGTCTGAAAAGTACTACCTAACGACTCAAAACATAATTACCATTGTTATTTTCTCTCAAATTCCATTGTGGACAAAAAAGCCTAGTAAAAATAAGGTAAAAATTGATGAATCGATTGTGTTGGAGCAGGCTAATATGCTTTCTATCAGAGAACGTATAAATGATGTTATGTTAATTTTTGTGTTTAAAACTTTAAAATTTAGATCGTTTTCGATTTAAATAAGCTGTTTAAAGTTAAAAAGATTGTAAGGCCAACAAGGTCAGGTGATGGTATTTTGCTCGAGCATTTATCTCGTAGCCCGTCTGCAGCGTCTAAAAAATCTTTCATGTACAGAGCTGTAGATACCTGGAACAAGCTCCCATCACATCTACGTAATACTGACATTTCACTAGCTGAGTTTAAGATAGAATTAAGTTCTTATTTTATATTGCGTAGAAAATGTAGATACGTCACTATGTATACACCTCCTTAATTCATAGTTTAAAATTTTGTTGATTCCGTTTGTAACCGTATATTGCGTAACTGATGTTTTATAAATACTGGACTTGATATCATGTAACCGAATACTGTGTCGGTTATTGGAATTCAGTACAAACTAATTAAAGTTTGAACTGTATAATTTTGACACTTGAATAAAGCTCACAAGCAAAACAAACAAACAAATAAGTAAAAGATGGTTGGGTACGAGTACGACAGTACGAGTGGTGCTAGTAGGAGAAATGCCGGTAAAAAAACGATTGAGATTTGAATTTTACAATATCTCATGCCATTAAAATTTGTTTCAATAAAATGATCATTAACCCCTAGTTTTCGTGCTCAGATCAAGAAGAATTGCAGAGTGAACTATTAGCGCAAATAATGTCAATAATCGAATGCAGCGACTGCGACTGAAGGAGGGGTATGCACACTATGGTGGGTTTGTAAGGCCCGGTGCACCTTAACGTCCACCCAAACTGGACGTCCTCTGTGTAAATAAGAGGATGAGCTGGTTCGTTCCTAATTCGCTATGAAGAGGTGAATGATAGGTTGCTTGGTGGTGTTATAGTCGATATATGGGTACTTGGGTTGGCTGGATGATGGAGACAACCGAGGTTGATGTCTGGGACCAGACTTAAGCCTTGGACCTCTTGAGCCTTGGACCTCTTGAGCCTTGGACCTCTTGAGTCGGGACCAAGCTTGAGGTTAGGACCAGTTGATCTGGGGACCAGACTTGAGCTCGAGATGAGACCCGAGCTTGAGCTTGAGATGGGACCAGAGCTTGAGCTTGAGATGGGACCCGAGAGCTAGGACCTGAGAGCTGGGATCAAAGCTTGAGATGGGACCCGAGAGCTGAGACCAGAGCTTGAGATGGGACCCGAGAGCTGGAACCAGAGCTTGAGATGGGACCTGAGAGCTGGGACCTAAGAGCTGGGACCAAAGCTTGAGATGGGACCCGAGAGCTGAGACCAGAGCTTGAGATGGGACCCGAGAGCTTACGAGCCGACTTGGACCTGGGATCAGGTGAGGCTTAGACCTGTTGAGACTTGTACCTATGAGCAGGGACCAGAGAGCTGGGACCAGGGCTTGAGCTGGGGCCAGAGCCTGGGTCTGAGGTAAAGCTGAGGAAGTAGGCCGGTACGCTGGTCGGTCGGTTGGCAGGTGAGCAGGAGAGCTGGACTCGAGATGAGGTATGGTTCAAACGTAGACTAGACCTGATATGGTTCTGGCAGGTCCGTCTGGTACGAAGGTAGACTACCCCTGATATGGTTCTGGCAGGAGAGTCTGATTCTAGGTTGAGCAGTTCTGACCGAGGAAGCGGATTTGAGATGGATCCTAGCCTGGTGTAACTGAGTGGAGACCGGTTGTGATATGCAGATGCTGATCTAGCTATGGTTCTGAGCTAATGAGCGGGTCTAGCAAACTGTACAGACCGGAGGACCTGACCTGGAGAGCGAGTCTTGAGATGGACTGTGACCGAAACTGAGATGATCAAGAGTGCAGTGCGTGACTACATGCGATGCATGAAAACAGCACTAGCAGCCTTTACTGTGGTATATGATAGTTGGGTACAAAGAGCTGAAGCTTGATGCACTTAGAGACTATGTGGTGAACCGGGCAATGTGAGACACTTTAGATGTAGCAGCGGTTGGAAGTGCAATAAGATAATGGATGTGATCTCCTAAGTGCGTGAATTTGGTAATAATTACCAATTGACGTTTAATTTAACACACTTAATTATACACATTACACTAAATAACAGATGTGAAACACACTTAATTACGCACAATTACACGAAATAATAGATTTGGAAATTCAGAGTTGATACACCAAATAAAGAAGGAAGTCGGAAAAATCTGACTTTGAACTAATTTTGAGAAAAGGAAAGATGGCTAATCAGAGCTCAGAGCGGACAGGTCCTTTCGCTTTGGTGGTTTTTGGTCGTCTGGGAGCAGTGCCAAAAGGGAATGAATGCTACTGCTCCCTTTCCTTTGTTTGAACCAATGCTGAGGCACCGGCACCAGCTCCTTCTACTACTTGAAGCTCTCAGACCCATGCAAAAGCAGGGGTTTGAGAGCAACTTAAGTAAAGTCGTTAAGTACTCTGGGTTTGAGAGCAACCCAAGCTCGAGTGCTCTGACGTCATGGAAAATTTCTGCCTTAAACAGGCAAAGAGTTTTTTACGATTGGACAGCGACTATTATCTTGTTGCGGGTGACTATAATACCAGATTTAATTATGAATTTAATTTTTAACTATATACTAGTAAATAATTTCTTATCTTGTCTCTTTTTTACTTTTTACTATCTGTTACTCTCTGGACCAACGGTCTGTCTCTAAGAACAATAAATAAATAATAAATAAATAAAATAAATCGTCAGTGAAGAACCAAAATGACTCAAATCCATATATTTTTACGCTCACGCCTTAAGTCGATGCAAACCATTCCTGATCATACCTGCACGTAATGCATTTTGTATTCGTATAGACTAAACCGTTCGCATGGAAAAACATGGATTTGGGTCATTTTGCGTTTGAAAGGTTTTGGATAAAGCTCAGTTTGCTTTTTGTGGAAAATGGATTGGGTCATTTTGGTTCTTCACTGACGATATATAAAATACCTACTTAAAGTAAAAGAAAAACTCCTCTCATTCGAGAGCTTGCATCCTTGTTTTATTTTGTATATACGTATACCTATGCTTTATTTTATTGAAACGAGTTTTAATGACATTAGGTATTTTAAAATTCGTATCATTGTTTGTTGCGAATTGTTTTTGTACTGGCACTTCTCGTACAAGCACCCAACCATCTTGTACCTGTGCTGTGCTACAGACCTGTAAACCGGACTGTACTTTTGATAAACAAACTCGAGACTTTAAAACATGCCACTCACTACATGTCCCTTTAGATCTTTCATTCATCCACAAAACAAGACTTAAATAATCACGAACCAATTATCTGTGCCGTTACGATTTGAAGGGACTTGTGGGGTGGAGCATATTTTACAACTTGTCGATAAGTTGTAAATAGTGCTCTCCGGTTTACAGATCTGCTGTGCTACTGTGATCAGGCCCACAAGAATTAATAAAACGTGTCAGATCCACTCATGCCGGCGATAATTTTATAGAGCTAAATCGTACCAGGATAGTTTCTACGGTTCCCACTCGATACGGAGCAACTTGAACCCACAAAAATTGTACCTTTGCTAATGCTACCGAGCCAACTTGTCTCGGCACCACTCGTACCCCGCCCACCCACTCCTATCATTAACAATCGTACCTAGCTCACTCGTACAGCCGCTATTCTAACATGTAAGTAAGCCCACTCGAAACGGCTGCACATGTACCTCACCCAATATCACCAGCAAAGCTCGTACGTAGCCCGTTTGCACTGGCTCTCAATGATAGGGTTTTTGTTAGCCCTTCTGCAAAAGCATTGTTTTTCAGTGATGAAACCAACTTGCGTTATGCACAGCATATACTTCGGGCCCATGGTAGACAAATTCGGCGCGAAACGCCGAATTTTTTTAACCATTGTTTCTTAAGGGGCAGTAGTGACTTGGTCCATTAATTAGTCGCAAACTGACACGAGTTTTAATGAACAAACGTGGGACATAAAGCCTATTGAATTCTCTTTAAAATAGGTATTACTCATAACTGAGGTCAAACTGAGTCTTAAATCACCTGCTCCTAAACTTTGAACATTCGTTTTCCTCACAGCGCACCGCTTTTGCTCGGTTGTAAGACATTTTCCTCCTGTACATTTTCCTCCCCGACATTTTCCTGCCGGACATTTTCCTCCGGACGTTTTCCTCCAAGCTTCATACCGAGGAAATTTTTCTCCCAGCATTAAAATGACATCACTAAAATAAACTAGTGTTCCTTTTCAGAATATTTGTTTTTTTAATTAACGTAAGTACGTAAAATAAATTAATTGCAATAAACTTTTGTTGTACTTCAGTTTATGTATGTATTTTGTATATTTTTGAAATCGTATACAACCGCAAGTCTTAAAAAGGAAGGCTAGTTTATTTTAGTGTGAATTTGATACTGGAAGGAAAATGTCCTCGGTACGAAGGTGGGAGGAAAATTTCCGGGACGAAAGTGTCCGGGAGGAAAATGTCCGGGAGGAAAGTGTCCGGGAGGAAAATTTCCGTATACCCATTTGCTCCACTGGCGAACGCACTCTGTCAACTGTGTCTAAAGTTCATGAGCAGTTGCTTTGGGACTATTGGGACTCCGACTCAGTGTGGCCTTATTAGTAGTCATGAATGATTTATATGTTACATATTATATTGTGTAATACTATAGAAGCCATTTTTATGTTTAATGCTTTGTTTTTATACTTTCTTTCAGCCCAATTAGAACAAGCAAAGAATCTAACTTGAACAGTATTTAGCTTTCATTTTATTCTTAAAACCCATCAATCTCAGCACTCACACAACATTGAAAATGGACCCGCCTACGATTGACCACCATTCCCAACTAGTTGTAGACCCCACAAAAGCTGAACAACCCAATTTTAGACCTCAGTCTACATTGGTGCCACAGCAGTATGACTCATCAACTGGACTGAGGCCGGCTCATCAATACTCAGATGGACTATTACAGCAAGGGTCACCACCGAACGTTCAAGTAGATGACTCTCCATTGCAACCTTGCATGCATAGAAATAAAGAATGTAAGTTTAGCCAAATTAAAATGTAGCCCACTTACCCAAATTAATTGACATCTGATTTTACTTGATGGATGGCAAACATAAAATTAATAACCCGGAAGCCTATAGCATGGGGTAGCTATAGGGAGTTTTGTACTGACAAGTAATATTAGATACTGCTATTCGTTAAAGAGCTTTAAAAGTACATATCTTAATGAATGAGGCGATTTTCGCCTTTATTTTTAAACTATCTTTTACATAATCTGGAAGACTGTTCCATAGTGCAATTGTTCCAATTAGTAGAGAATATTTAAGCGTATCAGTTTTACACGTAGCTACATCTAAAAGATGGCTATCAGCCATACTGGTGACAGTGGTGACCTTTGCAATTAAAATAGAAATTGCTACCATAGTGTAATATTATATGCGAATGATAATAAGTAGATTTTTTTTAACTACTGACGGGATGTTTGCGATTTTAAGTAGGTCCACTCCCTCAACAACCGTCTTTTCAGAAAATAATACTGGCAATTCACTAAAAGAAACCATTGGCGGGGTTGATCTTATTTTGCATATGTTGCAAATCAAAGTACAGGCAAATTCACTTAAAAGGGATTCTGTTAAAAGGGAAACCCGTCTCAACGGGACAGAATTAAAGTGTTTGGTTGGCCAACCTATGTTACAATATTAAAATTATCCGGTAATAAGGGAACCGCTAAAAGGGATTATCCGGTTGAAGGGGACTTTGTAAACCATTTTTGGATTTTTTATCACTTAAAAGGGATTTTTGAAAACAAAATGATAAAACTAAGAATAAAACAGAGCCAGACAAGTGGAGCACTACTGTTCTTGACAGCTAAACTGAGCCTATATTATCTGAACATTTACAATATCCGGAATCTAAGTAGGTCGCCGTATTTATAGATCATTAAGCTTTCTTGGCTGTTAGTTGTTCTTCTGACTCTAACCTGCGCTGCACTGCTTGGTTCAGCTCTACTAAGTTCGTTAGGCACAATGTTGAAGCGCAAAAGAAACTCTGTACAGTAGTACAGAGTTACTTACACAACTTACTTAACTTAACACTTACTTACAAGTAATCTACCATTCATTTAATCCTGTTAAATTCAAAATTGCAGGCCGAAAGGCCATATCTAATCATTACTAGTACTTATCTTTATTCCAAATATATGTCATAATCCTAATATTATTGTAAAATCTAATAGTTGTGTAGGCCAATGGCCATATCAACTTTGAAAATAAATCATTATTATTATTATTACTTACAAGTACGGAAGAAAAGTATGAAGTTCCAGCGTAATAAGTAGAACTAAGCACGAAAGTGAGAAAAATTCAAACTCATGGTTGAAAGGAGCGAATGTAAAGAAAAAAAGTGTGTACTCGACCTAAACAAACTGAATTAACTGACTTTTTTTTGAACAATCTATTTAACTGTCTACGGACAACCTTGTAAATATCTTACTCTTTTACTAAAAATAAAATCTTAAATGTTTTAATGATAACTGAAGTCCGCTTAAAATGGAAATCCCTTAAACGGTTAAAAGGGAATCCGGTAATAAGGAACAAATTAGGTCTGTCCCGCGGAGTCCCTTTTAAGTGAATTTGTCTGTAATGTGCAGCGCACGAAATACCAGTAAAGAAGAAATGAGAATTTGTCATCTATTCGTATGTTGAGTTCGCCAAAATGCGTTGTCACTCCAACTACTGATATAAATCAGATTTTAGTATAAGCATAAATTCTTTTAAGAACGTGATTATTATTAGTTCCAAGATACCTTAACGCACTGTAAACGCACTCATATCTTAGCCACTACTACTAATAATAATTTCTTAGAATTTTCTAAATATAAATTGGGTTGTTGGACATATTCCCCCTGGACAATATCCCCCCGGAACCTTTCTCCCCTGGATTCAAATACTGAAATGCTTATTTCATAAAGTTATAAATTATGAAATATGTTGGTTAATAATGTAATATGTCACAAATACAAATCAAAATTCATCAAGTTCATGTAAGACTTAGAGAGCTGTAACTGTAAATGTTAACAAATAGGACTCTATTGGGGCTTAATAGTAATTATTAATTGGCGTATAGGAGTTATTGATAGCTGAGAAATGCTTGCAGATAAGGTTAACTGTATTAAGTTTACAACTAGAATTCAGGAGAAATGATACAGTGTCAACACATGGTTCTCTGGGTTTAATTCGACATAAGTCCTGAACAACTTTATACCAGTACCGTTGCCCTTTAATTTATTTTTCGTGTTAATCGATTCACGAAAGGAGGATTTGCTGATACTAATGAGTTCTTTTAATTGAGTACGTTTGATTTTATAATCGGGATCAAGAAGAAATCTGGCTTTTTTGACTGTTTGAATGAGGGAATAAATTTGACTTGTCAACCATATGGGTATCTTTATTAAAAGCTGACATGATTATTTCTTGTAAGTTATTAACTCTTTGGGATAGACTGATTAAATCATCATGGACATTGTTAAAATTAGAATTTTTGATTTACTTCACAAATCTTGTTTATTAGAAAAATTAAATTTACGCGAGATTATTACTTTGCTCCCTGCTCGGGGTGAGGATAAGTTCACAAGAGGAGACAGTTTGATACCTACGTGGCAATAATTTTTATCATCAATAGGTAACATGGAATCTGGTCTACTATAGAATTGTTTAAGATCAGTAAAAAGAAGATCCATAGTACTAATATTTGTTGACTGGGTTGGAAAAAGGTGAGGAACGAGATTTTTTGTTTTAGACCAGAAGTTCTGGTGAATTGATGGATTAGGTTTCACTTATTAAAATCACCAAAGACCAAGAAGCCCGATTTGCTGTAATTGACTTTCACTTTATCTAAATTATCAAGTAAACAAGATAACAGTAAATTTGAGTTTGTTATTCTGTTGAGGTGAAAGGTATAGGTAGATAATAACTATAACTGAGATACTATTGCGTAAGTAGCAAGGTCTTAAGATTACGACACTTATTTCAAATGGGTTTTTAATACCATAATTAACAGAATTTTTAAATTGAAAGGAACATACAAAATCACGGACAAATATGGAAACTCCCTCTCCTTTTCTTTCTATTCTATAACATTCATATGACTTAAAATTAGGTACAATTAAAGGTTTAATTTCATTTCCCCAGGTTGCTGTTACACAAAGCACGTCAAATTCAAAGCTCAAAACTTTCAAGTTAAGAGATTTTTCTACGGAGGGGCCGGTTGCATTGGTATGTTTGGGGGATGCTGTACTTGTAGAGGTTGCTAACTTGAGGCTTCGGTAGGAAATTAACAGGTGAAGTTTTTAGTTTGTAGAATAGAGGGGACTAAGGTGGAAAGTGGAGGCCGCAAAGTTTCTTCTTCCCTCTTTTCCTGGGCTGAGTGAGACAGAATCTTCGAATGAAAAACTAGTACTTGTTTTTTCCATAAGTCGGGTTCACGGGTAGCAGTTCAATCAAGTTAATAGAATAGAAGTACATAATTAGGAACGAATTTCATGGTATAAAATCAAGAAATTTAAAAAAAAATCCGGGTTTGACATTGATTTGAAAACAGATGATAAGAATGGAAAGAAAAGTTTTGCCATTGATAGAAAGCAAATGCAAGGATTCAATCATTGAGTAGATAGGATGCGGGGTTTCCAACTAGGATCTACTCTCAGGAAACTTTGCAAGCTTTTATTGTTAAAACAGCCAAGTAGAGTCAAGTTGCTATGATTGGTTGAGTAGGCGTATTAGCGGTCAGCAGAGAGCGAAGGAGTGATGAGGCTTGTGACTTCAGAAAAATGTCGGTTCCACGATAAGATAAACCCGTTGAAATAGGAACTTGAAAATGACTAAAATACGACTAAGGATAATAAGGTATTACAACTATTCACAACACTAGACTAACTAACGAAGATACCAATTCACTAAGGAAAAAGAGTATTAGGACACGATTTCCTAGTTGAAAGTTGGAATTATTTCCTGCCTAAGCAGTGCAGTCATTGCGTCTGTACAATAATAATATAGCATTATGATGGATGTCATATAAAAAAACTTACTAAGAGTAAGTTTAATTGCTCGGTGGCGAACCCAAATTTATGCAAAAGCGGAATGATGAGACTTGAGGTCATAAATCTCTGATCTCAACTTCCGTGAAGGTAGGTAGATGCAAAACCTTAAATAATAGTAAGTTCTAATATCTGGATTTATGCAGCAGGATGAAGCTGGTGGAGATAGTATTAATTTTAATATAAATATAAATAATATAATATAAATTTTAATAATAATAGTACTACCCGGAGGAAAGTGTCCGGGATAAGGGGGGGGGGGGGGAAGGGAGAATGCCGAATCGGTTACAGCCGTCCAACAAACGCAGTTCCTTGATACTTGTTTTTTAGACGATACTGCTGCAATCTATCAGCTTTATTAAATCCAATTGAAATTCAACTTAAATAGTGTAGCCTACGAGGCTGTAAATGTTGTTAAGTTGCAAGCTCTATAATTATTATTACATCTTAAGTTTTCATATTTTGTTCTACTTGTATTTATTTGCAAACAAATAATATAGATACTGAATAATAAAACATGCCTATTTCTTGGTTTTTTAGCTCTTAAAGTAAAGCTTCTTCTTCGGAGACCCATGAAACAGTTAGTGGATCAGGGGATTTTACCACGTAAGTAAACTATTTAATTTTTTAGGTGTTGTGAAAATGTGTTATGAAAATATTATTCCATGATGACCTTAAGTCTTCTTCGTTGTTATTACAATATATGTATATATATTCCGACTCGAAACCGGCAACCACGATTTCTTAGTCACCTTTGCATTTCGATATCTCGGAAGGACTACGAACTCCGCAAAAGTGTCACACATGGTCTGCACAGATCCCTGTCCCTCCACTTCCACTCATAACTTGGGACACCTTACTGAAGCAACCGGAAGTGCCCCTTTAAAGAACTTCTCTCTCGCGGCACCCCCCCCCCCCAATATAGTATGTAAGAAGTATATGCAGTTTGAATAAAGTATGTATGTTGTATGTAGGTATGTGCTTTGAATAAAGTATGTATGTTGTATGTAGGTATGTGCTTTAAAAAAGTATGTATGTTGTATGTAGGTATGTGCTTTGAATAAAGTATGTGTGTTGTATGTAGGTATATGCTTTGAATAAAGTATGTGTGTTGTATGTAGGTATATGCTTTGAATAAAGTATGTATGTTGTATGTAGGTATGTGCTTTAAATAAAGTATGTATGTTGTATGTAGGTATGTGCTTTGAATAAAGTATGTATGTTGTATGTAGGTATGTGCTTTGAATAAAGTATGTATGTTGTATGTAGGTATGTGCTTTAAATAAAGTATGTATGTTGTATGTATGAATTTGGTTAAAGTATGCATGTAGTATGTATGTAGTATGTGTGTAAAATGTATATGAAATGTATCTAGTATGTATGTTGCATGTAGGTACCTATGTAATTTGTGTCTTTATATTCGTCTCACCATTCTTCCATTCCACAAGTTCTAGTGGATGTTTGAAATTAGAATTAGAGTATTGTTCTTACAGTTGTAAAAAACGTATCTTAAGGTATTTGTGTAACTTTAGAATTTAAAATCAACTGCAAAGTCTTCCCGCTTTTTCCCATACACAAAATTTAAAACTGCAACAAGTTACGATTTTAATTCAGGCCGCAGTTTAACACAAAAAAAGCAAAAAATGTGGTACCAAAAACGAAAGCACATTCGCTGCCTGCTAATGAAAATATTGTTAGAAATAATGTTAGAAAAAATAAAGGGCGAAGCCCCTTGTTTAATGGCAGTGTTAACAGTAATATGGGGCAGTAATATGTAGTATTAGTAGCTTTTGTAATTTTATTGTTTTTCTTCTACGATTAATGAATGAAGTAGTATTTATTTGTGCCTATTTACATTATTTAGTACGCTTTTGAAATACTCGACCGATTTTGACGAAAAAATGCATCATTTTGAAGTGCGTGAAGATTGAAAAATCTGTTATATTATTTTTTCACTTCCGACATAAGACATACGAAACTTTTTATGGCGATTCTTCGAATTAGAACCTGTTTTTTCTGAAACATCCAAAAACTGTTGCAATATCACTGAGCTTGAACAAAATTAGATTCTGCTAATTATTATATAATTTATTAACCTAATTTTTTACTAATCAAAAATCATTATCTAATATAAATATATGGCTTTCACCGCTGTGGCGAGAAGTCAGGCATGGTCCGGTTAAATGATGTTGTTTATTAATTTATGTTCTAGTCTACAGCCAACGTTCTTAGCATTAAGGGAGTCATATAGAGTATCAGTGTATATCGCAAATAAGTTAGGGGAAATTATACCCCTGTCTTACTCCTTTACTTAAGTAAAATGACTCACTTGTCTCAGAGCCCCAAAATATTCGGAATTTATGGTTATTTTTAGGTTAGTAAACCAATAGGTTAGTAAACCAATAGGTTATTAGAAGCACTACACAGTTAGGGAAGTGTCTTTCGTTGAGTTTACAGATTAGGATACTATGGTCTACATTGTCGAACGGCTTCGTGGCGTCAAGGTAGCAGATGTAGAGGGAGTTCGATCACCAGCTCTGGTAGGCTAGTCCTGATCGGCTCTGTAGATGTACGGGTTGGGCTGTACTGTAGAGGCAACCGAAAGTGAAGCCTGGCAAGGATAAAGCTGTCATTTGTTTGCATGCAAAATTTATCCTTGCCAGGCTTCTCTTTCTGTTGCCTCTACTATAGATACATTGCACATAGTATCTACACTCTCTGGATTCACCCACTGGTGAACAGAGAAATAGTGGGAATGGAGAGGTGTTGGACGAGACTCCCTGGAAGCTCGTTTCAATACTTTGAAATTCCCACTATCCTTCCTTGACCAATACCTTAACACAATACCATCGAACAAGCAATAGTCTTTCCTATGTAGTTTGTTACCCCTTTCCTTGTCCCTGGGTTCGCGGGAAATCCGCTTGTAGCCTGCCTCTACCACACTTCCTATACTACAACCTTTCTGTCCTCCTTCATGATTACGGTGCTATTTTCAATGCCATTTAAATTTCCGAGTGATGGTGTTGCGTATGCGTATCCCAAACGTAGTCCTAGCCACCCCAGAATAATAATAATATGTGAGGGAAGGAATTTTGTTATTGTTTTTTGTTTACCGGGTCTTGTAGTATAGTCTGGGGAGGGTCCCACCATGGAGGGGGTAATAATTAATTGGAAATGCTCTTTCCATAGCGCCGCAACCTTAGTCTCTCCGAGAGCACCTTCCAGTCTAATGCAAGGAGCCATTTTTTGGCCCTTACTTTCAGCATTAGCTGCCTGCCAGATATTTGAGAAGTCCTTGCACTCATAATTTTCTGCCAGGGCGGCTGCCTTTTCAGATTCTTGTCTTCTCATCTTTTTTCTGAGTTCTAGTTCGAATTTCTTCTTCGCCTTTTTCATTTCGAGTGCCAGTTTGTAATTAGATTTACCTCTGGCTACCCATGCAATATATAGTTCCTTAAATTTCGAGTAATGAGACTACTGTTGGAGACCAGCCCGCCACAGGTTCCACAACTCTACTAACAAGGAAGGGTCAACACATGTGCGCCGATTTTCAACTTAAGATTGTGTGCGTTAGATAGACCTATGGTAGTTAGCAAACGTACCACTATTTATTTTTTTCGCAGGCCGCTTGTGTCGAGGTCATAGGTAATTTGCGAAAAAGTGCCACGTGTTCATTTTTTATTTGCATGTTAAATCCCATAAGAAAATTTCATTTTTTCATTTCGCGAAATTTTTTAAAAATATTAAATAACTCTATAAAAGATAGAAAATGACTGTAGTGACTCTTGGCAATATAACACCTATGGGTCGTCCATAAATGACGTCATCGAAATATTGTCATTTTTTGGACCCTTTGACGCCCCTGATTGTCGGTTGTTATTAGCTGAACCATTGCGTAATTGACTATATTCAACACGGGAAGTCACAAATTTCAAAGCAAACCCATTGGCACTACTCGGGCCGTCCGTCACGGATGATCCATTACTACTTTTATTTTGTCTTCGCAAAACAAACATAATTATGGGGTGCAATTTACGCCTCATCGAAATGCACAACATACTTACCTTTTATGACCTATTTCTTAAAAACGACCTCATTCAGCTTTTACCAAGTGATGCAACTATCAAAAATTTAGATTCTAGAAATCACTGATTTATGTACCATTTAAATTTTAGAACATCGACAAAACTTTAAACTTTTAAAATATAAAATGTTTTAAGGATTCAAAAAGTAATTTTTTTTTCATCAAGACAAAGTAATTGTATACTAGGATAATACATTTTATTTAGGTGCATGCGTACTTAAAACATCTTTTTTTTATGTGCTGCACTTTTACTCCTGTGCAGGAATTACACGTTTTGTATTTTAGATTATTTGTTTAATCTATTGTGTACAACGTTTTAGTACAAAATTGTATACCTAATTGTTTTTAAACTTTGCAAACATGTTTCACCCCAGGTTTGTGTGCATAAAATGTTATGCATGTCAGCTTATGCATACAGATTTATGCAAATAATTGCATTCAAAATTGAAAGCAACCTTTGACCTTTAGTCTGAAATAGCACAGTAAACAAGTACAAGCAAATTTAAAAATTTAACATAATTGTATGTTATGTAAATTTTTCTGGAAAAATGTTTTGTTGAAAATGCCGTAAATTCCTTGTTTTTTAGTTATTTCAAAGGATGATTTATCATCAGATTGACCTATTTACGATTTTTAACATCAAATATTGATTTTAGGCATCAATTTAAAGGTCTAAAAAGTAGTTGTCATGAGTATTGAAAATATTGCGTTTGTTAAGGAAGTACAAATAATATTCATCAATTGTGTAACACGTACAGTTTGGATAGAGTCTAAGGCGGTATTAAATAAGCAAAAGGTCATTGGTTTAAGTCCAGAGATCGCAATAATAGCGTTTAATCCAACTACTTTTTCTGCGTAAATAGTGCAAAATTTCTTCTGCGCATTGCATTGAGCAGGAAAAGCAGCTAATTTATTTATTGTTCTTAGAGACAGACCGTTGGTCCAGAGTAACAGATAGTAAGAAGTAAAAAAAAAAAAAAAGAAAAAAAAAAAGAAAAAAAAAAAAGAAAAAAAAAAAAAAGAAAAAAAAAAAGAAAAAAAAAAGAGACAACATAAGAATAAGAATTCGCGCCACGTGTAATGTAATGGCTTTATTGTCAAGCTGCTCAGCGTAATCGCTGATTTCCACGAACGTACGGATATGGCTAGCTTACCCCGTACTAACACAGAGCCAAGTAAGCTTTAATAGTAGTAGTCACCACACATGAGGAGAGGAGAGCAGGAAAGGAGAAGCAGGAGTTTAAAAATAATCTACCTCACGATAGACCCCCGAGAAGGAATCGAACCCACGACCATCAGAAAGAAGCCTCCGTCTCAGCCCTTAGACCTCTGGATTACTTGGCCTCTCCGTGTGCATCCTGCAGACTGTTTGTACACAATGTGAACTGCACATTAGTTGGCGCAGAATAGAGAGCCAATTCTCGCTACGACTTTAATGAATAGATGGGCACACTATTTGTGCAGAAAACAAATGATATTATTTATACGGGGGGTCTGCTTTTATATTTGTGACTTCCCGTGTTAAATTTAGTCAATTACGCAATGGTTCAGCTAATAACAACCAGGGGCGTCATAGAGTCCAAAAAATGATAATATTTCGATGACGTCATTTATGGACGACTCATAAGTGCTGTATTGCCAAGAGTCACAACAGAGTCATTTTCTATCTTCTATAGCGTTATTTAATCTTTAACAACATTTTCGCGAAATGAAAAAATGAAATTTTCTTATGGGAATTAACATGCAAATAAAAAATGAACACGTGGTCCTCCCCCCTATGGTCGCTTTTTCGTAAATGACCTATGACCTCGACACACGTGGCCTGCGAAAAAAATGAATAGTGGTGCGTTTGCTAAATACCATAGGCCTATCTAACGCACACAATCTTAAGTTGAAAATCGGCGCACGTGTGTTGACCCTTCCTTGTAAGTGTTTTACCCAGGGAGTTGTCAATTGCTTGGATTCCACTGATTATTTGGGAGGACGCTTTATTAATATTATATTGTCGCTGGCATTAGTGTTAGTAGAGCAAAATCTAGAGGTTCAGTTTTCCTATATGTAATATAGTTTTAAATCTACGGCCGAGCCCAGGTATTAATTAAGTAACTATCACTCATTTTTTTTTTTGTTTTTTACATCCTGGGCTTTAGCTGCATCTATTAAAATGGTGCATCTCTTTTGATGACATTATTTATGGACTATTTCTAAATGCATTTCTTACAATACAATACTTTCATTTTATTCGAAGGAAAGTTTGAAATAGTAAAATGTGACTTTAGATAATGTAAACAGT
Source organism: Dicyrtomina minuta (assembly GCA_949802685.1). Lineage (NCBI taxonomy): Eukaryota > Metazoa > Arthropoda > Collembola > Symphypleona > Dicyrtomidae > Dicyrtomina > Dicyrtomina minuta. The sequence goes on along the minus strand of OX461808.1, from coordinate 69,674,048 downwards.
TAAGTAGCAGTCGTACACAATGCATCAAGTGCATATGACATATAGAGATCGCCCATAAATGACGTAATTGAAATAACACTCTTGTATAGATTTCCGTTTCATCAGTGTAAACATTACATAAATGGCAAATTAAAAGCAGGTATAGTTTAAGTTTAAAGTAACAAAGCACTTACATTACGTACAATATTTCCTATTGCTAGGCTAAACTAGTGTCTGTGTGACTGTATGCCACACCAGTGATGGCCCCGCTGCCCTATTTTGAATAGCGATAGCGGTAGCGATAGGGCCGTATCGATATTTCTCAAAAAAATTTAATAGCGATAGGGATAGCGATAGCGCAAAAACTTACCAAAATAGGGCAAAATATAGGTAATACAGAGAAGTTCGTTTAAACGGGATTCTGTTACAAGGGAATACCGCTAAATGGGACAAATTTAAAATATTTGGTTGGCCAGCCTATGTTTCAATGTTAAAATTATCCGGTTATAAGGGAACCGCTAAAAGGGATTATCCGGATTAAAGGGACAGATTTTTTACGATTTTTGGTATTTCAGGTCACTTAAAAGGGATTTTAGAAGAAAAATTATAAAAATGAAACAGAGCTAATCAATTGGAGCACTAAAGTTCTTGACAACTAAAATGTACTTATCTTATCTGGTCATTTACATTATCTCAAATCTAAGTAGGTCGTCGTATTTATAGATTCCAAAGCTTTCTTGGCTGTTAGTTGTGCTTCTGATTCTGATTCATGCACTTCGTCGTCCAGTTCTACTGAGTTCAGTAGGCACGATGTTAAAGCGGAAAAGAAACTCGTTGAGTACGGAAAAAAAGTATGAAATCGTGCAAAAGTTAAAAACACACAAACAAATTGAAATAATAAAAGAGACGGGTTTAAGTTCCAGTGTAATAAGTAGAATTAAGCATTTGATTGTTTATTTTCAAGGTTTGCGCCAACATGACTGGAACAATAAAAAAGAAACTGCTAGTCATCGGGTCTTCAAAGAAGCCAAGAGCTTTTAAAAATGTCAAGCCCTTTTTCTAAGAATAAAATCTACAACTTTTAAATAACTAAAGTTCTCTTAAATGGGAAATCCCTTACACGGTTAAAAGGGAATTCGGTTATAAGGGACCGATTTGGTCGGTCCCGCGGAGTCCCTTATAAGTGAATTTCTCTGTACTTTCCGCTATCGCTACCGCTATCCTATGCTTTAGCATTGTAGCGATAGCTCTGCTATCAATTTTTTAAATAGCGGTAGCGGTAGCGGCATTCTAACAATTTCAATATGTTAGGGTAGGGTAGCGGGAATTCAAATGGCCATCACTGTGCCACACTATTCACTATATGAAAGTGCACCATATCTTACAGTACTATACTATATTTCGTCTACTGTCCATGGATTAGGGAATATGGCGGGTCATTTAAAACTTCAACGTCTAGGATTGTTATAATGAGTACTTAAGAAAAGAGATTTTAACAATAAATACTCAAGATTTGTAACTTCAAATTTAATTATAGTTAAAGTTTAATGTGAAGGTAATGAACTGATTTGTGCAAGTACTGCTGTTTGTTCATATTACGTCTCATAGAGGCACCTGTTGGCCTCAGTGAGCTAAACTAAAGCTATTTTGGCTACAAACGTTTAAGGTACAGCGGCTGGCCTCTTATTTCTAGTTGGCTACGAGTTAACCTAAAGACGTATTTAATATTCGAAGCAGGCCTGCTTGGGTGAGCGGTTAGGACTGCAGACTGTAACGAACTTTACAGTCTCAGACCTGGCTTCGATCCTCGGCCACTGCTAATCTTTTACGGCTCAGTGTTGTACGGTAAACGTCACTGGATGGTTGATTGAAACCCAATCTCCTTCGTTGCTCCTTAGTGACCACTACTGACTGTAGGGGCCTAGGGAATGGGTCTCCTTTACTGTGGAGGAGGGGACGGGGATAGGTGAAAGGGTACAAAGACCGAGACGATCTGACAATCTAACGCGATAGCCTCCTATTTCCTCACTCAAAGTGACTGGTTAAGTCTGATTGTAAGAACTTCGGTTATATCGACTTGACTATTTATTTATTATTATTATTTTGATTTATTATTTAATATTCGATTTTGAACGAATAAGTCAGGTTAAATTATATTTTTATGTTGGAGTTGAAATGTAGAGAATTTGCGATACATGGTAATGCTTATACGAATCATTATAACGGCGATCCCATGACTGTCCAACTATAATACAATTAAATTAGACGATTGAGTTATTTAGGTAATGTAATACTGTCACCCACTGGCGCTTCCTTGAGCGCAAGAACTTATTCGGTTGAACACGGTGGATAGTATTTGTTCGATTTTTTAAACAGAAGTGCAACTAATAGGTTTAGGGGCCATTAGCACCTAATTGTAAATATTTTTGTCACGGGCTAATTCACAATACTTATTTAACTAACATTTCAATTGGAACGTAATTGTACTGAGAAAACATTTTTAATTGGCTAAAATAGATTACCTAGCCCATATTTTAACACCGTTTGTACTCATTTTTCTAGCTCCTAAGACTCCGGCGGCATTTGCTGGCCAACGAGTGAGACTGGAGCGTGCAAGGATGGGAGACTTATTAAAACTAAAGATACAACAGCGACCTGCCAGACAAGAATTGGTCCGCCAACACATCCTTGAAGGTATAATCTTTGCTACAACGGTTGTTGTAATTTTCGATAAATTTAGTTGTCTTTCATTAAGGCTTAGCGCGGCTCATGGATTAACAAGGTTTTACAGCTAACTATTCAACTGTTATCTAACTAACTAACAACTAACTGTTCAAACGAATTATCAATATACAGCGTGTGCCAGTGAAATAGATTCAGCACTGTTTTGGGGGCATATTCCCCCTAAGCGCTAAAACTTCAACAGTATAATTATCTTTTGTTAATAACTAACCAACTAATTACTGTTCAAGCTGCGGTTGACTCAAGGGGGTTGTTAAGCAGTGCTCTGTAAATAGTACGGAATTCGCCTTACAAAGAGACAATGCCACCATCATAGTTATATGATTAGTTATGTTTTAATTCGGAATGCCTTTGACGTTTTATTGATCATTTAAATCAGAATATAAAACCTTTTTTATACTACCGTATTTCCTATATTACAGGCCTGTATTAGTACACGGGTCTAGGAGGTCAAAACTTGAATAGCACCCAGGTCTGTAATACTACACGGGTCTATAATTGTACACGGGTATTTGGGGATTCAGGGATTCACTTTCATAGGGATTCTGCACATTTAAGTCACACATAATCTAAACCGTCGCATGATAATTGTAAATAATTACTTAAGTATAAAATACCACTTATTGAATTGAAGAGCGAGAGAAAAACTTTATTAAGTCATTGTTGCACAATTGCAATAGCTTTATAGCTCAGTATACAAAACAATAATTTCCTTACTATAATTTAAACATTTTGTAGAACATTATTGGAATAGTTATGCTATACGCTAGTAAATCTTAAGCATATAAATGGTTATTATAAATTCTGATGGATTCTCTAAGAGCGAGCAACAAAATATCCACTACTTCAGATGGTATGCGAAAGGATTTAGCCCACGAATAAAAGAAGTTTGTTATAGTCCCACTCCAATATGAAGACCAGTTACTTATACGCTATGTAAATCCTATTTCTCCATGAAATATTTCGCACAAGGTTCATAAATTCCTTTTTTCTTCAGATTTACGGTTATTACTGCTCAAAATAGACTACACTAGTAAAAAAGGAGCATGCGGGAATTTAAGCGTTTTTTAAAAATTTGGCACAGTTCAAAATGTAGTTGTTTGCTTTTTCTGGGCTTGTCGTTATCGTTATTGACTTAATTTCCAAACCTGCCTTTATTGGACTCCGTATAAAAATAATTAATGTAATAATATTTCATAATAATTTATACAATGCATAACTTCAGGAATTACATACTAACGTCGATTTGGCCTCAGCACAAACACAGCCTAGCTTGTCATTATCGTTATTGGCTGAATTTCCAAACCTGCCTTTATTGGACTCCATATAATAATAATTTATGTAACGCATAACTTTATGTATTTAATACTACAGTCGATTTGGCCTCAGCACATATTATAACATAGTTAGATTTTTACACGCGAGTTATGTACAAAATGACTGACTGGACCTTGGCTGTGCATCAAGATGGTTGTAGGACATTTGCTACCTGGACATTTGCTACCCGAAACCCAACCTAGGACATATGCTACCCAAAACCCAACCTTGGGCATTTGCTACCCATGGCTAATGTAGAAAAAAAGAGCATGGACAATATTTATGAGTGTACCGTGATAACATGACATGTCCCCTCAAAATAGTTTATTAATGCTATTATTGTTAATGATAGATGGTATAATTGTAGATGGTCGTTCAAAAATGACATTTAAAAGATATATATATATTATTTTTACAATTTATTTTTCTAATGAATATACCCAGCATATTGAGACTGATTACTGTATAAATGTTACAACCAGACAACATAACAAGCCATTGCAGACACGCTACAATAATTACTAAAAGACAAAAATCGGTTGCAATAAAATTATAGCGTATTCTTAAATCTAACAAAATAAATTAAACTCCATGTATAATGATAAAAGGAGGGTGAAGATATTGGAATGAAGATATTTTGATGACGTCATTTATGGATGATCCCAAACGTATTCAGTTTCGAATTATTAAACTCTTAACTAGTCATTAACATATCAGATTAGCCGTATTTCTTGAAAAAGGGAGATGATCAGAATTGCTTTTAGTTCAAAACGGGGATAATCATAATTGATTCTAGCTTGAAATGAAGATGACCATATTTGATTCTTCGTCGACGATATTATAATTTGTTTAAACTTTCGAAACATCGAAGCAAGATCCAGCCGGTTTGTGTGCGCAGTTTGCACACTGTAATGAAATTATGATTGCGCGTCTCAAACTTTTCTACCAACTACACAGTACATCTAGCTATCAGTAGCCTGCTAATCGTAAGTTCTGAAATTTAAAAATGAAATGTTTAACTTATTTTACAGACACTACCGTCCGAGTGGCACCGTCTTTAGCAGAGAAGCAGCGAATGCTAAAAAGAGCCAGGCTGGCAGATTCCCTTAACGACCACTTGATTCACCGGCCAGGCCCGTTGGAGTTAGTTCGTAAAAATATCCTTCATGCACCTGATGCTCAGATGGAACAAGCTATTAAAGACGGAGTTGTAGAGTTCAAGCCTACTTGTGAAGGTCACATTCCTGGACCGCATGTCCCAAATACTTACCTTTGTTGTGAAGATGAATCAAGCTCTGATCAGTCGTCTCCAGCTGATACACCGGACCATTCAGTTCTGCAAACACCAGGGGAATCATTGCTAACATACGCAGCTAAGGCAGTTAATTTTGTACAGGGATCAGGTGTTGCAAACCCGCCTTCATCATTAGGTTGTGAGTCTCTCAATGTATCTCCAATGTCGCTAGTAGATATCTCACCAGTACATCCTCAATCTTCTCTACCAATTACAGCTCCAGTGGTGGGACGATTACATATTCTTTTACAGAACACACAGGATTCAGATGAGGCTGCTGATATAAATTCTCCCTTAAAACCTAGTGCTACAAAAGCTACGTTAGCTACAAGTGCGCATCCATGTCTAGTTAATACAGGAACAAGCTCGAGTTTTTCAATTAGTTCTTTAGGGGCTGCTGTTAACAATCATGGAACTACACAGTTTCTACAGCATTCCTCTAGTTCAAAAAATCGACATTCCAGAAAACTTAGTAAAGCAAAAAGCCAGCCTAAAGCACGAACAATCAAATTTCATGAGTATAAAGGACCCCCGAATGCTCAAAAGGCCCAGCAGAATCTTCCGCAAGAAGTCGAAAGTGCGTACGAGCTTCTACTTCAGCAGCAACAGTTGTTTTTACAGTGGCAGCTTGAGTGGCAGCACAAGGTAAACAATATTGCATACAAAAAACGGACTAAAGTTAGAGTTAGCATACTTGTAAGATTCTTCAGATCATTTAAGGTTTGGTTTTTCAACACGGACCCCCTGGCGACTAGCTTACCCAGGGTAATTATACGGGTTAATTATACTAACACTAACACAGCTAATTAAAAGGTACTGGCCACCACACTTGATTGGAGTCGGATATTTAAGAAACACCAAGGGAAGCTTGGTAGTCTCGTGGTACAATGGCCGTACAAGAGATAGGAAGATCGAGGATCGAGACTTGTACCTGGTACGAGTCAGTGAGATAATCTAATACTAAGCTTTCGCGGTGGGCAACCCTGCTGTGACTTCGCCAGTGCAGACGTGGGGGATTGGGGAGGGACGTGGTGGAGGGGTGCATGGCGGTGGTGGGCAGGTGGGGAGTGGAGGTGGCGAAATACGTGAACGAACGGCATTTGTGGCGGTTCTCCGTATGAGCGTATTCTCTGTCCACTGTTTACTAGTAGCCGGGACTAGTGTTGTAACTTGTTCACAAAGAACAATTGTTTTTACTTTGTGATTGTTCTGCAACAATCACAATCACAAACTACTCAAATTGGATTGTGCACAATCACAAAACGTATCACAATCCGACAGGAACAAACAGGAACTAGCGTGATTTTCCCGTCTCATCTAACGAACGTTTTGTGAACAATCACAAACGTTCACAAACACAAACTTAGGTTAGTGAAATGCATTGTTAACAACTTAGTTTGTGCACAATCTTGGACTTGAAAATCACAATATTCACAAACAATTGTGAACAAATTACAACACTAGCCAGGACCGTCCTCTACTCCGTTCCTCTCCCTTCTCTCCCACTAAATGCACAGATGGAAGCATATATCATAAGTATTTGCTCATCATATAGGGTGGTCCGTGAATGACGGCAACCAAACGGACTCGTTTAGTACCTCTCACCTTCCATGCCATCCATGCCATTAACTGATGGTTGGTCAATAAAATATGTCAACAATTACACAATACAATTATCCCTTATTTAGTACCGCCCACTGCCATGTCATCACTTTAACTCACGAGCAATGTTCGCGACTCGATTCTTGACGTCTTGCTCCGGCACCACTTGTACTTAAAATATTGTATCGGCATTACTCGTACCGAGAACACTCGAACGTGCACCACACGTCCCAAGCCCACTCGTACAGGAACAAGTCGTTCCTTACGACTCGTATTTGTACTAGACGTACCCACACCACTCCTACCCGTATCGTTCGTATCCGTACCTCTTGGTCTTGCATCGTTCGTACGCATACCAGTTGTTGCTAAAAAACTTGCATCTATACCATACCATTGGTATTCAGCCTAATCGTACCAAAAACTGTTGTACCAGAATCGCTCTTACCGACATCGGTCGTTTCAAACTCTCGGCCACGGTTGCAGAGCCTAATCGTATCCTCACCGAATTTATTTGAAGCGCAATGAATATAAATCGACGAGAAATGAATAAATCTACGGCAAAACAGTATTTCATGTCGATGAACCTTAAGTACCACTGAGCTAGCCCCTTGTTTTATAATTATTGTTAGGTAAGGTTTTTAGGGAGGGAGGGGGTTAGGAAAAACTGGCTGGAAACGGTTAGGTTATATTTTTCCCTCGGCCGCCGGATTGGGGGGGGGGGGAAATATAACCTATCTGTTTTGAGGCAGCTTTTCCTAACCCCTCCCTCCCTCCCTCCCTCCCTCCCTTCCTAAAAACCTTACCTAACAATAATTATAATTATTATGGCAACATTAACAGTAATATGGGGTAGAAATATGTGGTATATCGTGTTCTTTGTTGTTGTCATTTTTTCCTTTCGCCGAAATATGTATTGTATTATTTACAAGTAACCCGGCCCGTCCTACGGACGGAATTTAACAGCATCCCCAGCATGTACCGTTTTGAAATGCTCGGCCGATTTTGATATACCACGTTGAAGACCTTGAAAGTAGAAAAATCCGTTTTCTTTTTTCACTTCCCTTGACATACGACACTTTTTATAGTGATGTTTCGACAAGGTGAAGCCGTTTCTTCTAAAACATTTAAAAACTGTTGCAATGCAATATAACTGAGCTTGAGCGAAATTAGATTCTGATAAGTATACCCTAATAAGAACCTAATTTATTACTAATCAAAAAGTATTTCTCTGCTAATAAAATGCTCAAGCTCTACACTGATACCAATTTATAAGCAATGAAGTACACGTGTTTCTTTTTTCTCCATTTAAACTCTTATTTATTACTCATCTTCCTACTAGTTAGCAATTTTTTTTACTTCCAGTCTATGCAACACGTTATAAAGACATTTCAAAAAATGTTTTAAATTTTTTTAAAACTATTGAGATATTACGTGGGACTTTAACATAATTAGATTTCGGTAGTCATCCCCGTCCAAGTGGCGTCAAAACTCATAGTGTGGAGAGCGGAACACAGAACCCAAAGCTGCACTCCATCAAGTCCACTCCGCTTCACTGAAAAGTGGAGTGTAGCAAGAGTTCCAAGTTACCCTTGAGGTCTGAGTTCGAATTCCAAAAATTATAAGAGCCAATGTTGCTGGACATTTCCTACTCAAAAATGTTTTTTGTTGTAAAATGCAAACGCAATATTGCATCTTGGGGTGCAGTTGGAGCATTGGCAGTACTTACACACATGCTGTAAGATATTATTTATTTGTTCATTAGCAGGGAAGGGATATTTAATATCTCATAAAAAACTTCGGTTTCAAATTTTTGAAATCCCCAAGCAATCTTAACCATTACTATTGTGTAGAACGAAGGGTTAACCGTACTGTGCCTACATCATAAGAAACTGAAGAAACTTGGTTGTCCCAAATAAGGGGCCAGACACCAATGACACCACGCAACTTTAGCAAGTTTTGGGACCCGCTCACCCCTGGGTGACCCTCTTGAGCATCACTTAAATAGTTATGTTTTACATTTAGTGTTTTTGCAATGTAACATACCCTCTACATGGATGACGTCATTTGTGTCCGGCCCCATAAGATAACAGTGATGGATGACAATTTGAAGTTCCGCAAAAATCTTGTCGAAACCGAAAATTCGTTTTTTTTTAACTCAACGAGTATGGGCTGAGATGATCCATCATTCGATCAGTAATGATTAGCAGAATATAACTGCATTCGAGTTTAGCGAGATATTTCAGCAGTTTCTGAAATTCCACGAAAAAGCCAGGTTTTTTTTCGAATAATTTTGAATACTATTATTCCCTCTAAAAATTGTTGTATGGACCGAAAGTGACAAATAAAACCCCCAATGTCTCTATTTTTTCAAGGGCTTTAAAATAGGCTATAATTCGTCCAAATCGGCTTAGTATTTCTAAAAGGTTCCAAATTATGTAAATATGTAGAAACAAACCTTGAGAGGTAGCCACAAGCGAATATGTAGCCACAACAGTAATGCTGAAATGACTAAAAGGCATGATAGATGCGTAGCAAACAATTTGGTAAATGTCAAATGTCGTTTTTTGTCTATTCTAGTACCCTCAAATTATTCTACCTGCTGTTTCCAAGATAAGTTCTTCGAGTGATGCGACGCAATCAAATTCATGCAATGTTGCTTCGCCAAGTTCGTATACTGCAACCGCTGGAGGATCCATGTCTTTTAACCGGACTCCAACTTTGAACACTATTTCTATTGCCGCAACGCCTACATTATCAGGAGCTCAATCTATTAAACCACATCCTATTGCTCCCGCCCCAGGTCCAGTGGCCGTCTTAACATCTTCAGGCAACATCAAGGTACCTTCGCAAGCTACGTTTTTTAGGTATTCGTCAGAGACGGAAGAAAAACTAATGCAAGACGATGTCAGTACTTTTGAAAGTGTTAACATTCAGAACCCTAGTACTTCACATTTAACGGTCAAATTAAAGTTGAATGATTGGAAAGTGTCTGACCTAAAAGCGGAGCTGAAACGGCGTAGTTTACCTGTTAGTGGTTCAAAGCCACAGTTAGTGGAGCGACTTAGACAAGCCGAATCTAGTTTACAGGATGAGTCAGTAAGTACCACCACACCACCCCGTCAGTCATCAAAAGAGGAAAAATCTGGCAATTGCAGTTCTGTAGTACCATTTGCATCGGTGGTTAAGGTTGAAGTCGAAGAAATCTCAAATTCAAATGATCCGATAGATATAAGTGAAACCAATAATAACACAACAAGGTTTGAAACTGGTCGTGACTGTGGATTTCAAGGAACGAAGCAAGGAAATATGAATAGGGCTAATTTGCAATTTGTGGTGTCTCCAATTGATGATAGCCTGAGACAGATTAATTTAAGTGCCCCAGTTCACATTAATGAACTTATTATCAATGGAAACAATTGTAGCGAAAAGAATCGAATACTTAAGGTAGAAGAAAATGTTATACGCGATCAGCAAAAGCAGATTCAACACCTTCAACTAGCTTTAAAAAATTCTCAGCACCAGTTGCAGCAAATGAAGTCTTCTCAGCCGGTAAGTTCAATCCTTTGAAAACGAAAATGTTCCTCCCGGACATTGTCCTCCCAACTTGTAGCCGAGGACATTTTCCTCCCAGCTTTAAAATCACGCCTCTAAAAGTAACGAGTGTATCCATCCCCAAAATTTATGTAATCGTAAACTTTCTCAAGAACATGCAAAATTCTTAAGCTGTCTCCTCAGCTAGAACTTATTTATTCATGCATATTTTTCGGAATGCATTCGATACTTACATTTTGCGGGAATAAAGACTCGTTTCTTTTAGTGATATGATTTTGGTACTGGGAGGAAAATATCCTCGGTGAGCGTTGTTAGAAAATAGTACGGGAGGATAATGGATTTGAATGGAATACAATTTGTATGTATAGTATATTTATTTTAATTCAAAATATAATCAAGGCAATATTGTTTTGTATGCTGAGCCTAGAATCCCATATGCTGTTGAAGGGTACCCATACCCTGGAACCTCCCCCCTGCAAAACATTAAGTTATTTTTATGGGCTGCAAAAACAAATCTAAATCGTTTAATTTTCGAAAAAAGTTTATGTTGACTGGCTCAGGGAGCTGAAGACCATAGCAGAATAAAATAAGAGATTACTGATCTCTTGTTTTGTTTAGCTATGTAATTGACCTCAACCAACCCCTTATGTAAGGTATCCGTACCCTACCTATACTGCTATAGATACAATCTTTTCTGCCCTTTCTTCACGTAGGATATTTTTGCCATATGGGTAGGGTACAGATACCCTCCCCGGGACAGGCCTCCAATAGTGACAGTGACTTCAAGGTTCTATATGGTTGTAAGACAATTGCTACACGGAAAGCTACCCGGACATTTTCTACCCATAACCTAGGACATTTGCTACCCATGGCTAGTGTAGAAATGCATGGACAATATTTATGAATGTACCGTGATAACATGGCATCCTTAAAATGGTATATTAATGCCTTAATGCTATTATTGTTAATGATAGAAGATGGTATCAAATTGTTGATCGTGGCTTAAAAATGATATTTAAGAGGATATATATATAAAATATAATATATATATATATATATTTGTTCGGGTAGCAAATGTCCTAGGTTATGGGTAGCAAATGTCCAGGTAGCAAATGTCCGGGTAAGAAATGTCCGTATACCGTTTTATATAATGGCCCTAGTTATTGCTAGTTCAGTATTTTTGAAAGTTTTGACTAGAGTACTGATTTTATTGTATCGATGATTAATTTTGATAAATGAAATTCGCCAATGTCCTCCAATAAGGATATAAGAATAGCCTAAAGTGCGGTTAACACATTTCTTGGAACTGACAGTTAGGGACGGTAAAAAATTAGAAATTTTAGGTCATTATGTATATAATAATAATAATAATAATAATAATAGTAATTTATTCATTTTGACGATTTGACCGCAGCCCATGCAACATTTGGTTATTTACAGATTTAATATTGCTGGAATAGTTGGTCCTTGGTTTAAAGTGATATATGTTTGACATAAATATTTGATGGTGTAAAGGTGTGTTGTGTTTTCCTTAGTGTTTTCACGGCTGTAAAAAGAGCATGGTAGAAAATATCCTTACAAGTTACATTCTGTCATTACATGGTATCATGGTAGTGCAACACACTCTAAAAACATAAAAGCAATAAAAAGTCCATAATTTCTTTCCATGTGGATAGTAGTAATATGTAATAGTATAGTATAGTAAGTATTTGTAGTTGTGGTTAACCGAGGTGGTTAATTTGCAGGTTGGATGGGGGGGGGGGAGAGGGGGAATTAGGTTTCTTTGATGCAGCTGTAGTAGAAATTCCGAGTCCTCGAAGCTTCGCCCAAAAAGTTTGAGAGTTGCTCAAATCCTTCAGCGTCTCGATATCGGCTAAGCATTTCCTGTGTGAGGTTCTTCCGAGTTGGCCTTGCTTTTGTCAGCTCAAATTTGGTCCTTGGCGGTATATAGTAAGGGGAGTTGAGCATGATGTGGAAAGTGTCTGGGCTACTCATCATGTTTAGTAATTTGTGCTTATTGCTTGTTACGTGTTACTGTAGACCGGAGGGAGAGAATTGATTTATATGCATCGCGGCAGCGGAACAATGTTTCCGGCTAAGCCGTGGACCACTGGCGGCCACATCGCAATAGCTGAGGGGTCACAGTCCCTCCTCTTGAGCGAATTCAGCCAACCGGCAAGGCGGCCCACCCCTTCACTATTAGAGAGAGCAGTCAAGAGCGGTGGGCTGTGAAGACCATGTAGTAAACAGTTGGTGTGAGAATAGGTATATACTAAGAGTACGTGGCATGACTACAGAATATCCGTATTGAGGCATATACATCTCCGTCTCTTCCACAAAGCTACATACATACCACCAGTCCACTATATGTCCACTATATATTATGGATTACTATAAACGTCAGGACACGCCTGTCTATGTCTGTTATCTTGATGCCTCAAGGGCTTTTGACTGCGTAGATCATAACATGCTTGTAAATAAGTTAAGGTCCAGAGGCTTTCCTAATTGTATTATTAATTTTATTATCTATTGGCTAAACAATCATTTTTTCTGAATCAGATGGGGGGAAACAATTAGTGAGTGCTTCGAGGTGCGCAGGGGAGTCCGTCAAGGGGGAATCCTGTCGCCTTCCCTGTTCGCTATTTATATAGACACGCTGTGTGACTCTCTAAATTCGACCAACCTGGGATGTAAGGTAGGCGACATCAAAGTCAACAATATTATATATGCAGATGATGTCTGCCTACTAACTACGTCGGTGTCGGCTATCAACTCATTACTCCAAGTCTGTGCTGAATTTGCCTTGACACATGACCTGTCATTTAATCCAGAAAAAACGCACATCCAAGCACTACTTCCTAAATGGCTCAATCGCTGTAACTTGGACTTTCAGGTGTATTTCTATGGTGTCAAGCTGAATCTGGAAATCAGCGTTAAGTATCTAGGAGTACAGATTCAGAAAGTGACGGCAAAAAAGTCTGACTCCATCAGTGATTCGCTTGAGATTAATAAAAGAATATGTGAGCTCTACAAGAGGGCGAATATGATCAAATCAAGATTTGGTTTATGTAGCAAAGCAGTCAAGATTTACCTATTTCGCACATATCTGTCGACAATTTATTGTTGCAGCCTGTGGAATCTCAGTAAGACGTAACTTCAGCGAATCACAGTAGCTTACAATGATGCATTTCGCATAATCTGTGGATACAGAAGAGATTCTAGTGCCACGGAAATGTTTAGGGAAAACAACACTCTAAACTTACGTGAAGTTATATTTGCAGCCAAATCCTCTCTAAGAAATAGGCTTGTGTCCTCTCTGAACTCTATTGTTAGTGGCATAGTTCACTCCGAAGTTTACAAAGGCTGAATAAGATGAGCACCTTGGTCAGCTCCCAAGAATAGTTACTATTATATAATAGTAGGATGTTAATAATTTATTTAGTTATAGTTTAGTTTGTAGTTCTTTTGTTACTTGTTACCTCTGGACCAGCTGGTCTGTCTTAAAGAATAAATAATAAAATATACCATCTCCCTACCCCAAACGAAATCTTCCTAACTTTATTCAGACCCAACTCTACTCGAATAAAATACAAGTGTTGGGCAGACTCCCCCGACTCCGCAACCCCGTGCTTAGAACACCAAACTGCCAAGCCAGGGTTTTATATATTGCAGTTAGGCGTTACTTTTCTCTTCCATATTGTGGTGATACCGTTAAGTTACGTGACTTTCCCTCGAAGAACAATTCTCTGCAGATCTGATCTTAAATTAAGTACTAAAATCATTAAAAGAATTTGGATTTTAGTGCGTGGGTCTTCATGTATGAGTAGTCTTAGTGTGCTGCAGTTGAGCATTCGTTGGACATCGGTATTTATGCATCTAAGTCGATACTTTTCCATAATTACTGTTTTGTGTTGCGTTATGTATTCAACATTTAAATTTTCTAGTACTTGCTTTAGAGATACGTCAGCAAAGATCTTTCTTACTTGCAGCACCAGTAATACGTGAGGTCTGTAGTTTTAACTTTTAGTTACTTGCCATAGCAGATTCTAGAAAATTCTGCTTGCTTCTGAGTAAATGATCTTTTCCAGAAATTTATGTAGCGCTTTGAATAGTTGCAGCATTATGTTCTGTGTTCCTGTATCTGGTCTAAGTAAGAAACCAGGATTAAATTTTGATGTCTTGTGAGCCTACAATGGAACATGGTTTGGAAAGTTTCAACTTGCCCAGTTTAACGTAGCCCACATATTGGCGCAGCATAAATCAGAATGGAAATACCAAGGGATTCAAAGAGTCTAACACGCATTTAGTCTTGAACGGTAGAAGAGATCAAAAGGCATCGCTTTCGCTACCTTGGCTTTATTAAAGTGATCTTCTGCTTCATTAAAATTCCGGCTTTGTGAGAAAGGAACACCTAAGTGTACACATTAATTCACACTGTCTAGCTGATTGTTTTTCCATTTGAATCCAGTAGATCTAATTATCTTGTTTCCTTTTCTAAAGATCATCACTCTAGTCTTCGACAGTTACATCATTTTCTTCAAAGAAGCTGCCAAGCGTAGTAATTTGCCTTTGTAGATCAAGCTCATTCGATGCAAGTAGAATTATGTCATATGCTTAGAGAGGGATGAGAATTTAAGTGATCAATATTGGATGTCTTGTGTGCCGCTTTCCCTTATTATTTATTATATTTCTAATTTTGTCAATATAGATAATAAAAAGGGTACAGGATAGCGTTTTCCCTGCAGGACTCCTCCCATTACTAAGACAATGTTTGTAAACCCTTTCTTGCATCGTACTTTGGGTTTTGCCAGGTCTTAAAGTTTTCGAGCGCTTAAAAAAATCCGCTTTATTGAGTCTTCTCCACAGGTTATTTTGTTTAATGAAGTCAAAGGCTTGACTACAGACAGTGCAAACAGCTTTCCTTTCATTTGAGGGCTGGTCTGTTAAGCTGTTTTAATATACATGTATTTTAAGCGCAAATAAGTGATTAGCACATCTTTTATTTTCTATAAGCTGCTTGGTTCTTGGATGAGGTTATGTTTGCGAAGCAGAAGGACTTAATTCTATTTGAAATGATACAGGTGTATACCTTAGGGCCTAAATCTGAGAAACTAACCTCGACTTTAGTGATAGAAAAACGTTTTAATTTTTAATTTTGATTATTAAAGACGACGAATGATCCAACTCAGGTACTGATAGTTACGTTTCCCGTCCTCCCCCTACAGGGGAAAAAAGGAGGGAAAGGTGCTAAAAAGTGCATTTGGAGGCAAGTTTCGCCAGATGTTTTTTCTACAAATATGAGCCAATTCCAACAACTTTGTTAAAGAACTTAACTTATAAATATTACGGTGTTTTTTAAAACTTTTGGTTTCAAAACATAACGTCTAAAATAATTTTCCAAATTTGGAAAATTTGAAATTTTGATTTTTTAAGGTAGCCGTTGTTAAAGAGCTTACATTTGTCTTAACTAAACTGTCGCTATTTAATATTAAATTTAGATATATAATTGGTGCTGATGGTTCAAATGTAATTTAATTCCAGTTTTGCTTGTTGTAATTTTTGCTATTTTTGGGTCACAAAGTGGCTAAATAAAACAATTTAGTAAGTCATACATCTTTTTAGAGGTTATTTTTCGACGATTTGAACAAGTTACAAAACTTTGGGAGTAATATTACAATTTTTGAAATCTTGAAACATATTTTTAACGCCATTTTTTAAAATTTCCAAACGTTTTAAAACCCGGATAATATTCTGGTTGGTTATCTTACCAAAAGAAGTTCTGTTAGAATCGGCCCATATTTGTGAGAAATACAGCTGGCGGAACTTGACTCTAAATGCGCTTTTTAGAACGTTTCTCTTAATCTTTACTCATGATAGGGGGAATTAGAAACCTAACGTTTAGCACCTCAAGTAGATTATTCGTGGTCCTTAATAATCAACAATAAAAATTTGATATTTTTTTTTATCCCTAAAGTTGGCGTCGATTACTCAGATTCCGGTTCATTAGTTATTGAGTTAATAATCGCTAATAGGCTTATAGTTACCAGGGGCGTTGTAGATCAGGTTCTGCAGGGAAGTAAAGTCACATTCGTCAAAGTTGAGATCCTTGCTGTCAGTTGCCAGCTGCGCTTGGAATTTAGTGGCAAGTTCTGTGTTCTATCGTAACTTGTTTTCCGTAACCGAGACAAAACGCTTATTTTTCTCTCTATTATGAATTGTCCTAACTATTATTAGGAGGTAGTCTGATTCTAAGCATTCCATTACTGCAAAGTCTTCTAGGTAGTCAGAAAATCTTTTCATTGCACATTTCATAATGTATGCGTAACCTTATTGTGCTTTCAGGCACACTGTAATTAGTATAGGCTAGTTAAAGCATGAGACATATCATGGACGCATGTGAATTTAAGTCATTATTACAGTATATGCCATTTTGTGGTCGTTATTGCGGTTATGCCGTAATTGACTACAAAATTATTTATAACATATTTCAGACGCCAATTACTATACATACCCCTACCCGGTTCATTAAACCGCATGGAGCGAGAGTGAGACTTTTGTGATCACACAGGGCACAGTTATTTGCTATTGCTTTCTGGTTCTGATGCTTTATATACTGCTAAATGCTTCACTCGGTGTAATAAATGCAACATCGCAATTATCGTAAATGTTAACGTGTATGCGATACGGATACGATAAGAGCTGCCATATCGCAAATAGCGCAACGTAATTTTTCTCATTTACATATTAAATAATTCGTCGGCATAACCTTTTCAAGTGTACATAACATTTGTTGGACATTTTCCTCTAAGGCATCTTTCTCTCAGACATTTCTCCCCTGGACACGTGTACCAAGTACATTTTTCTCCCAGTATCTAATTCACATTACAAATCGAAATAATAATAATACCTTACTGCCATTAGATAATTTCTGTTACAAACACAAGTATCGCCCTTGCTGGTTGTGGCAACATTCGAAGTCTGTTGTTGGGTAATTTCACCTCCGAATGGAATGCCCAGAACGGTTAGGTAACCGAATTGATTCAAAAAGAGTTACAATATGTTATAACTGAGTTTGAGTAGGTTTATGCAAGTTTTAATCGCGAAAAATTCCCAGGTATGGATATACGGGCAATTTGGGTATTTTCGGGGAATCGCGATTTTTTCGGGTATTTATGCGTGGATTTTGATGAAAGTTTGTTTAATTCACGTCTATTAAGCTGATCCCCAGTCGTTTTTTTGAAAATTTCAAAATTTTGTAGTTTTATATTAACTTTTAAGATTCTGGTACTAAATATATTTTTCGATGCTTTGTGAATCTTTTTTGTTGCACATTTTAATAACATTAACGTATGTTGTAAAGAAAGCAGTTCGACATCGAGCCGTGTTTGTACTTTGGTAGAAGTAATATTATTACGTGAGTTGCGTGCATTCTTATGACATTGGTTTAATCTTTTTACTTAAGTTGGCATGAAAAATTCCAATTTAATTTGTAATTGTTCTACGTTTAAAAAAAGTGCCTACCAGAAAGAGTGTTAAAAACTACCATATAAACCATCAAGCTATGTGTATATCAAGTTGATCTGTGTGAGCTCAAAAACAAGACGTTTTTTTCGAAATATACCTTTTTTTAAATTAAATAAACACTACGAAACTTTGGTATTTTATTTCTAAAAAACAACTGGAAATCAAACGTCGATTAAACAATTTTTCTTCACAATCCGTCCATAAGTACTCGAGTAAATCGGGATTCCCGGAAATGCCCGCATATCTATACCCGGGTATCTTTTTCCATTAATACTTGGATAGTCCAACTCAAACTCAATTCTTACATGTTGTACCTTTATTTTGAATTAATTCGGTCACATACCTGTTCTGGGCATTCTAATTGGCCGTGAAACTACCCTGTTATAGATTCCGGTTTCGTTGCCGTTCGTTCGTACATACATTGATTCTGTATAAGGACACCATACCATGATACAGGGATGATTCTTAAGGTTACTTGACTAATAGGTTCTTTTCATATGTGCAGGTACATATGGAATGGTATTGATCTAGGTAGGTATAGTGCGGGCAACCGAGAGTGATATCTGGCAAGGATAAAGCTGCCTTTTGTTTGCATGCAAAATTTATCCTTGCCTGATATTACTCTCGGTTGCCCGCGCAATACGTCTGTTTGACATTATTTCATCCATGAATTCATGTGGAAAGCACTTCAGTAACTCATTTATTACGAGAAAAGCTGTCGGTACTATCTGTGAGCAGCGGCGGACCTACTACGCAGAGGTTGGTACTATGCTCACACAGTACCGACCGCCCGCCATAAGATGGCGCAGGCTTGCAACTTGTAAAGCATGAGCTTCTAATCTGTTCGTTGTTGCCATATTTTTACATCGGTTTGAAATTACGATCTGTAGCAAAGTTGCTACTGACGGACAGACTGACGCCAAAACCATCTTATAATCGAAGGATATCTAAAAATCCAAAGATTCAATGAGTTTGTACTTATACTATAGCACACACTTGTGAGGCTGTGCTAAAACTGTAAAAAGTTAAAAAATATTTCGGTGTTTCGATATCATCTCTTGGAAAAACTACTTGTGTACTCGTCATCTTTTGTCATCTTGAACTAAAACTACTTACCTGCGAAAGTTACTAAAAGTGATGACATCATTTGTATACGCTCCCTTATCTTGGAGAAACGCAAACTAATGTCATTACTTTAATAGTACGAAAACTGGTATCTTTAACACGGGTCATTAATACGTGACTAGGCCAACTCACAGTGGGCGCAGTGCCCCCTAATAGTAAAACTGGATACTCGCCCCTACTAGCATCATCTACGGCGAGGTTTCAAATTTATCGTTGTAGGTTTGGGAAACGAAGGAGCCAGGATGATTGTAGCCCTCCCCAGTAGGGAAACTGGCTACTCGCCGTTTACTGGCCCCTACTAGCCATCACCTGCCGCGAGGTTTCACATCTTTTAGGGTAGGTTTAGGGGACCCCAACGTCCCCAAGTAGGAAAACTGATCGCTTGCTATTAACTGCCGCAAGGTTTTGAAACTTTCGGAGTGTATTTGGAGAGCTAGGGGTCTGGGGAGGTCGCAGCGTCCCCCAATAGGGAAACTGGTCACTCGGCTCTATTTGCTATCACCTGCCGCGAGGTTTTAAATCTTTTAGGGTAGGTTTGGGGAGTGTGGGGGGGGGGGGGGTGTACCAGCGCTCTCAGCTGCAATACTGGCCTATTTTCCCCTTAGCCACCATCTGACACTCCCCTTCCGTTTCATTTTACCTAAAACGTTTCTTGGCTCATTCAAATTAATTGAAGTGTGCATCAACATGCACACACGAGCTTGGGATCTTGAGACGGCTGTAATGCAGCGTCGCGCAGCGGAGCTGACGAGGCACCAAACGCCGCGATGCGGCGCTTGTTGGGTGTTATGAATAACATTGTAAAACTAGTGTAGTGTAAGAAAATCAAACGAACGCTGGTATATGATGTTGTAGTAAAATTTCACACACAGAATTGGGTTGAACTATACTATTACTACTATAATATGACTAAAAAATACATTTTATGGAGACGAACATTGATTTATTTTAACATTGTTATTTTGGTACTGGAAGGAAATTGTCCGTGAGGAAAATATCCGTGTACCATCTGCCCAACATGCGAAGTCCATGCATTGCAAGTTTTTCTGTATTATTGTTTTTCTTGTTATTACATTTTTGGTACAAGCAGGGATGTGGGCAGAAACATCGCGTAGCTCTTCAACAGCATCTTCAGCATAAGATTCAACAGCAGGCCTTACAGTCGCAGCTACAAAAATTAATTCAACTTCATTCTGTTCAACAGCAAAGCAAAATCTTTTACTCATCGAAGCAATCAAAATCTAGTTCTGTGTTCAAGCGAGATGAACAAGCTTGCCTGAACAAAGTAGTAAAACATGATTCAGTAGTCACTGCAGGGAATCTTGATGTTATAAAAGCAAACGACAGTAGCATGCCATGCATTGAAAATTCTCAAGTCACGTCCAAATCACTCGTCAGTGAATCTAAAACACAGCTTGCTGACTTTAAACCGCCGTATTTGTCATCGGGTATTCCTTTGAATATTGAGAAAGTTACATCAATACCACCAGAAGCTCACACTAAGGTAATCATTCCGCAAATTCTATTGTTGTACCGATAAATTATATACCTAACCTACAGCTTTTAATTCTGACGTATACTTTACTACTGAAAGTCTCTTATAAGTAAAAAACAATCTTAAAATGTATTAAGGGAGAAATCTATTTCATTTCTAAACACAATTCATTCGCAAAATATTACAAGCGCGATTCAATAGAACGTATGCAATGAACCAAGTTTGCCTTATGAATAGGGCATGCATGTTGCTCCAACGATAAAGAGCATTTTCGTTATTGTCGTTATTTTCAGCATCTTCAATATAATATACCAAGGAGAGATATAAATTCAAAGCTTGTACTTGTAAGCAGTTCACGTGTTATGACTCCAAGTTAATGTAAATGTCTTTTTATATTTTGCATGCTGGTGTTGCTGCCGGTTCAAACATTGAAGAAACTCGTTTTAGACTTTTGGAAGGAATATTTCAATAAATATCGGCAGCAAGGTTTGTTGTGACAAAATACAGAAAGTGTTTCAAAATTCTTTAAACTTTTTATGGCAAGTACATACATAAGCTGCAGTGATAATTTCGGGAGCAATTGAACAGACCGTTTGGGAGCCAAAAAATTTCATGTTCGAATATTTAATATGGCTTAAAGTACTGTTGTTTAGTTCCTCGAATTTTTAGCTCCAGTTGTTATTAATTCTCAAGTAAGTTAGTCGTCCTAGTTCCAAATAAGTCGCAACGAGCGCATCTAGTAATAGCCTTTCCGCCTTCCGCACAGCAGACATACGTAGGTTACCTCCGCAAAAAGCCTAGCTAGGTGCTGGGCGGAGAGCCGTACCTAAGCCTAAGTGGGTGTCGTTTCTCTAACTCCGTACCTACCTAAAATGTGTTAGGCAAGACCTAAATACCTACGTGCGTTGGTCAGACGGGCTGTGCGGGCGATACCTAACAATAGCTGGGCATTTGATTTGCACTCGCACTCCACTCGTACGAGTGCAGTTCAAATCTTGTGCACTCAAGCTCCACTCGCTTGAGTGCATCCAAAAGGTTTTTGCACTCGAACTCCACTCAAGCTAATTACTCGTTATGAGTGCAATATTGCCTGCACTCCATTCTGTGAGTTCAACTCTTTTGCGATATTCACATACCAAAATACATCCTTGGTGTGGCGCTAAGTTTAAACATTGTTGCACTCTGAGTGCAGTCAAGGCGCACTCCGCTCCGCTCCTATGAGTGCAATCTAAATTCCTTGCACTCGCACTCCGCTCATTGAGTGGAGCGGAGCGGAGTGCAGTTTTAGAGCGGAGTGCTGCACTCCACTTTTGTTGAGTGCGCTCAGCTATGTACCTAACTAAAGGTCTTGCACTCACTACTTTTCATTTTCCCTCCCTTAAACAAGGATGTCTTTTAAACTTTCGTTCGATAGGCATGAGCAAACATGAACTCGCGAGTTTAATTTACCAATCGAGTGTGTTCTTATTAATTTAAGGAAGGCTGTATGGGTTACCACTTCGTTGAGGTTACCTACAGGAGATGACTGTGCGGAAAGCTTGACCTATCTCTGAAACCTCTATAATTTACCCAACTAGAACGCTGAGCGGCAAGGCTATAAACTAACCATCGCGAGGACTTACTTCTAATGGTGTGTCCAGAGTAGCTGGCCGAAAAGTAATATACAGTGTACATGGGCTTAGGCCCGAGAGTACAATACTATTACATCCATACGTAATACATAGTTCTGTCAGAAATATTAGAAATCTCCCAAACCCCGATATTGTGCTACATAATACTAGAACACATCTATGAACTGTCTGCAAGCATTTGAATTTCCGTTTCTGTTTGTTTGCCAATTTAAAGTTGGCATTGCTGCAAAAAATTGTGACACTTTAAGATGAAATCACAACAATAACGAAGTGTCAAAATATGTCGTTATTGTCGTTATCGTTATATCATTACAAGGTCATGCACGCTCGAATGCAAGTAGAGAAAGCTCACGCAAAGGGTTAGGACAGGCCCCACCCCAAGCAGCAAGAAAGCAACAAAATCTACTAACGATAAGTTTTTGTATGTATTAAAAGGGTGATTTAGTAGACGCCGTAGTTTCTTCGTCAAACTGGATTGTAATAAAACATTATTCAACGGGTTGGTTTGATTTTTTTTGCAACAGGATGATCTGGAAAAGGTGACAAAACGATGCATTAAAAGTCAGATGGTGGACGATGTTCTTGAAATCCTTATTCGAAATGGAGGTAACTTAAAAATTAACTTCAAATTACTGATCAGTAGTTTTACTACAATTATCATTTTAGCAGTAACGATGGCATGGGTGTGTATATGTGACTGTGAATGCGAGTGCATTCATCGCGACAACGCTATAAAAAAAATTTCATTGCGATAAATAGAGTAGTGCATACTGGTAACTACCAGGGGCGATAAATACTAACTTGATAGCATATAGTGGCACATACTTGGTATACAGTGGTAAATTAAAAAATCTCAAGGTTTAAAAGTACCAAATCAATGCATCCAAAATTAACTAAAGCACTGAAAGGGAATTAGATCAAGGTAATAAAAATTAAATTAAACTAAATGTAACTGCTCTTCATCAAGTGGTTCATCTAGCCAATTTTCTACATTTTGTTACGTTTAAACTGATTCAAGAAACAGGCTTCGTTATGATACATAGAGTGACAAAGTTGGCATTTTTTCCCGTGTACTCAGGTCATAAAACAAACCCGATTTTGGCGACTACACCGACAAATAATGTTTTCAGATTGCCAGTATTTAACCACAAAAGTACATAATAGTTGACTGCATCTTGACTGAATTCTGAACTTTTTAGATGTTGTGCAAGCATGTATTGAAATGTTTTTTAGATGCTAAGCACGCATCTATTGAAATGGTTTTTTAGATGCTGAGCAAGCATCTATTGAAATGGTTTTTAGATGCTGAGCTTTAGCTCATAAGCATCTATTGAAATGGTTTTGTCCGTCCGTCTGTCTGTCGGTCCGTCTGTCCCAATGTCTGTGGGTCGTGCGCTACAGGCCACAGTTTTGACTTGATGTTCTTTGAATAACTTTTAATCGCTCAAAAAAGCGCCCGCGCAGTGCTGTATAGTTTTTGAGCAAGATCGCATGAATAGTTTTTGCACAGTTAGCAGTTAACTGGAGCAACTTTCAATATTTTTTTAAAATTTTTTCTCTCAAAGAAGTCAAAAAAGTTAAACCAGCCGTTTAAATTACATTAGCATTCAAATTTCCCTCCCTCTCTTGGTACGTACGTGGTAGGCAAGGTTAACGTCGTTTAGGGGCCAGCCACAAATGACGTCATTGAAGTTGAGGGTCGGTAAATTAAAACAAGCCGCTCACATAGGATCTTACTAATATGCATACGGGGATCGTCCATAAATGACGTTATTTAAACATTGCCATTTTAAAGATCCCCTTTGTCATTAGTTCAAGAATTAAGTAATCGGATACATTTAACATGAGATCTTACTAATATGCATGCGAAGATCGTCTATAAATGACATTATTTAAACATCATTTTAGAGATACCCTTTGTCATTAGTTTGTGAATTAAGTAATTGAATTATATTTAACATGGGATATTACCAATATGCATACAGGAATCTTCCATAAATTACGTTATTCAAACATTACTATTTTAAAGATCCCCTTTGTCATAAGTTCAAGAATTAAGTAATCAGATATATTTACCATAGGATCTTATACTAATATGCATACGGGGATCGTCCATAAATGACGTTATTTAAACACTATCATTTAAGATTAGTTTGAGAATTAGGTAATCAAATATATTTACTATGAGATCTTACTAATATGCATACGGGGATCGTCCATAAATGACGTTATTTAAACACTATCATTTAAGATTAGTTTGAGAATTAGGTAATCAAATATATTGACTATGAGATCTTACTAATATGCATACGGGGATCGTCCATAAATGACGTTATTTAAACACTATCATTTAAGATTAGTTTGAGAATTAGGTAATCAAATATATTTACTATGAGATCTTACTAATATGCATAGGTACAGGGATCGTCCATAAATGACGTTATTTAAACATTATCATTTTAGAGATCCTCTTTGTCATTAGTTTGAGAATTAAGTATTCGAATATATTTAACATGGGAACTTACTAATATGCATACGGGGATCGACCACAAATGACGTTATTTAAACAATACTATTTTAGAGATCCCTTTTGTCATTAGTTTGAGAATTAAGTATTCGAATATATTTAACATGGGATCCTAATAATATGCATACGGGGATCGTCCACAAATGACGTTATTTTAACACTATTATTTAAGAATATTTTCAGAATTAGGTAATCAAATATATTTACTATGAGATCTTACTAATATGCATAGGTGCAGGGATCGTCCATGAATGACGTTATTTAAACATTATTATTTTAGAGATCCCCTTTGTCATTAGTTCCAGAATTAAGTATTCAAATATATTTAACATGGGATCTTACTAATATGCATACGGCGATCGTCCATAAATAACGTTTTTTAAACAATACTATTTTAGAGATCCCTTTTGTCATTAGTTCGAGAATTAAGTATTCGAATATATTTAACATGGGATCTTACTAAGATGCATACGGGGACCGTCCATAAATGACGTTAATTAAAGATTACTATTTTAAAGATTCCCTTTGTCATTAGTTTAAGAATTAAGTAATCAGATATATTTAACATGGGATATTACTAATATGCATACGGGGATTGTCCATAAATGACGTTATTCATACAATAATATTTTAGAGATCTTTTTAGTTATTAGCTTAAGAATTAAGTACCTAAATGAATATATTTAACACGGGATTAAATTAATATGTATACGGGGATCTTCCATAACTGACGTTATTTAAATTTTTATTTATTTTTGTATCTACTTGCCACGTACATTCGTATATGTCTTATTGACAGTAGGGGAGGCTATATTTGTGACATCATTTGTAAATCATGCAATTCTTAAAAATATTCCAGCTTTTTTAACTTCATGCCACGTACTTCCATATTTGGCTTATTGATGGTAGAAGAGCCTCGATAAATGACGTCTTTTGTGGATGGTGCAATTTATAAAAAATATTGAGCTGTATTTATGTACATGCTACGCACATTGTAATACGGCTTATTGATTGTAGGGGAGCTTCTATAAAGCTTATATCATCTTTAATCGTAACATAAAATGCCTTGCGCATTTGTTGAAGCTCAGCATCTACTTCGGGCCTGCCCCCGGTCGACAAATCCGGCGCGAAGCGCCGGATTTTTTCTGTCTGTCTGTCCGTCCGTCCGTTGGCCGTGCTCTACAGGTCAAAGTTATTAACTGATTTCTTTCAAACTACTTTCAAACTCCCAAAAATGTGTGCAAGAGGTGCGCGATTGTTTTTGGGGGTGATCGGACTAATCAATTATCCACAGTTAGCAGTTGAATGGAGCTATGTCAAAACTCAGGGAAGTCAGCTTTCTAAAACTGCCAAAATACGTGTAAACACGTAAAAAACAAATGCGCTATTCAAATACATGTACATATACGTAATTTTTAAATTCTGCAAATACAAGTACATGATACATGAAATAGCATATCCACAATGGACGTCAACAAAATTTTTACTTATTTATTACATCCCCACTCCCATGCCATTACTTAACTCTGGGGTAGGGCATCCACTTGCGATACCTTTGCGTTACTAATATCGCAAGTATGACATAATTTACGTTATTCGATACCAATGCGATATCAAATCGTGTATCGCAAGTATCGCATAAATGAAAAGATTGTAAAAGATATGAAAAAATCAGTTCATTGGCATCTAGTAGCCAACTAATAAAGTTATACATTTACTACATTCAATATTACAGGCTATTTTATACAGAAATTACGCTCTAATTTAAGAGATTACACATTAAGCATGGCCTGCTTCCTACGGGCTTATTTTTTAAACAGTAAAATATCTGTAGTCTGGATATTGCGTGAAGTCTAGCTCAAAAGAAATACATCTTATAGTCGATATGATGAAAGAAAAATTAAAAGTGCCTATGCACACTTTCTTGTTGCCAGAATTAATTATTTTTAGAAATTAGCTGGTCTTTACTTAAATTTTTGCGACACTTGCGAGACTTGCGATACCAGGATGATGCGATACCGATACTTGCGATACTTTAAAATGGTGCGATACTGGATGCCCTACCCCGGGAAGGTCCATAAAGGATGTCAACGAAGTTTTCACTGATTTATTAAATCCTCAATCCCAAGCTATCACTAACTCCGGGGGGTCCATAAATGATGTCAACAAAATTATAACTTTGTCTGTCTTTCAGTCTGTCTGTTTGTCTTTCGGTATGTCTGTCGGTCTGTCTGTCTTTCAGTCTGTAAGTTGCACGCTCCTAGAGGAAATGTTAAGAAATTTAACTTTAAGAATAGCCTTTAATTTAACATTAGGAATTGCATTTCCTGTTTCGATGAAATACCGCTTTTAGATGGATCGTCTTTTAGCGTTGCTAAAATAAGGTTCAACTCATTTGTGGAAGTCAAAATTCGCCGTATTTTGTACGGTGGCTTGTATGTATGTATCTTATGGGTTCCATGCCTGACACGCTCACAGATTCGTATCAGTCATTTCATAGCCTAGTCCATTACTGAACCATTGCTGTCCCATTTACTAAGAATTTATTATAAGGAATTTGTACCTTGGACATACCCAATAAGTGGATTGCGTAAAGCCTTCCGTGAGTAGACCTTGGACATTCCTATTGAACTAGTTGCTAAATCCTATACTGCGAGATTCCTCCTAGGCTAATCCAGAGAGAAATTAAATATAACAACTGAGTCCACTATGCCAGGAGCCCCGGTTGCGATGAATAATCTATCTAGCACAATTGGCTGAAGTTGATGTAAGTTTGCTTTGAGGAGCTCCTTACACAACCGACAGATAATGCAAAGCGGTCGAGAAACCGAACGCATTTGGTTAATCCAGATTAAAAGGAATTCAGTGAAAAAGGTACTTTGAACCTCCGGACTACAGAGCCCAGAGACTGATTTTCCCCATCTGCCTCTCCTCTACAACTGCCAATACCTTGGAGTTCAAGGATAGTATAATATAAAGAAGTATTCTAATGAGTTCAACGAATGCCCTCACTGATAACTTCTTTCGCTATCTCTGTTACCTTGTGCACTGAGACTTGAGTGGAGATGCAAATAAAGACTATCGGCCTCCGGACTCGAAAATCCGATGGCGAGAGTACCTTATCACATCGTCCCCTCCAAGCCTGGACTACCAAACCAGAGAACAGCACACTAACTTGTGTATGGGTTGCAGTACTAAAGGACACAGTCGGAGCAGCAGCTCAGAAAATGCGACTGGTCGCCTTCAGCTTCACCGCTGAACTCTGTACGGTGGCTTGGTAAATAAATGTGTTTATGTAGTGACTAAACAATTAATTTCCACCAAATAAAGCTAAAAGATCTTATGTATTAAGCATTACAGATTTTTCTTAATACATGATATTGAATTTTTACTAGAATTATAATTATATTAGCTCCTCGTTTCAATCTTTTGGACTTCATAAATGTATGTACCAGTATTTACCACTTTATACCAGTATTTACCAGTTTCACTGTATTTTCTATAAAAAAGTGGTATTTTTTCGAACCCTGTGTCAGATTAATGTTTTAATCAAGGATTGTTTGCATTGAGTTTGTTGGACTACATTATTCTTACAGTATCATTAATATTACGTGTCATGCGTTTGATTAATATTTTCGAAACTTAATACACCTTAGAAAAGTAAGTACAGTATAATTCTGTTGTAACATGTCTCTAAAGAACTGTTTTTCATTTTACCGGTTTTATCTGCTAGGCCCGGCCATATGCCCTTATGTTTTTGTATGCAACCAAATATTATTTGTATGCGACCGAACAGTTTTAATGCTAAGAGATTCCTTCATACCGGTATTCGTTTCAACGGTTATTCCATTATACCGGTTAAATATTCATGCAAAGTACAACGTTGTTATCGTTAAAACGTCACTTTCTATCCCAGTTATAATATTTTAAAAATAATTTGACGTTTTATCTCCATCCCCACCATATTATCCAAACTACTGTACAAACTACTGTATGTATATTTAGATTTTTCAACCTTGGCGGTTATATTCTCACACGTGATTGCTGTTTGATATGAGATAGTGTAGACAAGTACAGACATGCCACGATAATCCCACATCGCAATTCTTAAGCTCTATGGATAGTTGCGAACGTAACTGCGGACCTCTAAGGCGATCATATGCAGGGTGGGCCATTTATTCGCGACGATTCTAACAGGCTATAAAAGCCAAGTTTATTATTCGAATATAACGAACAATATACCAAAATAAAGACAATTTTTGGGAGATTTGTTTGACACCTCATTCATCAAAATCGGTTAACAATAAGTTGCAAAATGGCCTAATCAACGAAAATCACAGATTTTAGATGTTTTAGATCTTAAAATTATTTTAAACAAAATCTGTCAAGAAATTTAAACATTTTAAAACTACAAAATTTTCGAACTTTTTCAAATTTTCAAATTTTTTCAAATTTTAAAAATTTGTTTTGGAAATTCAAAGTTTTTTGTCAAATTTTGTTCTGTGGGGATAGTCTGCATTGTTTTACGCTTTAATTTTAAATCAAAGTTGTTAAAAAATAATTTTAAGATCTAAAACATCTAAAAACTGATTTTTGTTAGTTAGGCCATTTTGCAACTTATTTTTAACCGATTTTGATGATTAAGGTGTCAAACAAATCTCCCAGAAATTGTCTTTATTTTGGTATATTATTCGTTATATTCGAATAATAAACTTGGCTTTTATAGCCTGTTAGAATCGTCGCGATTAAATGGCCCACCCTGTATTTAGACTGCACACATGCAGCTTTCTTAACGGATTAAAAGTTAAAGTGTCTTTAGTTTCAAGGGGTCAAGCTTTTCAAATCACTTAAAGATCTGTTCTCCTAACACGGACGCCCGTGTGACTAGCTTACCCCGTACTAACACAGAGCCAAGTAAGCCTTTAATGATATAAATAGCCACACATGTGGAGAGCCCGGCGTTTGAGAGCTTTCTCACGAAAGAGATCCGAGGCAGATGGGAATCGAACCCACACCTTGTCAACAGTGATGGAGAGCCTCAGACGCTATGTCTCGCCCGGCACCACTGGACCACCAGGGCTCTCTACGGAGCTTCCAGCATCTCGCTGAGGATCAGTAGGTTTCTACAGAGTGGATAGATATTAGATAGTGGTGCTAATCCGGCGCCCATATATTTGAAATAAAAATGGAAACTGAAACTGACAGGCTCTGCGATCGAGTATAGCCCTCTCCCTATTTACTGGCATGCAAAAAGCAACTAAATGAACTATTTTTTCTGCTGCTAAGTTTGAATGTTTTATTAACTTATTTGGTACGTACATGTGAGTTAAACATTTTAATACATTGAGTATTATTTTTTACAACAATAATATGTTGCTGCTCATAAGTATGAATGTTGTAAGACCATGAGCACCATAAAGTAGTTTCCTATGTTAAAGTTAAAGCATATACATTTCAGCGAAGCTCGTCATGCCCCAATTGCTTTTTTCTGGGAAATTGGCTATGACGAGCGTGTTAAATTAAACGAAACTTAATACGATGTCTTACGACAGAAGTTTCCTTTTTAATTTCAAACTTGGAAATCTATCACTATTCAAATATACGCGCTCTGGTTTCTATGACGAAATAATTGAGGGTTATCAACCCTCCCCTAGATCAAATTCGGACAACCCACTAACACCTCCTTCTACTATTATCGTAAGGAACCAATAGGCGACGCTTGTCGTTATCGGAAAGAGTGGTAAGTGATTCTATTGAGATCATGTGCAAGCACACAGAGCAGGCAAGCAGGCAACTCTACCATTTAGACCTGAAGTATAATTCCGTCTCAGGTAGTAAATACCATAGATACCTATATGAAATACGGTAACATGGACTATATAATCTCTCGTACCACCTCCTTTCACTTCCCACCAACAACCAAGCCCAGTTTTGATCCCAATCCAGAGCGTGTCCGGCTGGCTCGGCTCTGTAACAGGATGGTGCACCTTGCAACACTACCGAACTACTGAGCCTGGTTATTTTTTATTTTATCCAAACTACTTAAACAATAAATTGTCAACCGGTCATACTTTAGCTACACCTAAAATCAAACTCGTCCAACAGAGAGTATGTAGATAGTGAACACTGAAGATAGTAAATGCAGATGTGGGGGAAGCCGAAAGTGGATACTGGGTGATATGAGACTGAGATTTGACAAAATCTTAAAGACTTATTGTCTGGATACAAATTCGTGATAGCTGCGCAAGGTGTCCAAAAAGTTTCATATCCATGCAATCAAATGGGCACGGCAGGGTTTGGACATCTTGCGCAGCTATCACGAATTTGAATCCAGACAATATATGCAAGTATGATAAGCTCTAGAAAACTCCCGCGCCCAGGTAGTAGTTAGGCTTTGGCGTAAGAAAGGTTGGATAACCGTCTTACAATTAGAGCAGTGATAATTTCGAACTCCTTTATTCTCTCAATTCTTTCCCCTGATTTGAACTTCTAATAACAATATAGAATTTGATAAATACTCTGTTGTTTTATACAATTGGGCAGTGATCACATAGTTGATCATGGTCACATAAATTAATGATTTGATTTATGAAATATTCTTTCATACGAATTACTCATGAATTTCTCGATTACCAATAATAGATTCAGATCGAAGAATTATAAAATATTAATTTGTGAATTGAAGAATGGAATGCTTTGGTTGGTGAGATGACTAGGCTCATCATACAATTTGCTACATACAAATAAATTAGAAACTAAATACTCAAACGTCAACAAACATTATCATCACATGCCTTTGAAATTATTCCTTACTCTAATTACATGCATCAGCATTCTTCATGCAATACTGCAATACTAAAATAACTACTTGAAAGTAATGTGAATGTCAAGTTGCAGATGACTGAGATTCTTAATTTAATTTATACTTAAATTATATTTAATATTACGAAGAAGTTGGAACATACTTTATTAACTCAAACATCACATCAAAGACATCTATGAGTGTGTGTGTGTGTGTTCATATATGTATTTTGCAATAGGTAAATACCAGAATGAAGTGGTAAATGCTGGTATGTACTAGCGTACGCAATATCGCATCAAAAATAAATATCGCAAATACCGTTATCGCATGTAAGAAATATCGCAATTATCGCAAATATCGCAACTTTTTTTCTAAAACTAATATCGTTGTAAAAAAAATAGTTTGACATCCTGTGGCATTCCTCCCTTTACGTGGTACTAAAACGGCTTGGGTGCTTGGTCTTTACAAAGCTGGCACCATGCCATTAGTCCGTCCTTGCGCAATCAGAAATGAGACCAAACATTAGATTTTTTTTGTTATTCGGTGTAACTTTTGAATAGTCGTCCGGATTAAACGAATCAATTTTTGATTTTAAAACTACCTTAAAAATTTAGTTAAAAATAAACACTTTAATTTGAAAGCCTAAATGCGATTTTGCAACAGACGTGGGTAAGGAGCAGACCGAAGCATGCAAATGGAAACTAAAACTTAAGAAAGGAAAGGCAAGAACAAGGAAAATATTTAAAATGAACGGAACCGCGCTGCGTGTGGCGCTCAATATATGATTTGAAAGGGAAGGGAATGCTTCACTGTGCCTTAAGAAAATGACTAACAACCCTTATGCTTTAAGCGTGTAGAATTGCTTTGTTATAAATATACAGTGCATTGCCGTTTTCGTGTGTTTCGCTCTATGCCATGCCTATATTTGTTAGTTTGATTTAAAAGGTTTGCGAAAAAAAATCTTATGCGATATTTGCGATATTGCGATATTTCAATTTTATATCGCATTGGTATTGCATTCGTAAAAGTTGCGATATTTGCGATATTCATTTCGCATATCGCATTGCATTGCGTCCCCTAGTATTTACATTTATGAAGCCCAAAGTCATTAAAACAGATGCTAATATTATTCTAAATCTACTAAAATCTAAACTGCAGTTAATACGAAATATCTGTAATGCTTAAGTCACAAGAACTTTTTGCTTTATTTGGATTAACTTAATTGTGTAGTTGCTACACACTACACAGGGTTCGGCAAATGCCACCTTACCTTTTTAGATGCTGAGCTTTAGCTCATTGAGCATGTAATAAAATGGTTTTTAGATACTGAGCTTGATTAGATGCTGAACATTAGCTCATTGAGCATCTAATAAAATGATTTTGTCGGTCCCATGCTAATTAAGAAACTGATGGTTTGTAAACTGAGCTGTATGGCTATTGCAATTGGGCGACACTGACTTAATAAAGTTTTTCTATCGTTTTCGATTGTAAATAAATAATTGCTAGTCTTTATTTGCACCGTCATATTGATTCTCTTCTACTTTTTATTTTTATGTATTTTGCAGAGCTTCCGGCCAGTGCTGCTCAAGAACCTCGTATTTCAATGAAGACAAGGACATCCGACGAAGGTTCACAATTTTCCAGTGAAAAAGATGACATTTCTTCCCGTGGTTCAGAAACATATGCAGAAGTTCTTTCAAAGGCAGTCGTACCGCCCCCACCTCCATTTCCGCCTGCAACATTTGCTGTTACACTTCCAACGTCCATGACATTTTCCCGTAACTTAAATTCTGGTACTACTTCCAATTTGCTTAACAGTCCGTTATTTATTCCTCTAATCACTTCTATGGTGGACAATTCATCAACCTGTAAACCATCAGTTTTTTGTGCACATAGCACACCACCTAATTTATTGAACTCATTTCATATTGCTCCTAAAACAGCCATTCCGAAAATTTTGTTTGGTCAAAAGAAGGAAGAGTTATCGAAAGAAGCATCGGATATTTTTGAAATTAGTAAAGGTATTTCAAACTCTAGGCTAGCCCATGCTGAGTCTATTCAGTTAGCGGAAATCGATCAAAGCAGAACTCCAGATCTATCTAGTTCGGATGCATTTCAATCTCGTTCACCTAAGAACGTTTGTTCACGCGATGTCGGTGATAATAGCTCCTTATCCATATTTCCAGGGGAAGTTGGTAGAGAATTACCCGTAGTCGACCATATGGACGTTGTTGCAGATGAATCGTCGCCATCTCATTCAAGTGTCCGAAAAAATAAAAAACCTCCTAAATTAAGTCGTATGGACACATTCGTGCCCACGTTGATTGACAATCCGAAAAGCTCAGATTCTTACAAAAATGATGACTACTTTCTGAACGAACTTGGTATCCTTCCAGCTGACCTTGATGCGCCTATTGCAATGGAAATGGATTACTCTGATTGGCTTGAAAATTTATTGCCCAATAATTCTATTCCCGTACCATCTCCTGTATCACATCAACATCAGTCGCTTAATCATGCCTTCATTATGGCTCAAAATGATACCTCAACGGATCTTCAGCCTATACATTTAGCTTGCTCTGCCAATGGAAATGTGTCTAATAATATTGATCTTTCTGGTGGTAGGGAAGGCTGTGATTCTTTATTTGGAGTCACAGGATCAGATTATTACCCTATTGTATCAAGCGATCGAAACTACACTAACGATAACCAATTCCGTGTTCAAAGAGATCCGCTACTTTCATCAACCAGAACTTTAGGTTGTTTTTCTGCTGGCAATTTCGATTCGAGTAGCAATCTTACAACCGTGGAGTTTGGCAGCCTTGATTCAAGTGTCGGTACTTTGGGACCATTGCAAAATATAAAGCAAAGCAATCTAGCTCCTGTAAGTCCTATGGAAGATACTTTACTCTGGGATTTCGCCATGTAAACCTTTAGGAAGGAAGGATCCTTCCTAACTGAATACATATTTTTTACCGCTATTTATTAATTTTAACTTTCTTATTGTGTGTCAGTAATGTTGTATAAGAGTGCTTGTCTCTTTTGAGATGTATTTATAAAGCGTTTTTGCTGATAAAATTTAAGATTGTATAAATAAACAACGTACCTATTTCATATAATGTCCTTTTGTCTACAAACTGAATGACGGGTTAAAACCTTAAAATTCAAACTCATTTTAAATGATGAGCTTAAGCATTTATTGAAATGATTTTGTCTGTCTATCTGTCTGTAGGTCGCACGCGCTGCAGATCGCGTTTTTAAGAAGCAACTTTTAAACGCTTACAATTTGCGTATAGTTTTTGGATACTGAGCTTAAGCATACATTGAAATGGTCATGTCCGTCTGTCTGTCTGTCCTTTATGCTCTACAGGTCACGATTTTTAACTATTTGTCTTTTAAAAACTTTTAAACGACATCAAATGCAAGGGAAAAGTGCCCCATTGTTTTGGAATTGTTCGGGCTAACAAGTTTTTCACAATCAACGGTTGAATCGACCATTGTCAAAACGCATTAAAGGATACAAACAAAAACTGGTAAAAATAACATGAGCGTACATACGTATTTACAGACGACAGACATGGCTGGTCAGTGAAACTGCGTTCCTTTAAATTCGCGTCACTAAAGTGCAAGAACAAGTACATCTTACTGTATTGCAACTAGCATTAACAAACAAGTTTGAGTGGGAGGGAAGGGGGAGTATGCGGGACGGTCTATAAATGTCGTCACAAAAAATATCACTCGTTTATTAGGATGGTCCGTAAATGACGTCATCTAAACTATGTTTCAGGTAAACGTCTATATTTAACCCATTAATGCCCTACTCAACCCATTGACTATACCCATGACAGAATTTATGGACGGTGCCTTGCTTCGGAATTTGGCATGTAATATGTGATTTTGTGGTTCTTAAAATAGAAATTACATTTAAAATTGAAAATTACTTTATTTACTTGTTCTTTTAATTATAATTAACTTTAACTTTATTTAGTTTTTAAATATGACTTTAACTATTTGCGCGTCAATGTTAATAAATATTATTCTACTCGTCATTGCCGTCATTTTAATCTATCACCTGGCTATAATTAGAGATATCGGTCCAAATTTGACATTTTAGATTTAGCGGGAAATTCAATTTTTCTATATTCCCTTTTTCCTACCTATCTACATAATTTATTTTACTTTTTCATTTCTCAATGTAATTAGTCATGCAATATATCATTTTGAACCTCTTCAAAAATACAAAATGTGTATTTATTTATCAAAATATTTTTCTACTACTAATTTTTCATATTTTGTGTCGAAAAAAATTGAAATTAAAAAATTATATCTTGAATATGAGTTGATGTTGATGTTGAGTAACAAAAATCATAATTAAAATTTGGCGACAACTTAAAACAATCGTGCTGTTACATGATAAGCAAACAACCCAAGTAGGTAGGCCCACTACTAAAATAACTTACATGGGAACCTACCTTACTTGAAAGTACGAAATGAAGCGAAACTACCCGGAACGTATACTACCCATATGAGTGACCTCTGCTTGTGTAGTCGTTCGACTGCAAAATTTGTTGTTAGGCCGCAATCGCGCGCGCAATTTCAAAAATATCGATTTTTTCGAATCCCACCGCGCTCTACCTCCCACAATTATTGTCTAATTTTCACAAAATTTGGAATACAGCATCTTTATACGCATGTCTTAAAAGTATATTCAGGATTTTTGAAAATTCGAAAATTTTAATTTTTTTCGAAAAAATTAGTTTGTAATCAGGGTCTCGGAAACAAAGATTTTTTAAACTTTTTCGAAAAAATTAAAATTTTCGAATTTTCAAAAATCCTGAAATTATATGTTAGATAAGTGTATAAAGATGTTGTATTTCAAATTTTGTGAAAATTTGACAGAAATTGTGGGAGCTAGAGCGCGGTGAAATTCGAAAAAATCGATATTTTTGAAATTGCAATCGTTATTGCTGTCGAACAACGAATATTGCAGTCGAACGACTACACAAGCAGAGGTCACTCATATGAGTAGTATACGTTCCGGGTAGTTTCGCTTCATTCCAAATGTTTCAAGTAAGGTGGGTTCCCATGTTAGTTTAAAATAATTAGCTCTATCTACAAGCGGGAGGATGGGAAAGGGGAAGGCTGAAGGCAACATGTGGGGTAGCCTAAAATAAATTACGTCACGTCACGTACTACAGAGGGTGGTAGTTTTGTCGAAATTATGTTGTGCCGTGTTAAAACTTGACATTTATGCAATCATTAAGGTACTGACAATAGTGGTAGGTTAGTTCCCCAAAATTTGTAAAAATTGCTGACGTTATGTGTGACTTTGCTTTCCTGCCATTCTGTCTTTAAATGCCAGTGTGAAAGAACAAGGTTATTTTTCTGTTTGCTAGTAATACTTTTGCACTTTATGTACATACTTATTTGTATCCATGCATAATGAAAATAGGAGTTTTAAATTAAAACAAGTATACATTGAATGCATATTATGAAATTCTATTTCGGCTTTGTGGCTTAGGGGAGCTTGCTTTGTCCTGAATAATCCTCGGCGAATTCCGTTTTTGGATCTATGTAACATTCATGCATATTATTCGAATTTATGTGAGACGTAGCCGCTTCGTGCTAATTGAGCGAATTGACTCTGCTCTCCTCCTCTGTTTCGGCATAGCTGTAATTCTACATCAATACATTTTACTATACCTATCACTGCAACTAGCTACTGTTCCTTCTCTGCGTCCGACTTAAGGAAGGATTGTGGGTTGGATAGTTGAACAAATTACATTTCGAGGGGGTCTGACCAACTCCAGCTACTTGTACTATTCCTCTACAGTCAAATCCTCTTATAAGGGACCCTGATTTAAGGGAAAACCGCCGAAAGGGACAAATTTAAAATGTTAGGTTAGCTGGCTATGCTTACAGTGCTAAAACTATCCGGACGTAAGGGATAATCTGGTTCAAGAGACTGATTTTTTAGTTAAGGCTAAATCTTGTAAATGGATGACAGCAAATATGAGGAAACTCATTCATTCAAAACACCACCTAAAGAGATTAGCTATTAGAAGTAAGTGCGATAAGGACTGGCAGTTATACAAAAAGTGCAGGAATCAGGTCACTCAGCATGTCCGCTATGCTAAAGTTAGATTTGCCCAAAAGGAATTTGCTGCATGTCAAAACTCTAAAGAGTCGTGGGATAAATTCAAAGGGCTGATAGGGGATGGAATTAAGTCAACCCTGATTAGTGAGCTTAAAGTTAATGGTAATATTGTGGACTCCAATACTGATATCAGTGATGCTTTAGCAAATGCTTTTGTAACTAGCCATGTCAATTGTGACTCAGAAATAAACAATTTTAGGTGTAGTCTTTCTGACGATAGTAGTGAATATGCGTCTGTGACAGCAGATGAGGTGATATCTTTGCTTAAATCTACAAAAGGCAGCTTGACTGTAGGATTCAAAAATATTCCTCCTAAAATATTAAAATTATTCTCTGTTCAGTTTGCACCTACGCTGGCTAATATTTTTAATGGTCCTTTTATCAAGGGTGAGTTTCCTGATAGCTGGAAGGAAGCACTCAATACTCCTATCTTAAAGCCGAATGCAAATAAGTTTAGTGCTACATCTTATAGGCCAATATCTATTTTACAATTTCTTTCGAAAATATTTGAGGCAATTATAGCTCGTAGAATAATTAACTATGTCGAAGGGAATAAGTTGCTTCCAAAGTTTCAGTTTGGGTTCAGAAAGAACAAGTTCACTCTGCATGCTCTTATTTATCTCTCTCATCAAATTTATTCAGCTATTGAAAAGAAACGCTTCACGGCAGCTCTGTTTCTTAATCTGAAGAAAGAATTTCGACGTTCATCTCTACTAAATACGAACTAAATGGGGAAGTTCCCCAGGGAAGTGTACTGGGTCTAATTTTATTTATTTTATTCTTTGATGACATTTGTGAAGTTTTACAATCTCCCTCCATTTATGCTGATGACGTTGGTCAGACTTGTGACAGTGATTCATCTGAAGGCCTTAAGGCTAAATTAAAATTGACTGCTAGTAATATAAATTCATGGTGTTTACAAAATGACATGGAAATAAACTTTCTGAAAACTGTTTTTATGGACTTCTTCAACTCTAGAACTAAAAAGGAATGTATGTTTAATATTATAAATTGTGATGCGAATGATATTCTTAAGGTAGATTCTTTTAAATACTTCGGTATTTACTTTGATAGTAAGTTAAAATTTGACTTGCATTGCAAGCATGTACTTAAAATTATTTTGTTCAGATGTGCTAGGCTAGTCAAATACAAGCGAATAATTACTCCTACTCTAATGGCCATAGTTCTTAAATCGCTTGTTTATTTTGTAATTTATTATGGGCTTGTAATATATGCAGGGGCGCCCAGCTACCTTTTAGATAAATGTCAATCAGTTATTGACCACTATCTCAAATGTCTATATGTAAAGGGATAATATTTTAATGCACTTCTTAAGCGGTGGCTGAGTTTTCCCAAAGCCGCCAGAAAAAGCTGAAAATTGAGATGAACTCCCTATATGAATCTCTTAGCTTGCTTACAATTTATGAACGTATAAACTCTGTCATGGCGTCTGCAACGCGTAGTTTAATTAGGCAGCATGATAGGCTTGACTGCTTGGTTAAAGTTTCTGTTACTCGAGAAAGGTCGCTTCGAAATAATTATAAACTCCTAGTTTTAAGAAAAACGTCATTTTATCACAAATGCTTGCAGTATAGAGCCGTATTATTGTGGACTTATGTTCCGGTTACAATCTTAAATATCAATAATCACAAAGACTTCCAATTTGAACTATGTAAATGTTTACTTAACATGTGTAAAAATAGTTATGTATAACTATAATTTTATTTATTATTTCATGCTTTATATGTACTTAAAAATATTATTTGAAATGTAGACTAGTGTTTTAATATTTATACTACCTATTCTTGGAAATAAATGTATTTGCGCCTTATGGATTTGACAATAAAACAATTACATTACATTTTACATCTTTTTTGGTATTTTTAGCTATTTATAAGGGACATTACAAACAAAAGTAGCAAAGTTTGTAAATTAAAATGTAAATACCGAGCCGCACAACTGAAGCACTACTTGACTGTTGGACTGCATTAACTTATCTCCCCTGAACATTTACATTGTCTAACATTTAAGTAGGTCATCGTATTTATAGATTTCAAAGCTTTCTTAGTTATTCGTTACGCTACTGCTCTTTTAATAATTAGTTCCTCTAAGTTCCTGTACAACAATGTTGGCTAAGCGTAAAAGAAACCCTTTAAACACTGAAAAAAATATCCTAAAAAATAGCCAATGGGCCGCCAAGGAGATACCAACGATCTCACACTGGAATACAGATGCATTAGCACCTAGATACACAGGCGACGTCACAAGGGTTACTCCCTGGTTTCTGTCCTCAATAAAAACCACGAAGCCAGAATTTTCTCCATCATGTAAGCCGTCAGTGAAGGAGACTACCGTACCCAGCGAAAGGGATACATCGCAGGCCCAACCCGCTAGTAACCCAAGCTCAAAATTGAACTTCCGATACTCCAGGGTCCTATATATCCAGTTCACTGGCATTTGGAGAATAGAGACACAGGATCCCCACCTCTCACAAATTACAGTATGACTCGTTAAGCCGCCAAACTATTGGGTTTTCTCAACCACAACTCCCTTCTTTTTTAGCCTGTGCTTAAACTTCACGGCCACACCGTTAAGAGAGATGCCTAGAGGAGTAAGTTCGATAAGACACTCCATCGCTGTCCAAGGCGTATACCGAAGCCCACCATTAATCATAATTAACACCTCATGCTGCACCTTACCCAGCAAACTCACATACGAACTTTTCTCCAATGCAGGAGAGACCAGGCCACAACCCCATACTCTATCAAAGGACGGACAAGGGCAGTACAAGTCCATCTAGCCATCGGAGCCAATGGGAGATTGACCCCATTTCCTACCAACCATGCGTTTGCATCTACCAACTGGCCTGCAGTCTCGCGAGAAACAAGTTTTGACAAAAAAGAGTTTTTGAAAAACGACGAAATATTTTTACCTACAATTGCAACCTAAAATTAATACGTTAGTCTCAAAATAACAAAAGCACAATTGAATGCACCAACTTAAACGCAATTTCAAGAAAGTAATACTATAATTCAAATTCAGCCAGCTTATTGATTTATACTTGTTGTGTTAATACAATGCAAGGTAATGGACTTGAGTACCTCTCGTATCTAAAGCTGCTCTATCTTAATCATGTCAAACATTCCACGCTCTCACTCACTTTAAATTGCATCGTGAAACATGTTAGGCTATACGTTGTATCGACCTCTTTTAAGAATTCAATATAGATGTACAAATATATGGACAGTCAACAAAGTGCTACGACAGAATAAATACCTGTGTTCGCAATACTGCTTGCTATTTATGGTCTGACTTAACATTTTTCCACAACATTTGTAGAAGGTATTAAAATCACATTTGGAGAGGAAACCCACCTACAATATTTTTGGTTTTAAAGTTTCTCAGCGTCTGATAGTGTACATAGTGAAGGGTGCAAATCGGTTTATAATGAGTGTAAGACGGTAGATGGGTTATTATTGACGATGGTATACAAAGCTACAATTTTAAATAAAAACAGAAATATATTTGAAGCGTTTGCAGGTATGCTGGGTTTGACCACAGCCGACTAGATATATAAAGGCCTAACGCTGTATTTCCTAATGCTTTTTATGTCGCCACGCATTTGCACTTGCAGCCGCATTGATGGCAGGTCCAAGCGTCCTCACTGTAAAGCCTACTTAATGGAATTTTTTAGCACTAAACGTTCGTTAAATCATTTTAAATGCCTGTTTAGTCAATTAAAGATACTACGGGGTAAGTATTAAAATTGCATGCACATTATTTATTATTATACAGTTAAATACGATCAAGTTTAAAAAATAGCAAACTAATACATAGTGTTTATAAGCTAAGAAAAACAATTATGCGGATAAATACATTTATTTAGGGTTTGCAAAAGTCAAAGTAATAAATTATTATTGTAATAGCGTAGTCAAAGTCGAATGATTCTGCTAAGCACCTCTAAACTACATTCTTTTTTGGTAGCAAATATGAAATTACATATAAATACGTAGGTACTAATATTTTAAATTCTCTAAACTATAGTCATTAGTATTTTGGTATTCATAAACATCCTACTAATAGCGGCATAATGATACATCTTCTGATTCTCTTTGTCAGAAATCATCAATAAAGAATTAACAAAATACAACAGGTTCCTTAAACAAATGTGATCTTCACACCCTCATGTTATAACTCTGTTAGATTTAATAAGTGGCAAACAAGACAGTTATGCATAAGCATTTGTCTCAACTA
Source organism: Dicyrtomina minuta (assembly GCA_949802685.1). Lineage (NCBI taxonomy): Eukaryota > Metazoa > Arthropoda > Collembola > Symphypleona > Dicyrtomidae > Dicyrtomina > Dicyrtomina minuta. The sequence goes on along the minus strand of OX461808.1, from coordinate 69,632,047 downwards.
AACAGGAATTTTGAACTCAAATCTCTTGTAATTAATTAACGCTGCATAATTTAAAGCAAGATCTACTACTTAAAGATTGACCTGCCATAGTATGCAAGTAATAAAGTGGTTTATGCTGGATGATCAAAGGACGACTGTGAAGTAACTCAAACTTTTTTGGCCACAAACTTTTCAGGTACAAAATTAGACCTTTATATATTCAGTCGGCTGTGGTTTGACACGAGAGTGCTTTACATTGGTTTAAAGTCATTAAATGGAAACGTTGTAAAGTAGATGTAACTTGTAAATTTAATTGCTTTTTGTACAACAATTGTTTTTTACCTGTAATTCTTAGTAAAACCAATTGTGAACGCAGCAATCTTACAATGTTTATACATATGCAATGTCAAGTTTGTCTGCCTAATTTTATTTAATTATGTTGACACATATCTGGTCGACTAGGGTTAAAACAAAGCGCCCTTGACGGAGTTAGATTTTTGTTAGGTCCGGTAATTGTGATATGCCTGCATCTTATTGCGATCAACTAAATAATAACCAAAACATAAATTTTGCAAACTTTAAACACATTTGCTGTATTCATGTAATTTTGAATGAATGGTAATTCCAAATTATTTTCCAAATTGGCTTGCGCCATTTGTTTGATAGTATCAAATTAGATACTATAATTGTGGCAATTGGGTCACGTGCTGATTGGGTGAGGGACTTGTCCCTTGGGGGTGTTGGTGTGGTGTGCTACACAGACGGCTCACGTGAGGGTGATAATGCTGGCTGTGGTGTTCTTATTGAGCATAGAAGCCGTGGGGGGATATCCACCCTTCTAGTTGCATCCATGTATCTGGGTGCTGATGCCCCTGTTTTTCAGTGTGAGATCTTTGGAATTTCTCTGGCGGCTCATTGGTTGCTGTAGAATGAACTCTGGAATCTCCCTGTTAGAGTCTGCAGTGATAGTCAGAGTTCTTTGCATGCGCTATCTAGGCCTTACACTGTATCTGGTGTTGTAGGGGACTGCCACTCGTACCTTAATAGACTCGATGAGAGGGGTTGCGAGGTTGAGTTGGTGAGGGTCTCTGCTCACTCAGGGTTCAGTTGTAATGAGGAGGCGGATAGGCTTGCAAAGGCTTCGCATGATGGTAGTAGTGCTATGCAGTTTGGACCTAGACCAATACTTCTAGTCCTAATCTCCGCTGTCCATTGCGCTATTGCGGGATGGGCAAGACGTGAGCATGATAGGCAATGGACTGGCTTGCGTAGTTGTTGGATGGCTAAGCTCTGGATAACGTCACCATTGTATGGTAATGCCTCTTTGATGCGGTATCCCAGGGATCAATTAAGGTGGTTTATTGGGCTTGTTACTGGGCATGGGCGTGGGGAAGCCATGGATGGAGGATAGGTGTATTGGATTCACCATTGTGCTTGCATTGTGAGGAGGAGGATGATACTCCTATTCTCTTCCTGACTTCATGCCCAGCCTTTGTTTTAGTGAGAAACCTCTACCTTGGTGGTTGTGTTATCTCGATGGATATGCTAGGTCAAGCATCAGTGGGTCAGCTCGTGGCGTTCATGCGTGCCACGGGTAGGCTTACTCATGACCTGGTGTAGTTTTGTTATATATTTTTCTGTCTCTTTTGTCTTAAGGGGGCGTCTGCGATAGGCCATTATAAATAGGACCTCGGCGGCGTCAGTCTTTACTGAACCCCGTGTTAAGTAATAACGATAGCCACTATATTGGTTTCATAACTCATAAAACATGCAATATTATTTGTATAAAAATCCGGCGCTTCGCGCCGGATTTGTCGACCGGGGGCGGGCCCGAAGTAGATGCTGAGCTTCAACAAAGTTGCGAGGCCATTTATGTTACGCTAAAAGATAATATAAGATTTATGAAAGCTCCTACACAATAATAAAGACATATACGAATGAGCGTAGCATGTAGTTAAATATAGCTGAAAAGTTTTTATGAATTGCACTACTCACAAATGATTTCATTTATGGAGGCTTCCCATCAATAGGCCATATATTAAAGAACGTGGCATGTAGTTAAACTTGTAAGATCCCATGTCAAAAATATCCGATTTCTTAATTCTTGAACTAATGACAAATGGGATTTCTGAAGTGGTAATTTTTAAATAAAGTCATATATAAACAATACATATTTGCACATTTTATGATTCTATGTTAAATAAATCCGATTGCTTAATTATTGAACAAATGAGAAAGAGGATCTGTAAAGTAGTGTTTTCTAAATAACGTTATTTACGAGCGATCCCCGTATGCATACTAGTAAAATCCTATGTCAAATATATCCGATTACTTAATTCTTAAACGGATGACAAAGGGGATTTCTCAAGTAGAAATTTTTAAATAACGTCATTTATGGACGATACCGGTATGCATACTAGTAATATCGCATGTTAAATACATCTAATTACTTAATTCTTGAACTAATGACAAAGGGGATTTCTAATGTAGTGATTTTTAAATAACGTCATTTATGGACGATTCCCGTATGCATACTAGTAAGATCCCATGTCAAATATATCCGATTACTTAATTCTTGAACTAATGACAAAGCAAATTTCTAAAGTGATAATTTTTAGATAACGTCATTTACGTACGATCCCCGTATGCATATTAGCATGATCCCATGTTAAATATATCTGATTTACTAATTTTTAAGATAATGACAAAGGGGATCTTTAAAGTAGTTAATTTTATATAACGTCATTTATGGACGATCCCCGTATGCAAATTAGTATGATCCTATGTTAACGTATGCATACTAGTAAGATCCCATGTTAAATAAACCCAATTACTTAATTCTTGAACTAATGACAAAGGGGATTTCTAATGTAGTGATTTTTAAATAACGTCATTTATGGACGATCCCCGTATGCATACTAGTAAGATCCCATGTCAAATATATCTGATTAGGGTAAGGTCGTCTAATTGTGATAATCAGGTAATTGTGATACTATGAAACCGTCTCCTAACGAACGACAGCCAATGCTCGAATTTTGTGTTACTTTAATCAACGACTCAATGAGTGTGTAATAGTTGATCTTCGCCGTGAAATTCGGATATCTTGTTGAAGAAAAAAATCAAAACATCTATGATTGCCATTTAATTAGTGAGAAGAGTTTGTTTTCATTATATTCAAACCTCTCTAATTACTGTTCCAAAAATATTCTCAATAATACTAACTATGCGAGAGATAACCATGGTTAATAGGCACAAGATAAGCTCAATAAGGATTGAATTATAATTTGGTCTTTCTTTTGGTAAATTATTTTCGAAAACGTAAGTCGCTTCAGTGTGACGTGTAAATGTGATACTAATGCTATAAGGCGGGCAACTGCAGTATTGGAAAATACACTGACTTTGACCTGAACTGTGCTGATTTGTCTGTAAATAATGGATATTTAACTGCAAAAGCAGGTTAAAAGTATTATAATGTCACACTTTGAAGGCTAATTTTTCATACAAGTAATTTAGCGTGTTATATGAGTTTTATAGTTATTAACACATTCAGTTTGATACTATCAACGCAATAAACTTTGGTGGGCATACAGCAAAATAAAAACGACGATTGGAATGACCAGTCACTCACAATTACATAAATACAACAGATAAAGTTTATTCACTACGTTTCTAGAGTTTAAAAAATATTACTTTCGACATTAAATTAGTCGATCACAATTAGACGCAGACGTATCACAATTACCGGACTCAACAAATTTCCAACTCGGCCAAGAGTGAATTCTTTAAACTCTTGTAGATGAAACATTAACCATCAGAATTTTATGAAATTTGGAGGAAATACTCAAAATTGTATGTTTGTTAAACCTCAAAGGTCGTTGCTTTCGAAATTGTTTCTACTAAGCTTTACGGATAGCACAACCAAAAGTTTTTCAAAAAGCGATCACAATTAGACGACCCTACCCTACTTCATTCTTAAACAAATGACATAGGGGATCTCTAAAATGGTAATTTTTGAATAACGTCATTTATGAACGATCCTTGTATGCATACTAGTAAGATCCCATGTCAAATATATCCGATTACCTAATTCTTGAACTAATGACAAAGCAAATTTCTAAAGTGGTAATTTTTAGATAACGTCATTTACGTACGATCCCCGTATGCATATTAGTATGATCCCATGTTAAATATATCTGATTACCTAATTTTTAAGATAATGACAAAGGGGATCTTTAAAGTAGTTATTTTTATATAATGTCATTTATGGACGATCCCCGTATGCATACTAGTACGATCCCATGTCAAATATATCCGATTTCTTAATTCTTAAACTAATGACAAAGCAAACTTCTAAAGTGGTAATTTTTAGATAACGTCATTTACGTACGATCCCCGAACCTTGCTGGAAATGGTGCTATGTATTTCGTTTCATAGCTGGGCATATGTCTTGCGCTCAGCTATGTTTATCGCTACTCCCGTTTTTATGGTGCTTACTTCTAAATTTCTTGACCTTTGTCAGTTCAACATTTAATTGCTAAGCAATGGTAAGTTCGATAACAGTGAAAAAACAATACAGACCTGCTGGCTCGCTTTTGTGATTGTTTTAAAAAAGTTCTAAGACAATAGTGTAAACGGTTTGACCTGTAGCGTGGGGCCAACAGACAGACAGACAGACGGACATGACCATTTCATTAGATGCTTGCTCAGCATCTAAAATATACGCATTTAAAGCGACACATTTTAATACTTTTCAGCTGCGTTTACTTATAAATATGCAATTCTTTAGGACAAATTAAACTCAAACAGGTCAAAATCAGTGTATTTCCTAATAACTCAGTTTCTACGCATTTTCATTATTGCTATTACGTTAACAATACTATTGTAACGACTTATATTTAAAAAATCAATTTACGGAAAAACAAAATTTTAATTAAATCTAAAACGAATTTATGTTTTGATTTTTAACTTTGACTGTCGCTCCGTTAATTAGTATAAATTAAAATATCTTACAGTAATAATTTTAGAGGTTTGGATATAAAAAACATACACTAATAGCTAATTAAAACAAAATAAGATAAGTGTTTTTTTTCTTCGACAAAATTTCGAGTTTCGCGGCGGAAATCAACTATAGGCACTCATTAAGTAGTTGACTAAACTAGCACTATTACCAAAATTATCTGTCTTTCGTTAGGATACCGTATCACATTTGCCAGATTATCATATTCACACCTATAAAAAATCAGTATAAAATCATTTACAAATCACTTTTTAGGCAACCTCTAGGGTTTTTTTAAAAACTCATGCAATAAGATATACTGGACAGTTTATGACAGCCACTGCATGGCAAAATTTTATAACAGTAACAGGACAGCAGGCGACAACTACGGCATGGCAACAACGGCATGGCAAACAAGGATATGATCCTCGCTAGTCGACAACTAGCATCCTTGCATACCTGTACTACTTAGTGTTATATATTCAAGCCACGTGAACCAAATCCTATCGGACAATGGCGGCGGCTCAAACTTCACCCAAAAAAAGAAGCCAAGAAATTAAACCTCTTGCAACCCGGGGGCATCTCAAACCATCCTTTAGTACACTTTCACAACAGGCGATGGCGGTTCTCAGTAGTGCTCCGACTGAGAAGGGAGGTCGCTATTTTATGCTACGTTTTCTGCGCCAGGCCTAGCTTGTAACTCCTGTTGTCAACTAGGGCATTAATTAGGAATGTTTTGCGCTTTCGACTCCCACGTCTAACAGATCAATGCGCCCATGCAGGGAGGCAGATGGGCGAATTACTTGGGTGGATTTGAAATTTCCGAGTCATATTTCCATGCATGCATACAAAGGAACATGCATGCAGTTTGAAATTTCCGATGGGTAAAATGATGCGCCTTCCTGCATGCCCCTTCCTTTGTACCCTAAACAAACTTTCCTTCATGCAATGTTACAAAGTTCCCCACATGCGCGTTTCTATGCTACTACCCATTGCTGTTCATTACATTCATTTTCCCTTACATATAAAATTACGTAAAAATAAAATACAAGTTTAATCATCAAATCATCAGTAAGACATCAGTTATTAATATTTATTCAACGAATTGGTTTAATTAAAAATAGTAAAACATTCCGTGAACTTTGCACTAAAATTTTTGTAATTTAAAACACTAAACTTGGTACATTTCGCAATTTTATCAGTAATATGTATTATCAACAATGTTCTCCATAAGACTGAACTTATTAAACTTCGAAACAGATTCTATAGAATTATTAGGATATGTAAGTCTGTCTAATGTGATGTGTAGTCAAATGGGATGAGATCAGACGGAGACGAACGAGAAAAGATTTGCAAGAGACAAAATGGGTAGGTACTTAGGTATCTAGTTACGTGAATTACCAGGTATTGGGTCACCGATTCTATTAGTCTGTCCCATGGCCGGGGAATGTTCCGAAAGGCGGATATTTCGGTACAACGGGGAGGACCTCTACTTGCTTCTAGCTTTTCTCACGACTCCTTTCTTTTCACTTCGTTAATAAGTATTTACTCTAACTCCTGATCCAATGAAGAGGATCGGTTAACTCGTAAGATTTATTGTAGAGCTAAATGAATGAAAACTGTGAAAAGTTACTTAATTGACTCGACGTTAAAAGATACTTTCAACTGTCCACAGACTTTCAATGTCTAACAAAAAGTATTGCCTATCTTCCAGTACTCTACTGCTTTTCTGTGCTTGAGCTTCTCTCCAAAAATCAGAATGTTTCTACTCGAAATCTCAAATCTGACTTGTTGTCACTAGCTCTCTCCAAATCGTAATGTATACTTGGTTGTTGTCTCTTTTCGAGCTTGACTCGGTTTTTAGATGCTGACCTTTAGCTGCATCTTATAATATGGTTTTGGTGTCTGTCTGTGTACCTCTGGCCGTCTGTAGCAACTTCGCTACAGGTCAAAGTTTTAAAGCGATAAAAGTCAAACAACTTTTAATCGCTCAGAAAAGCGAGGGAAAAGTGCTGTATAGTTTTTGGGCAACATCGCATGAATAGTTTTTGCGATGTTAGCAGTTAACTGGAGCAACATTCAATATTTTGAGATCCTGAGCTTTATTATTTGTGCTTGTCTTGTCCACCTCTTTGTTGTGCGCTACAGGTTGCATTTCAAAACCGACTTCGGCGAAATAAATTCATATGACTCTAAATGCGATGTACATGTGCTGTATGGTTTTTAGTTACAATTAGTCAAATTGATCTTCCGTAATTATCAGTGGAACGGAACAAGAATCTGAATTAATGTGACCAAAAACAAGGATTCCATGCTTTCTTTAAGTACATACTAAAAAGTGTACCTGCAGGGTGCGTCATTTCTTTTTCAATATTTAAGAAATGGAACCAAAATTTTCAATTTTGTATTCCTTTCTATGAGTTTACCACAGCTTATGATGCACCCTGCATTGCTTTCTCATCATACCTGGGGAACAGAGACCAACTCCAACTTTCTATATATCAAGGCAGGCATTACCTTAGATATTAGGTTGACATAATAATATATCCTTAACATAGAATTTTACTAGTATGCATGTAGGGATCGTCAATAAATGACGTCATACAAACTTTACCATTTTAGGGATCCCCACTGTCATTAGTTCAAAAATTGGGTTGACATTTATCCTCAACATAGGAGTTTACTAGTATGCATGCAGGGATCGTCCATAAATGAAGTCATACAAATTTTGCCATTTAGGGCACCCCACTGTCATAAGTTTAAAAACTACGTTGACATATATCTTTAACATAGGATTTTACTAGTATGCATGCAGGGATCACCTATAAATTACGTCATTCAAATTTGACCATTTTAGAGATTCCCATGCCATTAGTTCCAAAAGTAGGTAAACATAATTATATCCTTAACATTGGATTTTTCAAGCGTAAACACAGGGAACGTCTATGAATTATGTCATGCAAATTTTACTTTTTTAGGGACCCCCACCGTCATTAGTTCAGAAATTAGGTCGACATATAGCCTAAACATAAGATTTCACAAGTATGCGTACAGGGATCGTCTATAAATGACGTTATACAAATTTTACCATTTTAGGGATCCAAACTGTCATTAGTTTGGAAACTAGGTTGACATATATCCCTACCATAGGATTTTGCTAGTATGCGTGCAAGGATCGTCCATAAATAGCGTCATACAAATTTCACTGTTTTAGGGATCCCTACTGTCATTAATTCATAAATAAGGGTAACCTAAATCCTTTACATAGGATTTTTATAGTATGCATGCAGGAATTGTCCATAAATGACGTCATACAAATTTTACGATTTTAAAGATTCCCATGCTATTAGTTCCAAAATAAAGTAAACGTGTATCCTTAAAATCCAAGCGTACGTACGGGGATCGTCCATTAATGACGTTATTTAAATTTTAATATTTTAGAAATCCCGCCGGTCATTATTTTTAAAGTTGGCTAAACGGTTACCCATAATATGAAATGCTTCCAGTATCCATACTTCATTTATAAATGACGTCATTTAAACATCACTATTTTAAGGAGAAGAAAAATTTCTGCACTTGTTTCAACATTAGGTAAACAGATAGTTTGAACGCAGAATGTCACAAGAATAACTGCACACATCGTTCATAAATGACGTTATCCAAGTATTATGATTTTAACAATCCCCTAATTATTTGTTGCGATTTAAAAATTAAAAATTAAAGTAGGAGAAGGTAAAGTAGAGTTAGGTGCTGTCGTAATTTAAGCGTTGTCACAATATGGTTCTACTCGTTTATTAAAGCAATTATTCGCTGTAAGCTCAGCATCTACTTTGGGCCCCCAGTCGACAAATCCGGCGCGAAGCGCCGGATTTTTCTGTTATTACCTGTCTATATTTAGTTTCCCATTGCTGAAGGCAATGGAATGGAAATTTTGTACGTCGCCTTTTTGTTTACCTGTGTGCAACTTTATTTTTCCTCTAGTTTCTGCCTTTGTTTATGTAACGTGCCATAGCCACTCGTGCTATGGAATGGCGGGGAATTTCTATGTAGGGATAGAAATATTCATCATAATATTTCATAATTTGGATGAATAAAATATCATACAACAACAACGAGATAGCGACATCCATTATCTATGAATTTATTCTGAATCCCTCCTTTTTATTTGCATATTATCATATACGCGCTTAGAAAAGATCTTGATACGAATGTAGTTAGGCCGTGGCAACAGGTTAAGCTGTTAACTTTGACAGGTTTAGTAGTAAATTTTGAAATTTTTGAGGGTCTGGAAAACTGTTAACCACATGCAACAACACTGGTGTTGCAAAACCCAACACTAAACTTGTTAAATCAACACTAAACTTGTTGAAGCATTCATATCACTGTATATGTATGCTAAATTAGTAGTCAATAGTTAATGTGTAGTGACAGTCCAGTGGTGAAGGAGCCAGGTTCATATTCCAAAGGGTGTTGGTTCGAATCCACGTGTATGAATTCAGTTTTTAGTGTTATTTTTGAATTAATACAATCGTTCAACAAGATTAGTGTTGCGTGATCCAACACCGTTCTAGTATACCAAGTCTAACAGTTTTCACTGCAAATCACTAACCATAATTCTGTTGACCGTGGTTAACAGGATTCACTGTGGATGTCGGAGTAACAAGAAAGTAGTTAGAAATTAACAGTAAAGTAGTCAATTCACTCCTATTTTTCTAAGCGTGTAGTTGAGATCGTAGAGTAACGAGATCAAATGCCGCTATTTTTCGAACATCAATAACAAATAATATATAAATTGTTTTTAAAAAATTTGTAACTAATTAGTTTGTTTTGTATGCCATTTAACTTAAATCATTTTAATAGATTGTGCACAATCACAAACTTTCACAATCTGTGATTATTAAAATGCATTGTGCACAACTCAGTTTGTGCACAATCTCGTACCTGAAAATCACAATATTCACAAACATTTGTGAATAAATTACAACACTATGCGACTTTTGCGAGGCCTATGGAAAAATAGTGACGGCCATAAATAGTGATGACTTGATGACAAATAATGGCGGGACCACAAAAGGAGGAAAACAGCACCAAGCCTTCCGCTGAAGAAATAATATTATGTTACACTAAGTGTAACTTACACTTAACTATCATAAACTATTTTCAATGTATATTAGACCTTTCAAAATCGTTTAAATACTAATTTTAAATTTGTTTATTGCAAAATAAAAAATTGGCACGTATGTATTTAACCAACTCGAGGGAAATGTAGTGAAATGTACAGGATTTCATGACCGCCACTTTATGGCAGCATATGACATCGATAGCACGGCAGGCAACGGAGAACGGCATCACGAACGAGAACATGGTCCTTGTCCTTGCTAGTAGGCAACTAGCTTCCTTACTTACTAGTACTTGGTATGTTGTGTTGAATAAATCTGTAAACTACATTACATATTCCAGAGCTAACTTATTCCTAATATCCAACATCCATAAGGCATCTGGCGTATTATTGCAACTCACGCCCAACTTTAATAACGATAAATACTGACTAAAGTTGCAATGACAGGGAAATATGGCTCAAGATTATATTATTTTACAACTTGATTGTAACACAGAAATGTAGTCAGCCACACCGAAACACTCCCACCGCACATATGATGAGTAAAGAGCACGAATGGGAAACGAGATAAATCCTGAAATGCGTAGAGCGCAGTGCGCGTAGGACAGTGAGCTTGGTCTTTTCTGGAGAATTAGGAATGTAAGGTGGGAAAGACGGAAAAGAAAGGAAACCAAAGGAGACATTTTGAGCAGAAGCTTTAACATAGTTGATTTTCTCAACCGACAGTCAGTCTGATCCAGAAAGCCGTGGAGTAGAGAGTAGCCAGCAGAAAACGGCTCTAGTAGTATTCCGCCAAATACTTGTCAGTTATTTTCCTTTCATTTTTGTTTGTTTTTGACTAAAAGTCAGAGTCACTTAAAATTAAAGTCAACCCAGTCAAAAAGCCAGAACCAGGTCGCAAAACTGAAAGTGTAATTATCATCCAGTCATTTTCCTGAAGTGTCGAAGGGAGATTTGCTGAGTTGGGTTTATTCCGGTTCCTGTATCGTGTCATTGTGCTTTGTAAGAGGTAACGAAAAATAACAAGTAACATAAAATAGTTTGTAGTTGATTGCTCATGTATGTGATTTATGTAATATGAATAGTATGAGGAGAAGTATGGGATAAGTAGGGAATGAGAATTGCTTGTTTGTATTTAATATCCATGTTACATGATAATTAAAGTGTCATAGATCAAAGCAGCAGAAATAAGGTTCATTCGCCATATTTATTGGTTTCATGATTCATATATCTATTTATGTATCCCGCGGAAAGATATTTGATACCCCTAAAAAGTACATAAAAATAGGTAGTAATAGTGAGTGCACGCATTATTAATATCTTCATTATTAACCATATAAATTTGAGTGAAGGACATTTTGAGCTGTATTGTCATAATTAGTAGATGAACATAATCCATAAAAACGATATTTTTGTGCATTCAAGTAGTTAGGTAAGAGAAGGGAGGTAGAACTAATTCTGAGTGATACAGGACGTACTTCTATAAAATACCCGGGTAAGACAAAACCCCCGTATTATATAGGTGCGGGGTAACGTCCTGTATAACTCCACAAAATTAGCGAAATTTGAGGAATTTTTGGCCAGAAATTTCGAGAATTTTAGACCGAGAAAAGGTGAGGAAGGTTTGTTTGGAAGTTTTAGGGTGTGGTTTGAGAGGTTTATTAGGAGTGATTGATGTAAAGTACGCGGCATTTTATTGTATTGGTGGTGCTCGTAATTTTGATAAGATTTTTGGGGGATTTTAGTGAGTTTTGGAGATATTTGAATTTAAGGAACTTTTTAGGGGATAAAATAAAGAGTCCTCGGGGAGTTGATTTTAGTAAAAGTGGGAACTGCATGGACAACCGCATACCTAGGCACGGTGGTACATGGACATGAATAAAAAGTAGCTGGGAATCAGAATAGAAGTTAGAATCAAGTAGATTGATGGTAAGGTAGCTGGCAAGTATTAAAATTTGGAGGTGCATTTAAATACAGAAGTGAATGGAGAATAAATTATAATTTTGTTCTTTGTTCCTTCTTTCGTATAGACGGTGCATTTAATTATCCAGTAAGCGGCTGGAAAGAGGACATAGTGATAGTAGCAGTATCCGAGTCGAAGGATATTTCATTCAAATCATTATTGCATCGCTTAAGGAAGGGACGTTGGTTGCAAGTTATTCTGGCAGTTTCGTATCGTTTATTTCCAACGAGGGATTTATCCTGATAAATGGTACATAATAAATTAATATTTACATACATTTTAAAAATCTTTGAATTTATTAGCCAGGTAGATAATTTGGATAGCATGGTTAGTAGGCTGTAAAGCCGCATAGGTGGTTTAGTTGTGTTGTGAACCTACTGATCACAACCAAGCGACGTTGATTTGCCATCTGCATTTACACTTACCCAATAGTCATAAAGAAAATAACGGTAGTGGTTTTCCTCCTGCTCAATAGCATAAATTACATATATTATTAAAGATTTACATCTATGTGTACCTTCCATTCTTTTCTTATTTTTTATAAGTGATATATGTAATCAGTTTACTATATCAGATGTTGAAGTGAATTGTGGGTTAAGAAGGGTGATTATAAAATCGAGGTCAAAGAGCTTTTTGTGACTTCGAAATATTGGTGATTGTGTGAGTTGAGTCGGTCATAACCCTATGTATTGGTCATTTATTTGTATATTCTTGATATTAGCCTATTTGTCGAAATTTAATGTGGAACATATCTACGAGTTGGTCGACATAACTACCTACTATATAATCAGATTGGTTGCTGTTGGCATTTGGTATTTATCCAGACTCGTGTACTGGGAAGAGGATTAAGCCAGTAATTATTTTTTCTTATCATTAATTATTCAATTAACCTCAAACCGATTCCGACGTTTGAATTTCAAGTTGATAATCATAACAACCTATGAAGTGGTGGTTAAGTGTAGTAATATTGCTGGCTTACTCACTACTACTGGACAATATTTATATTTTTGAATTATTCAATGATATTGTAGTATCCCTACGAGTCCTGATCAATATTGCCGGCTGGTGCCTGACTGGATTTACCTACCTTTTGTTGAACAATTAGTGTACAATCATATGGATGGTTGAGTAGAATTAAATATTCTTATAAGGCCTTTGAACTCCTGAGTTCAAATTCAAATGAATGAATTTGGTGGTGGCTCATGAATTTGCCATAGCCGCATATATTTGGTATATAGAAGAAGGATACGAATATATGCCATTCGAAAATTTCGAAGAAATTTTGGTGTTGTATTTTTCGGTCTTCCAATTCATAGAGGATATTTTTGGCGTGGGATTGGTACCGACCATTGATCTATTCATAGCATTTCAATTTTGTTGATGAATATGAGCAGACATATTCATATTGACTTTTGATGGAGGAAGCAGGTTTTGCTAATCGATTTTTAGTTTCTGTTCATAGTTAGTGGATTAATGGTGGACACCGATATCTAACAAAATTAGAAAAAGACGGGTTCACTACAATCGTAGTGGGGGATCTGCTCGACAACTATAATATTTTCGAATACATTGTGGAAAGCGAGGACTTGGCAAGGGTAGATTACTCCAAAATTCATGATTGGTGTTGTGAAGAAGTGGATGAAAGGAGAGCTAGTCGTGTAGCAGAAAGTCGCGCAAATAAGCAATCTAAACAAGTGATTCGAAGGGCAAAGAAAATTTCTCGTTTGTTGAGGGAGTTTGATTGGTGATGCAACATATTATTTCGCATCAGGTTGTACAGAGGTTTATTAGAGAAGTTTTTGATTGGTACGTTCATGAGGGTCACAATATTATCACCAAGGAATTATTGTTCATGTCATTTATTATTATTATTTCGAGGGTAGGTTATATTAATCAATTTATATATGCATATAGGACCTTACGGGAGTTAAGTGCAGCAGGTTTCAGTCTTCCAACAATCAGTAAAATCATTTACCGTGGTATGCGAGGCGATGTTGTGAGGTTTAGACGCTGAAGCTATCATTGGGATCTGAGCATTCTTTCGAATAGAGCTAATGAGTAAGATAATAATTTTTATAGGTTAATTACAAGTAGTATTAAGGTTGAGCGGATGATTGATTAGGTTCAAACATCATTAGGACAAACGAACTGTTGCGGGGATCATTGAAAAGAGACAAGACTCTTGTCACTTTTCGAAACATTAGTTAAGATAACAATCATAATTTTATTTTATTTTCAATTTATTATTTCCATTTTCGCGAATTTTTTTATCATTTACTTATCTCTATAAGCCTTTTAGTATGGGATCCACTCCAGAATCCCCAAATACCTTGGCAGCAAGGCAAGCCAAAGAAGCTCAGATCCAAAAAGATGCCGATGCAATTAAATTGTTAATTAGTCAGGCAGAGGATGAGGTGCAGGCAGCAATCGAAGATGCTAAAGCTAAATCATTGAGACTGTGGAAACTGTGCAACCCCGGCAAAACACCTCTGTCATCTCCATTGAAACAGATTTTACCTGGTCCAGTTAGTCAGGGTCACAGTAGTGCCGGTCCAAGTATAGCTCCAATAACAACAGTTCCAATCCAAGGTCCGGCTCCGGGTTCTGTCCCGAGTCCGAACACCAACCCAACTATAAGTCAAACTTTGGGGAATGTACCTGTTCCTCCGGTTAACATTCCAACTACCGTAGGTAGTCCATTAAGTGTATCCGTAGAACAACTCCGTCAGTTCCTCACTCCGCCTGAGCGAAGTAGAGAGGATACTCAATTATTTCGAAGTTTGCAATTATCGAAAATTTGCAAAAGGCCTACCTCCATATAAGGGAGACCAGGATGCACGTACATGGCTAGGCAGGTTTAATAAATTAACAGTGACTCATTCATATTATGAGAAATTCATTAGTCTAGATAGTGTTTTTCGTGATACAGCCAAGACATGGTTTGATAATGAGAAGGGCTCATTACAAGAGGGAATGAGCGTGGGAGATCCGGCCAAGAACCAAACTCTATGGGCTGGATTCGAAAAGCATTATTAGCAAGATTTGATAGGGCTTCAATGATTTCCAAAGCAAAACAAAATTTGGAAAACTGCATGTGGAATAAAACACAAACGGGGGCAAAATACTGTAGTTTGAGAATTGCATGCTACAAGAAAATTCATCCTCATCCGGAACACTTTGAAATCATGAGTGAACTTTTGAGAGGTGTTCCAGCTCATATGAAGTTACAACTCACACCATGTAACACGGTTGAACATTTTCAAACTACTATAAATAAGGCTATTGAGTTATATAGAGAAAATATGAGGGATAGCCAGGCGCAACATAGACAGCAAACATTCCAAGGTAGTCCTCAAGATAGGCAATTTCACAGAACGATGACGTTTTTCACTCCGAATCAGCAAAGGCAAGGAGGATTCCAAGATAGGGAAAGGCGACATAGTGGAAATAACTCGCCACAACAAAGAGCTAATTTTGTCCCTGCTCCAGACCCCAATGTTCCATGTAAAGATGGGCAGGATCCTATGGTTGTCCGCTACCCATTCTACAGTGAGGAAAGGAAGAATTATTGTAGAACTCCGGAAGGTCGTCCTACGTGTTGGCAGTGTGACCGCGTTGGTCATACCTTCAAATGGTGCTTTGTTTTGTACCGTGCTCAAGGTATCCCTATTCCTGTTCCTATTCCGCAAGGATTTCAGCAAGGGGACAACCAACAAAATCGGGGATTTCCTACACAACAGGGACAGATGGACAATATCAATCAGAGGAATCCTTTAAACTAGGTAGGGCGAGTGCTGTGGCTACAGTACTCCAGCCCGAACCTATAGCCCTAAAGCAATTAGAAGTGGAGAATGTAATAGTTCCAAATTCAGTCCCCACAGTCACAAAACCAGCAGAAGTTCCAATTCCAGCACCAATTGAAAAGAATAAATTGAGCATTCAAGAGAGGTTACAATATTTAGCCAGGCCCGATCAGAATGAAGAGTTAGAAGAGGTCATCGAAAATATAAAGGGTTTTGATGTGCGGGAACCTAGCGATAATTTCAGTATTGAACCTGAACTTGATCCCCAGACATCAACAATGATTGAACCTGAAGTAGACCCTCCCGATTTCTTTAGGTATTTATTCAAGCTTTTGGTAACTAACGATATAGTTTTCACTCGATCCCATAAATCCGCTGCTAAGGAATTCCGCAGGACAATTAAAGTTAGGGGTGAAGCATGTCCAGTCCAAGGAACTGTGAAAATTCTATATGATACCGGGGCTTCTATCATTACTGTCAGTACAGAGCTTGTTGAAGCACTGGGAGTACAAAATAAAGTACAAACAACACCCCCGCTCCAAGCCATATTGTCAGTTAACGATGGAAAACCCCATATCATAAATAAATTAGTAATGCTTGAATTATTTATTAAAGAATTCTCTGAATGGGTGACATGGGGATTTTACATCATAAATCAAGCTACGGATGACATGGTATTCGGTATGGATATCATGGATGCATACCATGCAGGTTTGGATGTACCTACTGGTATCGTCACATTTCGAACGGCGGCCCAAGTTGTTGAGAATCCCGAGGATTTAGATCGAGTTCACCGGACGACATTGTCTACTGGTCCAGTTATTCAAACTCTACGTAGTTTTAAGAAAAGAATGGTAAAGGAAAGAAAAGAACAGGAAACTGATGAAATGATGGAGGAGGCATGCAATAAATTACGTAAAGATAATCTAAATGAATTATTGAATGAAATTTACCTTGATGAAGAGTACCAGATCACTCAGACTGAGGTGGCACTCATGATGAAGCGTAAGGAGGAGGAGGAGAGGTTAAAGTTGAAGCAAAGGGAGGAGGAAGCTCGGGCATCCAATTACACTCAGACCATTCGAAATGAACTGAGCGATACTTCTTCATTGGAGGAGGAGGTCCGATCTGTAAAAAGTTGCGCTATGTCTGAGCGAGCTGTGGCTCTGCTACAACAATACAAATTAAGGCTATTTGAAGTTTGAAGTTTGGCTTTATTTCAGTGTCAAATCATGCAATACAAAGTATTGATTTCAAATGATGGACACTATTTAACTATATATATAAATAAATAATTTAAGAAAAGATCAAAAATACGCGAAAGGTGTAATTAGGTAGACACAAAATAATTAAAATTACATCAAAGGGTTACATAGTTGTTACCAAAAATACAACAAGTATATCCAGTACATTAAGGGGGATTTTTCCGATTTCTTAGAATAAAATCATTTAGTCTAATTCTAAAATTGTCACAAAGTACACCATCATCACATTTTACATATTCAGGTAAATGATTCCAATAATTAATAGAGCGATATACAAATGAGTTTTCAAAAGATTTCGATTTAAACTTACAAGGATGTTCCAGTAAGAACATATCACTAGAACGAGTTGAACGAGCAAACTCCTTCTTTACAAACCATTCCGAAAAGTTCGAAATACTTGGACCATATTTTAATGTATTAAAAACAAATGCCGTAGAGTAATACATAATTCTTTCAGACACAGATAATATGTTGGCACTCTCCAATAATATGTCCTCCTTAGCATTACTAGGAGCACCCATGAAGAAACCAATTGTCCTATTTATTTTATTTTGTAATAACTGCAACTCCCTTTGTGTTTGCACAGCATATACATGGGGGCAGTAATCAACGATAGAGAGAACATATGCGTTGAGCATAATTATAAAAATATTAAAATCAAGATATTTCTTTAAGTTACACAACATACCTATGGCTGAAGAAACTCTATTTTTAACATAAGTAAAGTGCTGGTTAAATGTTAGATTACTGTCAACAATTATGCCAAGGTATCTAAATGTCTGAACTCGCTCTATATCATTACTATTACAGGTTAATGCTACAGAATCAGGTACCTTCGAATCACGTGACTATACACAGTTTGACCTTTCATCGTGCATCCAGACCAGGACAATTCCATACCTTTCTATACAGAGGACCCATATTTCAATGGGGATGTTATCGTCCAACCAAATAAGAAATTATTTCGGAAATATGGCATTGTACTGGTCCAGGACACAGTACATATCAAGGATGGTCAAGGTGAAATTGGAGTGGTAAATGTGGAGACAGAGGATGATGTGTATCTTCCACCTTTATGCTCTTTGTCTATATGTAATATTTTGCCAATCAAATACTTAAGGCGAAATTACATACAGCCTGGGAACGAGGAAGTTATGCATGTGAATGATCAGGAATACCCAGGTAATGAATTCCCGATTCCAATACCCGAGAAAAATGAAGGGAGTAGAGAATTGACGGATGATGAATTCAACCAATTCAAAATTCATGAAGGTTTAAAGGAAGAGGAGAAGCGAGAGTTGAGGAAGGTGTTAGGTGAATACGCTGAGGCATTCGGTTGGACGGATGAGGATTTCATCCTTCCCATGAGAGATCCCGTCACGCGAAAAGTTTTGCAGGCTACGGTAGAGATGCTTGATACCACACCACGTATGGTAGGACCAAGGCCCATGAGTAATGAACATAGAATATTAGCAAAGGATACTAATATGGCCAATTTAAGGAAGGGTATGATTGAACCATCAACTAGCGTTATCCTTTCTCAACAGATGATGGTTCCCAAGGGCAAGGCAGGCACTGAATGGAGAGCAGTCGTGGATTATCGATTTGTGAATAGGAGAGTAAAACCTCTGTTGGTACCAATTCCTAATGTCCAGCACGCATTCAATGTCTTTTTAGGATGTGTCATGTTCTGCAACTTTGACATGGCTGATGGATATCAACAGGTGGAATTACATCCAGATAGTAGGGACTTCCTCGCATACATGACATTTGAAGGTCAGTTTAGGCCGGTTCGTTTATCATTTGGATGGATAAATTCGGGAACTACGTTCCAAATGATAATGAATAAAATTTGGCAATATTACACTACCTCCTTCATGAGTAATTATCCAGATGATAATTGTTTTGGTGCTAGGGAATTTATCGAAATGATAGATAGGCTCGTGAAAATTTTGTGGATTTGTGTATGTGCTCGCATCAAATAAAGAAATGTTTCCTGGGGTATCCTAGTTTAATATTTTTGGGACATAAAATAAGTGCGGCAGGTGTAAGCATAGATCCTGATAGAATTAAAGCAATGATGGAGTTTCCTAATCCCCAAAATGTGAAGCAGATTAGAAGGTGGCTAGGACTTAGTGGGTTCTTTCGTCGCTTAATTTTCGGTTATGCCAAATTAGCGAAACCACTTTATGAGCTCTTAATGAAGGACGTTCCATTTAAATTTGATGATCGATGTAGAGAGGCGGTAATGAAAATGAAAATGGCCATATGCAGTGCACCCGCTTTAGCATTCCTAGATCCCACCGCACAGCTCGAGCTATGGACAGATGCCTCTAACGGTGTCATAGCTGCTGTGTTGATTCAGAATGTGAAAGGTTTACGTCAACCATTGATGTTCATTTCACATGCATTATCTGAAACTGAAAAAAGGTGGCATTTAACAGATAAGGAGTGTTATGCCATAGTGTATGGGTGTCAAAAATGTCATCATTTAATCCAAGGTAGATCGCTTGAAATCTACACAGATCATAATGCATTGGTTTTCTTGTTACGAACGCCTCAGACAACGGGTCGATTAGTAAGATGGAGTCTGAAATTAGGGGCTTATGATGTAAAGATAATGTATGTCCCGGGTAAAAAGAATGAGATGGCGGATTGTCTCAGTCGCCCTCCAGGGTGCGAGGATGTGCCACCCCCGATCATGTGGAAAATTTCGGTAAAGTCAGAACATCCAAGAAATGTAGAAGATTGGGAATTTGTCATGGCATGCAGAGCGTCGGAAGAAGCTGTAGCTGATCTCAAATCAGCGCAGTGGAAAGACCTTGACACTCGAATAATTCTAGATAGCCTGACTAAGGACTATGCCAACAACTGCCGTGGGGAGAATAAATATAGGAAAAACTTCCAAATCAATTCACAGGGTATTCTCGAGCACATCTGTTATGAAGTATGTGGTCCATTATGGGTGAGAGTCCTACCATTGAAAGAAGCTAGAAAAGTAACATTAGACCTACCTAATCAATCACATTTAAGTTATGAAAAGATTTTTGAGGCATTAAAAACTAGGTACTGGTTTCGGGAAATGCATAAAACTGTGGTTAATCTATGTCGTTCCTGCGAGACATGCCAGAGATTTTATGTACAGAGAATAAGGAAGGGAGGACCGTTGCACGTCATCATCGCTCCACCAGTCCCATATCTAAGAATTTTGGTAGATTATTTGGGACCTTTAGATAGAACCTTCAGAAAGAATAAGTATGTACTCGCGGTTGTGGATCAATGCACAAGATTTCTACATCTATTCCCTACACGTGGATGTAAAGTGGAACATACAGTCAAGGCATTACGGCCATTATTTGTTAAACACAGAATCCAAGCCATTGTCTCTGACAACGGCCCAGCGTTCACGGGAAGAGACTTCAAAAATTTTTGTATTGATTTCAAAGTACGGAGAATTCATTCGTCCCCGTACAGACCGCAGAGTAACTCTTACGTAGAGAGGGTAAATTCTACTTTTGGTTCTATCATGAAAAAGTTAAGGTGGGAACATAAACGGCCATGGGATGAGACCTTGGAAGAGGTCGCAGCTCAATACAACTCAGTAAAACATTCAAGTACTGGATACTCTCCTTATTTCCTTATGCATGGAAGATCATTTTATTATGATTACCTAAACCATAGACCCATAGATGCTAAGTACGACCCTAATGATAATGAAATGATTATGGTGAAAATTGGTGAGCTCTACAAACATCGTATGTTAGCTCATGAAAATTCTTGTTACAACCAGCTAAAAAGGAAAATGGCATTTGACAAGAGGCATCCCTGTGTTAGTTTTGTAGAGGGTAATCTGGTGTGGAAAATAAATTATGTTCGAGAGGTAGGATGTCCAGCAAAATTCACCGTCAAATATGAGGGCTTGTTTAAAGTTTATTCGGTAGTTGAGAATGAGCATGTCTATTTCCTATGTGACAAAGATCTCGATTTAACGATCCATTTAGATCGGCAGTCACTGGAAATGTGTCATGGTCATAATTTGAAATTGTACATAGGGAAGTTGGATGAGAAAACGGCGGAGGACGATGGTCAATCGGTAGCTGTGAGTAAGCAGTGGATCAATGATATAATTGGTACTCCGGATGACATTATTTTTCACTCGGAGGTGTGGGCGGATCCAGACGTTGAGGAATATGATGAGGCATCAGCAGCTATGACTAATGTTGTCCCAAGAGGTATCTACAACGAGGAATATTTAATTCCGGATAAACAAGAGATGGAACTGGGCAAAAGACCTCTGGATTCTTTACCAACGCCCGCTCCATTATTAGTACCAAGTCTGTTTGACGAACACGAGGCAACTACAATTAGTCTCTCGAATTACAGTGAGGCTATGGACAGAATATGTCCATCCGTCATACCTCAACTTCCGGTCGAGATAGACGAATCATTTGTTCCAAAATGGTTAGCAGCACATTCGGGGAATCATAATTCAGATATCATTCATCGCGCTTTTCCGGAGGATAGGTGGCGTATAGAAGCATTTCGGGAAAAACAGCTTCGGGAGAAACAACTTTAGGAGGAACTACAGGCTATACCGGCGATTAAGGAAAAAGGGGAAGATACACCCTCGATCAAAACAGAAATTAAATCGAAGGCGTCCGAACCACAAACAATAGTCAGGCGGAGGAGTATGGAGTCGGTAGTTTCAAAGGTGGAGCAAGGCCCAGGGAATAAAATCCCAAAGTTTTACGACTGTGAAACAACTTCAATGGGCAAGAAACATATATTGGGTTCGATATGGCATGCAGTGTGGGGTGATGAATATTGTAAATTCGCATCTAAAAGCACGAGATCACTACACAAACCCCAACCCAAGGTGGAGATTAAGGCAGAACCTGAATTCATACCTGTCAGTAAAAATGTAGAGATCGCATCCAGCGTTGTCAAAAATCCGGACAACATTCCACCCATTAAGATGAAAGTTACTCAATCCATTTTCGGTAAAACTTATCAGATTGTTGAACGTACTCCCAGCGTGAGTTCCGCCAGCGGGTATTCGACATCCGCAAGCGAGACCATCGCATCGTCCTCAACAGCAAGGTCCAGACGCTCAAGGGTAAAGGACCCGCCAAAAGACCCCCTTAGAAAAACTACGAGAACTATAAAGAAACCCGATAGATATAGTCCATCTCCGATAAAGAAACCGAAAGCCCCGAAAACAGTTAAGCCAGTAGAAAAAGCCAAGTTAAAATCAGTTAAGACTTCGGTACCGATACTAAAGGCGTTCGTGGGTTTCATGGAAACGTTAGAAAGAATGGAGATCCCTTCCCAAATTGACGAGCAGAAGCAAGCCTCCAGCGAAAGTGTTGCTTCAGAAAAATAGGTGTGATTTTTAGGTTAAGTTAAAATAAAATAAAATAAATAAAAATAAGAAACTAATAATTAATTTGAGTGTGGGGGATTATATAAATTTATTGGTGGAGGTAAATTTAAATTGCTCTAGTGATAGCATGTCCAATATTGAGAAAGGCATTTGCTTCGAAGACATTCATGGAGATGAGATTGAAGGCGATGAATTTATGGGAGACATTAACGCCATT
The DNA here is from genome assembly GCA_949802685.1 of Dicyrtomina minuta. Classification (NCBI taxonomy): domain Eukaryota; kingdom Metazoa; phylum Arthropoda; class Collembola; order Symphypleona; family Dicyrtomidae; genus Dicyrtomina; species Dicyrtomina minuta. The sequence goes on along the minus strand of OX461808.1, from coordinate 69,609,322 downwards.
CTCGTCACGAATAAGGAGGACGAATCCGACACAACACTGAAGGCAAACGACTATGATTTAACATCAACGGAGCCAGATGAGGAGATGTCTCATGAAATTGCAGCGGAGATTCGGTGGGAACAGCCTCAACAACAACAACTCGCGATTTATAAGGCAGAAAAATTGGAAGAGGCGGCCGCCGTCAAGCCCAAAGTTGAAGAATCACCTCTCCAAACTACTACAGACATGAGTGTTAAAAGGCAGAAGCGGAAGGAAGAATGGCTGATGGTCATGAGCACTGCCAGACTGGCATTCCAGGATGCTGCAATGAAAGCTGCTGCTATGGAAAAATTAATTGAGGCTTCTCCGTTGTATTGGGAGACATACGACGGGATTACAGAAGGGGATGAAATGGTGGCAGCCACGGTTCAAATGCAGGCGGAGAACATTCGCATTCGGGAATGCCCTGAATGCGTTCGTAGAGGTAAAAAGGTAAATCTGCGACACATCCGGCGGGACTGCCCTTTTAATGGGATAAAGGAACAGTTTAACCCGTTGAAAAAGACTCCGAAACGCTGCTGGTCCTGCGGGGGCGATCATTTGATCCGCTTCTGTAACGTCAAACGTCACTAGAGTAAGTTTTGATCACAATGTCATTTATCAAGTGTAATTGTTACGCGATGACTTATTTTCTCTATTATTTATACTTAACCATTCAATAGCTGGCTATTATAAAAATATTTATTACAATATACAAAAATTCGTAACTTAACTGATTGGATTGTATGGTCAGCTTTAAAAATTATAATAATAATAATGTTCCAGAAAAATCAAGACAAAAAAATAATATAGTAAGATACATATGAGTTTGGATTCAGTAAGGAGATAAATTATACATTTTCTTGAAAAACAATATACATTTTTTGAAATATAAGTGTGTCAGTGTTTGCATGCGTCAAATGATTTTGAGCACGAGAATAATCGGATACATATGCGTAGAAACGAATAGGGCAAGCATCGAATAATTAAGATATTTAACGAGGGTATAAATAAAATTATAAAATGGTTCATGTGATGACCCCGGTCATTAGGTCAATAGCGACTGATAGGGAGTTATTAATTTTGAGTGTCCTTCATTTTCTTCTAGACACCAAAACCTTCTAGCTCGGCAGTACATGATAGTACTCCGTACGATATAATGGAGCCTATTATGCAGAGTCCACAGCTGGAGTTTGAGGTCGATGACGATGAGACAGATTTCTCCGGAGAGGAAGGGATAGCGGCCCCACCATCTGCATCGTTTGCCATTCACATTGCAGAGGAATATATTTCTGATAACAAGCAACAAGGCCCACCATCTCTATCAATGTTGGACCCAAATTTCTAGAAAGATACTGATGAGGATTCTGAGCCCGACAAACCATCCTTTAAAGTGAATGATCCGTCTGGAAATGACGAGGTACTCACAGTTTCTGGTTCTGCTATGGAGAAATTTATTACGTGTAGGACTCACCTGGAAAACAGCTCCGAAAATACGTCAGTATATGTAGATGCTGTAGAGGATCAGTCAGCAGAGAGTTTGAAAATCCAGAGCGAATCACCAGATCATGGGGATGCTTCACTCATAGTCAACGTACCATCGGATGAGGAGATAGATCCGGCATCGATTTCTTTAGTGGATCCTCCAGAGGTCAACAAGTTGATTGACCATTCACTCCTGTCATCTCCTGAAATGGGCCGCATCAATAAAAGAATGTATGGAGAAATGGGAGAATCTCCGGTGGTCCATAAGAAGCGGAGAGCCATCGAACAGTCACCAGTTCCTAGAGACTTGGAAAAAGATGATTTACGAGCGCATACAAAGATGCCATCGAGTCCTGATTCTTTCAAAGTCTTCGAGGAAATTTCTGGAACCCGGTCAAACAATTCTATGAAATTGTACTCGGATGATGAGTCTGATGCGAGCCGTCTCTCCAGTTCTGAGGAACCGTCAGGTGATGATTGTATGGATTCTGGTTTCACGAGTGCGTCCGATACTCCAAGGAGGCCAAGGGGACCATTAAAACCAAAAAGCTTGTGGAAGGAGTGTTCTGAGCCTAGGGAGGTTTTGGATAAGATGGGACATACATATAGTTTTCTGTCATATTCTACTGAGGGGGATGGAGACGACGAAGAAGAATCTGATGGGGATAATTCTGGGAAATTCGGTAATCAACGAGCTAAGCGTAGGCGGGGGTCAAGAATTCTGTCAAATTCTAAAGGGAACGAAAAAGCTTCGGATGAGGAGTTACCATTGACATCTGAGGCCAGTAAGAAAGAAAGAAAGATGAAGGCTGTTCGGAGAAATTATGAGTTCCTCTGCCGCCCAAAACGTACCTGGAACTCTACAGAGAAAGAAATGGACAAAAAGAAGTACAAATCTCCTCCAGCACGCGACTTTTCGAATGCCCTTCCATCAGATGAGAGCGAAGCTAAATTTACGTCGTCTGAAACCGAAGATCTTCAGTCATAAATTAATTATGAGTCCCATATTATGTAAATATCCTCCCATCACATATTTATTATGATGAATCAGTTTATGCCAATGAATATTTATGATGCCAAATGAAATTTTATCCTAAGATAATACATACATTATATGAATAGGATAGGATGTAGTTCGATTACTGAGGAAATGCATTTTGTTTGATTTTTTATGATGTATGTAAGTATCTGCGTAGGAAGAAGTAGACATGTATGTGGAACTGACACAGGATTAAGGAAAAAGTATGTATTTTTTATATTACTTATTATTATTATTATTAATTGTTTTTGTTAAAGTCTCATGCTTAATTAAGGTGGTTAACATGAGAGTGTTATAGTTGTAAGGAAATACAAGTATTTCATTTTGACGCGATTCAATATGAATCACAAAGCCAGAGGGGAGGGTGGTCACCAGGGTAATCTCGATATAGGGATACTATGACCATTTTTCCTGAAAGCATAGTATGTTCTGAGAAGATTTTGAGGAGCTTTATGAAGAAATATGGAGAGAGATAGATATGTATATGAATAGAAGCGGGATTTTTGCGTATAAAATCTTTTGAGTGTGGGGGGATTATAGTAATTATATGCTGATTTCAATTAATTTAATTTATTAATTTCAATGTATGATTTATACGATTAAAATTGTCTAAGATAATCGTTAAGATTTTGCTGCTCAACAAACTATTAATTATGATCTATAAAACATGGTACAATATAACATTATGATGCTTTACGTGATATATCTGATTGATCTCAATGTAACACTTACATGATATTTTCCTATACTTAATATTTATATAAGCAATACCAGTTAAATATAATTAAGAATCTGATACAATTTCTCACGGCGGTTGTGTTTCGATGTGACTTCCTTGCGGGATCCTTTTGATCCCGGTAATCGCTGGGGGCAGCGATCAATTAGCAAGGGGATTTTAACACAGAAATGTAGTCAGCCACACCGAAACACTCCCACCGCACATGTGATGAGTAAAGAGCACGAATGGGAAACGAGATAAATCCTGAAATGCGTAGACCGCAGTGCGCGTAGGACAGTGAGCTTGGTCTTTTCTGGAGAATTAGGAATGTAAGGTGGGAAAGACGGAAAAGAAAGGAAACCAAAGGAGACATTTTGAGCAGAAGCTTTAACATAGTTGATTTTCTCAACCGACAGTCAGTCTGATCCAGAAAGCCGTGGAGTAGAGAGTAGCCAGCAGAAAACGGCTCTAGTAGTATTCCGCCAAATACTTGTCAGTTATTTTCCTTTCATTTTTGTTTGTTTTTGACTAAAAGTCAGAGTCACTTAAAATTAAAGTCAACCCAGTCAAAAAGCCAGAACCAGGTCGCAAAACTGAAAGTGTAATTATCATCCAGTCATTTTCCTGAAGTGTCGAAGGGAGATTTGCTGAGTTGGGTTTATTCCGGTTCCTGTATCGTGTCATTGTGCTTTGTAAGAGGTAACGAAAAATAACAAGTAACATAAAATAGTTTGTAGTTGATTGCTCATGTATGTGATTTATGTAATATGAATAGTATGAGGAGAAGTATGGGATAAGTAGGGAATGAGAATTGCTTGTTTGTATTTAATATCCATGTTACATGATAATTAAAGTGTCATAGATCAAAGCAGCAGAAATAAGGTTCATTCGCCATATTTATTGGTTTCATGATTCATATATCTATTTATGTATCCCGCGGATAGATATTTGATACCCCTAAAAAGTACATAAAAATAGGTAGTAATAGTGAGTGCACGCATTATTAATATCTTCATTATTAACCATATAAATTTGAGTGAAGGACATTTTGAGCTGTATTGTCATAATTGGTAGATGAACATAATCCATAAAAACGATATTTTTGTGCATTCAAGTAGTTAGGTAAGAGAAGGGAGGTAGAACTAATTCTGAGTGATACAGGACGTACTTCTATAAAATACCCGGGTAAGACAAAACCCCCGTATTAATTGTGGGGCATGAGTTAGCATGTTGAGGAAACTCCCCCAACCTCATTATTATAATTACGTCAGCTCATTGCGAACTCTACAAATAGTTTATGAATCTTTTTTTATTAATTCTCAATAACATTAACATGTTTTGCTCAAGATCATAGCCCCTATAAATCTGTAAATAAACTTGACTTGAAATTACCATGTCGGAATCAGATTTCCTTTCCACTAAGCTAATGAACTAGTATTTATAATTTATTCAATACCCTACCGTAAACCTCGTTACACCATGAAGCGTATGGTCCTTCTCCTAACCCAAAAATGTTGCAAAGCCAACTTTCATGAACAGCTACGTCCCTTGGTACGTATACGTAATAATGTAATAAGTATACTTATTACATTCAGTGCATGCAAAAAAAAAAGCCAAACACAATTAACGGAATGTAATCGTAGGGGGTGTATTAGCCTTAAATGCCGCCATACGTTTTGGTTGGTTAATAGGATGCGAGGAATAATTATTGAGTGTGAACAAATTACTGCTCATAAATGGTATTCAGATTTGCATTAGTAAATATTTTGTGACAAGAGAATGTTTACAAATAAAGTCAAACTTACGAGCATAACTCGCCAAACCATTAGCGAGATTTTCCATGAGATATTTTTTTTCAAAAAGAGCGTCCAAAAAAACTTAGAATGGCTTAACAACATGGTGCGCGTAATAAGTTTCGTTCGATAAAATATTTTTTCGAAAATACGAAAAAGGCCTTACAATGATTTTTTAATCCTATTTTTTATTTTTGTAAAACCCATCTTGAGCACAATTTTTTAAAATTTTTGCATGAAAACCCATTTTAAAATATTTTGAATTTAAAAAAAATTGAAATTTAAAATTTTTGAAATTTTTTATTTTTTCGAAATTTTTAAGGCACCTACCCTTGCTCCGTCAAAAATTTCAAAAAAATAAAAAAAATTTTTCAAATTTTTTTAAATTCAAAATATTTTAAAATGGGTTTTCATGCAAAAATTTTTAAGAATTGTGCTCAAGATGGTTTAAAAAAATAAAAAATAGGATTAAAAAACCATTTTAAGGCCTTTTTCGTATTTTCGAAAAAATATTTTATCGAACGAAACTCATTACGCGCACCATGTTGTTAAGCCATTCTAAGTTTTTTTGGACGCTCTTTTTAAAAAAAATATCTCATGGAAAATCTTGCTAATGGTTTGGCGAGTTATGCTCGTTAGAGATGGGTTATAATTTAGTAGCCACAAGCGGCTGCTTACAGACGAAGTAATACGTTGCAGTGTTAAATTTAGTGACAACGAAGGACCGTAAAAAAAACGACGCTAAACTTTGGGGGGAAGTCAAATGTAACAACAAGAGATTGTTTACAAATAAAAATAACATATTTATCCCGTAGGTTGCATTATTAGTAGCATTTATGCTTTAAAAAAAAGAATCAAAATGTCACTCTAGAAGACTTTGCCGTTTTGATGAAGTATTAATATCCTCTTGATAATCCTTGATCGTTGTTACAATGAGGTCCTACACATCAATTAAAATCGATATTTAGCTATGCAACATTTTTGGGCCAGTGGTCGACAAGTCCCAGCGTGAAGCGCCGGATTTTGGAGTTGCCGAAGTTTTGCCTTCGTAACAGGTAAAAATAATGTCACAAGGGAAACCTTGTAATAACTTCTGGACTGTACCCCTAGGACATTATTCATAATTTGTTCCCTCGAAGGCCAAAAATAACAACTCTTAACAACGCGTTATAGTTTGTTCCCTTGAAAGCCAAAAATCAACCTGCCATAAATACATAGTGTATAGTTTGTACCCTTGAAAGCCAAAAAGAAACTTGCCTTAACTGCATGGTGCATAGTTTGTACCCTTGAAAGCTAAAAATAAACCTGCCTTAACTTCATGGTGTATAAACCTCTTTAACAACAGCCCTCAACACCAACACCACTACTAACAAGGGAATTGTTGTACATGTTACCCGCCAAATTCAAAACCTCAAAATTAAAAAATTTTAAATTTTTTGAAAGAATGTTAAAAAAAGTGGGCCTCAAAAGTAATATTTTGTTGTATTTTTTTCAAAAAAAAATAAAATTTTTCGAATTTTGAAAAATCCTGAAATTATTTTTAGGCAACGGTCTAAGGATCAGAAAAAACTAAATTTCGTCAAAATCGGATTAGAAGTGTAGAAGCTACAGGGTGCCAAAAATTCAAAATTTGAATTTTTTAAATCTTTGGCGGGCCACTGTGACAGAAAAACGCAAAATGCGGTCGAGTTACTTTGGATCTGTGGTATTTAAATGAAGCCTGATTTTTGTGAGTGGCAGGTTTTGAATTTGACGGGTAGCATGTGAAACCATTCCCTTGTAAGTATAACCTAGCTACCTCAAATTTCATTTCAATTAAAATTTGTCACTAAGGCACACCAACAGTCTAAAATTTATAAAACTACTCATTCATCATAATTGTAAATTTAGGACTGTTAGTGTGACTAAGTGACAAATTTTAATTGAAATGAAATTTGAGGAAGCTTGGTTATACTTGTAGTGGTGTTGGTGTAGAGGGCTGTTGTTAAAGACGTTCATACACCATGAAGTTAAGGCAGGTTTATGTTTGGCTTTCATGGGTACAAACTATGCACTATGCAGTTAAGGCAGGTTTCTTTTTGGCTTCCAAGGGTACAAACTATACACTATATAATTAAGGCACGTTTATTTTTGGCTTTCAAGGGAACAAACTATAACGCGTTGTTAAGAGTTGTTATTTTTGGCCTTTAAGGGAACAAATTATGAATCATGTCCTAGGGGGCCGGACACAAATGGCGCCACCTATCATCATCAAGTTTTGGGACCCATCCACCCCTATAGGTGACGCTTTTAACCTTGCGTTAAATGGGGCGATTTTTGGGACCCACCAACTATAATGGGTGGCGTCATTTGTGTCCTGCCCCTAGGGGTACAGTCCAGAAGTTATTACAAGGTTTTCCTTGTGAAGTTATTTATGAGTTTTACGGTTAAGGTCAATATCACAAAGAGTCAGAAAGGACCCAGATCCCCATGGTGGTCACCAGGACTCACAATCGATTTGTGTATAAACCGCGAACCCGATTCCTTTCCCGTCCACACAGTATTTCTTCTTCCCGATGACCAACCATCTCCCCTATTGATTCGTTATGAGGAAGAGGAATGAATCCTCCATGTTATATTTTATTATGTGAAAATTTATTTTAATAATAATAATAATATTAAGGCATTTATTCAAGTGTTAAAGTGATAACAGTTATGTTGTTTTCGTCACCGAACACATATGTATAATAAATAAAATAAATAAATAGGTAAATAAATTATTGTTTAGTAGTAATAGTAAATTTATGCGGCATATAGTTATATATATAAGTTTTCATTTACAATGTAGTCATATCACCGAATTTGAGATAAGTGTAATAAATTAGGTAATTCTTTTAGTCATAATGTGTTTACGTATTTCCTTGTCAAACTTAGAGGCTGATTTAATTTCTTGAATCGTTCCGAGTAGAGAATTCCAAGTATAAGTAGCATTGTAATAAAATCCTTTTCTAGCGTATGAACCTGCTAGTGTTATATGTATTAGGTTGTTTGGTTTTCTTAGTTGTCTTGCTGTTCTTCGTTCCTGACTAGCTATGTAGGTACTTAAAATATTTTTCACTTTGCTTTGGGTGTTAATGAAATGTTTGTGCAGGTATTTTAATTGGTAGACATTCCTTCTTTCTTCAAAGGTAAGCCAGTTGGCTTCCTCGATAAAGTCATATATTGATGAACTTGAAGTTTTTCTTTTTTCGAGTATTTTGGTTGTAATTTTAATAATCAGATTATTTAATCTTGTGATTTTTGATGAGCTTAGGTTTCCCCATATTATAATTCCATAGTCCATTACGGACAGCACCAGACTTGCACAAAATATATGAACGTTCTGCGCACTATAAAATTTACGGTATCTTGATAGCAGCTTAGTCCGTGTGTGCATTTTTGTGCATACTGTTTCTAGATGCCTTTCAAAGTTTAGGTTCTCGTCAAGCATTATTCCAAGGTATTTAAATTCTTTTACTCGTTCTATTTCATTTTCTGCTATTTTTAATTCAAAGTTTGTGTCTTGTTTTCGAGAGAATGGGAATTTAAACATCATCCACTTTGTTTTTTTCTGGCTTATAATCATTTCATTTGTTGTTGTCTAGTTGTATAGGTAATTGAGGTCAGTGTTGAGTGCATTCCTTATTTCGTGAGTATCTGCCGCTGTGTAGTAAATTATTAAATCGTCTGCGTATAAGATGCATTCGCACTTTGTAAAAATATTAGGCAGGTCATTTATGTAAATAGAAAATATAAGTGGCGAGAGACAGCTTTCTTGTGGGATTCCTCTTGTTATTTTCATTGGGTCTGAGAGGGTGGAACCGACTTTAACTTGTATTTTTCTATTACTTAGGTACGATGTAAACCACTTAAATTTTCATATAGTCATGAATTAATCAGAGAGTGTGAGCATAGAAGCGTGTATTACTGGGTGTCAGCCACGTGTACTGCATGTTGGGAGTCCGGGAAATTCCTTGGTTTAGAGATATGGACGTTCTATGGATTAACATGGAAGATATGCGCATAGTTAAATTTGGGGATGGTACATGGATTATTCAGAGTGTGTGAGCATAGTAGCGTGTATTACTGGGTGTCAGCCACGTGTACTGCATGTTGGGAGTCCGGGAAATATCTTGTTTTCGAGATATGGGCATTCTATGGTTTAACATGGGAGATATGTGCAAAGTTGAATTTAGGGATCGTATATGAAATAATCAGAGAGTGTGAGCATAGTAGCGTGTAGTACTCGGTGTCAGCTACGTGTCCTAAATGTTAGGAGTCCAAGACACCCCTTGTTTTTGAGATATAGACGTTCTATAGTTTAACATAGGAGATATGCGCAAAGTTAAATTTGGGGATAAACATGAATTAATCAGAGAGTGTGAGCATAGTAGCGTGTAGTACTGGGTGTCAGCTACGTGTCCTGCATGTTCGGAGACTGGGGCATCCCTTGTTTTCGAGATATGGACGTCTTATGTGGCACAGTACTATAGCATTACGTTGGTGGGGTTCACGTCGCCAGCTTCACAAGTGGGACGTCCCTGGAGCTCACGTCCCTAGCTTGACGCTCATAGTTTTCCCCACGGTTTCCTCTGCGCGGGGTTTCTTGATCCATTACATTTCTTTAGTGTATCTCATGTGTATCTCCTGTTGGGTTCTTTTTGATAGTGCTCAATAGTACTTAAGTATATTAACACGTGACACAACAGTGTAGAAATTAACCGCTAAAATCACTAATTCAATCAACAGTCAACAGTGAAGACATTTCTGTTAGGAATAACATTTGACATATAACACAACAATATTATTATTGCATGGATTTCATAACTGTGAGTTAGTGAGCTGTCTTCTTTTGAATATGAGAGGGAGGACTCGTATTCTAAATTATTTCCTAACTGACTTACTGCTTCTACTCAAGTTATTGCCATAATTGTGTGCTACTTTGATCGTGGGTGATCCCCCAGTGAGCCCACTCTGTTATGACAATTTCTCGAATTCATATTATGCTCCTACCTGATTTAAAGTTTTTAACAGAACATGAAGGTAATAATGAGGGAGTGATTGGTACAATCAACAATTATATTAAATTAATTTTTTGGCAACAAGTCGACAAGTGAGTTCCGAAGAACACCCTACAAGTCATCTAAAACAGACTTTTGAGATAGGTATTGCTAGTTATAATTTATAATGTTGATTTAAAGCGTTCGTATCTTATTTAATAGTGTGCCTACTCTCGGAGAAAGGTAACACCTAGTAGGGAACTAACTGTATGTTGTATGTCATAAGTGTGAAGTGAAGGTGGCCCCTCGTAAATTTGTTTTCCGACATTGCCGATCTTTTTTCAAGATTCTAGTCAATATTAATAATATTTCGGGGTACCTACTTTGGGTGGGGTCCGTGGGGTAATGAGGATATTTTGTCTGTATATTAAGTATTGTTATATATAAGTTCTTTGTTATCCCCATCGCGGTTCAGTGAGTAGCTTGAGTAAATGCAATAGTTTTTATTTTGTGCTTCTTCATCAGTAACCAATTCCACAACCCGGTACAAGCCACCGAGATAGATATAATTTAGAGGACCGACCGACTGTTAGCTCGTTGCATGTATTTTTCATCAGACCCCATGAATGAGCTTATGCGTAGTCGTTTTACAATACACCAGGAATTGGTCGTGGGTAGGGTAGGAAAATTCCGTTTACCGGCGCGTCATCCCTTGGGTGCCTTCTGCCTTGCGTTTATTTGCGTTTTAACCCCTTAATCAGTCAGCGGACATACTATTAATAAACACCCCTAGGAAGTTGATTAACTTCCCTACAAAAGATTCTAATTAACTTCCTGTGGAGGTATATTTACATCCTCGGGGATTATATTTACATCCCTGATGTGCAGGGAAGTTAATACAGATCCCGGGTAGGTAAATCAACATCTCTTATCGCGATAAAAAATAATTAAAATTCAATTACTCACAAGTTTCATCTACGATTTTAAAGTTTCATCTACAAAACATAGAAAATAGTTTTTACTCTCGAAAATTGTGAAAATTGCGCTCGGTGAACCTGATCCCTGATTGGTGCACCGCGCAGGCGCGATGAAGGTAGTTGATTTACCTACCTGGGGTGTTGATTAACTCCCCAGCACTCCTGGGATGTTAATATACCTCCATAGGGAGTTAATTAGAATCTTTTGTAGGGAAGTTAATCAACTTCCTAGGGGTGTTTATTAATAGTATGTCCGCTGACTGTTAATCGGTACTCTATTTTATTTTTATCTATCTCTATGAGTTTCCCTCTTCACTTATATGACCTTTGTGTTGTTAAGATCTCGGTCATAGTTACTAAACTAATCGTATGACCAAGAAACTAACAACTAGTTGACTGAACTTCAACATAATTACATTAAAATTGAATGGCGTTACCAGGAAACGGTATTTGTTTCTTTCTTTCTAGACTGTCGTTTATTCACTAGGTATCCTTGGAACTACTCAAGAATTACAATTCCTTTTTGGATTGAGAACATAATTGCTGTTTTAAAATCTGTAAAATTAAGATGGATATGCTCGCGGAAGATAAACTTTTGATTCCTCAAAAATACTTGTTTCCACTGCCGGTCAATCCTCGAATAGATCAATGTGCTAAGGAAGACAGATTTATTCTTGCGGCTCATAACAAATGGGTTAGGTAAGCCCACGCTTCAATATATTATTACTTACACATAAATACACCCATCACTATCAGAGTATAAAGCCAAATTCAAATAGAACTGTAAAACTGATGTTGTGGAAGTGCGAATTTCAGGTTTTAAAAGGTATTTCTAAAAACTTTATGTGCTACGAAAAGACGACAATTCAAAAAAATATATAAGGATGTGGCACTATTATTATTTGTTTGCAAACAGCTTTGAACAGTCAGGAGTAAAGCTATACATTAACTGGTCGAAGTGGTTAATTCACATCTCAGGCCTAATGTGTAAATCTAGCGCTCCTAGCTGTTTATTTGCGACTAAGGGGTGTAGATTAATATGTACCTACCTTGGGGGACACTAAAGGCGCCGGGCTGTAGATTTACATTTTAATTTGACATGGTGCACTTAACTATGCCATGTTACTGACGCAGTCGGAGACAGACCGTCGTAAAGCTACGATTTTCTGAAATAGGACATTCGGTTTTCCAACTTGACACAGTAACTAAGGGTTTGAAACTTGAATTCAGAAGTTATAGAGAATTTAAATAAATATCCTACAGTAAGGCAACTAACGAAACTGCCGTTACTGTGTGGTTATAGGTGTTTTTTGGTAAGTGATGGCCAACTCGTCTTTAGTAAGTGATAGCAAACTTGCCTTTAGTAAGTGCTGGGCAATTTGTATTTAGTAAGTCATTACCAGCTTGCTATTAGTAAATGATGGCCAATAGCAATCTCGAAGAATCAACTAACAAAGCCCATGGGACTTTAAAAAACAGTGCAAAATGTTGAATAATTGTTTTGGCGACTTGCAGCGAAAAAATGGCTGAGGTTTCCTTCCTAATCTTATACCCCAACATGCTAACTCATACCCAGCTTCGACAGTTCATTCCCCATTAATCAGTTGTAATTTATTTTTCAAAAGTCACTATATTCACCTATGTTCGTCAGTAGAGTAATTTTTTTGTGAAACCAAAATTAAAAACTCAAATCAAAGTTGATTTTTTATTGAGTTTTTTGTAAAACTCGAATTTTAAAAATAGATTCGAATCGAATAAATCTAATTTTTCATTTATTTTTCAATATGATTGGAAACATAATTTTCAAAATTTCAAAATTTGTATTTTTGAAATCGCCTTGTTTCAGTATGCGCAGATGGATATAAGTTTAAAGTCGAATGTTGCTATATAAAGAACTAAATGCTCTACAATGTAGGTACATTAGTTAAGCCATGCAGTTATCGCGCGTTAAAAGTAAATGCTGTTTTTGAAAAACAAAATCTGTAAAACAAAACTATTTAAACTATTTTTTTTACCGGGTAATTTTGTGAATTATGGAGTGACCAAATCAACAAAAAATATAAGTCCAAAAAGTTTTAAAATGCGATTCTCCATCTACTACCAAAAACCAGATTCAATTTGGGGCAAAAATACAAATTTTGAAAATTTTTGAAGTTTGAAAAATGTTTTTAGCCTCAATTTTCAAAAAACAGTTAAAATTTCAAAAGACGCCCTAATATTTTTCTGTTGTCTACCAAAATAAAAAGTTTTGTCGAAATTGGTGCATTATTGTGGGCGCTACAGAAGGGGCCAATGTCGCCAAAAATGCACTATAAAGTCAAAATTACCCCTGATGGGGGGATTTTCGAAATCCCATATTTGGCAGTTGATAATAGTTTACGGTACACTATTTTAAAAAAAATAAGAAACTGCCAATACTTACTATCGATAAATGTACCTGAACATTAACGAAAGAAAGGCTCAAAATTGCTTCATAAATAGTAAGTGATAACAATAAAAATTTAATCTAAATGGTGATGATGATCTTTATGACAAACTTAGGCATGTCTCCTCAAATAAAGAATTTTAATTAAGGTAAACTTGGCATACTTTACTGAATGGGACACGAATTATCGAAAAGGGACACGAGCTATCGAAGTTTGGTATGAATTATCGAAGAACCCTAATTAATGGATTCAGGAACGCGTAGTTTTTCTCCTGCCGTTTTTTGCCTTGCCGTGGTTTGAAATCAGGGTTTTAAAGTGGTAAATAACGATAAATGCCAGGGGTGGTAAATGCTGTTTATAAATGTGACACTTTGGCACATACTGGCACATACTCGTATCAACAGCTCAGAGCACTAAATCTACACCTTGTATTGATAGGTAGAATAACTTCTCGGAACAGTAAATCTATAGCTTAACTCCAGATCCAGACTGTTGAAGACAACCACAATTCTCAACGTATTTTAGCAGCTAAGATTGTGGTTGCGCTAGATTGTAGATGTACGCAAAACTTTAGCTAATGGCGACTGTCAAAAATAGGCTTGTTCTTGTTTGCCGTCCTGAGTGATTGTGCTGAAATCTGTACACAACATAGTGCTACTAGTTTGTGATTGTAAACGAACTATCACAAACAAAAAGAACGACAGTTCTTTGCGGACAAATTACCATAGTAATAAGTACTTGAATTTTTACTATAGGTTTACAGTAGTCCCATCTTTATATGATGTAATTATATTCAGACCTCCGTCATATAAAATTATCAGAGCTTTCGGCACTGGCAATAATGGGTCCAGCTAATCTTGGCCCCCAAGTGGATAGCCCCGACGTACTCGTCTACAAGATTTATTTGGCCCCTCTATACTCGGACCCCAAAACAAATCATTTTATTTATAGCACCTGAAGCAGACTGAAATCCACTGCCCAGCATTGCTGCATAGTAAATACATGTACCTATGTATTGAGTATTGAGTTTCAACTTTAGAGGTTGATTTTACTCACTCTTCACAATTTTACTGTGTAATTTGAATATCCCGCGATATAGTATTATACTATACCTGGTATATGGACAACTTCCGCCTGGACATTTTCCTCCCGGACATTTTCCTCCCGGACTTTTTCCTCCCCAACACATACGGAGGACATTTTCCCAGCATTTAGCCAGATAATGCATGTATTTGTAGAAATTCTCGAAAATAGGCAAAATTCTCGAAAATAGGCAAAATTCGTAATGAGAAGTACTAAAATCGATCGTTTCCCCATTTTGTATGGAGTTATGAGTATGTAAATATTTATTAATCAAATGTAACCAATGTAATATGAACACCATGCACAAATAATGTCGTCGTATGAATTTCGATGCTGGGAGGAAAATGTCCACCGTATGTGTTTGGTAGGAAAAAGTCTGGGGGAGGAAAAATTCCGGGAGGAAAATGTCCGGGAGAAAAATTTGCATAAGGAAAATGACCAGGAGGAAGTTGTCCTACAGCTCGTTTTCCTCCCGGACATTTTCTTCCCAACTTCAAACCGAGGACTCCCAGTATCAAAATCACTTAACTAAAATAAACTTGCCTTCCTTTTCAGACAATTGAAGCATTCGCATACAATCTTAAAAATATCCTAAATTCTTAAACTGAAGTATAACGAAAGTTTATTGCAATTAATCAATAATGTCGTAACGCTTATTATAAACAAAATCATAAATTTTCTGGAAAGGAACACTAGTTTTTTTAGTGGTCATTTTAATGCTGGGAGGAAAATTTCCAGGAGGAAAATTTCCTGCAATCACATATACCATCTCCCTACCCTAAACTGAATCATCCTCACTGCATCGAAGTCCCGTCTCAAATTGATTACAATCCTGGGGGGCTGACTCTGCAATCCAGTAGTCAGACCACTGAACTGCCAAGCTGGGATTGCTACATAGTAAATGCATGTAATTTATATACATATGACACCTTACTTCCTACTAACTGTAATTGCAGGAAGTCTGGAGTTGGAGGTGACGAAGGTAGATGTATAGTGGCAAGCTTCGTAAAGGTGATTAGGTTCATTTTTTTTTAAACTTTGAAAATGTGTTACTTCTTTAGTGCTCAATTAAAATTAACGATCAATCAAAATACGCATATGTATACGTGAATTCTAGACGTTCTCCAACATTTTCAAAACGTTAAACTGAAAATTTGAAGACTTACATCGAACTGTATAAAGTAAACTCGATAATTTTCAAAATTACGAAAATGCCTTAAAAGTAATCACAGTGTTCCTTAATGTGATCATGTTATTGTATTGTATTGTATTTGAAGGGATCGCACACAGTATGATACTGTGTGAAATGCCGCTCAGGCCACTGATAGGCCCATTGCAGACTACCCTTATACTATAACTTTAATTTAGGCCTTACGCAAAACGACCTGTTGCCATGGTATAGGACAACAAGTCTTTCGGCGTAGCCAGTAGTAGTTGATCAGTTGTCAAGATGCATGCACCCAGATAAATGTTTCTGATCATAATGTATCTCGGACACTCCGCCAGAAAGTGACGTGCTGTTTCCTGCTCTAGTCCACAATGTGAACACAAAGGTGAAATAGCTAGTCTCATCCTGTGCATATGTGCCTGGAATCTTCCGTGACCAGTGAGTATTTCGACTAGCCATTTTAAATTTATGCGCGCATATCTTGTAAGCGAGTGATTTCCATACCAAGGTTTGTCTATCCATCGCTTAGATTGCGCACATGTAGTTATTTTATCCCACCTATCTGTGTGTGCTTTCCTCCCTCTAGAGCGGACAGCCATGTTAACCACAGATGTGGCGATAGGAATAGAATGCACTGCCTCTTGTGTAGGGACAATGTTTTCATACGATGCTTTGGCGAGGCGATCTGCCTCTTCATTGCCTCGATAGCCAGAATGACTTGGTATCCATGAAAGTCTAACTACGTTGCCTGTGGCCAGACGGTTAAGACTTTCGTGACACGCAAGCACTAGCGTGGACACGGTGGTATCTTTTACCAGCGCATTTAAGGAACTTAGGCTGTCGCTAAAGATGTGTATTGTTTGACCTTCACAGCCCATCCCCAACAGCCAATTGGCCGCGTGTAGGATTGCAAAGATCTCACACTGAAATACAGTAGCGTACTTGCCTAGGTAGATGGATTCTGAATGCAGTGTTTCTCGGGTGTTGGATTGACACAGCTCAATGAGGACACCGCTTCCTGAGAGAGGCCCATTTCTGGATCCGTCTGTGAAGCAGACATACCCATGTGCTAGTTCCGATAGATCACTGTCCCAGGCATTCCTGGGTAGATTTTCTACTAAGTAGTAGATGCTATCCTTTGGAGTAAGGATGCTACAGTCAGTGCCCATTTGGAGGGTGGGTTCATTGTTAACCCATTCATCCCAAAGGCGTGTGTGACTGCGATGGTCAAGTACTTGTGGGTTGCCATGCCACAGATCCCTAGCTCTCAATCTATGCATTGTCCGAACTGCTATTCCAGTTAGATGTATATCCAAAGGAGTCAGTCCGACCAAGCATTCGATTGCGGACGTGGGTGTGGTCTGCATTGCCCCTGTTATCAAAAGACAAGCGTGTCTTTGAACTTTTGTGATAACTTTAACAGCTTTTTGAGTTTGAATAGCAGGATGCCAGACAGCGGCAGCGTAGTCTAGGACCAGGCGAACCATTGCTGTGTACATCCAACTTACAACTCTAGGCTGTAGTCCCCATGATTTACCAACCATCCGCTTACATCTTGCAAGGGTGGTGGATGCTTTTTTCCCAATAGATTCACAATAAGGAATCCATGTGAGCCTCTTGTCCAAGATTACACCAAGGTATTTAACCGTGTTTGATTTTGGTAAAAGTATGCCCTGATAGTATACAGGTCTCCCTTAAAAACGGGGGTTTCTAGTAAAATCAATTACATAGGTCTTGTCAGGCTTCAATCTAAGGCCATTTTTAACGCACCAGGTATCCGTCAGGCGTAAACCCGCTTAGATCCTGCTCACAATGGCGCTGAAATCCCGACCGCTTTGGACCATGGCTGCATCGTCTGCAAAACCCTGGGATAGCATTGATGGTACTTTGGCCTTCAGGGTAGCAAGTAACTCATCCATTACTAGGTTCCAAAGAAGTGGTGAGAGAACACCCCCCTGTGGGCACCCTCTCTCTACACTTCTCCTAGTTTCTTGTTGCAGTTCAGAGTGTACTTGACGATTACAGAGCATGCAAAATATCCACCTTCTGAGGAAGGGGGATATTTCCAAACGCTCCATTGCTCGCTGTACAGCACTGAACAAAAGATTGCTGAATGCTCCTTCAGTGATCATGTTAAAAATGCATTAATATTATACGAAAAGTTATTGCCTTATACGTGATCACTCCAGAATGTTTTCGGATAGGCTGACAAATGAAACTAAAAGAATGAAGGACACAATCACACAATAACACTATAATATAATGGCACAGCAGCCTTAACAGTAATGGTGGTAAGGCAGCCTTAACAGTAACGCTAGGCAGATTAAATTTTACGCGAATTGTAAAATTCGATATTTTCTTTTTCGTAATTTTATCATTAAGTAATCTGCACTGCAAGTATCTGTTAGCAGCACAATCTACTTTATAGAAACGCCCATAAATAATGTCATCGGTTGGGTCAGTGGACGTAGTTGGGTGTTAAGGAAATGCTTTGTTAAAAATAGGCGGTTACGTTATGCTATATAGCCCATAAGGGGGTGGATCGGTACTAAAATAGTAGTTATGTGGGTGACATCATTTTCTTTGAATTTTTATACAAATTACATTTTGAATTTCCCGCGAAATTTCAAAACCAAAATATCGACATGTTACTAAAATGCATAGGCGGGCTTAAACTTCTGACTCACGCTCAGCTCATGAGGGATACCTAAAAGGAGCATGCACTCAGCCTCACCCTCACGCTCAAGCCAACTAAAACATCTCGCTCGCCCTCACCCTCAGCAGTGTCATTTTCGAATAGCGGGCACTCACCCTTTCCCTCATGATGCATGCCTCACCGTATAATCCAGAATTACAAAGATAGAAAAAATTGAAAAATTTAAAGGCAGATAGAGTTTAAAGTAACAAAATAATTACCAAAATTATAACGGAAATAAATCAACAATAGCCTCAGACAGTTTATGACATGCAGTATTTTTTATATTTCAAAATACGAAAATCCAAATCTGGCCTGCTTACTGCTACAGTGCTACTCCTGTGAGTCGGACTTCTGCTTAAATCAGGAAAGCTCATCAGAATAGAAAAAAGAAAGAGCAGAGAAAGAGAAAGAGGGCGAGCCTACAGGCCAGTGGTGGAGGTTCAGCTGGTGGTAGCACCTCAGCTGGTCCACTAGGGCCGGGTAGCTCTCTTTTGGAAGGGGCAACCTTGAAAACTTTTAGAGAGAAACACTTGGTTGAGCGGGAACAACAGAATAGCGGAAGTGAGCCACTAGCTAATGAAGTGATAGTAAAGGGTCCAGATGTGGTGTGCTTAGTGGATGGTTTTGGTTGTCCGGTGCCTCCGGCTGATGGGAACTCAGTTTTGATTGGTCTAGTTGGCATGCCTGATGATCAGAGTGTGACGAAGGACATGTTCGCTCATTTTAAGCGGGAAATGTTAGCGAAAGTGAACAATGTGGTGGATTTCGAAGGAACCGGCTGCTGCAGGTTTAACGGGATCTACTTAGTGCAAGGGCGGATTCGTATGGATGGTGAAAATCCGGAGGCCTCTAAATGAGCGAGTGAGGCATGTGAATGCATTGTTTGGGGGGGGGGGGTGTCGGAAGAGAGAACAAGTTCTGTTCCAAGGCGCTACCTGTGGTAAAGGTGTGAAAGCCCAAGTATAGGGTAGAAGTGGAGGGACAGGGATCTAGGAAGAGCATGCCGGATGCTTTCTCGGATTTCCTAATCCTTCTTAAGGATTGTAATTGTGGGCTGATTACGGGATCTTGGTTGCCAATGTCTTGGAGGCTTATCACCAAGGGTGGACAGCCCTTTCAGATTTGGCATCTACATATGGATGTAGAGTCTGAGAGGTTCCTGTCCACTCTTGAGTTCAGGCTTCACTTTGGCTTGGGTATGGTTCTGTTTGAGGTTGACCAGGCCAGGTCAGGTGTTGCGGGTGGCAGTGGTTAAGGGTTATGACCCCTAACATCGGGTCAGGTCAACAATCTGGTGGGGTCTTTTCTATGTCTCTAGCCACTAATGACCTGACCCAAATTAACATGCATCACTCAAAAGCGGGGGCCATGGTTAATGCTGTCTCCGCGATAGAGTAATGCGACACGAACATCACCTGAATGGCACTGCTCCCCGTAACTGTCCGATCTGCTCACACATATGTCTGATTCAAGAACTGTATTGCTACAGAGGACCCGCTAGGGGTTTAGGTAAGGTTGACAAACTCTTTCTTTCTGATTTGCATGCTATACCGCGTGCATGTGTTATGATTTCTAGGAATGTGAAAGCTCAATTGCTGGTAGAGTTTACGGACAGGGACTTAGTCTCTGTTTTAACGTGGTGGGGTAAGAGCCCAATGATCTTTGCCTCTGTGTATATGCCGGATGACGCAGTGTATCCTCCCGGGAATATTGTGCGCAAGCTGGTTGACTATTGTCATGTCAACAAGCTGCCTCTTATCATGGGCACTGATGCTAATGCACATAACATGGTATGGGGCAGCACCGACACTAATTGCAGAGGCAGGGCACTGTTCGACCATGTTTTGACAACTGATCTCTCCGTTGTGAAACATGGTAGAGCTCCTACGTTTGTAGTCGCAAACAGAAGATAGGTGTTAAACATTACACTGGCCAATAGTCTGGCTGAGGCATGGATTGATGGATGGGCTGTGTCAGATGACGAATCGGGGTGTGATCATAAGTACATTCGGTTCCGTTTCTTAGCTGGCTTGCCAGTTGCTGTTCGTAGTAGAAATATTAGAAAAGTGGAATGGAGCAGATATTCTGCTTGTTTGAGGGAGAAAGTTCAGATGGCACCTAATGGGCAGCTGCACAGCGTTGATGACGTTGATGCTGAGGGGGCTGCCATTGGGAAGGCAATGATGGACTCTCTTGATGAGGTATGCCCTATGAGTACATACAGAAGAAAGGACAGGGTGACGCCCTGGTGGACCAATGAACGTACAGCTCTTCGACGCGGGTGTAACCACCATATTTAAGAGAGTGGGTCGTCACGGACGTAATCCTGTCATTTGGAAGGAGTATAAGGAAGCTTGCAATGTTTATTTGTCTGCTGTTCGATGTGCAAAACGAAGGTCATGGACCTACTTTTGTAATGGGGTAAGTAAGTATGGGGATGCTGTGAAGTGTCTTAGAAGTTTGGAGGGAAATGAGACCAAGATACCGGGGTCAATTCATGATGCTGTGGCGGATCGGGCTACGACGTCAATGAATGAGACTTTTGACGTACTCCTTCGGCATCATTTTCCTGGGCTAGGTAGTGGGGAGCAACATATTATGGAGCATGGTATGTGCTCCCTGGAATTGCAGGGCTGCTCAGGGATTGGCACTGAGAGGAAGGTGCAGAATGCTGTTTGGAGTTTTAGTCCATACAAGTCTGCGGGGGCGGATGGTTTTCAACCTGTGCTATTGCAAAGGAGTTTACCGTTGATTCTGGGGCGGTTGGTTGCTCTCTATCAGAATTGCCTGGCATTGTGTACTGTACAGCTGTGTTGGAGAGTGGAGAGGGTAGTATTTCTACCCAAGCCGGGAAGGGGGGACTACTGTAAGGCATCCTCGTGAAGGCTCATACAGCTAGCCCCTGTTTTGTTGAAGGTCCTGGAAAGACTGGTGGACGGGCACATCAGGACACCTGAGTTGGAGAGCAGGCTCAGTGCTAATCATCAGTTTGCGTACTTGAGGGGTCTTCCCACGGACGCGGCTATTCATAGAATAGTAGCGTATGCGGAGAGGGCCCTTGAGTTGGGACTGATGGTTCTGGGTGCCTTTGCCGACATCGAAGGGGCCTTTAACAATGTGTTATTCAGTGCTATAACTTCAGCACTGGATAGGTTTGGTATTTGCTCTTTGGTGAAGAGGTGGATCGACTTTAGTCTTAGACACAGACGGGTGGTGTCTGAGATTAGTTGTTGCTCTAGGAAACGGAAGGTGGAGAGAGGGTGTCCGCAAGGTGGGGTAATCTCACCCCTCCTGTGGAACTTGGTCATGGATGGTGTGTTAACTTGGCTTAGGATAAGGGCGTCGTCTACTCTATCACAAGGGTATGCCGATGATACTGGGGTTCTTCAAAGCGGCAAGGTGCTTCACACACTCACTCATCGGGTCACTGATGGTCTAGATATCATCAGTGACTGGTGCCGGGAAGCAGGATTAAACCTTAATGCTGAGAAGACTGACGAGCATAACTTGTCAGCGTGTAATCGAGTTTTCTCAGGAGATATTTTTTTTCGAAAAAAGCGTCCCAAAAAAACTTAGAATGGCTTAACAACATGATGCGCCAAATGAGTTTCGGTCGATGAAGTATTTTTTTGAAAAATCAAAAAAGGCCTCAAAATGGTTTTTTAATCCTATTTTTAATTTGTTTAAAAAACATCTTAAGCACTATTTTTGAAAATTTTGTGTGGAAAACCATTTTAAAATATTCTGAATCCAAAAAAAATTAAAATTTCAAATTTTGAAATTTTTTATTTTTTTCAAAATTTTGGCTGAACAATGGTAAGATCTTAGCGTAATCCTTATTTACTACCAATTTACATAATTTAGCGGAATTTTCATAATTTTGAAATACTTGACCGATTTCAACGTGTGATATACCATTCGAAAGGTAATGACGATAATAAGCAGATTCCGATTAACTGAAAGTGGATCGGATTATCGACAAACGTTTAGCACATTTATAAAACACCGTTATTTTTTTGCAAATTTAACCTCAAAAGTGTTGTATGAGCCGGAGGACTAGAGCAAAAATACCGTTTTCTTAGTATTTAGGCACTTTAAAATGATGTATCATTTGCTGTAATCGGGTGTTTTAGAAAAATAATAATTTAAGTCTTTTAATTACATTCAACAACTTATCATGATCGGCGTTAGCACCAGGCCCAGCAACTCAGCTGCATTTTGTGAGATTTAGCGTAAAAATTGCTCCACCTTAAAAGTGCCTAAAAGCCACAAGTCCCTGTAATTGGTTCATAGTTATGAATGAAACTTGTCTTTCAATGTTAATTAAAAGTTTCATTCATACCTATGAACAAATTACAGCGACTTGATTGAGGGATTTTCTAGACACCTTAAGGTATTTTATCTTATTAAAAAGAAACATCCAGACTTCGATAAAATTGTCAATCATTTTTTTAAAACAAGAATGCGAATAAAAGTAAAATAATTGAATCAAAAAAGGCAAGAAAGGTCACGCATTAATTTAAAGATATCTTATTATTATTATTATTATTATTATGCTGGGTTTTATTTCAAGAATCCAATTAAATAGCACATACACGAACATGACACAAATAAATGTATTGTCACTATCGAAGATAGTGCGTTGTGATAGACAATTTTGTACTTAAACGTATAATATACTAAAAGTAAGCTATATCAAAGCTATTTGTAAAAAGTAAGCCATTTCAAGAGTGAATTTAAGTTTAATTTCTTGAATATATAAGTGTAAAAATAAATATAGTACTTCCTGTAAACGGTTTTTTAAAATAGAATAAAAGACTCGAGTGCGAATGCAACTGTGTAATATGGCATATTCTTAGTCGTGGAGTAAAGCATCATAGCACTAGAAACCTCCCAATGTAAGAAATCCACATCGGGGGGTGTCACACTCGGGGACCAACTTCCCTCGATTTAAAGCATACAGGTCCGCGTAACCTCTGAGTATTATATGATCCTTGAGATTAAGCTACTTTTTGCTTCTTGAAACAAGTATCGAATAGCACTTGATTTATTTAAAACAGCAATTTAACCTTTTTTACTGATCTGTTCAAGTAACTGAATGATTTTCTTTTTTTAAATTTTCTAATAAACCAACCACACACCCCTCCATCACCACCTCCCCCCCCCTCCCACCGTATCACGGGAAGTCATAGCAGGGTGGTTCACCGTAAGCGCTTAGGGTTAGAGATACTTCAGTACGCATACAGTATATAAACGATCCAACCCGGCTTGGTGGTTTGACGATGCTGCGGCATGGTCACACCACTGAATGTGAGTCGGGCCAGCCGGTCACGCTCAGGATTGGAGTTGGTGTTGGTGATTTTCCGGGCTGATGGGTGGGGGGAGAAACGGGGTGTTGTGGAGAACTAAAGTGAGTGGGTGCTTTCCGTACATTCATCTGTGACAGTTCTACTGTCTGAGACAGAGATGTTGGATGGCTTAATGTAGGTACCTACTGCCTCTCACTGTATGTTTCATATAGTTCAATACATTCATTTCCCACTCTCTCTACTCTGTGCCACAGGGGTCGCTACCCAATAACTTTCGCATTTGAGTTGTGGCTGGTGGGTGTTGAGTACTGGCGGATCCCTTTCTCTTCTTCTTGACTTGGCGGCTCAAGATGATTAAGTGGAGTTACCTGTGCTCAATCCCTCTGCTGGCAGGAAATATCTTGTGAATATCTCCAGTAGTGGAGTATAATCTACACGCTGACATTCGGTCGTAAGTAAGTATACACCATTTTTACACATTTAAAAAAAATAATTCTTCTCAATAAGAGACATGGCGTAAATAAAAAGAGTCATATGACCGCGCCAATATTCATTCGTATTATATTTGGCCAATCTAAATTTAGTGAGTCAATCCTCCCACCCACAATAATCACACTATAATACTCACTACGCTCTCACTCTTTGAGTCTCATTGTGTCACACTATATATACTTGAGTGTCTCTACATTTGGCTTCTAAATTATATCCACGGAAAGTTGCCTTTTTTCATTAGAAGGCACGGTGGTTGAGTAGGGCTTAAGGCTTGGCGTAAACGAGCAACTGGGTTCAACTCCTAGCAACCGACCTTTACTTTTCGTGGATTTTTAAAAAAATAATTCTTCTCAATAAGAGACATGGCGTAAATAAAAAGAGTAATATGACCACGCGAATATTCATTCGTATTCTATTTGGCCAATCTAAATTTAGTGAGTCAATCCTCCCACCCACAATAATCACACTATAATACTCACTACGCTCTCACTCTTTGAGTCTCATTGTAAGTAAACACTAACCATGTTTAAAGGTAAGATAGGTATATGCGTCATATGCGATATGGAACTTGAGTGACATGTTCATACATGCCCACCAAGAACCAAATCGTAGAGCAACTGATTAAAAGAGACATAACCGTGAAGATTCAAATTCTCTCAATAATCATACATACATACATTATACATACATATGAAACGATCCTTTTAGTACCTAGTATCCATTATCTGACCATTAGACGTTTGGACTTGGACGACCAAGCCCCCCTTCAGGTATACCTAGTATGGGGCATATGCAATTTATTTAATGTTTTGCACGGGGGTATGGGAGGGGGGGGGGTGAATACGCCGGGGCCGAATAAAATCCAGGGCCCCAGAGGGCAAGGGCCAAATACATCGGATACTGAACCAGGCGGGGCGAAAGGTAGATGCCTTAATGGTTAGAATAGAAAATAATATTTCTTGTCAAAAACATGAAAGCTCATTGAATGTACTTTAATAAAGCATTATTAATTTAACAGTTAATTAGTTATAAAAAACAGTGTTCGGCCGTGGTAAATACTGTGGTGACTAACCATACTTATATGCTAATATGCTATTTTAGTGCGATAGATCGGCATACCTCATGAGTGATGAGCGCAACCCTCGCCCTCACGCTCACACTCATTGCCGCTAGTGCGAGGGACGAGCGCGAGTGCTGACTTATTTTTTGTACTCATTCCCGTGAGAGCGAGTGTAGTAGAATCCACAACCCACGTATGATCGTGAGCGTGAGTACATGCAAGTTGCAATCGCGTCTCACCTTACAGTACACATGAGAAAAATCGCCATAAATACCGGCAAAATAATATATTGGGGCCAGTTATTTAAAACGTACCAAAATTCTTTATAATTTTTGTGACAAATAAAAACATATGGATAAACTTCAGTGCAACATTTGGAAAGAATCGATATGACCGTTTGCGTGCAAAAAAATTATATGTGAAGATTTTTATCATGGCTTTAATGCAATGGCGAAACATGGTTTTTTCATGCTGTTTGCAGAAAGGCCGTTTTCAATATACACGTGTAATGTAAGATTTATTCTACTCAGAATTGAATGCGCTTTCACCCTTATCTGCGAACGAAGGTAAATTTTTTCAAAATCTGTCGCGCGCGAAATTTAAAAAACTACATTTAAAAAAAAATTGATGTTTTAAAATTTTCTTGAATGAATCTTTGCCGCGCTGTAGCTCGTACAAATCCCGTTTGATTTTCAAAACAATTAAAGTTTTGTAATTTGTAAATCAATATCTAAAAAGTAATTTATGGGTTTTTCGAAATTCAAAACATGTTATGTTTAATTAAAAATGTTGAAAAATTCCAATTTTATAAATTTTTAAAAAAATACCATATAATTCAAAATACGTTTTTTTTAGAATTTTCTAAAACCCAGAAAGGATTTCTTAGATATTGTTTTACAAATTACAATACTTTAATTGTTTTGAAAATCAGACGAGAAAAGAAATTTAAAACATCAATTTGTTTTGAATTTTGATTTTTTTTGAATTTTCTAAAACCTAGGTATCAGTACTTAGATATTGTTCTAGAGATCACAAAACTTCAACTTTTTTGAAAATCGGACAGGAATTGTAGGAGCCACAGGTTGGTAAAGAATAAAAATAAAAAATATTTTTTTAAATTGTAGTTTTTTGAAATTTCGCGCGCGACAGATTTTTGAAAAATTGACCCTTTTCCGCATATGAAGGTGAAAGCCCAGTTAATTCTGAGTATACTTACATTCACATTATGCCAGTACGTTAAAAACTGCTATCGTTGGAGCACAATCAAAAATACATGTTTCGCCATTCAAGCCATGTTAAATATTCGAACATAAAAATTTGTGGCTCACAAACGGTGTGTTCGATTGTTCCCAAAATTTGAACTGCAGCTGATCTATGTCTTAGTACTGGCCACAAAAAGTTTGAAGAATGTTAGTACACTTTCTGTATTTTGCCCCAACATACCTAGGTGCCAGAATTCATTGAAATATTCACTATGTGCGTTATATGCATCCCTCATGAAGTGAGCGTGAGTGCGAACTAAATGCCCACCTGGTATGAAGTGGTAAATTGAAAAGGTTTCAATTTCCCGCAAATATACCACGGTTTGAAATTACCAACAAAAAAAGTTAAATAAATTTTGACTACTATTATTTAATAGCAAAGTATGTAAAAGGCAGTACGATTATTTCTACATGAAATTTTCCTACCCGGACGTTTTTTGCCCATGTACAAAAAAACTGAACTACACATCGAGCAAAGATATACCCACAACTTTTGTATTGTACGTACAAATTGTATTAACCTTGAGTTATTTTAAATACTATAGACTTATTTCTAGTAAAATAATCTTTCTTACTCTATTACCACAGCAGTTGCTAATAAACCTAAAAATTCTTATTTGCGACTTCGTTAAATGCTGTCTAATTGGAATATATTTCACTACATAAAATGAAAACTCTTTGACAGTTAAGTCATTCCTGCGGAATATATGTCATGCTATTAGATTTGATTTGCAACTTTTTTGTTTGATTTGTGTATTGTAAATATATTATTGCTTTTAAGACATCAACTAGTTTTGTGGCGTTTTCATTTCTTTTGTTCTTTGTCAATTCATGTAGTTTATATACATGCATGTATGTAAACATTACATATGTTATACTTTTGAATGTTGTCTTACGCCATCTTTTTCAGTTTTAATCTTAGAGATAGTTTACGTGAGTAAGAATAATTAATAATAGACAATCGCAGCCATTATTTATCAAACGTTTTCACGATTAAGTATTCATTATGATTAGTAATAGCTTGATAAACTCGTTTGAAACTGTCGTGTTATTTCGGTACACTCAAAAACAGTTATACTTGTTTTTTATTTCTACAATAGTCAAGGTCATGCGTAGAAAAAGTCCTAGATTTGGTCGGGTGTAGGAAAAGTCCGGGTACGAAAATCCCAGGTACGAAAAATCCGGGTAGGAAAAGTCTGTTTACCAGTGCCAATATGGATAGTAATTAATTTAATTTCTTAAAATGACACTGGTTTCCACAACCCTCAAGAGGTTTGTAGTAACCAATGACATTATTGAGGGGTTTCCTGATAATTTTAAGATTCTCGGTGTTTTAATTAGTAAATAACTAATCTTAAAAATACATTTTAATAGGGAACTGATTAATACCAGCAAAATACCTGCAAACTTTCTCAAGCACGAAGAACTAACTGACGAAGAAATTCACGCTTACTTAAGCCAAGGAAAACAAACACCTTTGGGTGTCAACTGGATATTTTTGCTTGTGACGGTAAGAATTTAATAACAAGGAATACTACAGCTCAAAAATGTCGGTCCATCTCACGAATGGTGGATTTTGGTAAAATAAAAGACATCGACAATTGGCTACTTACAATTAATATGACGAGATAATGTGCACCACTCGGCAAAATGTGACCTAGGAATAGTGTTGCTAATGCATACGGACATTTGCTACCCGGACATTTGCAACCCGGATATTTGCTGTCCACCAGCAAACCTAGGACATTTGCTACCCCAAGAAAAAGTTGTAATAATCTAAACGTGATCTGTGATACTCCCGTGAACTTACCTGCATGTACTTAATTATTCAGGACGTAATAATATTGCTCTTTCACATCATTTGTATCAGGCACTCTCATGCATTTATTACTTCGGCCTTAGGTAGCAAATGTCCAAGGGTTGGTAGTAGGTAGCAAATGACCGGGTACTAAATGTATTACAACCATTACTAATGGTGATTGTGATTGACTTCAGCTTTTCTGGATTTTAAGAGCCTAATCTTGAAATCCAACCGTAGGTAGGCCTATTGTAACCAGTAATAAACTAAAATAAAGACTAATCTTAGGAGATTTGTTTGGTAACGATTTATTCGCCTACGGATAAGTACCAAAATAGGATAACAAACCTAAAGCATGGTTTTTTAAAGCTATTGCAGACTTTCTTACCTTACATTTTTGAGGATTGTGAGCGCTGATCCAGTGTTTTCGTAAACCAGTAACTTGAAAAACAAAAAAAACTTCTTTATTCTTCCAAAGATCACTTTTCTTGTCATCATTGTTTTGAAAATCGAAGAAATGCAGCTCAGCATCTAAAAACAAAAAAATTGCTTCATGTGCTCTTGCAAGGAAATTCTAATGTTTTAAAGAAGAAATCAAAATTTTGCAAGTTAAAACATCCGGCGCTTGGCGCGGGATTTCTCCACCATGAGCCCGAAGTAGATGCTGAGCTTACAACGAATTGGTTCGATCACTGTCGAACAATACTTTTGTAGTAAGCCGAATAAAAAACACCACAGCCAGCGTCAGTGAAAACAGGCTAGGTACGAGATTTTCTGGCTAGAATGAGCGGAGTATGAGTGGGCCTAGTATGAGTTTTGGTGAAACGAGTTGGTAACAGCAGCACAAGTTAGAGTAAGCTGGGTACGAGTGGGTTTGGTAGGAGAAGCGCTGGTACGAGTGGGCTGGATACGAGTTTTACTGGTACCAATGGAAATGGTACAAGTAATACGAGCGTGCTCGGTTTCAGTTTTGCTATTGCAAAAGGGCAGGGTAAAAAAAGCGTTTGTACTAGTGGACTAGGTACGAGTTTTGATGTTTCGAGTCGGCAGGGTACTAGTGGTGCCGTTTCGAGTGCCCGTAGTAAGAATAGCGCCGGCACGATTAGACTAGGTACGAGTTTTGATGAT
This sequence comes from Dicyrtomina minuta, assembly GCA_949802685.1. NCBI lineage: Eukaryota > Metazoa > Arthropoda > Collembola > Symphypleona > Dicyrtomidae > Dicyrtomina > Dicyrtomina minuta. The sequence continues at coordinate 69,579,850 of OX461808.1, read as the reverse complement.
TAGCGTGGGCGAAGTGCGAGTGGTGTTGTTTTGTTTTGTGTTGGCTCGGTAACAACAGCATATGTAGGTACCAGTGTATCTGTGTTGAGTGTGTTGAGTGGTTCCGGTACGATTGGTCTAAGTAAGAACAGCTCCGGTTCTCGCATTTGTGGTCGTTTAAAACTTGTTTGAAAAAAAATCTCTTAGCACAAGACTGATTTTTTTGGTACGACCTACAGACGGGCTGACAGACAAAATCATTTCAATAGATGCTGATATGCTGAAGCTCAGCATTTAAAAAGCCGTAGTATGATCAGAGGTATATGGTTTCTCGTTACATATGTAATGCAAAGTGTGTTGCTATATAGGTTGTTAGATTTATTCACTTACCTCCCTTGTTAAAGGGTGAAAATTTAGACAGACTCACCCTAGTGGAAATCTGTATATGTGCTGATACGGGTTAAAAGACCAAGACTCATTAACTCAGTGGTTATGAAACAGATGGGTTTAAACAACAGTGTAAATATCGAAAATAGAAGTAAACACAAGCAGAAATGAAAATGAAAGGTGATACGGATGAAAAATTATGACTTTGGGGTAAAGTAAAAATGCTACAACCGTATGGAAGCTCTAAATATATTCAAGACGTCTCAAGTAATATTTTAGGCTTTTTGAGAGAGGCGGAAAAACACGACCTTTCATAAGCAGTACTTTTTATTCAATCTCCGTCCATCATCCAATTCAATCCCTGATTTCACATTCAGAGTACAAATGATAATTTAATAAATAATCGAAGAATTTAGGTTGGTTACGCAATGACCACATAGTTGGTCACCGACATAAAATCGTTGATCTAATTTTAAGCATGAATGAAATCTCTACGGATTGGAAGATTTCGTAATGCGAAATATCAAGAATATTATAGAATATAAATACAGAATATAAATACTCTAGAATTAAATAACAGTGGAAATATGTATGTATAAAGAATGTCTAGTTGTAATGAGTGCATTTATGCTCATCATGAAGTTTGCTGTTTACAAACAATAAGTGAACTAAAAACTCATGCATCAATAAATATACATAGGCATGCGGTGAAAGATAAATTCATATATCAAGAAATGTACATGCATCATCATTCTTCATGCTCATACTGGCATTTGATTATAAGCTTATGAAAATGTATACTATAATTTAAACTAAAATTATGTAATGCTTAACCTATGGGTGTACGTAGTGTGTGACGTTTGAGACATACTCATGAGTAATGCAGGTGTGATAAGTACTCATATATGTATGTCTTAATACCCTCCTTTTTTTTAATTGTCGTTGTCTGAAAGGCGGTATACGGCAAGTGAAAAAACCCTCTCAACATTGGTGTTATTATTCCTCTTCATGAGTAAACTCCACCTCCAAGAATCTCAGATGGCTCGGTTCGATGGTTGAATTAGGTAGTTCCTCTTCTACTGCTAGTGGTGCCTGTGATTGTATGAGTACAGTAACATTTCCCTCCTCAGCTTTGTGTAGTGTTGGTAGTGGGCCGTGTTGTTTTTCAAGCGCACTTCTCCTACGCATCTCCTCATTCTCATCCACTCCACTTCGTCTGTGAACAAGAATCGTCCCTTGGCTCCGGTGGTGGTGTTCGTCCAAGTAACTACTGTTGGGTCTCCCTCGTCTCGGTGGGGCTACAGGTGTTTTAGTTGGTCCCTCCGTTCCAAGTAACTGCAGCTCAGCTTGCTGCTCTTTCTCTCCCTTCTCTTTCATCGTCTCCCAGTAACTCCCTCTCCACCCACGCTTCAAGAACGCAGCACTCAGTTTCCACTTAAAGTATATAGCTGTAATAGCCATACACAGAAAAAAAAAATAATTAGAATCATCTACATGTACCATGGTATGCTACTATCTCTTTCCCATGATGACGTGTCTATGCTGTTGTCGCTCTCGTCAAATGTGATGTTCAAGTTGTTCATGTCTATCTTCATTCCCATGTGGTAGTCGAGTGAGTTCACTAATAGGGGGTCTTCGTGCTCGTTAAAGATAATGTTAAGCACATCTTCTATATACGTGTTGTTCGCAATGGTGAATGTTGTCGTGATGGGCAGTAGGAAGATCTCGTTGGGGCAGGGGGTGTGTCTGGTGGTACCTACACGTATGTTCAAGCCTGGGCAGTATATGTGAAAGAACGCATTATACACTATGACTTGTACACTTCCCTCCGCGTCTTGTGCTGTGCTATTTGGACAGTTTTGAAGTACATACTTGAGTTTGTCTTCATACGAGTTCCGTGGCTTACATTTCTGGTGTGTTGTTGCTACCGCTCTATCCATGAAACTCCAGTCGAGCCCTGTATCGAATACACAGTCTTGATCCCTTGAAAGCAAAGCATTTGGTGGTCCTTGATATTTCAAATCACACGTCCAATTTTCTTTCCTCCATAGTAAGGTAAATGGGTCAGCTACGACAAGTGACAGGTTGGGATTGACGAGTGGCACAATGAAACTTAGATGTAAATTGTCCATTTGTGGGTCACTTCTACATTGTCGAAATTCAGCTAGTTCCAGTGGACATAAATCTCCGCACGGTAAAGTGAAGTTCAGGAAGTCGAAAAATTCGTCATCCATGTGACCACGGCTCCAGATCCTCTTGGTGTGTTGAATCATCGCTCCGCTGTGGGTGAGTCTTGATACCAGGTAGGCAATATCAAACTCCAGTCGCTCGATCTCTTCAGGTGAGTCCTTCCGTTCGCTAATTATTTGGTTAACAGCATCAGTGATTTTTGCCATTTGTTTGTAGAAGGCTCTAAAATTCTGTGTGTCTTCCTTAATTTTCAGCTCCAATTTATTAAAATGTTCGGCCAGTTCTAATGTGTGTTCACTGTTCATTTCAGCTCGGTGTTCGGCCTGGTATGACATCCCAAGTCCAGCACTGGTGAAAACAGCGAGAGCCGTCATAATTACATTGGTGAAAACGGATCTTTGTCTCCTGATTTCGGTCTTGATGGGGGGGCAGATCGCCTTGAGAGGCAGAAGGAAAGTCCTCTTATATTCTCTTTGGCATTGTTGTTTGAGTTCGTGTCCCACATTTTTCGTATTAATATCTGGATACTTCAATAAATCGCATGGTGATAATAAGCGTATTTTGATGTTGTAGGAATTGTATCCGTAAAGTGGTGGATTCTCCGATCTTCGCCAAATGACTGGTCCTCCTTCATCTACCGTTTCTGCTCCTCCGCCAAGGATCAACATTAAGAAATACATACATACGAGAAAAGATAATGGAAGTGTAGAGTGATAGGGAGTTCGCGATCTCTTCGGTGGTGGTGGCAGCTCCACTTCCCTCCTTAATTCGTGTGTTGTTGACTTTCCAAAATTTCGACTCGTCTGATCCTGTCTGATCTTGTCTGGAACAGGATTATGTGTGTCTTCAATTGCTGTTGATCTATTTTTGTTTTGAGAAGTACTCGCCCTCCTTCCCTCCTTACTGTTGTGATTTTGGTAGGTAGGTTGTGACGATGTAGAATTTCCTCGGTGGCCTCGCTCCTCGTTTTGATATGCGTGAAGTTTAGCTCCTCGTAGTCCTACTGTGCTCCTCTTTTTCTGTACACTCGCCCTCCTTCCCTCCTGGCCGTTTGCAGGATTTGAGTTGGTGGCCGGTGCCTTTTTGCGTCTTCCTCCCTCCTGGCGTTTTTGAAATTCAGAGTTGGTGGAAGGTTTTGAGTTTTGACCTCCTCCCTCCTTGCTTTGTTGAGCTCCGGGGTGGGTGGGTTTGTTTTGCCATGTTTTTGTGCTCGATGGTGGCCCTATGGTGGGGAGTGCTCCTCTGGTAGTGATGTTATGTACAGCTGTATTTGCAGCTTGTACTCCCTCCTGTCCGGTGGTAAAGATTGAGAGAACCTCCGGGTTGGTGGTGGAGAAGTGTACTCCCGAGTTGGTGTGAGAGTTAAAATTCCGAGTTGTGGTGGTGGAGGTGTTATGTACCGCATTGCTTTCGGTAGCGGATACTCCCTCCTGGCCGGTGGAATGGTGGTAAAGTCCATGACCGGTGGTGGAGTGTGCTCCCTCCTGGATTGTGGTGGAGTGTGCTCCCTCCTGGCCGGTGGAAAAGTTAAAATTCCTGTTTCCGGTGGTGGAGTGTGCTTCCTCCCTGGTGGAAGTAAAGTGTGTGCCCTCCTTGCTGGTGGAAAAATTAACTCCCTCCTTACCGCTTCTACCATGAAGTCTCGAGTCTTGTTTTAGTGCTCCTTCTCGTCCGGTGGAAGTTCCGGTGGAAGTAGAAGTCTTTTTCGATTTTTGTGAGTTTTCGGTGTGCTCCGACTTGTCCTTTCCTTCGTCACTTCGTACCCGGTTAGTACTGGTGGTGGGGATTGAAGACGGGGATTTCTCGAAAACGATTTTCTTTTGATTTGCGTCTAGCCAGACTGTTCTTTGGGGACGTCGTTTGGGCTCCGGTGGTGGAGATGGTGTGCGTGATAGAAAGTTAGCCGCATTGTCTGCCCTTCTTGCTTTACAAATGGAGCGGTCAGACTTACGTGACCTGTGCTGTTGATCCGATTTTTGACAAAAGCATTGTGCACATTCTGATACTGATGGAAATGCAGAAGAATAGCGTTGGCGGATGACTTTTAGTGCCTCCCGCTCCTCTTCTCTATTAGTGTAGTAGATGCTGTTTCTACTACTCTAACTATGAAGGCTCGATGATCGTATTTTGACTCTTTTTCGGATTGATCCTCAGACTGTTCGTCGTCTGACTCCTGTAGATTATCCGACTTTACCGGTTTTTTCTTCTTCCCTTTCCCTGTTTGATGTTGAGGTTTGGGAGTTTCGGATTCTTGAATGAATCTTGTAGGTGGTAAGCCTTTATTCGGTCTCTGTGAACGTCTGACTGGGGGTGGTTCAGGTACTTAAGAAGCTTGTGGAATTTCCACCCCTCCAACAGCTCCGAAGAATTCTTCACCATTAATTACAAGAGAAACTGGTGCATCCGGAAAAATCAATTTCTTCTTTGCTTTGTCCAGTGTTGTTCCTGGTGGACCTAGTTGTGTACTTTCCAGACATGGATTAATGCCCTTTTTGGATGGAAATTGTTTTGCTGTAAACCACAGTTGTTTCTCAGAGTCTTCAAAAATGCCCAAATCTATGTTTACCTCATTTTCATGTGACAGATTACAGTCGGACAGTTCCTTTGAAAGTTGTTCCTCAACTTCTCGTTCCAGTCTTTTCTCTTGAATTGTCGACCAGGTCTTATTGATCGCGGTTTGGGAAGTATACAAGCTTAAGTTAGCATCAAGTAGAGTGTTGCATAAATGTTTCTCAGCTTGTGTCTTCATTTTATCCAGAAGATCTTGTATGCCCCCTTGCGGTTCCCAAGTGGTCGTTTCTTCCTGTATAACCAATGTGGTGTCCACTTCTGATGTTAAGGTGACATCTTCCAATAACTCAGTTTTTTCATCTTCGCGCAGTATGACTGCTGGCAAGTCTGTGAGTGTAATAAACCCGTCCTTTTCGCATTTAGGTAGAAGTTTGGGTAATTGTTTTTTGACTAATCCTACTGCAGTTTCAACTTTGTAATAATTGAGGTATCTTTCCAGCAGGATTTTACACAGCAGTTTCGCCATTGGTGTTAACATCTGTGGCATTAGATGGTCATATGCCTTAGCGCTCTGTCTGAGTTCTTGTCTCAGTAAGTCTTCCCTACTGTGTTGTTGCTCGAGGGCTCGTTCTTCACGCCTTCGTTCTTCCTCGATTTTCTTTTCCACAGAGAGTTGTCTCTGAGACTTTTTAGGAGTATTGTAGACTTCTGGAAACTGTTGATATAAGTCCGATGATAAGTCTTCCTCTGTCGTGTCCTCGTTTGGATTGACCATCATCGCCTTATAGGGTGGATATTCTTTCGGGGAATTTGACTCATCTTTTAAAGCTTGTAGAATCGTAGTTCTCGTATCTGGAGACATTTGGGACCAAGTTCTCTCCGCGCCTTTTTCAATACCAAACACCTCGATGTTATAATCTAATAAGTCACTGTATCTCCGTGCCTGCTCCAGATCAGAGATATGACTTATCAGTTCATCATATACCTCTTTTTCTTTCAGCTCGGAGTCGTCTTTTGAGCAGGTTTGATCCGTTGGAACTGTGTTCACCGTGTTTTGATAGCATGGTTTCGGATAACGTGGGTGTATGGGGTCGTCAAACGTCTGATTGTTGATCATCTTCTTCAGTGGGATTAGGTCTTCCAGCCCCCGCCAGTCATGAAAGAAATGATCATTTGGTCCTCTGTATTGCCGTGGAAGTTGATACCAGGTCCAGTCTATGGCTACTTGTAGGCCTTATATCCTGGCCGCACAGTCCAGCATTTCTTTGTACTGACTGTGTATGTACCAGTCGTCGATACCACCAAGTACATAGTCGTATGCTCTCATTTGCTGTTTCTGTTCTTCACTCCTACCATCTATTACCGTAGGGGGAAGTGGTGGTGGATTTGGAGCATTTAGCGGTATGTGAAGTAATTCTCTAGAAGGTAGAGCTATGATGACTTCATTCATGGTGTTGTCCGTTTCATGTTCATCGTACAGACCTCCTTCTCTGGTTTGAACCTTTTCTTTGACAAGTTCTATTACTCTTGGGGTAATCATCTGTCTGGTAATGGTAAAGTCTCTAAATTCGGATCTTTGTTCCAACAGCTCCAAAAACGGGTTAGCTTCTTTCGCTTCTTTGTTGATCAGTCTTAGTTCTCTATCTTCACCTTCCAGTGTAGAATTCTTATGTTGATCTTGTTCCAAAGTATTAGTTCCTGAGGTTTCTGGATTCGGTTCATTTTCCAAATCTGGATTTTCCATCAGTCTGGTAGGTGAGGAAGTAATTCCTTCTTCTGGAGTGTCTGATCTTGTGTTTTTCGGTTGATCGCCGACTGTAGTAACTGAGGCATTATTCCTAATTGCTGTGAGTTGCCGTAGGAAAAATGTAGAACTTGTGTAGGCTACTTGTTCACCTTGTTCTATTGTGACAGCTGCTAATGCTTCTATATTTCCTGTGCCATGTCATCCGGGATGTCGTCGTCGGAGGCTATGGATCCCCTGTCCTCGTCGCTGCGAGTCGCTACTGGTGGTAAAAAGCCTGTGGAGTCCGGGGAATTTATTATTTGCAGCATTGCTGTTTGGCGGATTCTTCTTTGTTCTAGAATCCAGTCATATTCTTCCTGTGTTAAAAGCTCTCTTACAAGTCCTAGGTGTAGTGGTGGGAAGTCTTCCGGTGTTAATTCAGGTTCCTCTTCAGAATCACTTGAGAGAGGATGTGATCCTTCTTCTCCAAAAATTGGTCTCAATAGGTATGCTTTAGGAATGTTGTTGAATATTGATGTCTGGAATTCTGAATCCGATTCCGAATCTGTGTCGGTGTCATCGCTAGAACTGTCAGTCCAGTCGGTTGTTGTAGTCTCTACTTCTTGTCTTGGGCAGAGTAGGAAAGCATTATTATGCTTAAATTGCGATAGCTTTGTTTCGGTATCCGAGTCTTCTCCAGTGGTGGGGCTATCTTTCCGATGTTTGTCTGCTGGATGTTTCTCTACTCTTCGTCCAGGTCGGAGTAGTTGGCATGGTGTTGATCGCAGTTGGGGCCAACATCGTCATGTTGTAATCCTCCTTCATGTGAGTTCATCCTCCTATGTATGTATTCATGCTGCGAGTCTTCTGTTGACGAGTCTTGATACAGGGGATATGTAGGGGATTTAGGGAGTGCCATTTGATTTTCATGGTCTTGAGTTCTTGATGTGTCTGCATCAGAGAAAAGATCCGCCAGCCTTGGCCTGGGGGTGTCTTCACTCCTTCCACTGCTGCTGCTACGTGATGAGGTGTCCATATGTAAACTTCCCTTCCACGGAGTAGAGTGGGTGGCTCGTCGTGCAACAGCTTCAATGAAGCTGACATCTTCTTGAGCTAAGTGGGCAGGTGGTGGGGGTCTGTTGCCTCCCTCCTGTCTTGATGAACTTCTATGTACTTGTGGGTTCTGTCGCTCGGGGGTTCGTTCTCTTGCATTGTTGTTGTTGTTACGTGATGAGTGATCGAGTTGGGTGTTGGCTCGACCTACTTTCTGAGATGACGAACCTTTTCCTCGCTGACGTGATCCGCCACGCCCTGACTTGAAATTTCTTTGACTTCCGTCTTGCGAGCTTCTGGCGGTGGATGATGATGTGTCTCTCCGGCTCCTTGGCGGGGACACGCCTATCAACCAATACCTGCATTCATCCTTTTTATGGTTGGGTTTTCCACAGTATGAACATATGATTTTCGTTCTTGTTTTACCTCCAGGTTGGTTCCATGAACCTGGTGGTGGGGAGTTTTCGCTCCTCCGGTGGTTATCGTCATCGCGATTGTCTCTACGCGCTCCTCTTTGGGATCGGCGGAGACGGGACCGTCCGCGTTTGGTTCCTTCTCTTCCTCCAGATCCATCATCCTCTTGGTGGGCTCTGAAAGCCTGGGGTGGGTTGTATACGGCATTACCTAGTGCTCGTTCGCGGTTCTCGTCGGTGGCTTTTAACAGCTCCAGTAGGATTTCGGGTGTCTTTATGGTGGAGACACGCCAGGTTTGAAAGAATCTTACATATTCCTCTTGATCCGAGAGTTTACTTACGGTGAAGCATAAGACGGTTTTGTTGTCCATTCTTCTCCCAGCTCTGTCGAGATCGTTGTTGATGGCTAACAGCTGATTTAGATAGCTGTAGCCGCCTCCCGTAGCCATACGGAGGCCGAAGAACTTTTCAGCAAGTTGGACTCGTTCATCCTCTTTTCGGGATTCGAACATTCTTGAGAGTTCTTCCATGAGGTCTTTTGCCAAGGTGATATGGTGCACTTTGAGAAGTACATCTCTATGAAGGCCAAAATGTATAGACAAAACGGCTGTGGTATTGGCTGCCTTCCAGTTCGCTATGTCTGTAGCCTCTTGAAGTGTTGGGGGCAATGCGAAAACTGGTTTGGGATATAATCCGTCCACTATGACTCCTAAATGAACGGTGCCTAACGCCATTTTCATATCGACGAACCATCTGGTGTAATATGACGGTCCTTTGAGTTTTTCGAAGTCGACTAATGGGCGATTAAAGGTTCTGTTACCCAACATATTGTCCTGAGTATGTTTCTGGGCCGCGGCTCTAAGTATGGCGAGTCTAGATTTTAATGCCGCGTTCTCTAACTGCAGTGGTACGCTAGCTTTCTGATCCGCCGTCAGGTGTTCAGATGCTTCTAACTTAGCTTGCAGTTCCTCTATCTTTTTGTGGTAATAAGACTTAACTTTACGTACCTCGAGTTCGTAGTGTTTATTAGCTTCTACTACCGTCTGCTCTGCAGTGAGGACAGGCTCCGTTGATCTTCGGGTTTAGGGGCCTGACTTTACGACTATCTTGCCTGTAAAGATTTGTGGGACTGGGGATGATTCCGGAATTCTGGAAATCTTGGGCGGCTGTGGTGGCTCTACCTTCGATTCTGGAATACCCTCGGTCTTGATTACTGGTTTCACTGGTGACATGGGATTATTGTTTCTACACTTTGTCACTACCACTTTCAGATTTCACTAGCCACACCCTGGAACTACTGCAGTGATGTGGGGGAAACTGAGAACTGTTCTTCACAATACCATATGGAAAGTCTACACTTGGTTTGTGGAATTATTAACACACCACTACGCGCTGGTTAGTCTCTTCAACTGCGTGGGTCACTGTATTCTTCCACTAAGGGTAATGTTCTACTCACTTTAGTGGGGCTCTCGCGCTGGAAGCTATCTCAGTCACGGAGTCTGTGGATTGAAAACTGCTTCTTATTTAACTTTCTAATTTTTACTTGTTAACTACCTGCACTTTTAACGAAGTTGCTAAGTAGTTTTGTTGGTAATTTACTTTCTGAACCTATCACGATATTAAAATTTAAAATTTCGAAGATTTGAATTTGTAACAGCTGTTGTTGATTTTACGTAGAAAAATTTCAGTTTCAAAGTTAGATTTTGTAGAATTTCGTAGATAATTTTGAATGTTAATTTCGACTTTTAGATTCGTAGATTACGAAAACCCTCTGTTAGGAGACGGGCTATAACGTGTTAAAGGGTGAAAATTTAGACAGACACCCTAGTGGAAATCTGTATATGTGCTGATACGGGTCAAAAGACCAAGACTCATTAACTCAGTGGTTATGAAACAGATGGGTTTAAACAACAGTGTAAATATGGAAAATAGAAGTAAACACAAGCAGAAATGAAAATGAAAGGTGATACGGATGAAAAATTATGACTTTGGGGTAAAGTAAAAATGCTACAACCGTATGGAAGCTCTAAATATATTCAAGACGTCTCAAGTAATATTTTAGGCTTTTTGAGAGAGGCGGAAAAACACGACCTTTCATAAGCAGTACTTTTTATTCAATCTCCCTCCATCATCCAATTCAATCCTTGATTTCACATTCAGAGTACAAATGATAATTTAATAAATAATCGAAGAATTTAGGTTGGTTACGCAATGACCACATAGTTGGTCACCGACATAAAATCGTTGATCTAATTTTAAGCATGAATGAAATCTCTACGTATTGGAAAATTTCGTAATGCGAAATATCAAGAATATTATAGAATATAAATACAGAATATAAATACTCTAGAATTAAATAACAGTGGAAATATGTATGTATAAAGAATGACTAGTTGTAATGAGTGCATTTATGCTCATCATGCAGTTTGCTGTTTACAAACAATAAGTGAACTAAAAACTCATGCATCAATAAATATACCGTTATAACTTTGTGAGTGATGCTAGATGTTTAGTGAAAATAAAGAGATAACACTTGGAGAGCGGAGAGTTAACTTAACAACTGTAGGTAATAGGATTTATTCAGTAAAGTCAAGAGTGAACTCGAGAGCTTGGTTGGAATAAGAATACTTTTGAAGTCTCAAGCTTCTACAAATTAAACCTCGTATTGATACTTAATTATACGTTTTTGAACTCATAACACATAACAACAATTTTGACATTAACCTAGATTGCAATTAACAATGTGCTGCATAAACTCAAATTTGAACATGACTCATAGTAACACGTTTGTACTTAACCTTGATCTCTTAATTAATTCATACACATCAAATAACTTAACCGTGATCTTCTAATTCATTCATGCTCATCAAATAACTTAACGATGATCTAATAATTGCAATGTCGTGCTCACCGCACTATACAACAATCCCCTCACTTCAACAAAATTGTCCTTAATTTTAAATCCCTATGTCGAAGAAAGAAAATTATTAACAAAGTAGTACCTAACTACAAAAATGAAAAGAAAAAAATTCTGTTTTGAAAAATAGTCCTCCGACTAGAAAAAATCACATTTTTGCATTGAAATAGTCCTTTGACTATAAATTAAAATAACATCTGTTTTGAAAAATAGTCCTTTGACTATAAAAAATCTCATTTTTGCATTAAATTCCCAATAGTCCCCTGACTATGAATTTTAAGTCTACACATAATTTGAAATAGTCCCCTGACTATATATAAATTCCCAATAGTCCCCTGACTATGAATTTTTAAATAATTAATCGGCCCATGGCCCAAAATAGGAAATAATTCCCAATAGTCCCTTGACTATGAATTATATAATAAGTCCCTACCTATAAAAGATAAATATTCTTAATAATATCTTAAACTAGCTGATCGGCCGCGTCCCCCACTAGCCCCGTCCGGGCTAAATACTCTCCGAGTTGTTCCATGGTGGGGACCGGATCTGATGGAGTCCTCGCTTCAGCTGTTTCCTCTTCACTCGAATCCATGTCGTCTTCCGCGAAGCCGCTCTCCTCCGTCGAGTCCGGTTCTACACTTTCCATAGGATGTAGATCTCCACGCGCTTCCTCCAATTCTGCCTCCAATTCTTTCCGTAAATCATCTCGAGTTGCTTCATCTGCTGGATCCACGTCCCAATTTTCTTCGTTAGCGTAACTATGAAGCCATTCTTCTCTAACTCGATCCACCGCGTGTTGATTTGCGTCCAGAGTCAATAAAGAATTCCTGCAGAAATGACACCATCCGTCTCGAAAATGTTGGTTCTGTAGCGCGTATCTCATTTTCGGTGTCATGTTATCTTGGTCCTCCCACACTCTAAGTACCGTCCGTACTTGTCCCTCCAACTCGCCGATCTCCCCCTGGGTCCACATCCCTTTCAGTCTACAATTCACCATATAACAGCAGTAAAATTTGAACGCGAGCTCTGGGTCGAAGCCTCGTGTTGTGGTGTTTGCTATAATAAAAACTCCCAGTTTTTTGGATCCGTTCACCACGTAGCGCCTGTTCAATCTGTTGACCCACGCATTTAAAAAGTAAGGATGTGTGGCGATCTTCTCATGACAGTTCCCCGAACTGGTTAGGTATCTTGTGCACACATGTGCGTAGTGGGTACCTTCCCTCTCTGGTATTGGCATCGCTGCTCCTCGGTCCAACTCCTCCAGCTTGTCCTGCAGCCTCATGATTTCGTAATTTCTCCAGTTGATGCCTCCTTGTAAGTCGTCAATTCTCGTCCTTTGTTTGAATATCTTCTGCTGCCTCTCCAAATTAGCAATTTCGGCTCGATCTTGCGGACTCCTATGTCTCCCCCTCCCAGAATCGTTCTCCTCCTGGTCAAAACTTCTCAAGTACCGCTCCATTGTTCTCTGTAAATATATATGGATGAAACAGAAGGAAATTAATTATTTGTATTAGCGATTTTTTTAATCCTTAATGTTCCTTGGGCGCAATTGTTGTCGAGCGAAGATATATTGACAGACTGAAATCTCAATGGTGGTCTGCTTATACGTCCACTTCTTGTTTTATACTCTTCTGATGTCTTTCCTTTGTTGACATCTGCCGATCCGGCTCCTGTTTCCCTCGAATCTGCATTATTGATAATCCCATTATCAATTGACCTGGATGTCGAATTCCCTGAATTTGACATTTTTGCATTGTTTAATATCCTCCTCTTGTTGATATTATTCGACCTAGTTTCTTCTTTCTTCTTGGTCAGCTGATTATTCTTCTTATGTACTTCCCTGTCTGTACTTGAGTGTGAATCCCTATTCGCACTTGAATGCGCATCTTCTCCTGCATTTATTGGAATGTTATTGTTCTTCTTACCCGATTTCGTCCTTCTTTGGCCTCTTGCCGGCTCCTTTTCTCGAGCTCCGTTTACCTTCTTCTTGGTTTTAACCGTGAGTCCTTGTTTCTGCCTCGTCCTCCCTGAGCGGTTTTTTCTCTCCGGTAATTGCGGTACATCATTAAATTCATCAAAATCGAACGGAAATGGTGAAATCCTTGGGTCCTCTTCATTCCTTAGAATAATCTTCTTCAGCTTTACACACGGTACATACTCCGGCATCCTCGGTTCCCTGTATGTTGGATCTAATGGCCTGATTCTTACATTATTCCTCTCATCTTGATCGTGTGTTACAATGCATGGTCCGAAATATTTTATAATACACTTCTCTGCCATCCCTGGAATGCGCTTCTCTATTCTAACCCTTACGTAATCTCCCTTACGAAACCTATAGTACCTATGCAACCTATCGTAATTCTTTTTCGTTGCATCATGCGCCCTGCGCAATTGTTCTTGAGCCAACTGTCGGTCTTTCAACAGCATATTCACATCAGCATTCTTGCTATACCCTGACGATCCAAAGAATGTGTCCACTGGGTATATCGGCTCTCTCATATTCATCAAATAGAATGGTTAGAATTTGGTACTGGTATTTACATTCGTGTTGCAAGCGAATGTTATGAAAGGTAGAATCTCATCCCAATTTCTGTGCGTCCTATCTACGTACATTGATATCATAGTCGTCAACGTCTGGTTTGTTCTCTCTGTTAGTCCGTTTCCCTGGCTATACCTAGCTGCAGTTGGAGTATGCGCTGCGCCTAAATGCATAATAACTTCTTCTACTAAAAACCTAGCTATGTGTGTAGACTCCCTTGTTGGTATGGCTTTAGTAATAGCATATCTCGTAAAATACTCTGTACAGACTGTCACATGTATATTCCCCCTGGATGACAATGGGAAAGGACCTAACAAATCTAATCCTATTGTATGGAACATGTACTTTGGCTTCAGTGGGACCATCAATCCCATCTTTTTTCTACAATCATGTTTTACTGCCTGGCAGTGCTCACAAGTACTAACAAACCATATGATATCTCGCGTCATTCCTGGCCAAAAATATTTCATTCTAATACGTTTCTCCGTACGTACTAATCCTGGATGCCCTGCTAACATACCCCCGTGGTATGATTTCAATATGTAGTACTTCAAATCTTGTGGAATTAAAACTCTCGGTAATGCGTGATTTGGCGAATTTAAAGTCCATATCCCTTCTAAATTCCTCTCGCACGTCGTCCTGTGCGTGCCTATGTATATCTGTAGTTTCTTGTCATTCTCTTGTCGCTTCGCTACGTTCAGTCCAAATGGTAGAGTGGCTGGCTCCCAGCCCCCGTCGTCCTGCCAGTCCTTAGCCTCTGCTGTATAAAATTCTAAGCTTGTCTCTGCTCTATAGGCTCTTACAAAATTGTCCTGGTCTTCGTCCTCCTGAGTTGCCTTTGTCGTCGGGTGCCTACTCAATGCGTCCACATTTGTTTGTTTCTTCCCGGGCTTATACCTAATGTCATACTCATAATCTGCGAGTTTAATTAAGAACTTAGTTAACCTACACGTCGTGTCCTGTAACTTTGGCTTCAAGTGTTGCAGAGCCGAATGGTCCGTTATTATCGTAAATTTCCTACCATATAAATATTCCCTGAATTTCCTACATGCAAACACTGCCCCTAATAGTTCTAAATGCCCTGCCGGATAATTTGCCTCTGCTCTCGTTAGCGACCTACTAGCGTACATGACTGGGACCTCCTGTCCGTTCACTATCTGACTCAATATAGCACCTAAACCCTGATATGATGCGTCAGTTGAAACTATACACGGCAAATCCTCTCTAAAGTGGTGAAGTACTGGTGCCGTAATTAACTTTTTAATTAGCATCTGATAAGCCTTTTCCCTAGCTTCCGTCCACTCGTATTGCGCATTTTTCTTCCACAACTCTGTCAACGGTTTCGCAATCTGAGCAAAATTCGGTATGAATTTTCTATAATATGAGGTTAGCCCTACTAAAATGCGTGTCTCATGTAAATTTTTTGGCCTAGGAAAGTCCCTGACTGCCTTAATCTTATCCTCATCGGGGTGCACTCCTTCCCCGTCCACTACGAATCCCAAACAGCTAATTCTAGTGTATGCGAAATGTGACTTCTCTGAATTAAGCGAATGTCTATACTTCCTTAATCTATTAAAGAGCAACCTCAACCTCGTTAGGTGCTCGGGGAAAGTTGGTCCATGGACAATTATATCATCAATAAAAACTAAGGCGTATTTCCACTTTAGACCACACAACGCCGTGTCCATCATAAACTGGAACCAACTCGGACAGTTACGTAATCCAAACGACATCCTCTTGTACCGATAAGTCCCGTTCGGTGTAGTGATCGTCGTCTTGTCCCGATCCTCCTCATGGATTTCCCCTTGGTGGAACCCCGCAAATAGGTCCACCGGACTGAAATACTTCGCTTTCCTAAGCGCATGCAGAATATCCTCTATTCTTTGTAATGGGTACGTATCTTGTCTTGTTACCTTGTTAAGTGCTTGGTAGTTCGCTACCATCCTATAAGCTCCTCCTTTCTTCTTCACCAAAAACACTGGCGAACTCCATGGTGAATGGCTTACTTCAAGAATATCTGAATCTATTAGTTCTTCGACTTGCCTCTGGATCTCTTCCATCTCCTGCGGTGATCCTCTGTATGGCGGACTATTCTGCGGCAGGCTATCCCCGGTGTCAATCCTAATTGGGGGTAACTTCGCTGCCTGCAATTGCTTTATGTCCCAAGCAAATATATCTGAGTATTCCAGGCACAGGTCCCGCACCTGTGACTTTTCTTCTTCCCTTAGGTCCGGATTAATGGATATCTTCTCCATCTGCTCCTTGGTGAGTGGACTCCAGTCCCGTGGTCTTCTCACAATCCGGTCCGGATTTTCCTTCTACAGCTGGTTCGATTGCTTTCCCTCGATGACTAAAAAGTTATTCTCATACCATCCAATTACGGTATTAGCATACAATGTCACAGTTCTATTCTTTGGGTTACAAACTAACACTCTCGGATCCTTTTTCTGCACGACTCCGCGTGCTATGAATAGTCTATTCTTTCTGTACATGTCCTGCTTGGGTTCCATTAATAACTCCGTTTATATCCCATATGGAAACTGTACCCTTACCATCCTCCGTCCGAGGGGTGGTATCTTCACTGACGCTGATACTCTCACTTTGTTGTACGGGGCGTAGAATGGGTTCGAATACTTAGCATAACTGCTTCCTCCTACTGCAAAACTAAATGGCCTGAGCTTATTCGTGAGACACTTCTGCTCCACATAATCTAATTGTACCCTATAATCTCTGAAAAAATCGAACCCTAGTATGATCGGTCGATGTAAGTTCTTCATCACCAATGCGTCTACTTTGATTATTTGACCGTCCTTCAATAGTTCCAGTTTTGTTTCGCCCGTCGAAACATGCTTCAAATCGCCCAATCCAGTCACTTTGTAGTTTAATATCATCTCTACCTTCTCTGGGTTAACTACTTTCTCATCTATTAAAGTGATTGTACAACCTGTATCCAAAAGCGTCGGGTACTCTACTCCTTCGTAGGTCATCAGGGTGTGGGGCGTTCCACGTCCCACTAATCCGATATATCCCATGGCTCCTCCTTCTTCGGCTCCTTCTTCGGTCCTTGGCTCCTCCGACTGGGTGCTGGCTTCTTCTGCTCTCCGCATCTTCTTGTACCGCTTCCCAAGGGTACGACGAATCTTGAGGCCCGTCCTGATTTTCTGTAGCTTCCACTGGTCTTGAGGGTCTTCTAATCTTCTCGGCAACTCTATATCCCCTGTTGGATCTTCCTCAGCTACATCGATGGGTCTCTTGAATTTCTTGTAAAATTGGTTGTCCAAAAATGGCCACGTCCGGAATCCTCCCATCGATACTTTGTCTTCAAGCCACTCTCTTGCTTCCCGTCCCAAGGTGGTATGGAGGTATTGCAGGATTTCTCCAAAATCCTCAATTTTTCTTGCTCTCATTGCCATGTAAAATCTGTTCATATGTCTCTTCGGATTATCCACTCCAGCTCTGAAAGGCACGTCCTTACGTCCTTTGAAAATCCTTGGCTTCGCGTTCATGGTCCAGCCTAAACTCATGGTACTGTCCTTAAAGAAAATTGTATCAATTAAGTCCTACTTAATTCTAAGGGAAGCTTTTGAATAACCCTGTTATTCTTATTATATATTCCCAAATATATGTATTACAATTTCTTATAGTACTTCACGCAATATATACAATCAAGTCTAACTTATTGCTATATATTAATCAATGGTGATATTCACAATATCAACTCTTTTCACTGATTATCCCCTGATAATAGTGTATACTAGTATAAAGATAGCGCGCGTATGACACCCTCGCTTAAACTCATATATATCCTACGATAATATAGTATGCGCTACCCGCAATTTAACGTATGAAGCCCTACCTACGTTAATCGCTCCCGGTACCCTCGATATGCAACCAAAACGCTGAATGGGAAGAAGAAAATAGCCCAGACAGTTTCAGTCACATATGCTCTAGAGACTTTTATCGAAGATGGGGAAAGGCCTTTGGGGTGGGTGGGTAAAAATACTCAAAAACAAACTCCTCACGTACCCGGTTAGCACGGTAAATTCATTATTAGAAACGAAGAATGAAAAAAAGTAAATATTACCCGCGTATACGCTACACACAAGGGAATGTGTGTATGGAATTCCTGATTCAGATTCCAACCTTGTAAACCAGCTCACGTTTGCAAATAAGATACACTGTTTTGACTTTACGGATACCGTTCCCTCACACAGCTGCTCGTATTTCCTTACGCCTGCTATAACTCTCTATCTGCCTACTCACACTATTATGGTGTCTATATGTATTCAAGCTACGATTTCAGAAAAGGAATTCCTACCACTACATAAACGTCGCACTTGAACTACACACTAAAGGTTAAAAATCTGCCTACCTTTGAAATAAAATTCTACACACACCACGCTTCTCCCTCTTTGCCCTGTTCACTATTTTTTCTATCCTCTGTAGATCCTATCTACTTATCTAGCTTGTAGCCCCTGCTACAATTTTCAACCAAAGAAGAAAAAATTTATCCCTGTAGCCTTTGCTACGAATCAAAATTAAAATTCTCACTCACTGGGTGCTTATCCGAATTTGAAACTACTTTCCCTCAAATAATACTTGTTTCAAAAATTACTACTCTGGCCTAACTGATTTGGCTCGGACCACCCATGCCCTAGGGTCAGACAGTGTGTCTCCTAATATAACACTTTTCGCAAAAATTCTAATAGTAATTACTGTCTCTCTGAAAGTCACCACGTTATAACTTTGTGAGTGATGCTAGATGTTTAGTGAAAATAAAGAGATAACACTTGGATAGCGGAGAGTTAACTTAACAACTGTAGGTAATAGGATTTATTCAGTAAAGTCAAGAGTGAACTCGAGAGCTCGGTTGGAATAAGAATACTTTTGAAGTCTCAAGCTTCTACAAATTAAACCTCGTATTGATACTTAATTATACGTTTTTGAACTCATAACACATAACAACAATTTTGACATTAACCTAGATTGCAATTAACAATGTGCTGCATAAACTCAAATTTGAACATGACTCATAGTAACACGTTTGTACTTAACCTTGATCTCTTAATTAATTCATACACATCAAATAACTTAACCGTGATCTTCTAATTCATTCATGCTCATCAAATAACTTAACGATGATCTAATAATTTCAATGTCGTGCTCACCGCACTATACAACAATACATAGGCATGCGGTGAAAGATAAATTCATATATCAAGAAATGTACATGCATCATCATTCTTCATGCTCATACTGGCATTTGATTATAAGCTTATGAAAATGTATACTATAATTTAAACTAAAATTATGTAATGCTTAACCTATGGGTGTACGTAGTGTGTGACGTTTGAGACATACTCATGAGTAATGCAGGTGTGATAAGTACTCATATATGTATGTCTTAATATCCCTACTCATATGTATAAACAAATTTCAAGGAAACAAGTTATAATTTCACTAACTCAGTCAGATTCTGAGCTAAATCGTGCTGTTCTGATTTGAATGTTTGATTTCCTGTCACGAAAAGTGGTCAAACTTTTGTCCACAAAAGATGTTGCGACAACTTCGTTTTCTTCGGCAACCCTTTCATTAAAAAGGTAGATTGGCTTCTGACTAGTACACAGTTTATTCGCAATTTTTGGGTTGTCAATGATAGTTCCACGCAAAAATAAAAGTCATTACATGTATAAGCTACAAGAAATGACAAGAATTGATTAAGGACGTAAAAAAGCAATAATGCTGAAGCGTTTTTAATGTCTAATAATATAAATAAGAATCCATGTAAATCTCACTGTGCGCTCATGTCGTGTTAGGAAACGTATTGTCTGGATACAAAGTCGAGATAGCTGCGCAAGGTGTTCAAACAGTTTCATATCTA
The DNA here is from genome assembly GCA_949802685.1 of Dicyrtomina minuta. Lineage (NCBI taxonomy): Eukaryota > Metazoa > Arthropoda > Collembola > Symphypleona > Dicyrtomidae > Dicyrtomina > Dicyrtomina minuta. Next base: position 69,560,254 of record OX461808.1, on the reverse strand, counting down.
TGCATTTAAATGGATACGGCAGGGTTTGGACACCTTGCCCAGCTACGTCGACTTTGTATTCAGACAATATTTATTATTTTTCTAGAAAATATATATTATTCATTACGTTAACCAGCTTCAGCTCCTCCTTATAATAAAATACATTAAGTTTGAATATGCTTTTGCTCAAAGTGTAATTTTATTACTTGTTTTGTACATCGGTAGGAAATTTCCTACAATCAGGCTATGGCAAAGATATCCAAACAAGTCGCCTAGCCTTGCCTAGCCTTTTTTTCCCCAAAATACTTGGAGCCTACCTCAGCCTAACCTTTTTTTAACAAAATACTTGAGGCCTACCTTAGCCTAGCCTTTTTTTAGCTAAATACTTTGAGCCCACCTTAGCCTAGCCTTTTTTTTAGCAAATTTTTTGGAGCCCACCTTAGCCTAGCCTTTTTTAGAAAATTACTTAAGGCCTATCTTAGCCTACATTTTTTTTAAAATTTTGCCTGAGCCTAAAATAGCCTTTTTTTAGTGTTTGTTTTATTAAACTGCCTTTTTTTCCCGTTTTTATGAAATTATTATTAAAAATAATCAAAACGTAAATATTTATTTAGGTGGCTTTATTTTTCGACGTCACGAAACAAAAAAAGTTAAAGATAATAGTAGTAATGTACTACAATAAATACAGCAAAGCATAGGCACACACTAATTCAACAAGCGTATACATTCACACTGTAAATTTGTCATTTTAGTTATTCAGAAATAAACTTTGCGCATTAGCAAAACCTCAAAATGCTTCAACCAACCAGCATGCTGTTTTGAGCACCACCAGTTTTACTATACTATTTACTTGTAATATTATGTATTATGATTATTTGTATATAATATGTGTAGATATGCAGTACTTAAGTACTTTCATTTGGCTCTATGGTGCCTGATGTTCCATATTCATGTCCTTAAAAATAAAAAAAAGGCTAAAAATCAGCCTACCTTAAAGGCTGCGTTTGAGCAGACGCCTTGCCTAGCCTAGCCTTTTTTTTGTTAAAAATCTCAAGCCTACCTAGCCTAGCCTTTTTTGTTGTTAAAAATGTCAAGCATGCCTAGCCTAGCCTTTTTTTTGTTAAAAAAGTCAAGCCTGCCTTGCCTTATGCCTTTTTAAAGGCATAAGGCGGCGATCATTGGGCTATGGCGGTATTGTGTCGCTACCATATCCTTGCCGTCATAATTTGATCACAATTTATTGACTGTCTTTTGTCTTGGGAAAAGTTTCTAGCATGTAAAAATGTATAATTTATATTTTAGATGGTCGAAGTACGGAACGTGCCAAAAATGTATTACGACTTTGAAAAGTCTTTGTCGTCTCCAGCACATCCTGCAGAACCACAAAGAAACTTTTTATGGCCTGAATTGATTGATTTTATTGGAGAAGCAAATTTTAATCATTTATGGGAACAGCCTTACCTTAGTTTCGTGTCAGACAGTGATCAAGATGTAATTGTTAGTAATAAATGGTTTCAAAATCAGCAACCACAAAAACTGACAACGGAGCGGAAATATTTGCTTAACCTTTTAAATCATCTGTACCCGAATATGTCTCTTTCTGACTCGACTGCAAACCAAGACAAAGAAAACGCGAAACATGCTCCATCAATCTACAGCTTAAGCCAGGCTTTATCAGTTGTCGCGCTGAGTAAGGCTTCTTCCAGTAGCGATTCAGATACATGTTATTTTTACTGCTTTCACGACTTTGTGCCTCATAGTCTTCATGACTGCTTGAGATTCTCACCTTATAAGCTTGATTCGCATTTGAAATATTTATTTATTTTGTTTCAAATTCTTGAGTACGTCTGTTATTTACGTAGATCTAACATTCCTTTGTACGATATAAACTTAAATGACTTTCTGATTGACGAGTGTTTGTACCTTAGTGTAGTACCTCGATTAGTAAACATTCTGCGCCTACTGGAAGTTCGTGGTGATCCGAACGAATCTTACAGTACCGTGCCTAAGGTTACTAGTTCAAATGCTTCTATTTTAAATATTCTTAAAAGTATAGTTTCTTATGTACGAAATTGGTCAGAAAGTACAACTAAGCGTGATCCTTTACGGAATGATAAAGGATACAGTGAACTCAATTCCCGAAAAATAAGGAATCAATCTTCGTGTTTACGCCTTAAAACAAATACCATTTCATCAATAATTAAAATGTGGTGCACCGGCGAAGTATCAAATTATGATTATTTAATGTTTTTAAATTATTTGTGCGGGCGAATGTGTTGCGGCAATCCTAACTATCATCCAGTTTTCCCTTGGGTAACTGATTTTACCACAAATGTCTCCCAAAGTCTTAGAACTGGTTTAGGCCTAAGAGATTTATGTAAATCCAAGTTTCGGCTGAATAAAGGAGAACGGCAATTGGATCTCATGTTCGACGAAGCCGGAAAACACAACTCGGTAAGTTACAGCATTCTTTATTCGGTCCTACGTCCATTGTTTGAATGGCTAATGTACGAATGCGTTCTGCACAAAACGAATGCCACGTTGTACAAAAGGCTTGTGAATCTTATTTTGTGCAAATTTGATTTTGCTCCATGTAGAATTAACCTTCCTAATGTTGATAGGTTTCATTTTTTTATATCTTCAAAAACCTGTAACTTCTTTCTTACACAAGGTGCGTACAATTAGGGCACAAGGAGCAGATTGCATTAGTATATTTGCATGTTAATCAAGGAAGACTTGGTGGTTTAATGGTCAGACACTGGATAGGGGATACTGAAGAACGTAATGTGAAGCATATCTAACACTAAGCTCTTACCGTTGGTCACCCTGCAGTGCCTTCCTATGCTAAGTTGGGAGAAAGGTGGAGGTGGTGATGGATGAGTGTGTGGTTGGTGGTGGGGGAGTGGGGGTGGTGCTGAATGATGCGAAGCCATGGGCTCGCGATTCTCTTCAGTTACTATCTCACCTCGTCCTGCGTCTAATGCTAGCCATGCTGCCTTCTATCCATCGTCTGCCTTGAAGGTGCATAGATCAGAAGCACGTCTTTGTAGGTATGACTACTATGACTCATCATAGTATGCTAGTATAGGTGAAGAAAGGGTATGCATCTTCCTTAGTTGTGACTAGTGATGTCGTCACGATTACTGAACGTATGTAAATCCTCTGTAGGCCTTTAATCAGTAAACCGGCCCATGCCTGGATGGCTTCCAGTATAATCTCACAGAGTCCGTACGTTAATTAGGACTTCATCAATAGCAAAGTCGGCAAAAAGACCAAGTAGGTATGTTAATATGGTTTATATTCCTCAAAGGACATTCTCATCCTATGAGATGTTCAAGAAAACCTTTAGAAACTGTACTGTGTATAATTTGATAGTTGAAAACGCAATAGTACTACACTACTACTGCTTGCCTGTTAATCCTTAATGCACAAAGACAATCAATGTCTAAATAACTACTCTAACACGCACATACTGGTTCATTTTCCTATTCAGTTAACTTATGTAACTAGTGTGCAATATTTAAAGGTACCACACCATATTACTGACGTTCTTTCGGAAATAACATTTTACGTGTACAATGCCAGAAGAGTTCCTAAAGAAGTTCTATGTCGATTTGTTCGGTCAAACTGGGTACCCGCAGAGTATCCCGCATCCATCGAAAGAATGCAGTTGTGGACGCCGGACGAGTGCATTCCCGAGTTTTACGATGATCCTCATATATTTAAGGTGATTTAATGGTTTATGTATCAAAGATAAGAACAGTATTTTAATCACGCCTCTTCATCGGTGAAGCGGTCACCGAACGAACATGTAATAACCGACGTTCCACCGGCATGCCGATACAAACCGAAACACCGCACCAACCACCGGCTTGTTTGCCGCTGAATTTTAAAAAGAACATGTTGCACTTTTCATAAACATGTAGATAGAGCATTTTAACACTTTCAAAAAACATGTAGATAGAGCATTTTTACACTTTCAAAAAACATGTAGATAAAACATTTTCACACTTTGAAAAAACATGTGGATAGAACATGTTTACACTTGTCATAAACATGTAGATAGAGTATTTTTACACTTTGAAAAAACATGTAGATAGAGTATTTTTACACTGTGAAAAAACATGTAGATAAAACATTTTTACACTATGAAAAAACATGTAGATAGAACATTTTTACACTTTTAAAAAACATGTAGATAGAGTATTTTTACACTTTGAAAAAACATGTAGATAGAGTATTTTTACACTTTGAAAAAACATGTAGATAAAACATTTTTACACTATGAAAAAACATGTAGATAGAACATTTTTACACTTTTAAAAAACATGTAAATAGAACATTTTTACACATTTACAAAACATGTAGATAGAACAATAAATGTAGGAATGTTCTAAAATACAGTCAGCTATTTATGCCGACGGCGAAATACCGTCGGTTTAGCTGTCGGTTATTCACCGGATCGGTGGCTTGCATAAAACTTGATTATCAGGTCGGTAACCGTGGAGAGGCGTGATTTTAATTGCATTAGGATGCCTCTATTAGATAAATAATAGAATAAGTTTCATCTATAACCCAATAATGTGTTATTCACTTTAAGCAGTGGTCCTATACGGACACATTCCTCCCGGACATTTTCCTCCTGGACGTTTTCCTCTCGAATATTTTTCGTGTAACTTCGTACGGAGGGCATTTTCCTCCCTGTATCCAAATCACATCACTAAAACAAGCTAGCCTTCCTTTTCAGACAATTTATGTATTTGTATACAATCTTTAAAATATCCAAAATTCATAAACTGAAGTACAAAATAAGTTAATGGAATTAATTTAGTTAATTTATTAACATTTATTATAAAAAAAAATATATATATATTCTGAAAAGGAACACTAGTTTATTTTAGTTATGTGATTTTGATACTGGAAATAAAATGTCCTCCGTACGAAGTTGGGAAGTTGGGAGGAAAATTTCCGGGAGGAAAACATCTGCGAGGAGGCAGTCTAGGAGAAAAACGTCCTACAACCGTAGTCCTGGGATCATGTTTATTCTAGTCAATTCACGAGGACATGCCGGATTTACGCGTCCCAGAATGGTCAACATCACCTGAGCAGTTTATTTCGGAGCATCGCAGCATTCTTGAGAGTGATGCTATTTCTTCTAAGCTTCACCACTGGATTGACTTAACATTTGGCTACAAATTAAGTGGAAATGCTGCTGTCAAAGCCAAAAATGTGTACCTATCGTTAGCAGATAGCCACCAGCAGCTTCAACAATGCGGAATTTTTCAGCTGTTTCATTCACCTCATCCACCAAAGAGATCACGTATTCGGGACACCAAAAACATTGTGACCTTTGAAGAATTGAAAAGTAATGCATTATGATTCTAGTTATAAAAAACATCTTAGGTATACTTTTGGCACCAGCGATCGTGTATCCCTGTAATAAGTGTTGTAAACACCTTCATTTTGCTTCGTTAATAATTCACTCAAAGCATTAAGCCGCAAACAAAATTTAAATGCAAATTATGAAGTTTGTTATAAAAATTGGTTTTTATTTCATGTTTGTTTTGTTTGAAATATGTAGATTTGCGGGAGTCGGACCTATTAGATGACATGTCGCAGTCTGATAGCTCTCGAGATCAAATATCTCCTTTTAGAACTTTAAACACTACCATTAATCCGTGTGAGGCTTGGAGAAGTATTACTCTACCTAAACATTATGATCCTCTAGGATTTTTGAACGACCTAGAAGTTGGTCTAAATTTTTTTCGAGCACACTTTAGTGAGCAACTATCGTCTCGTTTAGGTGGCCTAAAAAAACATCTGGATGTTTCTGACGATTTGAAACTGTTTGGGTGCCTTTTAGTTGAGTTGACTACATTTCCAAAACATCCTTTGTCAACTGCAAAAGTTACTAGTGTGAATGAAAGATTCAAGTTCTACAAATTAGCTTTAAATAATGGTTTGCTGGAGGCCATACCAATATTTGCTAAGCGTGCTGTCGAATTAATTTTTTCCCCACAATTGCTAGAATACTCGATTCCATTGGAGCTCTCTGCGGAGTTATTTCTATATGGAGGCCGTGTCTCTCCAATTCCTTTCCCGTCTTATTTTCCTGAAATACTTAAAATAATCCGATCACTCCGTAATTATGATAAAACTGTTAAAAAAGATTCAAATGTTTCCCCTCGGAAGCATGAATTAAAAGTGAAATTCTTTACCAACGAAGTTATATCAGTTTTACATCTAGTAAATGAAGATGGACTGGACCTTCTTTTGCCATATGTGATCGAATTATTGTCGAATAAAGAAACAAGGGTACTGGCTGCTTGGAATTTGTTTTGCCCAATATCACGTGCGATTGGACAAGACAGTAAGTTTGATTTGATTATGTATTATTATTATTAATATTAATATTATTTACAAGGGGTTCAGGCTCATCCAAGACTGCCGCCTCCGAGGCCTTAAAATCGTTCTGTACTTACGGTTTTGTGCTTTCAAACCGCAGAAAAGATCAAAGGAGTAGGTGGTGCCTCGATGAATGGGCCTTAGCCGCCATTGTAAGCAAATGGCAGCTTGACCACCTTGGTAGTAGTTCCATGGTTCCACCTATTCCTTCATTCTTCTCTCCTGCTACTAGCAGCAAGTGACCAGGTAACCCAAAACCTGTGTAGCTCTGTCCGTCGGTGTCTGACTTGGCATGTCGCATCCTCGAAATAAGTTTGAATTTTGGTGTAGAATGTTAGTTATTTCAATACGCTCACTGGAATTCTGGAATCAGTCGATTAGATTAGTTTTAGATACGTTTCAGGCTCGCTCCAATTGTATTATCGTATTAACGTATTATGTAAAAATAAAATAAAAAAAAATAAATTTGAGGTTGCCCCGATTTAACCGCAGTTCTTACAGGGTGCCCGACCTCGAATATCACTTCTTGTACTGTGCCATCACACAGGTTTTTGTCATTCCAACATTAGTCGGGCCTACTTCTATGGCGAACTTCATTTTACATTGACGTTCAGAGCCGCCGAGCCCTTCACTGCCTTGTGGACAAGGAAAACCCAGTGGGAAAACTTGCCACCGCCGCTGGTCTCGATCACCAAGACCTGAAGCGAGCATTTGCTTAAACAGCAGATTTATAGACACCAGTGCAGTAAGCACTGAGCTACACGGGCTCGCTTTTAACGTATTATGTATTTAAATCGTTTGATGCAAAACGATTCTTCCATCGGTAATGCATATGACTAACTAAAGAAGCATCGTTCCTTAGATGAGTGAACTCGAAGCGTAGCCTACTAGCAGGGTGTTCAATATGCAACTTTTTTATAGAAAATACTATGACGGTGGTAAATACTGGTAAATACCGGTATATAGTGGTAAATACTGGTATGCACGATTATGAAGCCTAAAGTATTTAAAACACGTGGTAATATAATTCTAGCTCTATTAAAAACTCAACAGCAAGTCGTACAAAATATCTGTAATGCCTAATACACAAAATCAATTTGCTTTATCTAGTGGAACTTAATTGTGTAGTTGCTACAGAATTGCATTTATTAAGCATTAATTCAATAAATTCGCCATATTGGACGTCCAGAATAGCATGGATTGTAAGCTTTGATTTGGTGGCTACTTTTAAACGATGTCAATTTTCAAGGTTTTAAAAAAAAATTAAATTATATAAATGCCAGTATATGCCAAGAAAGAAGAAATTCAATTTTTTTTTCAATTTACCACTTTATACCAGTATCTGCCAGTATGTGTCAAAGTGTCACATAAACAGTGTTTACTACTCCTGGTATTTACCGGTATTTACCATGGTATATACCACAGTGGTATTTACCACTTGAACACCCTGCCTACTAGATTAGGGTATTCAGTATCACACCACACCATTTGGAAGTATCGGTATCTCATCACCCTGGTATCGCAAAAGTTTCAGTAAATTATTTGGAGCTTTACGGTACCTACTCTTAACTAGATTTTTAGTTAGTTTTAAAACTCGAAGCCAAAAATGATTTTAAATTATCAGATTTTGTGTTCCACTGAAAACATTTTATGAAAAATTGTGTATATTCATGTAATTCTATCGTAGCCTGTACTCACAACCATAATAGTATAGCTTCAGAAAGAAGTTGCGATATTTTTCGCATGGAATAACGATAATTGCGATATCTTTTTATGCTTATTTCTTTCCCTGAATGACTACTAGAGCTAGGTGGTAGCATCTGTAGTAGACTCGTAATGCACCCCAATTATTACATGGAAATGGGAAGTTATATAATTATTGTGTTTTCAATACTTTGAAAGTATTTTATTTATTTTTTGTTCGTTGTACGAAAATGGATATCGTAATTTTGAAATAATTAACTCCATTTTTATTGGATTTTTCATTGTTTAGATTTTTCATAAACATTTGTATTAGTGTGTTAGTTTGATTTCACTGTACATTAAATACATACATATTTACTATTTACTGAAACATTTTGTTCATATTCCAAGTCTTAAGGGCTTTAACTTGTTTTCCCAATAAGAAATCGTTTTATAATTTCTTATCATTAAAGCTCTTTTTGAGTTTCTTGATGTATCGCTTTTCCATGATGATGCCTTAAGCAGTTTTGATTATGCTTAGCTGTCTGTTTCTTGTTCGTTAAAATTAAAGCATAACACAGTGTACTATATAAAGATTGCCTCATATTGCACTCCAATGGGTCGTTTTAGAGCATACGTATTTCTTCCAATAAAAGCCCGCCTCCAATAGAACCCGGGTCAAAAATTATAGAATTGTTAATAAAGCCCCGCCTCCAATAGAACCCCGGGGTTGTATTGGAAGTTAAAGCTGGCGTTCTCAACGTTGTGTGTTCTAATATAGCCCCGGGGTTGTATTAGAAGGTAATGCAAAATTTCCTAATTGTACGCCTTAAAAACAAGTGTTCTAATATAGCCCCGGGGATTTATTAGAAGACAATGCGAAATTTCCTAATTGTACGCCTTAAAAACAAGTGTTCTAATACATCCCCGGGGTTGTATTAGAAGATAATGCAAAATTCTATTATTATTAATTCGGTATAACTTTTGTGCACTTAGTATCTACTCAATTGAAGAATAGAACCCCGCCTCCAATAGAACCCGGGTATCACGACTGAGTTGAGTTAATAGAACCCCGGGGTTGTATTGGAAGAAATACGGTATATCTCTGATTTCTGTTCCCACGTACACTATTTGTTCAAACATTTCCCCTTTCTTTTTATGTATTCGTACTACACTTTTCAATTATACACAACGGATTTGATCCTTCACCGACGAAATACTACCACTAAACCAATTCTACGCCTCGACAATCAATTATGTTTTTGGCAAAAATATCGAATGATTAATGTTTATTTAATATAAAACACCAGCAGGAGGCCCAGAGGTATAAAACTGTATACGGACATTTTTCTCCCGGACGTTTTCCTCCCGGGCGTTTTTCTTCCGAACATATTCCTCCCAACTTCGAACCAAGGACGTTTTCCTCCTAGTATCAAAATCACATCACTAAAATAAACTAGCCTTCCATTTCAGGCAATTTGAGCATTCGCACACAATCTTAAAAATATCCAAAATTCATAAACTGAAATAAGGCAAAAGTTTATTGCAATTACTCAATTGAATGTCTTAACGTTTGTAATAAACAAAATCATAAATTTTCTGAAAAGGAACACTAGTTTATTTTAGTGGTCATTTTAATACTGGGAGGAAAATGTCCTCGGTACGAAGTTGGGATGAAAATGTCCTGAAGGAAAATATTCAGGGGGAAAATGTCCTACAACCTTGTAAAACAACTTAAAGTATAAGCCGATGTATGTATGTATGTATAGTAGTATTGTGCTTGCAGGCCTTAGCCTATGCACACTGCGTTACAAATTTGATATTACAGCTACTCACGAGATACACTATTTGGACAAGTCCAAGTGTACTCAATTGAGATCACTGAATATTATACTAGCTTATGCTCCATCCACACTATGATGGGTATACGATTATAGTCAATTGAGGTTGGTTTGTCAATTGACCGTAATCTATTATCAATAACCCTCATAGGCAGTGTGTTTGAGTTTCGCGCTTTTAAGTGTAAATTCAATGACTATCATAGGTGCCTATGATCATAGTCTGGATGGAGCATTACTTGGGAAGACTACCGAATAATTTGGGCTTTCGAAATCTTCGCACTCTTTAAGACGCGATATTTAAACTCCTAGCTAAGGAGATAGCTTGGTGATTATTTTACAAGGCCGTGGTTTAATAGAGTTGTTGGCTTAATCTCTATGGTGTGTCACGTCATAGCCAGAAAGTCACTCTATGCACCCTACACCTTGGTTCCCCTACATTATGGGAAGAACTATCCTATGAGACGACATTCGATACTTGCTATATCAAGTAGAGGAAAGAGAATATAGTGATCGGATCGCCACTACAGACGCACCAGACACCAAGCAGACACTCTCTGTATCATTAGGAATCAGCTCTGTCACCGAGTGGCGTTATTGCCCGCTGGAGCTCACCTTTACTCACAGATTTCCGAATTCACTTGGTCTGTAGCCTGTTTTTTACTAGACGTATCTATCCCACACTATTCCTCTTATTCCTTTCCTATCAGCGTATGCGAATAGACAGCAGGAAGTTCAACCCGCCAAGACTAATGGATTTAGAGAGATCTCGTATGCAAAATGTATTGCTACATATCGTTACTGAAGAAGCAAAGTTGCCGGCCTCCAATTCTCACTAATAGCAAAATTGCCGTTCTCCAATACGCGCTAAAAGCAAAGTTGCCGGTATCCATTTATTATAGTAACGTATTAGTAACGTTCCTAATAAATGGAGAACGGCAACTTTGCTTTTAGCGGGCATCGGAGAACGGCAATTTTGCTGTTAGTGAGAATTCGAGATCGGCAACTTTGCTTCTTCAGTAACGATATGTTTTTCACTCGTCGATAGTATAAGCCGATAATAATGGCATAACTTTTATTATGACAGAGTATTCTTCTGGTTTACACGAATAATTCAGATGATGGCTGATATTTGATAAGGCATGTCCAGAGCGGGAAGCCATTCCCAGTATGTACGGTTCATTATGGTTAGGCTAGGGGAAAAAATTGGCATACCTTACCGGCCTGGGCATGACTTATCAGAGTAATCCCCCCGAAGATTTGTATCGCAAGTTCCGTATTTAAAAAAGCAATTACGTCGTAGCTATTGAAACAATTAAAGTAAAATATTGATAATCTGACCCACTTCGTCACCAGGAGCCATAGATCTATAATTAGCCGCGGTAAAAGTTTATCAGACATTTTTTTAGAGGGTAATAAATATCGTGGATTAATATAAAGTAATCACTAATTTTTTTACTCTAATGTTGCTCTAGAAACTATTGAAAATCTACTACAACCTCTTACCAAGATGTACGACGCTGAGTATAACACCGATAAGCACCTAAAGTTGTTCCATCGTAGTTTCCTTCTTCAGCTAATTAGCTGCTTTGGTCTTACAGTGTTTCTTGAAAATTTTGCAACGCTTCTTATAGAAGCTATGGGAGGACGGAAAAGTGCTCTTAACGTGCTGAAAAATGAACCCACTGAACATCTTAGTTCTGCCAATTTTTTTGAAACTGAGAAGGAAAATGTCTCCACAGCCACTTATGCAAATAAGGCAAGTCATAGTGATGCTGATACATCCGCAATTAAATTCGAAACTGATACTGCCAGGATTGATTTCGAAAGTTGTGATTGTCATACGGACCAGATAGAACCAGAGATGTTCCTGTTTGAGCCAGAAACAGTTGCTCCAGGTGACGAAAAATACTCGAATGTAATTACGGCAGCAGTGCAGTGTAACAAGGTTCTCGATGTTAATACTTCCTTGCTTAATTGTAGTACAATAAGTTCAAGCGATTCGAACAGTTTTAGTACGTTTTCACCTGAATACTCTGAACTCTTTCATAGTCAAACACCTTTACATGAACAAACCTGTGAAGTCCGGGTAGAATCTATGAATAGGAATATTTCTGATATGTGCTGCGATAGTGTAATCTGGCTGGCTCATCGTCTCGGACCAGTTCTCAGCGCAAAATTTTTATCCCAAAATCTCTTGAGAATGTTGACGCTATGCTACCGTGGACATTTTGACAGAAGAGACAATTTGCCTTCAAAGTTTGAGTGCGATGGAGATGACTATTCTTTTCAGGTCCTAGAATGCTTGATTGCGATTTCTGGTAATAATTTGGTGGCCAAAGTTGTAATTTGAATTAGTTTCAGTTATTAAATGCTTAGGTTTAACTTAATCTGTGTTAATTAAAAAATGCAAAATTGAAGTTAAAAAGACACGTTGCCAAGATTTCTTAAGGTGCGGCGGATACGCAAGAGGTGGCAATAGATAACAGTAAAGGTTGCCGTACATTTTCCCCCCGGACATTCCCCCCCCCCTTCCTCCCTCCCCCCTGCTCCGGACATTTTCCTCCCAAGCATTAACTCCGGACGTTTCGCCCCGTAGGCCCCGTACCGTTGTTTAAGATAAGATGCTGATGCTAAGATGCTTATTGTTAGACCTTGATTTCACTAACACTTGTTAGTCCTAAGATTCTCGCTTTCAGCTTTAACAATGTTTAAATCTGAAACCGAGATTTTTAAGGCTAGCCATTGTTAACTTTTCTAGTAAAATCTAGGTGTTATACTGTAAAGTGATGATTCATTGAATGCTATACTCAAAAATCCAATTCAATATTAAACCTTAAGCGAGATCTGCGTAGTGACACATAAAATATAAACTCAAAAACCTAGAAAAGGATATTGAATAAAACCAGCTTGTATTATAATATTATTCTTTGACGTTATTTAGTTGCCACCAAACTTAAAAATTTGTAAAATATATGCACGACGCTGTTTCTTCCCTATGCCTAAACATTCCTACGAGGAACCTACCTCTACCAGCCACACGGCTCTTCCCTGTGGTCTTCCTGGTCTAGATACATGTCTACTACACTGATTATTAAGATACGAGGCAAAAAAGTTTATGGTGGGAACAATTGGATAAAAAGCGTCGATTACGTTTCTCAAAACCTGAACGTTTAATATCCACTCCGATTGTTCCCATTCTGATCTAGACAATAAATTAGTAGCTTTATTTTCCGAACTATAAATATATGATGCTTCAATCCATGTTTCATTAGCCTGAGCCTAACTTAGTATTCCCTTCACTATGGAACGTAGATTTGCAGAGTATTTTAATAGTAAAGCGTGTCGTCGAGAGCATGTGTCAGATGTCTGCTCTCTTAAGAGTAAAGCGACTCCCGCATAAACTAGTCATAGTGCCACAATTAAAATCACATCATCACAAAGCTTTAAATTCAGTGATCACGAATGTTGTAAAATATACTACATTCAAACTTTTAAAACAAATAATATATTCCAAAAACTAATTAAATAATTACATAAAGTGATACACGAATATTTGAGAGTGGGTGGAACCCTCCCTCTCGAGCCATGAGTATATGGGACGGAAGCCCCTTAAGAAAAGAATATGGATTTATATTTAAACCTGTGAATAGAGCAACCTTGTCAGATTTTGTGTGTGCAGTGGGGAGCATTGTCGAAGACAACGCTCCACGCCGGTTAATTGAATTCCAACTACGCTATTTGGCTTGCAAATAGTGAAGCAGCTGATAAACTTAAAATTCAAACTGGGATCAAAGTAAAAAATCATACAGTTATCCCATGGCCTTACATTAACCCGATTAGATTAGTCAAACTAGTTGGCTGCCCTCCATTCATTCAAACCGAAGATATTGAAAAAGCGTTATCAAAACATGGTAAATTACAGCGGCCTATCGACTTTGAAAGCATGCATGGCTTCAAGACAGATAGATTTCCCCAACGTAAGACCTTCACACGAACCGTCCCAATGTCTTTTCGGTAAGATCAGCGACTACCTGAAAAAATACACATTAAAGTTGAAAACTCTGTATTCATCATTAACACACAAGTAGGAAGAAGTCAATGTTTCCTATGCCAAAGCATTGACCATGTGGGCGAAGACTGTCCAAGAAAAGAAGGCTATCGAAGTGCGTTTCCTACTTCTATGGAAAGCGTAGCTGCGGTACCTACAACTAGTACGCTAATACCTACTAATTTGAATAATAAAGATATTCTTAACCCCGTCATTCCTGATGCCACTAAAACCAGTCTATATAAACCTGTGAATACTATGCCTGTATTCTCAATACCCAGATCAAATATCAAAAAAAGAAAGAGCACCCATACCAACATGGAGAACTTAGACGGATATAGTTCAGCTTCTTCAGTTGTATCAATGGGCGAGAAAACTACAGAAAATAAAAGGGGCAAAGGGACAGCGACGCTAGCACAAAATCTGACAAGAAACAAAAATTTGAACCGCAACAAAGATTTGCCAATGGAACACCAAATGCATCTAAGAAGTAAAGAAAAATTTAATTGACACTACCCTGAATGGTAACGACTACAACTAATGAATAATAAAGCCCCTATTAGTAACATTCAAATATTGCAATTCCTACAAAATCTACAAACAGACTCGAGAGGATGTATCGTGGAGTTACATAAATTAATCTCAGACACAACTGCTGACGAAAAGAAACTAAAGGACATGTTACTAGAACTACATACAGCCATCTCGTCAAAAACATAAAAAAACTAAGGACAACTTAAAGAAAATCATTGACGTTTTCCCAAAACCAACATGCGATAAACGTGATATGTTTGTAGATAAAACCTTACGTTTTAATACAGATACCTACTTATTATTTGATATTATAAATTATTCGAAAAACAAGATTTTTCACAATTAAATCTATATATTAGAAATATTAGAAATGTATGTTACATAATTTTGTAACAATCCGAAAAATTATATTATCCAATTTTTGAATAAATGTGACCATATATCCTAACAGAAAAAAAAGCAGGTTAACATGCCAAAATTATTAAGATATGCAATTGCGACTTGATTGTCAACTTTAAGTAAAACCAGTTTTATGTACCAATAAACCGCACCAAGAATAATTTAACTCGTAATGGACTGCTAATAATTCTAACTCGTTTAAATGGTAACTAGACTCTATTACGGTAAAAGGGCACCGGTCCTTTAACTTTCCGCTCATTACAATTATCGCCTCATCCTGACAAGAAAGCATCAGTCTTAATTTTCAATCAAAACTATGTGATCTGAGCCTAGTTTTAGAACCTTCGATATTTCTTCTCCACCATAAAATGTCATCTTTTGCCGTTTCTGAAAGCGAGACCATACAAGCAGAGTAACTGGCTAGCTCAGCAAGGCCATGCGGTTTTTCTCATTCTAGCTATCGAGTGTATAATAAACTTTTTACTTCCAGTATTAAAATGACATAACTGAAATAAACTGGTTTTCCTACTTTTCCTTTCCAAAAGATTTACGTTTTTTTTATAATATACGTACATTAATACATTAGTTACAACAAACTTTTGTCTAAACAAATTAATTGCAATACACTTTTGTTGTACTTCAGCTTATGAATTTTGGATATTATGAAGATTATATACGAATGCATAAATTGTATAAAAAGAAAGGCTAGTTTATTTTAGCATAAATTTGATGGTGGGAGGAAAATGTCCTCCGGAACAAAGTTGGGAGGAAAATATCAGGGGGGGGGGGGAACGTCCGGGAGGAAATGTCCTTGAGAAAAGCGGCCGTATACAATCAATTAGCAACAAGTAGTTGCCAAAACGTTATGCAGGGAAGTAAATTAATATGTGTCGACTAGATGCAAAGTCAAGATAGCTGGGTATGGCTGTCTAAATACACATACCCTGCCTATGTTCATTTGGTTGCATGAATATGAAACTGTTTACAATCCTGTATTTGTGCCCAGACAGTGTATTTACATAGGTAGTTTGTGGTTAGTACAATGCCGAACTTACTTCACAAGCTATATTATATGCATGCATTGTAACACACATATCCAGCTTGACGGGTCAGCGACTACGGAACTGCCGAGTCGGGGTAGCCTGTCCCACACTTTCATCGCGGTTCAAATAGATATTGGACTTAGGAGCAGTCGGAGTGGAACAGTTTGGGGTGGGGAGTTGTGGAATTGGGCTGGTATGTACATGTGCTCTTCCATTGCCTTCACGGTACGAGACGGAGGTACATATAAAACGGAGATTTTCTGCAGCCTGTCCCGGTTCCCGGTGTAGTAGCATACGCATTATCCTACCCACAAAACTGTTAGGCCGTCTCTCCTACAAGTGTTATCTCTCGTTACGCTTTCTCACATAGATGAGTTGACGGTGGTCGTTGATACTTTCTAGTTGGGTACTGGCAGTACTGGCACTCCCAGGGTATTATGATTTAGCCAGACCATAAACTCCTCCGCGAGGGAAAAGACTATACATAGTGGTGCATTATAATTATATCGCCGTAAGGAGTACGTCAGTACGATTATATCCATAGACTACATACATACTACAGCCGGCTGTAGATTCGATGAGGGAGCGTGCATAAATTACGTGGTACAAAAATCGTAAATTTTGAACCCTTTTGACCCCCTTGTTATGTACGCCCATGTAAAAGGATAGGAAGCTTGAAACCCCCCTCATGACGTACCACGTAATTTATGCACGCTCCCCAACACATCCACTATGGTGTGCTCAAGAAACATATCTATCTGTCTGTACATTAAACGCACTATCATACATGATGGGTGGAGGATGCTATGCTGCTATACAGTGGCCTAGCTGGGGGGGCTGCCTGGGTGTCCGAAGAACCCCCGAAATTTTTGAATTAGTACTGAATATGTTCATTGTTTCTCAACATAGCAAATAAATTAACAACATGACAATCACAAAGGTATTTACTTAAAAGCAATTTAGCTTCAGGGTGCAAAAAAATATATAAATAAATTACGAGTTATGAAATGGGGGAAGGATGGTATAGACGGTAATATTTTTGTGACGGGCAACCCCTAAAGTTTCACTTCAGCTACGCCCTTGCTGCTATAATAATATGATAATAATATGACACATTTATATTCTTATACATGCATTGAAATCCGACGTTTGCAGATTTGTTTGGGGAATGCTTTGTCCAGCGGCAGTATTTGGCGTACTGTGTTGAAGTAATATTATCTGCATCGGTTAAAAAAATGACTGAAAACGTTGAAGCTTCTCTGATTGGCATAAGTGCAATGCTTAATAAACTGGTAATGCACATGCCCGATTCCTTGTTATTGAGTCAGTTGAAGGAGCCTCTCATAAATGAAATTTTGTCTCCTCTTATCAGCTTCGTGTGCTCGGAAAATTCGTCATTTCCCTCTGGAGCCTTACCGCGTTCATTGTTGGCTCGAAAAGTAAGAATTCAATTTTAATTTCTACATATTTACATAATTTAAATACCTAATAGCTTTGGTTATTTTATTTACGAATATTTATACTACAGCTTACACGAAGATAAATATTGTAATTAAAAATGTCTATATTGTCACTGAGAATGATTTTGAAATAAACCCCTGCTACCCACAGTCATACATATGTCGAAACTCAAACATAACTTGAGCGATAAAGTAACTCCCATACATACCCTATTAAATCCCGGGGTTGTGCCGTGGTGGTGCTCTTGAACCATTTTACTGTCATGCTACTGAGTTGCACTCTGAGAAGGACGGTGATGTGGCTTGTTTGTTGGGCGGTATTGCACAGAGTGGTGTGAGAGCTTAGGGAGGTCGTGTGTACTCCATATTATGCACTCTTGGATTTTTATAATTATGTCTTGGGTAAAATTGTCCCATTACTAGCTTAGCCCCTCCCTTCCTGCACCACTGAAGCCTTGCATTAAAGGTGGGGCTGCGGAAATGGCACAACCTTCCCCGTGGTATAATTTTATTATAAAAATACCAGAGAAACTGTTGTAGTTTCTACTGCCAGTGTCAGAAGTAGGGAGTACTAGATTAGCTAGGTATATATATATATATTCTAGAGATAGGTAAGACGCAAGGTGAGAGATAAAGTAGTGTAAGTAAAGGGTTAGGAACTCACCAATTTGTAGTCACTTTTGAATACTGGTATAATTGAAGATTAAATATTTCTGTTTTTGTGCAACGTTTCGATCGACTTGATCTTCTTCAGGCACTCGATAAATGAAATGGCAGCGTGTAGAATTCGCGCTGATAAATTGAACCGTAAGTGAGTAAGTAAGGAAAGGAATATGATAGGCGAGTTGAGGCAAAGGAAAGTCGTGGCGTCACGACCTTGGCTCAGATGACCTCGGGGTCGCCAAAGTCCCGTCGGTTTCTCAAAAGAGAAAACCGTCTTGAGGTTAAATTTTAATATTGTTTTAAATAAAAGAAAAAGATGTGTTTAAACCGGGTGGTTTATGGGAAGAAAATTGGAAAATGATTCTATTTTCTAGCATATTGCGGTCGGTTTCATTGTTAGGGGCAAATCTTACGGCCGAAACTTTAGCATTTTGGATTGTGTGTCCCGGGGAGTTGAAATGTAGGCCGACTGTGAGGGAATCAGATTTGTTGCGGATGGAGGCTAGGTGTTCCCTAAAGCGAACAGCTAGGAGTCTAGTGGTTTGCCCTATGTATATGACCCTGGGGCACAGGGTACAGGTTATGGCATATATAACATTAAATGAAGTGCATGTAAAGTTGTGTTTCAGGTTGTATGAACATATTTTATTTGATACAGTTGGGGATTGTAGTGTGTGGGGGCAAGTTACGCAACGGGAACGGTTGCACGGGAAAGTTCCAGGGTTCAAAGGTATAGGTGGAGCTACTGAAAGTGAGGTACGGACCAAAAGGCTATGTAGATTAGGGGCCCTCCGGAATGACCTTAGGGGGGGTTCAGTGAAGGTCGACTGGTTAGAAGAATTTAAAATTACATTTTTAAAGGATTCAATTGCCTTGGAGGCTAGTTCTGAGGACAAGGGGGAAAGTGTAAGGACTAACGGAATACGTGAATCTTTGGAATCGCGCGGGATTTCGTTAGAAATTAACGAACTGCGGGAGACCAACGATGCCCTAATACAAGCTGACGATACGATCTGCGAGGGGTAGCCCCGGTTGATAAAGAACGTGGACATCAAATTGCATTGAGTAAGGAAATCAGTTGTTGCTGCATAATTTTCGAAGCCTAAGAAACTGAGAATAGGGAATAGACTTCAGTAAATAATTAGAATGAAAAGAATTATATGATAAATAGTTGTGAGCATCTGTGGCTTTATAAAATATAGAAGTAGAAACCTTGCTTGAATGAACGTCAGGGCTAATTAGTATGCCCAGGAAAGGTAAAGAGGTGGAGCTTACTGCTGTTGTGAATTCGATGGAGGGATGCATATTACAGAACTTTTCGATAAAAATGAGGATCTCAGGTTCAGAGCAGGAAAATAAAAACAGACCATCATCTATGAATCTGCGGTAGAGATCTGGAGCGGGACCGTCATAAGACAGAAAGAACAGTTCCTCTTGGTGGGCCATGAACAGAGAGGCATAGGTGGGTCCCATCTTTGTCCCCATAGCCACTCCGTTAATCTGTTCATAGTGCTGACCATTGAACTCAAAAGCAGTCAGAGTTAGCACTAGTTCAGCCAAACGAACGGTCGTGACGCCACGACTTTCCTCAGCCTCAACTCGCCTATCATATTCCTTTCCTTACTTACTCACTTACGGTTCAATTTATCAGCGCGAATTCTACACGCTGCAATTTCATTTATCGAGTGCCTGAAGAAGATCAA
Organism: Dicyrtomina minuta; assembly: GCA_949802685.1. Lineage (NCBI taxonomy): Eukaryota > Metazoa > Arthropoda > Collembola > Symphypleona > Dicyrtomidae > Dicyrtomina > Dicyrtomina minuta. The sequence continues at coordinate 69,540,496 of OX461808.1, read as the reverse complement.
GTCGATCGAAACGTTGCACAAAAACAGAAATATTTAATCTTCAATTATACCAGTATTCAAAAGTGACTACAAATTGGTGAGTTCCTAACCCTTTACTTACACTACATATATATATATTCTGTTTGTTTCCATGTTAGCTCAACTAAACGGACTGAACAATCGATTCTTATTTCTATTATTCAACTCTGCATCACCTTCCAGTGACTATTCAAATGCGCAGCGACTGGTGTTAGTGGCGTGGTTTTCCGAATTCGATATATGTGGGGGTTGATAACCCTGAAATATTTCCTTGTAGTCAACATTTTGTCCTCTCCGCCTAAAAGCGTTTTAAAAACCTGTCAACAGTCTAAATATACAATCTCCCGCATGTCTGTAGCTATGCCTACCTTTATTTATAGTAAAAGTAGATTTGCAATTGGTGCTCGCTATTGTCACTATGGCTTCAGTGAAATTTTGGATCAACTTAATTAGTAATAAATTAAAGGAGGTATTGCTTAACAGCTACGAGATAATGCTTTGTATTGATTAAAAATACAGTAATTAGTGTTGAGTCCAGTGACGGTATTCAGAATGGTTGTACCTAGTAATAATATAATTTGAGAGATGTTTACATAATTGCTGATTGCTACTCGCATTTGAAAAGTTTTTGGTTGTAATTAATTGTTCATAACACAAACTACTAAGGTGGGTATTATTTAAATTGGGAATTGAGAATACGTTTAAGAGAATGTGCTAACTCAGATCTTACCTAGTTCTTAAATTTTTCTCGGTAGTAAACTAAACAATAGAGCTGGCAAGGTTATATGCAGTACTAATTAAAGGGTAGGTCTTTATGACCACCATTGAATTTTTTTGGATCATGCATAAACATTGTCCTTAGTACATGTATTGTTGAATCCAATACCATTGAGACTGACTGTTAATCTTAGTTCAAAGATTCATATCACAAGCAATACTAAAAGTAATGAAAAGAGCTACTGCGCCGCTAAAAAAGTCTCAACTCCATTGGAGTCAAGAGTCAACAATAGTCAAACTTACGTTAGTTGGTAGCTGTTAGCTTCTCGAGGTATGGAAAAAACACGATTTTTTAAAATGTGTAGTCATATCCGTGGGTTGAGCATGCGTGGCAGCATAATATAGCTTAAATAACTAGGATACTAGTTAGTAGTTTGTACTAGATACTAGGAATGGGGCTAAGTTGCCCGACTTTCAACATCTGTTCACATGTGCTGGCACTGCGATGACATGCTGTAATTTCTGCTATCTGCCGGGAAAACTTTTGTGTACACATAAAGTGAACGGAAGACAGCTAATTGTAAGAAAAATGTTGTCAATTAGTAGTAATACATATAACTTGTTTTTTTAATGTGTTACAGACCTTGGGTACGCTAAACATTATTAGCAAAAAAATAGGTCCTGATTTGAGCCTGCTGCATTTAAAACCTTTGACTCATCTAATTTGCTCGGCATTTCACCTAGATATATCCGGACATTCACAGGTAAGAATTTTACCTATTTCATTTACAATCCACTTAATATGTAGCTAAGGCGGTATACGAAAATTTTCCTCCTGGACATTTCTTCCCGGGACATTTTCCTCCCAAATCGTACCTATGACATACGCTTTAACGTTATGATTATGATATCCCATTCTATCATTCTCAAATCCCTCATGTTGGTTCATCTTGTACCAATACTGAAACGCAAGGCCTCGACAACACAAAAAAGGACAACTATAGACCCATAGCGTTGGCGGGAGTAGATCCTAGAAAAACTTATACTACTCATTATTTACCAATTGAAATCTACCAGTAGTAACTAGTAACTAATTCGAATTTAAAAGCAAGCTTGGCTGGGTTGTATTTATGGCTTGAGCAGTTAATAATTTATAATTGAAGGAAAGTAAGAATACTCCCTTACACATGTGACACAAACAGCTGGACCTATTGCCTGGATACAAAGTCGAGATATCTGCGCAAGGTGTCCAACCAGTTTCATATGCATGCAATCAAATGGACGCGGCAGGGTTTGGACACCGTGCCCAGCTATCTCGACTTTGTTTCCAGACAATATGCTATTCTGACCCTTAGTAATTAAAGTGAACCCACACCAAAAGAAAAACGAAATGAATAAAGTGCTCCTGATAACCAGGAGCAAAAGGGCAGTCATTCTGGAATTTTTTAACATACAACTTTACACCAGTAGTTTGTGTCTCAAAATTTTATACTCACCCCGGTTTATGGGGTCTACATACTTCCATTCAAGAACGAATTTTCTGGCTTGATATTTATTTTTAAATGACAACCTAGTGTAAATAATGATTCGACTTTAATTGGCCCCCAGTGGTCACGTGGTTCTCATGTTAATAATTAAAAACCGAAAATCGGGCGTCTCAAAATTTTAAACTCACCTTATGGTTTTTAGATGCTGAGCTTAAGCATCTATTGAAATGGTCATGTCCGTCTGTATGACTTTCTGTCGATGTCGTGTTTGTCTGTTGGTCATGCTGCACAGATCACAGTTTTAAACCGAATTTTTCAAACCACTTTTAAACTACCACAAAAGCGAGGGAAAAGTGTTCTACAGATTTTGAAGCTGATCGTACTGACCAGCTTTTGACAATTAACGGTTAAATGGACCAACTTTTTGAGCGATAGAAATTAATTCTGAGAAAAACGGGTGTCGGGTATAATTATCGAAGCATGTACATACTTCCCTCTCAACTTAACCATGGTAGGTAGGTACGTTCGAGCGTACGCGACGAACGAACGAACGACGAACGCGTTCGTCGTACGTCCACCGTACGTTGGTATGCCGTATACCTAAGTACCATACAAAACAGGATGCTGGGGAGCGTTCACAAATTATGTCATCACACTTGATCCAATTTCTGACTTACCCACTTCTTTCCACTGATGTTAAACATAATGCAAATAGAATTAATTTTAATATCTACCTACCAACTTAAAAGCTAATATTATTTGTGAAGGCTTCTTATTCAATATGGCCCAAAAACTATGGTTCAGCATAAACAGTGTCACGTCAATCGTCCTATAAATCCCACCAACTCACGTGTCATCATATTTACATTAGGCATAGTGTGTATATTTAAATAGTGATGGATTTCCCACCTAAAGTTTGAAATTAAAAAGGAAACTTCCGTCGTAAGACACCACCAGCGTATTCGGTTTCGTTTAACACGCTCGTCATAGCCGATTTCCAAAAAAGAAGCAATTGGGGCAAGACGAGCTTCGCTGAAAAGTACATATATGCTTTAACATAAGAAACTACTTCATGGTGTTCATGGTCTTATACGTGCATACTTAAGAGCAGCATATTGTTGTAAAATAGTACTCCTACGTTTAACTCACAAGTAGGTACCAAATAAGTTAATGAAACATTCAAACTTAACAGCAGAAAAAATAATTCATTTAGTTGCTTTTTGCATGCAAGTAAATAGGGAGAGGGCAGGGAGTCACCGAACTCGACTGCAGCGCTAGTCAGTTTTAGTTTCCATTTTTATTATTTAAAAAAATGGGCGCCGGAATAGAAAGAGACACCACTATCTAATTTCTAAACACTCTGCATTAGGTAAACATCTTAGGGGTTGGGCATAAATGCGATGTCAAGCCAATTATCGTTTAAACACACCCATGTGTCATCAACACATTCACGTAAATTATCCTTTAGAGCGCAATAAGTCACAAGGAATGAGAAAGAGTGGCGGGAGATGTTTTATTTTAAATATTATATTTATGACTACCTATTTTAATAAGGGTGGTATTTTATCGCTTCAGCGGGAAAAAATTGTTTTTTCAGACGAAAAATCTGCCGAATTTTCAGACAAATTTCATCTCATATGCAGACAAAATTTTGTGTATTTTAACAATTTTTCCTGCAGAACATTATTCAGGAACTTTGCATTCTCTTAGCAGCCAAACAAAAATACTCAACTTATTAATCCTGTGGTTAAATATCGTCAAAAGAAAAAAGTAATAATAAACTTGGATAACGTCAGATTACGATGAGCTGAGTTATGCCTACCTTTTGTTATTAACACTGTATTTGTCATTCGTGTTGTAAACCTTAGCCGGCATAAAGCACTCACATTCTCACATCCTACTACCAAGATGAGATTAACAAAGATATTACACTTGTGTACGTGGGTGCTTTAGATCATCCGAATGTATCGACAGCTGCAGTGCTTGCTATAGAGGCTAAAGCAGTTTAAAACATTTAAGGAAATTTTTTAACATTAAGCAGTCAATAAATAAAATCGCTACATTAATTGTCTGCAAAATAAATTGTTTTTGAAACGTTTTCGCTTATAAGTTTCTGCAAATCGTAAAAATTTGTCTGCAAAATAAATGCATTCTGTCTGACGGTTAGATATCTGTGCCTGATCATTAGATTCACCTGTCTGATTGAAAAACATAATCCCTTTAAATAATTTACCGGTATTTTGAAATTCTCGACCAATTTCAACGTGTGATATACCACTCGAAAGGTAATGACTTGCAAATTTTAAATAGCGGAATGTGGATACTTTTATCTACGACGGTTCTGCACTTTTGTTTTAAAACCCTTGATTTTCTTTTTAAACTTACCCTAAAAATTGTTGTATGGGCCGGAAGCATAAAACATAAATACGGTTTTCTCAGTTTCTAAGGGCTTCAAAGATGATATATCATTGAGTAAAAACGGTTAATTTTGTAGAACCAAACATTGTAGTTTTCTTAACTGGGTATGCACATTTAAAAACTAATCACGGTCCGGCTAGTAACTACAAGTTAATTTCCTTAGTCAATCTAGTTTGAATGGTGTACCGTTTATATCTTTTAGTAAGCGGTCAAATTTTAATTTTGAGATTCAGTGGGAAATTCAAAACAATGTCCATTGTATAGGGATGGTGCATAAATGATGTAATTCAAATTACCACTATTTTACGACCGCCCCACCTTACAATCCACTGACCCTAGTGACGACATAATTTATGGGCGATCCCATAATGTAGTTTTTGCTACTAGCAGATCCTTGCAGTGCAGATTGATTAATAATAAAATCAAAAATACAAATTATCAAATATAGAATGTTTAAATTGGCGTAAAATTCAAACTGCAAAACGTTACTTTTACGTTTTATTCCATAATAGGGTTAAACCCCTGGTACCGTATACTGTGTCATTTTGGCAACTTTCTGTAATGAAAGCAGTTGACGAATAAAGTCTATTATTATTAGGCTGCCATTAAACAAGGGCTTTAAGCGCTTGTTTCATTTTTTACCTATATGCTTTCTTTTATTAAAACAAAATTTAATGGCGGGAGGTATTGTAAAATTTAAATACCAATATAATTGTTTTTGTACCGGTACTTCTCGTACCAGCACCACTCGTACCCAACTACCTTGTACCTGTGCTACTGTGATCGGGCCCACCAGAATCAGTAAAACTCTCACCAGCACCACTCGTGCCGGGGCTAATTTCAAAGAGCTAGGTCGTACAATAATAGGGCATAAAGGTAATGGGCAGCCCTAAAAAGGGTATCGGCAGTAACTGGCAGTTATTTAAAAAACAAGCGTATTGGCAGTATAGTCGAATATTGTGTAAAAACTCACAAAATTACTCTTTATTTTGCGGTTATTGGCAGTATTGAAAATTCTCGTTCCTTGTCATACGTTTTGCATAACTAATGCATCACAACTAAACAAATTGTGAATTTGAATGAGTTTACGTAATAGATGTATGGCTTTTCAGTCAAGCTTTTTCTCAGTCCGTTTTTATATTCTGCCAGAACAACATGTCTTTACAGGCGTCGTCCAGGTTTAGGACAGTTAATACTTGGAAGCTTGTCAAATCTTACGAAACATTAAATGACGCTCAGAAAAGTATTGCAGATAAGTGGAAGAGGAGATATTCCAACACGTCAACTTTCGGGGATTTATCGGTGACTACTTCAGTTTACTATTGTTTTGTTCATGGAAAGAGTTTTCAGGCAAAAGTTCAGCTTTTGCTAAACGTTAACGAGGTTTCGTTTGTTCAATGGGGGTCTCAGCCTCACCCGCTCGCAATTCAAAAATCAGCATACCAGTGGTAGCAGATACAAGTGATACAACCCTCTATCGTGGACCTCCCTGTAGAAAACAACATACAAATATCGTACGTGCAACCTTCAACTGGAGGTAGGATTAGAAAATCCATTATAAAGCAGATGCAACGTAGGTACAAATCATTTTCCAGTTTTGAAACTCAGTACTTTGTGGCCTACATTGTACACTTTGACTACTCTGAGTGGAAAAAATCTACATGCTCATGCCCGTCATTTTTAAAGAAATATGTTTGCAAGCACATTTATGGTCTAGCAGCTAAGAAGAACCTAATTGAATTTTCGTTGGCAGCGAAAGTCGTGAGGATTGATTTACAACGAAGGAAAAGGGGAAGACCTACAAATGCGAGTCGCCAATAACTTATATATAATATTTAGTCAAAATAAAAGTTCAATTTCAAAATTCAAACTGCCTATTGTGTACACTTAATTTACACTGCCCATTGCCGCAAACACTGTACTGCCGATAAGATACGCGTTAATTCACTGCCCATTCGCCCCCCCCCCATACTGCCGATTACCATGCAGCCCAATAATAGCTTCTACTCTTCCCACTCGATACGGAGAAACTTAAACTCATCCAATTTATACCCTTGCTAATGCTACCGAGCCAACTTGGACCGGCATCACTCGTACTCTGTCCACTCATATGAACAACAATCGCACCTGGCTCACTCATACTGACTCTATTTTAACAAAGCCCACTCGAAACGGCTTCACATGCAAAATGTACCTGCCCGACTATCGCTAGCAAAGCTAGTACCAAGCCCGTTTGCACCAGCACTAAATGTTGGGTTTTATGTTAGACTTACTACAAAAAAATGTTTTCCAGTAATGAAACCAAATCGCTGTAAGCTCAGCATCTACTTAGGGCCCACGGTCGCCAAATCCGGCGCGAAGCGCCGCATTTTTAAAATTCAAATAGCAATATCCACCGGACTGAACCAATAACAAATTAGGAAAGACGAAAATTGGTATGCATACACACATCTGTTACTTATGTCTAAAATTATGTATTAACTGTGATCATCGGGTCACTGTAACTGGTAGCATTTGAGAAGACGGTTCAACCTCACGTCAACTTTCTTCCCCGTTTGATAACATTGGAAAATCACGGCTTGCATCACTAAATTCTTACGTACATGCGCAAATGTCAACCGATTACAATATAAATAAGTCGGGCATGAACAGTACAATTAAATTGTCTACGAAACAGTATATAAATCATTACTCGCGTCACTCGGGGTCACGGGACGTCCGGGATTGGACATTACGGAGGGTTGGATACCACTGAGACTATTCCATCAAAGGTAATGATTCTAGACCTACGTAATATATGTGAGTGTACGCATACTAATTTTCGTAAATTGTCATTGGTTAAGCTGGGAATGCTTAAGAATTGCTCGTCAGAATTGCTATTTGAATTTTAAAAACCGTGAAGTGAGTTTAAAATTTTGAGACACCCGATTTTCGGTTTAGAATTATTTACATGAGCACCACGTGACTCCTGTGGTCAATTAAAGTCGAATCATAATTAATAGTAGGTTGTCATCTAAAAAAAACAAATATTCCGCCGGAAAATTCGTTCTTGAAAGGAAGTAGACCCCATAAATCGGGGTGAGTTTGAAATTTTGAGACATTTTATATCAGTATGATGCCAAAGTGCCACAAATACAATATTTACTACCCCTGCTATTTACCGGTATTTACCTTAGTATTGAGAACTTTGAAACCCTATGAAATATACTTAGTTCAGTAATTTATTGAAACTTTTAATAAAGATGCACTTAACCATAACTTCGTTTGTTAGCTTATGACTTTTATAAATCTGTAAAAGAACTCTCGTTCAATTTCGTATGGGAAAGGAAAATGTCCTCGGTACGTTTTGGGAGAAAAATGTCCTCAATACAATTTGAGAGGAAAATCCCCTCGGTACGATTCTGGAGGAACGTGTCCGTGGGGAAAAACGTCCCCTAACGAGTTAGGACATAAAAGGAGATGAGGAGCCATCCGTATATTACGTTTCAAGTTTTTGTGGAAACTCCCTCCCCTCCCCCCGAGAGTTTCAACTTTTTTAACATTTAGGTAAATGGAGAGCTTACCCCCCCCCCTGCAAAATGAAACGTAATATATCGACAGCCCCTGAGCTCATGCAAAATGTCGCCATTAAAAATCCAACCTCCTACGCATAGTTCGACCAACTAGGATCTAGGCTCACTAGTCAGTCAGACATATTGGCATGTGTCAAAACTTTAATGTTAAAAATAGTTGTCCTTTAGTTATCAAATTTAATGAATTATTTTTAGGTACAGGATATGTTATCCATATGCGGAGCTCCGTTGGTGTGCGAGTCTTTTGAAAAATTTTGCGAAGTAATTGTGGCTACAATTCGTGGAACAGAAGTTCATGAAATGTATCGTAATTGCAGACCTGAGATTGGTTCGGCAGGTAGTACCATTATTATAGCTTAAAAACTTTTAGTGTAAAACCATGGCCCACTGTATTGAGTTCCCCTGGCCTGCTGATGTAACTGAAAAGTGTGTAGCCGATAACTTTGACTTTTGCGCGTTTATTCCGACAGATGCCGCACTATTTTCAGGATAAATTGTTCTCCGATATGCATTTTTGCTTCAATGCTTTAAGCAAGTCATTTTAGCTTTGAAAAAAATCTTGAAAGCTTTTAAAAATAAATACATAATAATTGAATTTTGTTTTTAAAATAAAATGAGTCGAGGGGGTCTTATGTATCCAGTTAAAGCTTTTCTTTCTTTAGTAGTAAATATTTTGAATTTTTTAGAAAAATCTGTTAACGACATCATACATTTGCCCAATATTTCAGCAAATGTTTTGCAATTAATTTTACCACATGTGAAAAAAATCAGGCGCTTCGCGCCGGATTTGTCGACCGGGGGATGGGCCCGAAGTAGATGCTGAGCTTCAACAAATGCGCAACACAATTTATGTTACGCTAAAAGATGATATAAGATTTATGGAAGCTCCCCTACCATCAATAAGCCATAAACGAATGTGCGTAGGATGTAGTTAAATATAGCTGAATAATTTTGACAAATTGTACCATTCAAAAATGACGTCATTTATAGTGGCTCATCTACCATCAATAAGTACGTGGCATGTAGTTAAATATAGCTGGAAAATTTTTGAGAATTGCCTAATTTACAAATAACGTCATTTATAGAGCCTCCTCTACCACCAATAAGCCATATACGAATGTGAGTTGCAAGCAGTTAAAGAAAGCGTTGGAAAAAACATTAATGTTATAAATGGGGGCACTTCAAACTGCGATATTTGAATGGCGTCATTCTGGACGATCCCTGAATATTTATACCCTATACAAGTATGTCCGTGAGACGCTGTTGAAATATGTTGGAAAAAACTTTAAAATTAGGAATGGGGGTACTTAGAACTATAAAATGTGAAGGAAGTCATTATGGAGGACCCCTGAATATTTATATACTATAAAGGCATATATAACATGTAGTTAAAATAGGTTGAAAAAAAATTAAAGTTGGAAACGGGGGTACTTAAAACTATAAAATCTGAAGGACGTCGTTATAGACGATCCCTGAATATCTATATATTATATAGGTACATATTAATATGTAGTTAAAACAGGTGTGAAAAAATTTTGAAATCATTTACAGACTATCCCTAAGTTTGTATATATGTGCGTTTGTTGGTTCGTAAAACTATATCATTGGTAAATTTCTTTTGTTTAAATAAATGAAACTTTACAAGCAGGGGCCAGGCACCAATGGCGCCATCAAAATTTACCAACATTTTGGACCTACTCCCCTGCCTTATGTTCTTAACGATTGCGTAAATGGCTATCAATAACATGGGGTGTCTTGTTTTCTCAAAGTAGCCCACCCTCAATTTTAGTGACGCCATTTGTGCTTCGCCCTTATCAGCCAACCATACATACACTACACGTAGGACATGTAGTCTGTGTGAATGCCCATTGATTTTTCCGGGAGCGGGAGCATTTAAACAAAACAGTACCTACAATTCAAAATAAAAGTACCTTAGTATATTTGTACGTAGCATGTAATGCAAGGAGCACTCAGGACCGACACAAGCTGGTTTTTGTACGTGTATGTTTTTAAATGAAAAAAAAATTTGAGAGTTGGTCCATTTAACTGCTAATTGCAAAATACTGACTAAACAGATCAGTCCCAAAAACTCTACAGCACACCTAAATCGCATTTCTGATTGTTTAGAAGTTGTTAGAATATTGTTAGTTTAAAACTGCGACCTGTAGCGTGAACCAACGAAAATGGGGACAGACGGACGGACATAACCATTTCATTAGATGCTGCTAAAGCTCAGCATCTAATAAAGCTCAGCATCTAAAAACAGAAATAATGTGTGGTTGTCAAAATCTTGAACATAAGGTAGTAATTCAGAAATTAAGTTTAAAGCATACGAGTAAAATATATTTTGTAAGTCTTCCGTAATTACTGACCAAGACGATCAAAACACAAAGTATAATAACGCACCGTTATCACGAAAGGTAAAGAAGTTATTTATGACAGGGTTTTCGTTAATTTTGCTAGTTTCGTACGATTTCCCTTTAAAAACTGTTTATTATTTTCTACATAATTTGTAGAAAATTGTGTTACTTTTAAATTGCCGAAATGATTATGTTGCACTAATATTTTTTATTCGTTACCATATTATAAGTTATATATAAAAATAAACGGCGGCCCCTGTAGCAAAGTGGTTACACGATCTACACGTAACGCGAAGTAGTCGAGGTCGAATCTGAGATGGAGCACATTATTTTTGTGCCCCCTCTCTCAGACGTACTCGATGAATGGCCCTCGTGCCCGCCTACGGTGGGGCCGTGCGGGTTAGAGAAGCTTGCAGAGGAGGAGGACTGGGGGAGGAGCGCGGGAGGCAGTCAGACGACGTGAGGGGATACTTTGCCTGAAACCATACCACCCTGGGGACAGTAAGCCTGCAGACAAGTACTTTCAACGCAACCTCAAGATTCCAATAATCTGTCCCAATCGCTCACTCTGCCTCATAGTTTGAATCGATAAGTAATTAGAATAGTTGCATACAATTATTAATTTGAATTTGAATCGTTAAAATTAAGAAAAGCTTGTAAGGGTCTTGTGTGGTTGTTATCTGACTATCTCGTTGAGTCGAGTAGACGGTGGCATGAACCAACTCTGTAGAACATCAGTACCTACTCTAAAACATATAAAACGAAATCCAAAGGGGAAGCGAAGGTTAGCTGAGGCTTAAACCCAAGCTGTAGATCCTGAGGTTGTGTCACTGAGAGTAGTGTAGTGGGGTGTCCAGAGTTGGGTAAGAATGCTCGGCTACTTAGAAGAGATAGGAAAGATATCAACACAACACACATTTCCCAATGAACTGTCTGTAAGAGCATTTGCTGATAATCGGACGTTAAATAAAGTTTTTTTTATATAAAAATAAATATATAAATATAAATCAAATTAATTGCCTCAGATTTTGTGGTTTGTACATGCAGATACGTGTATATCACAATAACATGCACGTTTGATCGGCTTCATATTAAAAGAGTAAAATTTACCGTAGCAGTTTTATTAATTTTGGACGCAATTGTGCAGGTACAAATAAGCAATTATATTCGTATTGCAGAAGTGTAACCATATAATTGCCATAACGTAAACAAACACTTCTAATAAACTTGCAGTAATTATTAAAGTTTAATTATCTTCTCATTTAACGCAATGATAAAACATCCACTACGTGGGCCGCCACCTAGGCTGTGACAGGTGCAAAGTCGTGGCTACATAATAATCATTGTAGTACGTTTACAACAGCAGGCCGGGGGAACTTAATACAGTCGGCCATGGTAAAACACAATTGTTTGTGTTAAACATATACTTAAATTAAATGGGGCATTACAATATTACATTTTTATTTGTGCTTAGAATCTATGGTAACATGTACGAAACAAACAATTGCAAATTATTTTACTTATTTCTTACTAAAAATATGTTTTTGAAAGACCTCTACTTCACTTTCGTGTCTTCTTTTCAACAAAAAATTTTTAATAAATAGTACATGTTAGACTCATTATTTTTTGTGGTTAAACATATTTTCAGCGATTTCAAGTATTTAATATAGTTACTTTTTAATTCTCTTGTGCAAAGTGTGTTCTATTTTAAGAAATATTCTGGCATGCTCCAAATTGTGTTGTCCTTCCTTAGTCGCACTAGCTCAGTACGCTAAAAAAATATGCTTGCTCATGAACTCATGAATTTACATAGCAAATCAATTTTGTTATTTTGGCGGAATTGGCGTGAGACGGTAATAGTGTTGCTGGTACAAGTGGTCTGGTTGTATGTGTGAGTGGTGATGGCGTGATTAGGCTGTGGAACCATGGGCTGAGAACGAGTGATGCCGGTACAAGTTATTCTGAATTCTGGTACAACAATGTATGATACGATTGCGCTGGATACCAATGGAATAAATACGAGTAATACAGGGAACAAATGGTCTGGGTACGAGCGATATGGGAACAAGCCGCACGGTTACGAGTGATATGGGTAGGAGTGGTAAGGTTACGTATAGTATAAATAAGAAATCTTACGGAACGGCGCCAATGCGACTGGTATGAATACGAATCGCAAGGGTATGAAAAGTACTTGTACGAGTAGATTCGCTACGAGCATTCTTGGTACGAGTGGTACCGGCGCGAGCCGTGCTAGTACGAGCATCACAGCTACTAGTAGTATAGGTACAAAAACATGCAGTATGAGGACCATTTGAACGGGCTAGGGATTCATACCAACACTATGAACATTACCGAATTTGGTTGAAATCATTTTAATCCATCGCTTTGGTAAAGTGATGACGTTGGAATACAGTACTAAATAAGTAAAACTTTGGTTGACATCGTTAATTGACTATCCCTGATTTAAAGTGATGACATGGGAGTGTGGCGGTACTAAACGGATTTAATTTCTTTGACATCACTGAGTTAATGTGATGACATGAAGTTGGGCGGTACTAAATAAATAAGGTTGACATCATTTATGAACCATTCCTTAGTTAAAGTGATGACATATGAGTGGGGCTCTACTAAATTTATAAAACTTGGTTGACATTATTTATGTACTATCTCTGAGTTAAAGTGATGACATGGGTGTGGGGCGTCACGAAACAGGTGATAATTTAGTTGAAATCGTTGGTCCATTTATTTTCGTAGTTAATGTGATGACACGGAGTTGAGCCTTACTAAATAGAAAATAACTTGCAGGATATTATTAAAATTATTATTAAGTGGACCATTCCTGGCTGAATGTTCCGGAGTGGAGAAGGAGTAGTGAGGGGGTACTAAAGAGGAATAGTTTGGTTGACATTAATTACGTACATAGCTAAGGTACTTATTGTATAGTTTTGTGGTTAATTTTTCAGATGTGTATATAGAGCAGGTTTTTTCCGGCAATAAATGGCGTCATTAGTAGTGAAAGTGGTACCAGTTCAGTATACTACTGAGTTCTCACATTCTATGTTAAAAGTAGATGTTTACGTTATGGCATGGCAAAGTTTTGGGTTTTAAACATAGTGCAAAGTGCCAATTTTCGAATCCACTTACAGGCTACAGTTTTTAACTGATTTTCTTGAAACGAACGTACCTAGATATTCAGGGATTGTCCATAATGATGTCCTTCAAATATCATAGTTTTAGGTACCCCCATTTTTAACTTTAAAATTTTTACCAACCTGTTTTACCCACATGTCACGAATGTACCTATACACTCACAGGTTATAGATATTCAGGGATCGTCCGTAATGACGTCCTTCATATATCATTGTTTTAGGTACCACTATTTTCAAATTTAACATTTTTACCCATCTGTTTTACCCACATGTCACGAACTTACCTATACAGGTTATAGATATTCAGGGATCATCCATAATAACGTCCATCAAGTAAAGCTTTAAGTACCTACATTTCAAACTTTAAAATTTTCACCAACCTATTTTACCTACATGTCACGAGCATAACTGTATAGGTTATAGATATTAAGAGATCGTCCATAATGACGTCCTTCAAATATCAAACTTTTAGGTACCCCCATTTTTAACTTTAAAATTTTTACTAACCTGTTTTACCCACATGTCACGAATGTACCTATACAGGGTATAGATATTATGGGATCGTCCATAATGACGTCCTTCAAATATCATAGGCTTAAGTACCCTCTTCACAAGTTTATGATTTGTTCCAACATAGATATTTTAATGGCACTACTGGAGCCATCACGTTGTGCAGCGGCACGACTCTTATCAAATATTTATTCTCGAACCTAGTCCACTATTTACCAGGACCACTCGTTTCTGCACGTATAGCCGTCATCCGATTCAGACGTTAACAATTCGTCCTGGTACCACTCGTAATCGTACCATACGAATTTTTACTACTCGTACCCGTACTACTTGTACCCTTGCCACTCGTATCGATACTACGGGCATCCAGCCTACGCGTAACTAGCATTGTCGTACAAGAAGCGTTTGCACCGGCACCTCTTTTTCCAAGCCCAAAGTTTTGAAGCATAATTGTACCCTCTCGAGTCATACCCACACCACTTATACCACCGGCAAACCTCTTTCCACCTGCCGTCCTTCACGCCAAAATGATAGAAATGTACGTGCGACCACACATTTAATGAAATATAAAATATAGGTGGATGATATGGAAGGTGAGTCAGGTGCTGTCGTAATTTGAGCGTTGCCACAATAGAGTTCTACCCATCTACCCTTTTATTAAAGCCGAATTTCGTTGTCAGCTCAGCATCTACTTCGGATCCCCGGTCGACAAATCCGCTTAGGGCTTCGTGACGTGCTTGCGATTTACAACGTGCTGCCGACGCACTTGGGACATTGCAACGCCATGCTTTCTCTATCCGCCAAGTGGCATCTATCTTTGGTAAAGTGGCAACTATTAGGGATTTAATCTCTAAAATGAACAAAACATTGCTATTGAATAAAGGTCACCACCACAGTTTCCACAGTGAGCTACCATAAATATTACTATAAGTGTACATATGGTCCTGGTTTTTAACTAAAAACTAATTGTACTTAACTAATTGTATTTAAATATAGCGTGCTAGGCATTTGAGCTAAAAACTTAGTATACAGACACAATGTAATGTCTGTTATTGTATGGGAGAGTATTAGACGATTTCAAGTAAAAGTAAATGTCGTTCCATCTCGTATCACAGGAAATTCGAGTTCATTTGGGTATTTGTTTTCCTCTCCTCGGCAGCTGTCCTACTAGTTGAGATGCCTACCTGCATGAATAACTATTTAAATCCTTTGTGTTAGGTTAGTAGTATTGCCGCCTAGACTGTTACTTGAGTAGAGGGTATAAGACACGGAAGTGTAGGGAAGACCAATGATAGGCACCATGCATTGCAATCAAACTCCCATGCGAGGACGTTTTTCCTGTTTAGTCATTACGTACTCTCGCGCCGTCTGTAGTTGTGTGCAAACAACAGTTCCTCAACATTACATTTGCACGCCAGCGCTCTTTAAGTTGTGGGGCGGTACTGCTTGCAACAGCTCCTCAGCATTTACTAATATGCAAGCAGAGAGTTTGTTGCACACTCATTTAGATGGCGCAGTTCTCCTTTCGTAGGCACTTTTCTGAGCTTCGTAGGTGTTCTCTACATTTCTATGGTATAAGAGCAAGAATACGAATACGAATAGTGAGTGGCAAGGGAAGGCCTATATAGTCATACATGTCACGAACGCCGAGTGTCGATTTTTAGCAATGCCGTATTGACTAGCGAGGGGGACAAAGATAGACAGCCATCCATGAGGTGGGAAGAAAGTTGTATTATAGGAAAGAAGAGAGGATAGTATGTGGAGAGGGACGAAAGGGAAGCACGCATCAACAGCTCAAGTGCCGGACGCGGCGGAATTGGAAGGCGAAGAGTGGGGAACCATACTACCAGGGAAGAAAGGGATACAAACTACATAGGAAAGACTATTGTTTACGCGATGGTATTAGGTTAAGGTATGGATCAAGGAAGGATAGTGGGAAATTCAAACTCGGAACGAGCTTCCAGGGAGTCTCATTCGACAGTTCGTCATTTCACACTCTTTCTCTGTCTACCTATGGGTAGATACTGTGTGCAATGTATCTACAGCCCAACCCGTACAACTACCGAGCCGATCAGGACTAGCCTACCAGAACTGGTGATCGAACTCAGGCCCTGAGCCTGGAAGTCGTCAAACTCCAGACTGCAGTCCCCTAGCCTCTCGACCAACCTGGCAGGATAAAAAGAAACTTGTGTAGAAACGAGACAGTTAGTTTAGTTGGGTGGTTGAGACTGTAGAGAGATAAGTGCCTTATCAGAGCCTTGCCCTGTTGTACCTAAAATATTTCTTACGAGCATAACCCGCCAAGCTATAAGTGAGATTTTTCATGAGACATTTTTTTTCGAAAAGAGCGTCCAAAAAAACTTAAAATGGCTTAACAACATGATGCGCGTAATGAGTTTCGGTCGATAAAATATTTTTTCGAAAAATCAAAAAAGGCCTAAAAATGGTTTTTTAATCTCATTTTTTATTTCTTAAAAAAACATCTTAAGCACAAATTTTGAAAATTTTGCATGAAAAACCATTTTAAAATATTCTGAATTCAAAAACAATTAAAATTTAAAATTTTGAAATTTTTTATTTTTTTTGAAATTTTGACTAAACGAGGGTGTGCCTATAAAATTTCAAAAAAATAAAAAATTTCAAAATTTTAAATTTTAATTGTTTTTGAATTCAGAATATTTTAAAATGGTTTTTCATGCAAAATTTTCAAAATTTGTGCTTAAGATGTTTTTTTAAGAAATAAAAAATGAGATTAAAAAACCATTTTTAGGCCTTTTTTGATTTTTCGAAAAAATATTTTATCGACCGAAACTCATTACGCGCATCATGTTGTTAAGCCATTTTAAGTTTTTTTGGACGCTCTTTTCGAAAAAAAATGTCTCATGAAAAATCTCACTTATAGCTTGGCGGGTTATGCTCGTTAGTGAGTTAAAAGCAATAAGATCTGAATTAGCGGCTGATTGTATAGTAATGCAATCAAAATGAAGTTAAGATTGTGGAGTAAGTTAGAGAATTATTATGTATAACCCCTCAGGAATTACTTGGAGCTTTACGGTATACCTACTCTTAACTAGATTTTTAGTTAGTTTTAAACCTCTTAACCAAAAATTATTTTACATTACTAGATTTTGTGTTATACAGAAAACATTTTATGAAAAATTGTGCATATTCAGGTAATTACAATTTAAAACGGCATGCACTACGGAAGCCTGTGTTCACAACCAATGTATAGTTTCAGAAGCAAGTTGCAATAATTGCCACATTTGAAATATTGTGAACATGCGACATCGATATCTGCGGTATTCTTTGTCGATGCAATATTTGTTACCCTACTGTACAGGCAACAGGTACCAAATGTAGTTTGGTCTGAGCGGAGGCTGGCTCAGGCAAGGTGTGTAAATGTACCCCATTTATTTGGTACTGACTCTTTGCTTCCTAAATATTCTGCTTTTTAGATGCTGAGCGGCATCTATTGAAATAATTTTGTCTGTCTGTCTGTCCGTTCGTTGGCCGTGCTTTACAGGTCACAGTTTTTAACTGATTTCTTTCAAACTACGTTTAAACTCTCACAAATGCGAACGAGGGGTGCCCAATTGTTTTTGCGGGGGATCGGACCAACCAGTTATCCCAAATTAACAGTTGAATCTACCCTTGTCAAAATTCAGGGAAGTGAGCTGCTCAAAAACGGATAAATACATGTAAAAATATGGAGAATGTACATGTACATACATAATTTTAACAATTCTGCGGGGCGAATACAAGTATATCTTATAGTACATACACAATTCATATTGAAAGTATTCATGTACGCATGCATTTTATTCAATAACTACGTATAGTTACTTACTCTGATATAGCGTATAAATAATTTCAAAAAGTGTATCACTACTTTTAGTACCGCCCCACTACCATGTCATCACTTTAATTCAGGGTTAGTCCTAAAATTATGTCAACCAAAGTATCACTCTTTAGATTCTGAGCGTTACCTCATTGAGTATCTAATAAAATGGTATTGTATGTCCTTCGTCTGTCTGTCTGTCTGTCTGTCGCAATTAACAGTTGTATTGAGTAACTCAAAAGTTTTCTAAATTTTTTATTTCTAGGCAGTTATATATATGCAATTTACTGCAATGTCATTTAGAGGTAAAACCAAATGGTGCCACCAAAGTCGAGGATGGGTCACTTTGAAAAAACAAGACACCCCACGTAATAGATAGCCATTTACGCAATGCTTAAGAAGGTAACAAGGCGGGAGAGTGGGTTCAAAATTTTAAGTATATTGGGATGGCGCCATGGGTGTCCGGCCCCTAACCTTCTGTCATTCTTTGTGTACCGTGAATTCACACATAAAAGTTTACAAAAATAACTTACCTTGCTAGCATAAGTACTTAAGTATGTACGTCCTCATGGTCTGTAGATAATATTCCACAAATTATCTCATGGTCTGTAGATAATATTCCACAAATTATCACAATTTTACGTCTGCCCCACTCTAATATCAAAACTTTTGCGCTTTGTAAACGGCTACTATTTACATACAATGTAATCGATGCGTAACTAGTGCCACCACCACTACTTATGACATCATGTAATACAACTCTGGGGTGGTCCACAAATGATGTTAACGAAATTTTTACTTATTTGTTATATGCCAAATCCAATGCTATTACTTTAACTCCGGGGGGTCCATAAAGGACGTCAACAAAATGTTTGCTTAATTATTACATCCCATCTCCATGATATTACTTTAACCCCGGGATGGTCCATAAAGCACATCAACAAGAGTCTTATTTATTTATTACATCCCTACTTCTAAGCTACCACTTTTGCTCCGGGGTGATCCCTAAATGATGTCAACAAAATTATCACTTATTTAAAATATATCTACTCCTCTGCCATCATTCAACTCGGGGGAAGGGTCCCATAAATGATGTCTACAAAATTATTTATTATATCCTCACTCTCATGCCATTACTTAACTCCGGGGAGGTTTGTCGTTTTGTATGTCTGTTTGTCTTTCGGTATGTCGGTATGTGTTTCTGTCAGTCTGTCTGATTGTCTTTCAGTCCGTAAGTTGAACGCATCTAGAGGAAATGTTAAGAAATTTAATTTTACGGAGTCGTTTAAATTAACATCACGAAAAGCATTTCCTGCTTCTCAATGGATCGTCTTTTAGCGTTTCTAAATAAGGTTCAACTCATTTGTTGAAGCCAAAATTCGATATGAGCTCAGCATCTACTTCGGGCCCACGGGGATCGAATTAAACGCGAGTTACCTTTGTTATTAATGTTTGTGTTTGTTTGTAAAATTTTAAAATTAATTGTTCCTACTAGAACTGTAATAAAAAATAAATGCATTACCTGTTTTTAGTTGTGTATTCATATGGGAAAATTTTTTCCTAAAAAAACTTAAGCTTGATTCTGTATAAATTTAGATGCAGCTACAGGAGCGATAGAAAACATACATCAATATGATCTGCAAAGCAGTTTTGGAGGACGTAGCTTTGGCAACCGTGTTCAAGTTCAAGAGGTGAGGCAAAAATATACTAAAATAAGTACAAAAAACTAAATAAGTGATCAAGTACAGATATTTTAGTATCTACAGTAATGTGTTATCTTTTACCTTATCTCATGTACCTGTATTTGCTCTGATTGGAACTATTCAATAGTAAAAGTCGGTTGATAACCTGCACATACTGAATTGAGATTGTTATTGTTTATGCACAAATGGCATTTTAGTGATTTAGGTTAAGATACAATAACAAAATGCAAAGCACATTATAATTTTTGTAAACAATTTATGTAACTATGATCGAATTAATTTAAAATTACTGTTTGGTTGCGAACCCAAGTTTATGCAAAAAAGCGGATAGTTGATATTAAAGTTAAATCTCGGGTCTCAACTTCCGTGTTGGTAGGTAGGTACTAAATCCTAAATCAAAGATGCTATTAAAATCTGGATTTATAAAGTAGAAAAATATGGAAATAAAACAAGGGTTTTAGCCCACAGGGTACACGGACATTTTCCCCCGGACATTATCCCCCCCGGACATTATCCCCCCGGACATTTTCCCCCCATGCAGTAACCCCGGACATTTTCCCCCCGGTCCCAAAATGAAACTAATGGTGCACTTACGCGTTTAAGGTAAATGTTTTGGGAAAATATAGTTAATATTTATAGTAATCTAAGGGTATCTAAGCGTTGATGCATTTTCTCATGATTAGCGTCGTCACTAATATTTAACAATGTATGTTCCACAGTCTAAAAAACTTATGCAACATTTTGCATACTTTAATTTACCATATTATCTTTGCATCGGATCAGCAAGTAAATTAGTGTACACTAATAGATTTCGGTTACTATTTCATTTTACCTGTCTATTTCAAGAGGTCAGAGGAGTTTGACTCTCATGAAAGTCGATTGTGAGTTTCCTATTTATTAAAGCTAACATGGAATTAGAAATTATGAAAACTGGTAAAGGTGGAAACAAAAATTTTAACGACACTGCAAGATTTACTTATCAATTTTTACTTCTGATTCAATTTGTTTGAATAATTTTATAAAACCCGAGTAAGTTTTTATGTTCAGAGGTAGTGGCAAGTTACCATTATTAATGACCTAAATAGTTTTACCCTGTCTTATTACCTTCGACCTTGTAACTAAGCATTTGTTACGACGTCAGAATACACATGTACAGAATTTTTAGGCACATTGGAGAAACAGTGTAGTACATAATGAATTTTTGAGTATGCTAAAAAATATTATTATGATCTAAGTTTATTTTTTTTCAATATCCTTTTCGAGGGGTTTACATTTTTATTTTATGTTTCACTACGCAGATCTCGCTTAAGGTTTAATTTTTAGATTGAATTGGATTTATGAGTATACCATTTAGCGAATCATTACTTTGTAGTATAACAATATGCATCTTAGCATCTTAAATAAGGGTACGGGGGGGAAAAGTCCGGGGTTACTGAAATGTCCGGGGGATAATGTCCGCGGGGGAATATTTCCGGGGGGAAAGTGTCCGGGGGAAAATGTCCTACAACCAGCCCACAGCCGTAACAGCAAAAACCAAAAGCACAATATTGAAATTTTTGAATTTCCCGCTAAAACTTTAAATATTGTTTAAACTCAAGATTTCTTATTGATCTTATTAGGTTATAGCAATTTAGTCTGTCATTCATTAAATTTCGATGCTGACTTATAAATTTAAGTAAATAATAAACATGCTTTAAGCGAAAATGCCTTTAGGTGATTTTAAATATTGTAGAAGTACATGTTTTTGAATTTGCCGCCAAATCTTAAAATCCAAATTTGAACCTCTTACTAAATGGAATTACACATGAACAATATACCCATCAAACCGAAATGAATGAGCGAATCCAATTAACGTAGTGTGACAGCTCAGATTTTGATTAATTTTTAATTGTAATTAAAAAACTTAACTAATTTTTTGTCAAAGTTGACCGATGTTAATGCATGATATATCATTTTAAAGCCCTTTAAAAATAAGGAAAACGGGCATTTTGTTTAAGGCATCCGACGCATACAAACAATTTTAGGCGGAATTTAAAAAAAATAACGGTTTAAAAAAAGGCAAACGCTTGTCGATTAACTCTTCCGTTTTGCGTTATTTGGAATCTAAAAGTCATTAGCTTTCGAATGGTATATCACACGTTGAAATTTGTTAAGTATCTCAAAAGTGTGGAAAATCCGGTAAATTATGTAGATATGTAGAAATAATTCAGCCAGTGGGCTCAAACACGATCAAACCAACAACTTCTACAATTTATTAAGTATTTAATTAAATTTATATAGACCCTAGCAAGTATTTTCAAGTATAGTTTACAGTAGTAAGGATAAAAGATAGATATTCGAGGACTACAACTTAAGCTTGTGATCGTTCGAGAGTTTATAAAACGTCGAAGATTTTGAAGTAGAGCTGACAATTTTATATTATAATTTAATCCATTGCCGGAGTGAAAGTCCACGTGAACTGTAGTATGTATTTAATATTAAGTATATTGGGAACGGGAACTTAAGATTTAGGATGTTAGTTGTAGAACAAGTAAAACCCTTGAGTTTAAGGATGAACTGACTCGTCAGAGTAAAAAATGTAAAGGATGTCCTAATTAACTTAATAAAAGGTAGAAATATTAACAATCTCGATCCAAATTGATTAATAGAATTGTATGGAAGATGATGCGACTTAATTTACATTCGAATTCTAAGAATAAGGGAAGTACTTTTTCATGGATTTTCTACGTAAACTAAATATAGGTAGCTAGCTTGACCGGAATCGAGGTCTTGGATAATAATTATGACTAAGTAAATGCTGGCATTTCTACTTCACAATTGTAAAGTTGTCCAAAGTATTAAACTAGCAAAAAGTTACAACTTTTATTATATATTTTGGTTCAATAACAAACAAGTAAACAACTACTATGCAAATCAGTGAATGTAGATAAAATTCTACAAATATTACTAGAAAGTTATTGTTATTACCAATTATAAATAGAGTCAGTAAGTACTTTATTTATAGATAGTTATAGTACTCCATACTCCATTCTATGAACTTCTGTAAAGAACAAAAATTGACTCAAAATTGACAAACATGTTTTAAAAATTCATTTTGAATTCTTAGTTGGAGTTTTAAATCAATAATTATTTAATCTAAACTTAAATAAATAAAATCTTTTAGCTAATACTTTTTAGCAATGCAATGCTTGGTGCCGAGGTGTTGTTATAAATTATATGCTAGAGCAAAGACAATTATGCTGAATGTAATTGTTTACATAACTGGTAATTAGAAAAGTGATTCTAAGCAGATAACACTTTAAATTTAATCTACTTAATTATTGTTGAAAACAGATAAAGTTATTACAAAATTGCAAGGGTTCTTAACTATACCCTAATCTCTTGTTATATCAAATTAAAAAATAAGGTAAATACAGAAGTAACAATTTATATTTTTAAACTAACAAGGGAATGGTATTACATGGTACGCGCCGATTTCAAAAAGTCATATCTACAAAAATCAGGCTACTTTTAAATAGTTGGGATCCAAAGTAACTCGATTGCATTTTGCTTTGTTTGGTCACAGTAGCCCGCCAAAGTTTAAAAAAATTCAAATTTTAATATTTTGGCGCCCTGTAACTTCTACAGTTCTTATCCGATTTTGACGAAATTTGATTTTTTTGAACGTTTATACTCTTTTCTAAAAAGTAATTTCAGGATTTTTCAAAATTCGAAAATTTTTATTTTTTCGGCAAATTTTTGAAAAAACATTATTTTTAAGGCCTACTTTTGTCTATAAATTTAGGCCTTAAAAACAATGTTTTCGAATTTTGAAAAATCCTGAAATTACTTTTTAGAAAAGAGTCTAAACGTTCAAAAAAATCAAATTTCGTCAAAATCGGATAAGAACTGTAGAAGTTACAGGGCGCCAAAATATTAAAATTTGAATTTTTTTAAACTTTGGCGGGCTACTGTGACCAAACAAAGCAAAATGCAATCGAGTTACTTTGGATCCCAACTATTTAAAAGTAGCCTGATTTTTGTAGATATGACTTTTTGAAATCGGCGCGTACCATGTAAAACCATTCCCTTGTAAGTCTTGAAAAAGTCAGATTTAGTCAGATTCAAAAATCATAACTTGAAACTTGCTTTCAGCAAACATTATCTAAACAGCAATGCGTTCTCACCTTATTGGAAGTATACCTAACCTAGTTGCACTTCCAAAAGCATGAACGGCTTTAGTTATTTGGCCAAACGGCCTTGACCCAAAATTATTTTAGACTTGTCCAGAAGAGTTATCAAGAGGTTTCTGTGACCTATGCCTTGGCCAGTCTTGAAGTCAAAGCAACGATATAAATATATTTATGTGAACGTAAAAGGTATAAATAAGTTTGGTTAAAGCTAATTAATGCATTAAATGCAATGCAATGCAATTCATTTTAGTTCATGTTTTAACTATGTAGAATCGATACGTATTGTCAGGAACTAGTATTAGGCGAAACAAAAGCAATTAGTACATCAGTAGTCTCACAAAATTAAAACCAATTTTCAATTTATAAAAGAGTTAACATATTTTTAACGAAACGTGTTGCTGTACGTTTCCTTTTCCAACTAAGATCTCCAGAGACTTCATTGTCCTAGAGTCAAGGCTTGTAAGTAATCTAGACTGCTTGACAGTTTTGCTAAAAGATGAAAGTTCAAACTTACTTTAATTTGGCAGATATAGTACTTAAATAAAACGTAAGATTCGTTAACCAAGTAACTTTCTTGAATTGTGTCTTCTTATACTTTACTGCAGCTTCCTAAGTTTCCAAAAATAGGAAGCATGAGGAATAGTTTGCCACTAAATTGCTTTTGTAGCCATGACATGCAAGACTGATGATGAGTTGGCGGTGGCTAGAAACTCTTCTATGTTGTTGGCTTCTAAAATGGTACTGCCAAAGTCAGTCCTGATGGTCTGATACTTTTGCGAGCAATAAAACGACAAAGACGGCTAGACAAAGATAATGCTTTCAGCTCTAATGTCCACAAATTCAAGATGCACAGTTTTCCACAGTCCAGTCGGAGTGATAATTTTAGTGTAAATCCTGTTAAACATTTCAAAACGTTATTTAAACCATGATTCATTCATTCATTGAAATACGTCATATGACTCAGACGTCTTTATTTTTTTACAGAAATTAATTTAATAAATTGGAAAGGTGAGTATGTAGTCGTTGAAGGATCAACTCCGCTTTCGTCCACTCATTGCTAAAAGCGAATCTGTTTCCTTCAACTTTACTTTAACAACAAATCCGTGTTCTTCCACTTTTGATTCAAATAAGGGTTTTAGCTGACCAATTCATAATGCAGTCGAATTTCTGAAAACAGGCTTTCTTAACGCCGACCATCTTGATTTACCGGCCAATTTAAAAGTCTCCGTCAACCTGCCTATGTTGGTAATACTAAAATACTCCGATATACCGGCTCTCGGTATAATGGGAAGCTCGTCATACCGGTCAAAAACATTGAGCCCCAGAGCTACTAAACAAAGTATATTTATGCCAATGTACCGGCTATTGATTAATGTAGGATTGATCTCCATATACTTCACAATAAATAAATCTAACATATTTGTGATCTGCTGTACGTTAACGCAGTATATTTGTTTCGACTAACAAAATGTTTCTAATATTAAAAATTTTATTCCTACCTATCTACATAATTTACCGGATTTTTCACACTTTTGAGATACTTAACCAATTTCAACGTGTGATATATCATTCGAAAGCTAATGACTTTTAGATTCCAAATAACGCAAAACGGAAGAATTTATCGACGAACGGTTGTCATTTTAAAATAAAAAACCGTTACTTTTTATGAAAATTCCGCCTAAATTTTTTTGTATGTGTCAGAAGCCTAAAACAAAATGCCCGTTTTCTTATTTTTAAAGGGCTTCAAAATGATGTATCATGCATTAACATCGGTCAACTTTGACAAAAACTTAGTTAATTTTTTTAATTGCAATTAAAAATTAATCATGATCTGAGCTGTCACATTTTGAAATGAAGCTAGTAGTAAAACTAGCAACCAATCTGACCACCTCGTAATGACTAATAAACGAGTGAATAATTTGCTGGTTTATGTTTGATTTTCGGCGACCAGTTTCAATGTTTATTTCATACTAGACTTTAGGCCATCGCCAGCGATGGTTTAAGTGCGCCTCATGGGGCCACTGGCCACGGTTACCCACTGTCACCCTCCTGTAACGTGTCTAGGGTTGGTGACGGTGTCTCACGCATAAAACTGAAGCAAAATACTATTTAAAAATGGGCTAATGGTGTCGTATTTGGGACTGGACTTATCCTCACCAACCCTAGACACGTTACAGGAGGGTGACAGTGGGTAACCGTGGCCAGTCGCCCCATGAAGCGCACTTAAACCAACGCTGGCTGTTCCGTCCCTAGCTACATGGCGAGCCTTGCAGGTTTTCTCATTTACTACCGGTGGGTAAGTTCAAGTCACCGGTTGTTAAGTTCAAGTCACTGGTTGTTAAATTCAAATCACTGGTTGTTAAGCATGCTGTTTTTCAAGTGTTCCTGTAAGGTCTGTATACGTGTGATGCTATATGCTGCTCAGAGCAAGCATCGGCTGTGTGACGTTGTGACGTGGAAACTTTTCCACGTCGATTTGAATTCTGTACTTTAGTTTACTGTTTTGACCCAATTCAACTGCAGTGTTGATTTTGGATTGCAAATCTACTCATTTATAATTTTACACTGTGAATTATTTATATTTAAATCTATTATATTTAGTTCTACCATTTCTACTGTGAAGTTCTACAAAATCACTGACTGTTCACGTGATTAGTTAAATACCTAGTTTTAACTCTCAAACCTTTGTGTAAAAAGTACCCAAGATAACCACTAATTTATACAAGTGAATTATTATTAGGCTAAGGCTCGTGTTTTATTCCTTTGTGTTTATCCCTCTGCCGCTTCCAAGTTACTCGTAATTTTTGTATAAATACTACAGTTAACCCTATACTAATTGAGACTCATTACTTAACCACTGACCCTGCCAGTTCTCATACTGAGGCTGTCATTTCTGTTTTATACTTTTACTCTGTGCTGGATTTACAACCAGTAGCTGTTTATTTTATTTAATTGTTACAAAGTCACAATATTTATTTGCCTTACTTATCTGTTAAATATTAAAGTATATATAAAAATCACAAACGTCTCCATCCACCAACTTACTCACACACTCAATCACACTCAATCACGCAATACAAACTAATTCTACTCATAATTACTGAAGCATCGAACAGCAATTTCACTCATCAATTTACACACTCACTCACTCATCCAACCCAATTGTTCTCGCCATTATTTTCTGGAATTACCGAAACTGCTGTTGACAGTCACCCCAACACTGGCGATGGCCTAAAGTCTAGTTATTATAATACTATAGTCATTAACATTTGTGTGTGGAACTGTGTGTGGAGAAGTGGAGTGTAGAGGTTGCTATGGCTTTAACATTGTAGACATTATTAAGAGTAAACATATAAACGAACTCCGACTCACACACACTCACTTGTGCGAGCCGAGCTGGATTATGTGAAATCTAATGGTTGCCATAGATCAGCGTGACTGTGAAATTGTGATGTTGCACCCTTGAGCCGGTCTCGAGTCTTTAGTTCGAATACGCGTTGTACAAAACGACTTGTACAAAGGTTCTTTTGTACGAAAGTTTTTTGTACGAATGGTCTTTTGTACGAAGAGTCTTTTGTACGATGGTCTTTTGTACGAAGGATCTTTTGTACGAATGCATTTTGTGCAAAAATATCATAATTTTAGTAACATCAATTGCAAAGTGAAGAAGAGTGATTTTACATAATCTTAACGTATTACTTAGCGTAACAAATGAAATAACGCAATGTTAATGAGAAAAATTATGCTACCGGTCATATTTTTACTATCGCGGTTTAACTTAAGAATAATTAATAAAAATTTAAAACAGGGTCAATGAAAATACAGATCATACGTTTTAAGAGTATCAATTTGTCGAAAAAATAAATTTAATTTTAGCTGATTCTTTGCCTAATGACATTTTAAAAGACTACAAAGCAGCAGTAAAACACTCTAGATATTGTTTTAATCTTCAGGGAACTAAAAAATACACCTTGTTAGACACTTTTAATTCAATTTCAGGGATTAAATTAGTTTTAACCTGTAAAAGCCGTTTTGCCACAAAAAGTAAAATTTTGGGGGGCCGATTTTAACCGGTTTACACCGGTTGAAACCGCTGAGTTTTAGCCGGCGGTTAAAACCACTCCCGAACACTGGATTTTGGATTTCATTAATATACAACTTTCAGATTTGGATTTTGGTTTTTATAATAGAAAATATTTAAGTTCAAGAGACATTTTTTGAATTTTCTTTCAGTTGGTCGAGTAGTGGGAGTAAAGAGAGTACATATAAATTAGTGACATTACCCTTGTGAAAGGCTTGTAATTCCCTACTGAGTACAATGTAGCACCTTTGTACACAATTCGGACAGTGATTTTTTCGTACAAAAGACCATTCGTACAAAAGTTTTTCGTACAAAATGTTGTCGTACAAAATGCACAATTTTTCGAACACATATTTTCGGACAAAGTGCATTCGTACACAGTGTATTCG
Organism: Dicyrtomina minuta; assembly: GCA_949802685.1. Classification (NCBI taxonomy): domain Eukaryota; kingdom Metazoa; phylum Arthropoda; class Collembola; order Symphypleona; family Dicyrtomidae; genus Dicyrtomina; species Dicyrtomina minuta. Next base: position 69,512,082 of record OX461808.1, on the reverse strand, counting down.
AACTAAAGACATAGGACCGGCTCAAGTTGTTTATTCTCAAAACTTCTGACTTTGAATATTTTGTTATCGGAGTCAGAATACCATGCAATTTTGTGTACACTACATTGTTTTAGCTAATAATGTTGCCACAATGGAACTGCTTATGTGACGCCTACCGACGGGACAATCCTGTCGATCTTTTTAATAGTACTTGGATCCTGTCGAGCTTTGTAATAGTACTTGGATTTCGTCAGGCTGGAATGTACAGACAATCAAATAAAACAATTAATACCATGGTTACAAAGAATATAGGTAAAATATTGGTGCGAAGTACAAGCAATTGCAATTTATATTAAGCTTGTCACTTAAATATTAAAACATTATGAAGAAACATATTACAAGTTATAGTTGGTAGTTCCTTAACGACGAATACATATATACATAGTAAGGGAGTGGTTCAAAATGGACTCCATTAGATGTTTATAGTAATAATGATGATAATACATAGTACAAAGTTTAATATTAAATATCGTAAAGAATAAAATAAATACTAAATTACGTAGTTACCCTTTGGATCCATATTTATTCAGTCTGTAGTGTACAATTATTGAAATTAGGTATTAGGTATAGTTAACAAAACAAAAACAGATAATTTAAACAAAATATTTGTAAGTTCTCACTGTTAATGTTAACTGTTCAGAGCTGAAAATGGAACTAAGGGTTCGCGCTCATAGAAAAACAAGTTTTAGTTTACTGGTTCTGTAGTAATGTATTATTTTACAGTAGGACTTAAAACTATGTCATATAATGAATACCTAAATATATAAATACATAGTAGTATGTATTCTTTTAAACAAAAAATTATTAAGTCATCGTATATTGTGGGTAGTAGTACAAGCAAGTAAGTACAGTGGTTAAAAAAATGATAATATTGAAAGTGCAGTGCTTAAAAAATATATTATTGAGAAAACAGTGCTTAAAACATACTTGTAGGTCACTGTCACGGGCTTGATGGAAAATTGCAATCACAGACTAAAAGTAAACACAGAAAAATTTATAAGAATTAATTCATAAGGATTAAGAAAAAAAAGTTGCTTCGCGTCGCTTATTTATTTCGGTTTGAATGGTGTATCGTTTATGTGCAATTCCATTTAGTAAGAAGTTATTTGGATTTTAAGTTTTCGCGGCAAATTCAGAAAACAATGTTTTTCAAAAATGAAATATTTTGTAAAAAAATAGGATGTAAATTTAAACTGCGTTTCTAACGTTCCTGTTAAGGCTTTAGCCCTTGTTTAATTATTTAAATGTTTTACTTTGCAAATTTATAGTAGCAGTTGCAGGTGCTGCATACCATATATTCTCTAATACTACGGGGTGATCTGGTATGATTAAACATTACGGGGCACTAATAGACTATAGTACTAGTAGACATCCGAGATTCAACACAACGCGGGTCGTAGTATTAGAAAAGATACGGTACTTATAGTTATTTAGAATGTAAAAAATTATGTTGACCGTAGCGTCATTTTTAGTGTAATAAATTCATTTATTCGTTCATATAATAGCATTTGGTGAGCATCTGTATATTGGCCATTGGCTGGTATCTAAATATAATATACAATGGTTATCGGCCGATATCTGCATAATTGGCCCAAGTTTAAATCGGCCAAAATTACCCGGTCTCTTCAAAAACCGGTGTATCGAGATTCGACTGTAACATGGTTATGAAACGTGCAAATTACTCTAATTGCATTTTTTTAACCCATAACGTTCTTTTTAAATATAAAAGTATAGCTTTAAAAACTGTTCTGGTTTGTTCTGGTTCATGTTTGTAAGAGCTTAAAGGACTTTCAATTTGATGTTAACAAATGGCTTATTAGCCTAAGATAATTCATTTATTTTTGAATATTTTACTTGTGCGGTTTGTCCTTTGTTACTAAATTTATTCATTTATTTATTTTTTTTCTCTAGGTTACTGATTTGTATTTGTATTAGTTAGTAATATGTTTGAATGTCTGCCTATGGAAATCAGCGTTTATCGCTGTTAGTTGAAAGCTCATTACATTACATTACTGCAAATTGTATTAACATGGTTTTAAGTTAGAAACTAATCTAGCTCCATGATTGTAAAAACTGCAAAGTGTTCTAACTATATAGTTTTAAGTTGCAAACTAATCTAACTACGTGATTCTGAAGAGTGGAAAATGTTCTACTTGCGTGCGTTTGAATATTATAGATGCTTACAGCTTTTTGTGCTTTTTGATAGATAGATTGAGCGTTAGGGCAGAGTAGACGTAAATTTTTTATGCTCCTCAGCGACAAGAAGTTTCGCCACCTCGGCATTGTTTCAGTGAAGTATAGTATAGATTGCTATAATTTTGAAAAGAAAATAGTTGACTATTTTTTAAATATGGGAGGAGTTTTAAGTTTTTGAGAATGTTTTTTTAAATCGTTCTTAATTTTGTTTTTAATTTTATTTGATAAATTAATAAAATTTTAACAATGCCACGTAAAAAGTTAGCAAGTAAGAAAATAAATCATTCTACCAATTCCGTCACCCTACCAATTGATAATTCGGCAGTTCAAGATTTGAAAAATCAAAATCCAGCTATTCAAAATTCTTCAAGTAACAATTCTACTTTCTTGTTGGATGTTAGCAGCTCTTCGTCTGATTCTAATGTGTGTCCATTATGTCAAAAAATTTGTAAGAGTAAAGCAGGCGTTTCTATCCATATTTCTCGGAAACATGGGACTGAACAGAGGACGAATATTTCTGATAAATATGTACCACCAACACCGACAACCAATGATGATACTTTGACTGAACCAGATAATTCAAATGACCAGGTAGACTTTTCACCGCGAATCAAATTATTTATGTCTAACTTTGGTAAAATGGTGGACAATAAGCCAGATCAAATTGAACTTGATGCCGAAGTAGAAAATTTTTCAGAGTTTCTAAGAACAACTATTACTTTGATTCCTGGTCCTCAACACCCGGCTGCTAGGTTTTACAAACTTCGGACAGAAAAGAATTTATTTCGACAGTCAGACCGCAAATTTAATCAGACTTCGAATCCCATTAGAATGTCAAAAAGATACAGGGAAAAAAGGAAGGAAAAATATATGTATGAAGTCATCCAGCATGAGTTTTACAACCAAAGGGGGAAAGTTGTTCATCGGTTGTTGAAGAATCAGACTAACCCCGACTGTAGCATTCAAGCTGATAAACTTCAACAAGCCTACACATAGCGATGGGAAAATGAAAATAATTCCGTTTTGGAGAGTTATCCCATCATAACAGATGCAGCCCAATCCGAATTAGATGATAGTTTTACTTTGATTGTAGATCCTGAAAATGTGTTAAATGTCATTAAAACTATGAGAAAAGATACATCTGCAGGTTCAGACAAGGTTTTATTAAGGGCCGTTAGGCATACAAAATGCCATTCAGTACTTGGCCTCATAGCTACAATAATGATAAAATGGACTATTGTACCTACAACATTTCGAAGAGCTCGAACAGTGCTAATTTAAAAAAAGGAGATGTAATGGACCCAGCTAATTGGAGGCCAATTTCTATATGTTCTATTCTAAGGCACATTATAGAAAACGTCATTGATCGGGAATTGCGCAATAATATCGCTCTCAATATGAATCAACGTGGATTTACTAATTCAGCTGGAGCGTATATTAATACGTCAATATTTGCAGGATGTCTCAAGAAAGCGAAAAAGGAAAAAAAGAATTTGTATGTGGCTTTGCTTGATGTCGCTAAAGCGTTTGATAGAGTTCGACATGCGCACTTATTAAAATGCCTTGATTCACAACCAATACCATCGCCGTTACGTAACCTAACTAAAGAACTTATTTTACATAACCACACCATTATTCAGACAAGAACTGCTACTACGGAGCCTATTGAGTTCAGGTGTGGGGTTTTGCAATTATCGCCCCTAAGTCCACTCATGTTTAATCTTGCCATTAATTACGTATTAGAAGATATCACGGACCCTGACTTTGCAAATATTTATGGTTTTAATTTAAACGACAATGTGCAAAAATTAACTGGCATGAACTTTGCGGATGACACCACAAACCTGTCCGATTCAAAGTCAGGACTTATTACTATTGTGGAAAGAACCATTGAACTTTTTAGTCATTCTGGCCTTGAAATTAACCCAGGAAAATCTATTTGCTTATGTATTGAGAAGGGTGGATTAGTTACAGAAGATCTGGAATTATTTAATGGAGGTTCTATACCATGTCTAAAAGAAGGTGAGACAGTAAAATACTTGGGAGTTGACTTTAATTCAGAACTCACATTTGTCCCATCCAAGGTCATAACTAATTTAAACAAGATGCTTAATAACCTGGTTTCTACTCCTATGTTGCGGCCACATCAAAAAATAACCATAATCAATGATTATATTTGGCCTGTTTTAATATACCCTCTACAAATGGCACCATTGCATAAATTGCCAAAAACTTTTTTAATGGACGTGGACCTCATTATACGAAGTGCTGCTAAAGAAATTTTAGGAATTCCAACCGATACTCCAAATGCAATGTTGTACACCTCTTAGAACTTGAGGGGACTTTCTATTACTAAAGCAGAATGGGAAGCTTTCCTACAACACTATAATGTGTGCTTGGTTTTGCTTAGTTCATGTGACATTTATGTTCCATATTCAAAAGACATTGAAAAAGAATTAAATCAGTGTGAAAAGGCATTAAATTTTACTGATGAAGAGTTGGCAGCATTAAATGATCCAGAAGCAAAAACAAAAATAACTAAACGAATGCGCGTAAAACTTCGTGAAAACGAATTTGAGTCATGGTGTAAGATAAAATTGCGGGGCGCTGGAGTTAGTCAATTTAAAGACAACTTGAAAGGAAATAAGCAATTAATTAATAAAGTGGGCTTAACGACTTCTGAATATGTAACCACTTTAAAAATGAATTCTAATGTTACTAGTGTAAGAGTAATTCCAGGAAGGAGCTTAGACGGAACTCAGTGCAGGCATTGCAGCACTGAGAAAGAAAGCCTTGGTCATGCCTTAGGTTCTTGTATCCGGGGAGAACTCATACGTAACAGTCGACATCATGGAATTCGAGAAATTATTGCAAAGGCTCTGGCTGAAAAAGGTTTTGTTGTGGAACAGGAAGTTCATTGTGTTGCAGAAAATGGATCAACTAGGAGAGTGGACATTATTGCATATGACTCATCATCTAAAATTGGATATATTTTGGATCCTACAATTCGGTTTGAGTTTGTGGATAGTGAGGAACAAGCGGTCGCAGTTGATCTGGAAAAGAAAGGAATTTACGAACCTTGTATTAAGTATTTCTTGGAGAAATGGAATTTAAAAACTATAGAAGTGACGGGTCTTTATATTGGAGCACGTGGGACCATTACAAACTTTTTTATGAAGTGGGCTAAATCCTTCCGTATACCGTCTGCAGTTGTGGATGATATTTTAATGCACGCTCTTCGAGGATCAATTATGATTTATAATCATCATTTATATACTATTTATTTATGCATTATAACGTGTTGAATTTCTTTTAAAATGTTTAAATTTTATTTAATAATGTATTGTCTTGTATACCGAGCTGTGAAGCTATTGCAATTGTGCAACAGTGACTTAATAAAGTTTTTCTCTCTAAAAAGTTGTATTTAGAACATTTTGTACGTTTTAAAATCATGGAGTTAGATTACTTTCCAACTTAAAACCATGTAATTAGAACATTTTGGACTTTTTAAAATCACGGAGCTGGAACAGTTTGCGATTTGAAATCATATAGTTGGAGCAGTTTGCGACTAAAATCATGCATTTAGTGCACATTTTTTAAAATCATGTTGTTAGAACCATCTGCAGTTTTTAAAGCAATACACTAATAGTTAAAACGTTTTGGGTTTTAAAGTATGCAATTAGAGCAATTTGCACTTTTCTTAACCATGTTATCATGAATTGGTCAGCTAAAACCCTTATTTAAATGGAAAGTGGAAGGACCCGCATCTGGTTTCAAGGTAAAATGGAAGAAAGAGGGTAATATTGTAATATTTCTATTACAGCCTGTTGCGGTAAAAATAATGTGTATGTATTGCATTTGGTTGTAGGACATTTGCTACCCGGACATCTGCTATCCAAAACTCAACCTAGGACATTTGCTACCCATAACCTAGTACATTTGCTACCCGCTCCAAAACCTAGGACATTTGCTACCCGCTCCAAAACCTAGGACATTTGCTACCCATGGCGTATGTAGAAGTAAAATGCATGCACAATATTTATTAAGTGTATGTACTGTGATAACATGTAATTGTTAAAATAGTTTCTTAATTCTATTATTGTTAATGATAGAAGATGGTTTAATTGTAGATGGTCGTTAAAAAATGCCATTTAAAAGTTATATATATATATATTTATTATCTTCACAATTAATTTTTCTAATATTAAGACGATTAAGTATAAGTAAGTAGAATAGTGTCAAAATGTTAGAACCAGACAACATAACAAGCCATTGTAGACACGCTACAATAATTTCTACAAGTTAAAAACGGTAACAATAAAATTAAAACGTATTCTTAAATATAATAAAAATAAAACTCCTGATGAGTCTAAATGTAAGTTTGGTTTTTTTGACGTAATTATGGTGAAAATACAGTTTCTTGTTTTAAAATTATAATATATCTATAACTTTTTAATATTATTACACACTCATAAATATTGTCGATGCATTTTATTTCTACATTAGCCATGGGTAGCAAATGTCCTAGGTTTGGGCGAGGGTAGCAAATGTCCTAGGTTGGGTTTTGGGTAGCAAATGTCCGGGTAGCAAATGTCCGTTTACCATTGTATTTACTAGTATCAGGGGACTTTATTTTAAAATCTTGTTTTGTTACTGAGAAATTAACAACTAGGTGATTTTTCCAGTGCGACAACTTACAAGAATCTGAAAACGGCCGTTTTTTTTTCTCGGATAGACACAACCCGTCACCTTCGCGGAAACTGGATACTTTATTGGGATTATGAAGTTGGTCGCTCTGAAGCAAAATTTAATTTCAAGCAAATCAAATTGCATACTTTTGCAGGTCACAGTGCTGCAATTCGCGCAGTAAGCGTTCTCAACAACGAAAACAGCTTTCTCACAGCAAGTAAAGACAAGTGCGTAAAACTGTTTTCGCTTCGTAATCAGGTAAGAGCGACCGCAAGGAAATTTATTACCGGTAGTATTATTAAGAGAATATATATGTATAATTATATGTGGACAACCATTCGGTGCCATTTTTAATTGCCCAGAAAATGAATTCTTAATTCTGATAATCGTATAGCTAAATTCTATCGACATGAGTTTAAATGCAAAATCTTTGAACTGGAATAACTAAAAATAGTACAAAATTATGTGTGTGGTATTTTATGAAAAATGATACCATAAATTAGCTACATTGTTGTGTGAAGAAAATTTTCGCATTTTTGCGCGAAAGTAGTTACTATTTTAAAAGTTTAATTTTGATCACTACCAGGAGCCGCACACAAATAGCGTCACCAAAATGTATCAAATTTAAGGAACCACCCACCCTGTCACCCTCTCACGCATTGCGTAAATGACAGTCGCTAACAGGGGGTGTCATATTTTTTTTAAGTAACCAGGGTTTTAAAGTGGTAAATATCACTGGGGTATATACCATGATAAATACCGGTAAATACAATGGGTGGTAGTTTCTTCCTGACATATACTGGCCAGGATTTTAAATATACCACTTTTTTATGGAAAATACCACCACATTGGTAAATACTGGTAAATACTGGTATAAAGTGGTAAATACTGGTATATACATTTATGAAGCCTAAAGTGTTTAAAAAAGGTACTAATATAATTCTAAATCTAGCAAAAACTCAACAGCATATAATACTTAATATCTGTACTGTAATGCTTAATAATACAAAAAACCATACTCTATTTTGTGGAAATTAATTGTTTCGTTGCTACATAATTACATTTATTTAGCATATGCCACAATATACGAGTTCAGTATTCGGTCAAGATGTAGCAAATCATTGGGCATTTTAATGGTTAAATACTGCTAATCTAAAATTTTTCGTCGGTGTAATCACTAAAACCGCGTTGGTTCTGTGACCTGAATCAACACAAACAAAACGTTAGGTTCGTCATTTGTCATTCCATCATGGTAAAGCCTATTTGTTGAATAAGTTTCAACGCAACCAGACGTATAAAATCTTCTCTTCAATGATCCATTTGATGAAGAGCAATTGTACATTTTATTCATTAACTTCACCATATTGTCCGTTCAGAATAGCATGGATTGCATGAATTTATTTGGTAGCTACTTTTGAACCTTGTCATTTTTCAAGTTTTTTTTTTTTTACTGCATCTGTGCTTGTATAAATGCTAGTATATGACAAGAAAAAATTCAAATTTTTTTCAATTTACCACTTTATACCAGTATATCCCAGTATGTGCCAAAGTGTCACACAAACAGTATTTATCACCCCTGGTATTTACCGGTATTTACCATAGTATATACCACAGTGGTATTTACCACTTTAAAACCCTGATACTGGCATTTATACGAGTACAGATAAGGTTTTTAAAAAAAATCCCACAAAAGTGACAAGGTTCAAAAGTAGCTACTAAATTAATGAATGCATTCATTGATGTTCTCGACGGACGATGTGGCGAATGTGGCGATGCTAAAGAATAAAACGTACAATTGCTCTTCACCAAATGGACCACTGGAACTTATTCAAGAAATAGGCTTCATCATGATGGAATGACGAAGCTAAAGTTTTGTTTACTTAAATATAGGTCACAGAAAAAAACCAATTTTGGTGGCTACACCAAAAAGTAATTTTAGATTAGCAGTATTTAACGGGAAAATCTTGTACCTACAGTGCTATTCCTCTTAAATCGGATATTTTGAATTGTAATCCTTCAGAGAAACTACTGTTTACTTCAGTGCAAAATTAGCATTTACTTTTTTCTTTCAGAGAAAGCTTTCAGTGACCCAAATCAAATTATTTGATACTGAATGTGTTGTATATCCACATAATTCGTGAATAAAAGCCAGCTCTGCTCACTGCAGAGTTATGAGTTGTATGTAACCAGTTGAAGGAGCACCACCGTCCTTTCGCATACAACCATCACTATTTTTTGTCTCTCGGGGAAACATGACAAACCACAAAATTGCACTATGATTTTCTACATCTTGGACGAAACCTGAGCTCGTTTATTGTAGCATATGCTAAATAAATGTATTTATGTAGCAAATAAGCATTTAAGTTCCTCCAAATAAGGCAATAATATTTTGTGTACAAAGTATAAAGTATTACAGAGATTTTGTAATATGTGCTGTTAAGATTTTACTAGATTTAGAATACTTATAGCGCCCTTTTAGATGCTGAGCATAAGCATCTATTGTAATGGTCATGTCCGTCTGTCTGCCTGTCTGTCCGTCTGTCTGTCCGTTGGTCCGTCGCTACAGGTCACAGTTTCGATGAGAATTACTTACAACTTCTTTGAAACAATCACAAATGCGACTGGGCAGGTCTGTATTGTTTTTTAATATTCATCGGACTGGCCATTTCTTCACAATAAACTGTTTAAGGGACCCATGTCAAAAAAAAATTTTAGTGACTGCATCTAAAAACGTGAAGGGGCCGTTCACAAATGGCGCTAGCAAAATTTACCAAATTTTTGGACCCCCCCCCCACCTAAGTTGCTAACCTTTTCAGACTTGCGTACATGGCTATATCTTTAATATGGCCTATCACCTTTTTTAAAGTCACCCACCGTAAAGGTGGGTGGCGATATTTGCGAACGACCCCAAATACGTGCCTTGTATAGGTTTACACATTTAAATGCACTTCTAACGAAACTTTAAATTAGGTTAGGGGTTACGCGCAAATGATGTCAGGTGAATATTTCTTTTTGACACCCCGACCCAGCTGCTATCGCATTAACACAGGCTAGGGGTGACGCGCAAATGACTTCACGTGAAAATTTCTGTTAGACAGCCCCACCCAGCTGCTATTGCATTCACATGAGGTAAGCAGGCTAGGGGTGACGCGCAAATGAGGTCACGTAAAAATTTATTCTAATTACCCCCACCCAGCTGCTATCGCATTCACATAAGGTAAGCAGGTTAGGGGTGACGCGCAACTGACGTCAGGCGAAAATTTCTTTTACACACCTTCACCCAGATGTAATCGCATTCACATTAGGTAAGCAGGTTAGGGGTGACGCGCAAATGACGTCAGCCCAAAATTTTTTCTAGTCACACCCACCCAGCTGCTATCGCATTTGAATAAGGTAGGCAGGCTAGGGGTGACGCGCAAATGACGTCACGTGAAAATTTCTTCTAAACATCCCCACCCAGCTGCTATCGCATTCACATTAGGTAAGCAGGTTAGGGGTGATGCGCAAATGACGTCACGTGAAAATTTCTTTTAGACACCCCCACCCAGCTGCTATCACAATAACATTAGGTGAGCAGGCTAGGGGTGACGCGCAAATGACGTCACGTGGAAATTTCTGTTAGACAGCCCCATTCAGATGCTATTAGATTCACATTAGATAGGCAGGCTAGGGGTGACGCGCAATTGACGTCACGTGAAAATTTATTTTAGACAGCTCCACTTAGCTGCTATTGCATTCACATTAGGTAAGCAGGTTAAGGGTAACGTGCAAATGATGTCACGTGAAAATTTCTTCTACATGTCATGGACTGACCTATATGTGTTATAGATGTTTTGAGATCTTCTATAATAACGTCCTTCAAAAACCATAGTTTCTAGTATCCCAAGTCCCAACTTTAAATTTGTTTCCATCCTATTTTAACTACATGTCACGTACTTACCTATATGCGTAACAGATATTCAGGGATTTTCCATAATGACGTTATTTGTGAATGGTGCAATTTATAACAAAATTTCAGCTATATTAAACTACAAGCTACGAACATTGGTATATGTCTTATTGATTGTAGGGGAGCTTCCATAAATCTCATGTTATCTTTTAGCGTAACATAAATTGTCTTGTGCCTTTTTTGAAGCTCAGCATCTACTTCGGGCCAGCCCACGGTCGACAAATCCGGCGCGAAGCGCCGGATTTTTTAAATACTTTAGTCTTCGGCTTCATTAATGTATTTACCAGTAAAAAATTTAAAACATCGCACCAGGTATTCCTCGTCGGAGCGAGTAGCATCCACAAATGACGTCATCGAAAAGCCCCAGTTTTAAGACCCTAGGACCCAATAGCTTAACCATTGCGTAAATGGCCATTTTTAACATGGGATACGTCACCAGTGCTCAAGTAGACTCATCAACCCAACTGATGACGTCATGTATGCACGATCCCTATCTGCTTTAAATGTGCGATGGAGTAGTATTTTGGGGTTAAAATTTAATGTAAAACGACATTTGTTGACTTTTATCGATACACTGATAATCTGGTAAAATCAAAAATTTTGACAGGGGGGACCCTTCGGTGCCTTGATTTTCCCGTTTAAATTTGTATGTTTTTGAATTTTCAAGAAAATGTTCAAAATGTCCTGGGCTTTAGTTTCCTAGCAACCAAAAATGCACTCAAGTCTCTATGATAGCAGAAGTGTCTAGGGTTGGTAGAAGACACTTTGGTAACATTTGGCCGAATCCCAGGGTTACACCTGAAAACGTTCCCAAGTAAGTATAACCAAGCTACCCCTTTCATTTCAATTAAAATTTGTCACTAAGTCACACCAACAGTCTAAAATTCATAAAACTACTCATTCATCATAATTGTAAAATGACTGTTAGTGTGACTAAGTGACAAACTTTAATTGAAATGAAATTTGAGGTAGCTTGGTTATACTTAGCGGTGGTGTTGGTGTAGAGGGCTGTTGTTAAAGACGTTCATACACCATGATGTTAAGGCAGGTTTATTTTTGGCTTTCATGGGTACAAACTATGCACTATGCAGTTAAGGCAGGTTTCTTTTTGGCTTTCAAGGGTACAAACTATACACTATGTATTTAAGGCACGTTTATTTTTGGCTTTCAAGGGAACAAACTATAACGCGTTGTTAAGAGTTGTTATTTTTGGCCTTTAAGGGAACAAATTATGAATAATGTCCTAAGGATACAGTCCAGAAGTTATTACAAGGTTTCCCTTGGGAAGTTTTTCCATGCAAACTTCATTTGACAATGACGTTCGAAGCCGCCGAGCCCTTTTTTGCCTTGTGGACAAGGAAATCCACGTGGGAAAACTTGCCACCGCCCGGTCCTGATCCCAAGACCTGACGAAATGTACTTCATGAGTACAACGCTGCCAGTTACATAACGCCTTTTGTGGACGACCCCTAAGTGTACTTCATGATTACAACGCCGTCAGTAACATAACGTCTTTTGTGGACGACCCCTAAGCGTACTTCATGAGTACAACACTGTCAGTAACATCACTACATCACGTTGTACCCGACTCATAAGTGTACATCATGAGTACAACACAGTCAGCAACATCCCACCCCCACCTAACGTATAGGATAACGCGGAAGCGACCTCGATAGCAGCTACTAATTAAATAGACTTGGGACAGATGACTTTAAGAGTCGTATGGACTTTGGACTTGGGACAGAACGAGTTTAGCCGTGCACTGGACTTGGGACAGAATGACTCTTCACCGACGATATGTAACAACACGCTTAAACAAATATAAGCAAAGTAATCACACAGGTGTTAATTTGTAATTTTTGTGTTACTCCGAAATCGACACCATAAGATGCTACAGTGGTCAACACAAATTTTAGTTAGGGATTTACACTGTAATGTGTTAGACTGAGTTTACTGTTTTATGTGTTGCAAAAGTAAAGAAGTATTGTCTGGATGAAGTCGAGATAGCTGCGCAAGGTGTCCAAACAGTTTCATACCTATGCATTCAAATGGATACGGCAGGGTTTGGACACCTTGCCCAGCTACCTCGACTTTGTATCCAGACAATTATTATGTTATGTGACTAACTGAATTAAAAAATAATGCAAAAAGTCAGACTCGAACCGGCGACCTCCTATATCGGTACCAGCCTCTTTAACCACTGGCCTGAGACAATTCATTTATAGTTGTGACACTAATTTAGCTTAATATACGGCGGTATAAATTCTTTACACGATTTTCGGAACTGTGACATTATTTGGTTTAAGTACATTAACACACAGCGGTGTTTCACCGTTTCATGTAGCTAGCATACTTCATCACCTTCAAAAAGTTTTTAGTTAATAAATAATCGTGTTGAAATTAACACCTAAATCTGTTAGCTCGACCTAACTAGAAGTTAGTTAAGATCTTTTCTAAGCGTGTAGCAAGTGCTTATCTAGGTCATGGTTTCTGAGCGCCAATGTTTGCTATTTTGCGTTTTGAATTTTTGTAGCAGTTTTATACTTTTTTATCTGCATTATTAAAATCCTAACTATTTAAGTTTTAAACATTTCCCGGCCTGTGGTTGGTCGGCAGCAGTTTAAAAATGGTTTTTGGTATCTTACAACGTAGGGACATTAGTTAATTATTTCATTAACATAGCATTTGTTTGATGCAGGGAGATGAATGTACTACATCAACATCCCAATGGACTTACTCCAACCACAAGAAATCTGTACTAAGCGTTATATTCAACGAGCCTCTTCACTTGGCTGCATCTACGGACGGCTTCATTCACATGTGGGATCCTTTTGTAGGAAAAGTTGTAAGAGTATTCGATCAAAAAAATACAAAAGGATTAATATGCAGCCTTAAAAACTTGCAAAATGTATTCGTGGGTGCTGGGATCGATAGCAGCGTTCACATCGTGGACCCAAGAAGTTGCAAGACATTTGAAATGAAAGTAATTTACGAATTTATGCTTATTGTGTATTCAAACAGTTTTCCTTACAGTTGGTTGTAAATCAGATTTGAACTTCACTCACTGCTTCAAAAAAGCCGATGTTGCCAAGTTGACGTACTTCAGTATTTAATGAATTCAAACTATGCACTTACTTCGTATTTCACGCCTTGAAAAAGTACAAGAGTACATTAGTTTTCTTGCACTGATGAAAAGTTATGCTAAATCAAAGAAAACGGATGCCCTTATGATTGAATAATTAAGTGATTTCTTGATTGATCGATTGATTGATTGGTTGATTGAATAATTGAATGAACTAATGATTGATTGTATGATTTATAAATGAGTGACTGATTTATTGACGGATTGATTGGGCAGAGAGAAAGTAAATGCATTTATTTACACTGGTACTACAATAGTACTTGTCATGGAGGCACAGTAACAAACAGACATGTTGTAATTTACAATTAAATTCTTTGAATCAAATTTAGTCTGGTTTCCGTTAATATTAGTATACAGTACATTCATTTTTTTTTAGGTATCGTTATTGTATACATGATTGTGGGCTATTCTGTGAGATCCACGGATAACCGCTATTATATTGTTATGTGCAGTATATGATATTATATTGTGTTCTTCATTAGAAGTAAACCCATTTCATCGAAGTCTCCTTTTAATATTACGAGTAATAATAGGGCAATGCTTAATTAAGTTATTCCATTTTTTTTAGCATATCAATTGTAAATCACAGAACTGAACTAGTGTTGGTTAACAAAGAACAATTGTTTTTTAGCTTGTAAGTAATTGTTCTGTCACAATCATACACTACTAAAATTGGGGTGTGCACAATCGCAATATGCATCACAATCCGACATTAACAAACAAGAACTAGCCTGATTTTCCGGTCGTTTTTAACGAACGTTTTGTGAACAATCACAAACTTTCACAAGCACAATCTGGGGCTATTAAAATGCATTGTGCCCAATCTGGTACCTGGAAATCACAATCTTTACAAACAACTGTAAACTAATTACAGCACTAGACTGAATTTTATTCAGTATATTTAATAATAAAATTCAAATAATTATGTCCGGTGGCGTCGTCCGCCCATCCGCTGTCCCCCCTCCCCAACCTGCGATTGCTTTGTAATATTTGCAATATATGAGACCTGTAATGGCAATCTAATACATAATAATAGAATTCAAATAATTCAGTCCGCGGGCGTCGCCTGTCCAACAGCTGCCCCCTACAATAGCTGCAACATATTACACATCATACACTGACAGTTTTTATACAGATCTACATGTTCTACGTAATAATAAAATGCAAATAATCTATTTATCTATTAATCTACGTCCTACGTAATGTTAAACTACAATACAAAGCAATCAGGTGTTTGGGTTGGGAGGATAGGGAAAGGGAAACAGCAAATAGACGACAGATGTCCGTGGACACAATTATTTTATTCACGGAAGTTGTGTAGTAACACATTTATCTAAATAGGTTAAAAAATTGTCATCACCAACTATTGTCTTCCGTCCGCACGACGGGCCGGTTTAATATTATGATTATTATTTTCGTAATTAAAAGGCCGATAAAGTTGCAATTAAAATTGTTACCAGGATAAGGCATAAAGTTAATGGGCCGTATGAAAAATGCAATCGGCAGTAACGTGGCAGTGAAATTTGCGTTAGCGTATTGGCTTGGCAGTAGAGTAATAAAATTTTCGAATACGCTCTTTTTCTTGCGGTTATTGGCAGTATTGAAAATGTACATTCCCAATCACACGTTTTGCATAACCTATTTTATTTATTTATTATTGTTCAAAACCAAAGACACAAGTTCAACGTCTAGCTTACGAGGAAATAACAGATTCAAATTATTTTATTTATTCATCACATGTGGTGATGATGTAAACCTTATGGCCAAAATTCTCGATAACCTACTAGTTAACTCATACAATGAAGCATTCTTCATTACCACGAAACTAACAGATTCTGATTATATTAGCAATAGAGTAGTACAAAAAATAATGGTAATAATATTAGTGGCGATTACAGATAATTTATCGAACGATTAGGCAAAACAGATAAGTAAGATGTAGCAGTTATTCTCATGTGCAGCACTCGCATGTCGACCCCAACATATAACATAGCATCCCATATTCTTTTTAGCCGGGATGCATCGTGAAATTGTGTGATTACAATATTATTAATAATAGGATTATTAGTAATCATAATTGTAGTTGAGAATGAGTAGGCTGAATTTCTTAGCATAACATAAAATTCATTAACTATTTTGAACAAACATGACACTATAATAATAATAATTTCCCGGGTAGAATCCAGTGGATTTAAGACTACGGTCTTTTGCTTTCCCGGTTGTCACTACAGTAAAAACTGTTATCACTCTGAGAAACTTGAATCAGACGGATGTTTCCCGAAATTCCATCCCTTAAATTCGTCAAGTTTATTCTTAAAAGTGTTCACACCACAAGTATTCACTTTGGCATTTTTACTTCACTAGGGAGCTTGTTCCACTCACTCACAACCCTCTTCGTAAAAAAGTGATGTCTGGCACTAGTTGATGTTTTTTCGCTTTTTAAAAATGAAGCATGTCGGCTTGCGTTATCAATGTCAAAAAAAGTAGTAGGGTCTATATCATACTTTCCATTAATTATCTTGAACACTAGCACTGCACGATCTTGCGTATCCACATAATATTCTAAAAGGGTCATTATACGCAATTCGGATCTTATTTTCTTGACCTTTTGTTAGTTGCCAGAGACTAGAGCAGTAGATGAGGAATAGATAAGTTCTAAATAGGTAGCACTTAACTTCACTGCTGCATCGGATGAATTGTGATTTTACAATGTGTGCTCGCATGTGCACTTCCCGAATTCTTTTATCAATTTCAACCTGATCACAAATAGAGTCCGCAATTTTGACTGGGTTGAATTTTACACATGTGGTGATGATGTAAACCTAATGGCCAGAATTCTCAATAACGTACTAGTTAACTCATACAATGAAGCATTCCCCATTACCACGAAACTAACTAAATGTTCTGATCCTTCGTGCATTACTCCCGAGGTGAAAAAATTGGCAAAAAAGTGCTGAAAACAAAATTTGAGAAAATTTACACAACTGAAAAATTAAAACTTTTACACAGCAAAATCAAAAAGGCTACACTAAATTTGAGTCAAAACTTACAAACAAAAATCAGCACAGGGAATACCAAAGACCTTTACAGGATAATTTCGAATTTATGCGGAACAAAAAAATATAAATCATTGATTCCTTAACTTCAATTAATCAATTATAATACTATCGATACCTTAAATTGTAATTATAATCACTTTTCAAAAATTACCGAACATATAAACCTTTACAAAAGAGAACGAGTCGTGGACCTAGTTGTTGCATTCATATGAGTGAGTTTGAAGTTCTTAAGATGTTCGATGCGTTAAATGTAAATAAATCAAATATTCCTAATTGCCTTCCAACAATACTAATCAAGGAATTTGGTTTCTGCTTTACAACTGCTCTCACGTTTGTGTATAACATTGTTTAGAAACAAAGTTGTTCCCGACATTTGGACAGTTGATTATGTGACTCCTATTCCAATAGATAGTACCGTGTCCATTGATAACCTTATACTACTGTCACAAACCAATGTGTTTGGTGAAATTCAAAAGGGAAAGATGTTAAAAAAACAATATAATCTAATTAAAGACAAAACAAATTGCAATCAATATGAATAACTAACGGGATCCTCAACTTCACACAACCTAGTGATTAAAAATGATTTTGTACTAAAATCTTAAGACTCTCAAAATAATTATGTTATGATTGTGCTTCTTAGATTGTCCAAAGGCTTTGACTTAGTCGAATACAACATTTTGACCAAGGAACTAAAAACATTAGGAATAAATGACACTGATATAAGCTGGATAGAGGACTTAATTTATAGACCCACTAAGTGAGTTAAAGATGGTGAGACATTGTCTGAGTTCTGAGATGTGTTTAATGGAACACCGGAAGGAACGAAGTTAGTGCCGTGGCTTTTTATAATACTAATTAGCAGGCTCCTACTAAACTGAAGAAAAACATCAGAATTTACCTTATTGTGTTAAGAATATCCTTAATGGATTTGTTGACGATCTAACACTCGCAGAAAAAGTAAAAAACGGTTTATTCCCTCACATGCAACAATATCTGGATGATATACACAAGTGGACTACGGAATAAAACATGAAACTAAACCCTGCAAAGTGTTGTGTAGTCATAATTGATTGCTCAAAAATAAAAAAATCAGTAATTTAAACCTCCTAATTAACAATGTACAGGTTCCAATTGTCAATTGTTAAAACATAATTGGCGTCCAAATTAATAACTTTTTTAATAAGGAATTTCGTGATCTAGATTATTGTTTTTAAAGAAATGATATATGAATTAGTTTTAAGTCCTAAACATTAGGAACAGCTAAAAATAAATGATCTTGACAAATTTGAACTGATTTCTTCAGCACTGTTGTCACAATGTCTTAAATTAAAAAAGATGGTAGTGCTTGAGATCTCATAAAATTAAAAAAAATTCTAGCACCTCAATTTCTTTTTCAATTTCATTTTTAATTTCAATTTCATTTCAATCTAATCCCAGTTTCTGAGGAAAGTAGGATTCATAGATTTCTTTTTTCTCCCTGTTAACTGCCTCAGCTTGCTGAATATAATTTTTTCCATACAAACAGCAGGGTCCAAAATTAGGTCTTTCTTAGAAGTCTGGTTGTAAGCTAAAATATCCACACGTCTTGAACCATTTCCTGTGTATTCAACTTTTCGTAGAAACTTCCACCCAACTTTACACATCGTATCCGCAAGAAGAAGTCTTTTTGCATGGTGACAATTATTACCTATTAACTCACCCCTGAAACGCTTTCCAAGAATATGTCCTAAAGTTTCGGTCTCGTTGCACGTATGTCGGCAACGAAAAGATCCTTGTTCAGGTCGCGGTATGACGTGTACTGGTAAAGAGTTTCCAACCAACCTAATTGCTGTTGTCCATTCAGAAGTTGTAAGACTATTTTTGGAATGAATTCACCGATAAGCTGAACTGGCACTCAGAAAATTGAACAACACCTTGGCCTTTTTGTGGCAGTTCGCACCAATTTTTAAATTCAACTTGTCTTAAATGATATCGAATTACTTTTAACTTTTTAATTTTGTCATTTCCTAGGCTACTTCTTATGTCTGCTGGGATAAAATCAAGACAATTAGATTGTTCAGTTTCAAAGTCTTTTACCTCAGAAATTAGTGCATTTTAAAGAATTTTCAAAAAATTGAAGTTTTGAATTCCAGCTTCGTATTTGGCACGAACTAAACCAAGACCTTTTATTTTAGTACTTGAATAAAGCATATAAGTTGGGGTGCTTGTAGGAACGCCAATTATCTCCTTTGAAGAACTTCTGATTATTCCGTCTATAGTTTCCAAGAACTTAGAAGATAATTTAGCCAATGGAGCACTATGAAAGTAGTATGGTAAAGATGGCCACAAGTAATCTTTTAGGACTTTTAATTTTTGATCCTTCATATCTATGCATTCAAATGGGCACGACAGGGTTTGGACACCTTGCCCAGCTATCTCGACTTTGTATCCAGACAATAGGTATAAATGCAAGTTTGTCCCTAATGTTGTAGCATGGAATGGTTTTTAGCAATGGAAAAAGTACACTCGTAA
This sequence comes from Dicyrtomina minuta, assembly GCA_949802685.1. NCBI lineage: Eukaryota > Metazoa > Arthropoda > Collembola > Symphypleona > Dicyrtomidae > Dicyrtomina > Dicyrtomina minuta. The sequence continues at coordinate 69,492,494 of OX461808.1, read as the reverse complement.
CAGAATGTAAAATTGCACCTACATCAACTCGTAAACGTCAAAAATAACACGATTGGAAGTGCATATCACATTATTCAGTCGTCAATGAGCTAAGCATGTAAAGTTTCACAGTATTAACGTCCAAACGGAACGTTAATTCCAAAAAATAACGGGTAGCAAAGTCAATATTTGTATTTAACGTTCTGATACTGTAAAACCGACTAGATGCGGAAGTAACTGTTTGCGCGAGATTTCAATTCTAGTCGCCTACACAGTTATTTCTGGATTTTTGAAAATTCAAAAATTTTTAATATTTTTGAAAAATGAGGTTAATAAAAAGGCTTTCGAAAGCCAGGTTTACAAATATATTTTTTAAAAATATTAAAAATTTTTGAATTTTCAAAAATCCAGAATTAAATGTGTAGATAATGTTTTTGAGATCACAAAACTTCAAATTTGGTGAAAATCGGATGCAAATTGTAGGATCTACAGGGTTGAAAAAATCAAAAATTTGAATTTTTTAAACTTTGGCCGGCAACTGTGAGCAAATCTCTGACCTGCAAAAGAAATGATTAAGCGCACGTTTAATAGTTGCGGTGGACGCGCATAACGCGCATAAACTTGAGTTAAAAGTCGTCGCACATGTATTGACTCTTCCTTGTAAGTACTAAATCTGTACTGTACAACATAGTTGAGCTAATGTTGTAGTGCTGGTATTAAAAAAGTATCCTTATTTGCCATGAATGTGCCATCCCAATTTTGCTGAAATAAAGTCCTAACTAGAATTTTTATTAAATTCCGTGTTCAGCAGCAGTTCGTTATGGCCAAGAGGAAGTTGTTAGAATGAAGTTCCATAATTTTGGCAATAGACTGCTGTGTTAAAGTGCTCAAAGTTTTAAATGCAAAATGGGCGACTGAGTACCCTGTACTTTGAGAGTTTTTGGAGTCTTTTGTGTACGATATTGAAACTGCTTGAAGTTATTATGAGTGTTTCGCAGCGTTTTCAAAGTGAAATATGTTGTCCTATAATCATATCGTATTTTTTGTATTAACACAAATAAATCATTTATTATATTTATGAACTGGTTGAGTGGCAGTATTTTTGTTTATTCGGATATATAGCAAAGCAAAACAACAAGTGAATTCGCTGAATATTTAACATTAGGTTAGGCAATACCTAACAGGCTGTACAGTATTTGTGTTGAATATAAATCCCGATGTATAAAGTTATTGGGGGCTAAATTCAATATAAATACTGTACACCCAGTTAGGTATTGCCAATTGTAATGTTAAATATTCACTTGTTTACAATACTGCTAATCGGGTAAACGTATTTACGTCCTCTATACTGTTGTATTGTACGTAGTATAATCGTTAGAATTTACGTTATCAAGTTCGTAGATTCTACGTGGATCACTATTACATTTTTACTTTATCGTCAATTGCATTAGATAGTTTGCGCAGTTCGACGTAATATTCTTACACGCAATACGTAAAACGTAAAATTTATTTTTACGGGTTTTAAATTTGGCGGAGAAAATAGCGTTGAACAGTTTGCGCACTTGAGCCATTACGTAAAAAATTTTGAAACGTAATATTATTAAAAAAAGGTGCAAATTTGTAAACAATGGATGATCCTGCTTTTTTAAATGCTCAATAAATTAAATAATTCATCTTTCAAACAATATAAGTTTTCACTAAACTTTTTTAATACATAAACAGTTAAGGTTTCCGTTCTTAACAGCAATAATGAAGCCATTTTTAACAGGTGAGCATTTCTTAATTTATCCTAGTGTACTTTTGCAATCATGTATCATTTTTTTTTAAATATGGGTGGTATAATACTAAAATTAAAACTACAGGAAATTCATTGCAAAAATTGTGTATTCATCAAGTCATCTCAACTTCTGATTACTGGAGTATAAAGAAGATAAAGAAACGTGCCCATGAGCCTCTTCATGTGAGATTTAATTTTGATCTCAATAAGTATTCTGATCGTGAGAGTCTACTATTATTTAGATTCACTTCTGAACAAATACGACAACTACAAAAGGCTCTCTTAATTCGTAATAAAAATCGACTCGAAAACAGAATCACCTTTTCTGGCATCGAAGGTCTATGCATTTTATTAAGAAGATTTTCGTATCCAAATCGACTGTCCGATTTAGTGAAAATTTTTGGCCGCGATGACACAAGTGTTTCACGAATTTGCAAGTACATGACTAGTTATATTTATGAAAACTTTAAGCACAAGCTTAATACACTTAATTAGCCGTGGATATCGAAAAATTTAAATAAATTTTCTGATGCGTGTAATGCATCCGGTTCGCTCTTTTCTAACATCGTTGGTTTATCGACGGAATATGCCGACCAATTTGCAGGCCCAAAATAAATCAGAAGCAGCAGTACAGTGGATACTGCAAAGAACATGTGCTAAAATATCAGAGTATAGTATTTCCAAATGGACTAATTGGGAAGTTAGATGGTGCATTGAACGGAAATCGTCACGATTCAGCTATACTACACTTAAGCACCTGCGTATCCGAGATGAGAAATCTGTTTACGAATGACGATGGAAGCTGGTATGCAATTTATGGAGACGCTGGTTATGCAAATCAAAAGTTCATTAAAGTTGGATTCAAACATCATTCTAAATTAAGTGAGCATCAGAAGTTTAACTTAGATATGTCTGCTTTAAGAGTAAGTGTGGAGTATGGCTTTGGAAAAATCATACAGCAGTTTGCATTTCTTGATTTAAAAAAAATCAAAAGCTATTACTTTAACCCCTAAAAGAACAATACATTGTGGGTGCTCTTTTGACAAATTGTCATACGTGCCTAAACGGAAGCCAAGTCTCAAATTACTTCGATGTTGAGAATATGCTTGAAGAATATTTAAAGTAGTACATTATGTAATCTCACATTTATTTATTTACATGTTTTACATTAGATGTATTATTAGGTACTGATAGTAATTTTAGCATGGTACCTGTAAATAGTAATTAGTAAAATAAATGTATTGGATGTTTATAATTTTGTTTGGTTAAGGCGCCAGTAATACCTTTCAGCAGCTCACACATGGTATTTTGAAAGCCTATCTGTGACATTGCAAGTTCGTGGCTACGATGACTTTCCTGTGCTAACCGTTCCTCTTTCATTTTTTCCAATGCGATTCTTTCGCGTTCTAAACCTAATCTTTCGTGCTCAAGTTGAAATGTCCCCTTCTGTTTCTCATCCTCACGGTTGCATTTTAAAATGTCCATGCTGATCTCGTGATCTTGACGAGTTGTGATGAACTCCTCCTCGGTAGACATTTTGAATCTTTTTTTCTGCGAGTTAGTAGGCCCCGAGTTAGTAGGCTCAGGAGCGAGATCAACTCCCAAAATTCATAATAATATAGTTTAGGTATTTATAAAAGTTAAAAATGAAGAAAACAATAGATTCCAATAATAAAAACATGTATGCCTATTTAATAAATCCTGACCTTTTTCATCGTTCTAAATGCATCATCTCTCTCAACATCAGCCTCAAATCGTTCTTCCTTATTTTTAAAAATACGACTTGGGGGCTTTTCTGGTGGGGAAACCACCGCAACTGGTTCTTCTCTCTGGTCGTCATTGCCTGATTCAGATTGGTGATCAATTTCGTGCTCATGAACATACACGTTGAATTCGGAATCGTCATCACTTGCTCCTAGTTCGTTGTTGATAAGTTCTTTGGCTTCCTCCTGCAAAGAAATAATATTTTGCTAGAGCTCCCCTCGTAGGCTTTGTACCTCTTCGGTACCTGTCCTTTAAATTTAAAAATGCAAAGTTTTAATATTATATAAAGCAGATTTTAATGAGCAAAACCAAAATTAAATTCCATGAGCATAATTCCACAAAATTCACGAACCAATGTGTAAGAAGATTGAACTTTTGGTTGTAAAGTTTGGCTTTCGAACTACTGACTCTACAACTTTGAGTTTCAAAAGTTTTCAACTAATACGAATTTAATCGGCCGGCTACAATTTGGACACCAATCACAATTAGGCACCCTCACCCTACGTCAATATTTAATATAACTCATAATATATACTTATAATATACTTAATTAGTAGTCAGCTCCTGTGCTTTCAGTTTTTTGATAAGAAGATCAATGCGGTACTTAGCAGTTCGTGCTGTAAGCAAAAACCCTTCACGCTCATTCAAATTGTCAGCCACTTCTTTCCATTTATCCTGCCCAAGCTGCCATGGGTTGATATTTAATGCAGTACTCAACAGCTTCAAATCCTTTGCCAAGTTGAAACCGAACCGTTTTACCTATATTTACTTAATTGATGTAACTAAATTTAATTGTGTATAATTACAACTGGAGTTTGCTATGGTAAATATGAGTACACACTTATGATATAATACATGATACACTTATTTTATCAGCAGCATAACTCACAGTTTGAGATGGTGGGTCAGTCTTGGTCACTGCCTTCTTTCCTTTACTTCTTGGCATTTTCCACTTCTATATTTCTGTTCGAAACTTGAATTAACTTTTTGAAAAATATAACTTTTTAGTTTTCGTTTCCTCACACATGGAGTCAAGACCGGCGACCGACTTCCACACTTTCTCAAAAATCGAAATCCAATAGCCGCCCTTACATCCGCGGCAATGATCCACGAATTCAAATATTTACGGTAGCGTAATAGTTTGACTACGCTATACGGAAACGCTGCCGTAAAATATTGCGTTATGTAATTTCATATTTGTACGCAAAAATAGAATTTTACGTAAAATGGGCGGATAAAATATTTTTACGTATAGCGTATAGCGTTTTACGTGGACTGCGCAAACTATCTATTCTCTACGTTCCCATCTGTGAAATATTTCACTTGAATTTAGGCAAGTGTATTTTACGAGCGATTTTACCCAATTTCCAGTTGAAATTTACTTCAGTTCATGTTATTATTGCATGTCTTTTCCGAGAGTGTATTGTCTGGATACAAAGTCGAGATAGCTGCGCAAGGTGTCCAAACAGTTTCATATCTATGCATTCAAATGGACACGGTAGGGTTTGGACACCTTGCCCAGCTTTGTATCCAGACAACAGTATATAATGTTTCTTGGTAAACGGACATTCCCCCCCCCCCCCGGATATTTTCCTCCCAACTCGTAACCGAGGACATTTTTCTTCCAGTATCAAAATAGCTTCACTAAAAGAAACGAGTGTATCGATCCACAACATGTATATAGATACATGTTGTGATGAGAACGTTTACGAATACATATGTGTTCGTAAACGTTCTCATGAATATGCAATATTTACAACCTGAAGTACGACGTAAGTTTAGTCGCATTCCCTTAACAAATACGTATTTAATTAAATCCTGAACTAGTAATCATTATTTCATAATAAATATTTGGAAAAGATGCATTTTAGTTCTTCAGTTAGTTAGTTATTTCTACCTATTTACATAATTTGGAACAATATTGAAATACTTGACCAATTTTGATAGCTCATTTTGAAGCCCTTAAAAAAAGAAAAATCCAGTATTTTCTTCATTTACTTGTGGCCCATACAACACTTTTAATAACGATTTTTCGAAAAAAATTGGTTTTTTCGATATAATTCAAAAATTGTTAAAACATCACGTTAGGAACTCGAACATAATTAGATTCTACTAATCATTGCCGTTCTAATGTTGTATCACTTGTATGCAAACTTCATGAGTATCGGGGCTAATTATCGACATTTATATTTCGAAAAGATTTTTGCGGGAAATTCAAACTCTTTCATTTTATATGGCTGCTAAAGGGTCGGGCAAACATGACGCCACTTTGAAGGTCAGCTGGAAATAAATAACACCCTATCATACACATTGTCGTTGTTATGTTATGCTTAAGGGGTGACGCAGTAGGCGGGTTGGGTCCCAATATATGCTAAAGTTTGCTAGCGTCATTTGAGCCCGGCCCCTATTTTTGGCCAGCGAAGTTTTTTCAGTTTATTATGCAGTAGGTAAAGTGCAGTTAAACCGTCCGTCTGCCGTCTACACAATGCAATTATGTTTAGGTTCAACGTAATATTTCAATTTTTTTTAAATCCCTCTAAAAAGTGTTATGTACATGGGCTGGAAGTAAAAAATTTCTAACTAGTAAGAAGATGAGTAATAAATAAGAGTTTAAATGAAGGCAAAGACTAAAGTACGTGTAACCTCATTGCTTATAAACAGGTACTAGTGACGGCAGTGACGAGCTTTATCTTTATATTAGTGGAGAAATGATTTTTGATTAGTATTAAATTAGGTGAAGACGCATTTTAGTTCTTCAGTTAGTTAGTTATTTTTTGGAATGTTTTGGAATACATTTTTCTGGAAACAAACACTCGTCAAAACATGGATACTCGTTTCCTTTACTGAAGTGTTTTTGAGACTGGGAGGAAAATGTCCTCCGTATGCTTTAGGAGGAAAATTTCCGGGGGGGAAAAGTCCTACAACCGAGGCTTGTTAGCTTCTAAAAACAGCAGTTTTTTACAACTACACCCCTACCATTCCGAAAGCACGCCGAAAATTGGTTGAATTATTATCGGTTTTTAAATACTACGTTTATTTATTAACAAATACACATTCATGAGTTGTCTTAAACTTCTATTATTCCAGATTGGCATCGGACAAAATAATGGTTTAGTGAGATGTCTTTCAGTCTCCAACCTTCACAGCTTCGTTTCAGTTGGACATTCATCAGGCATGATAAGTGTGCTTGATATAAGGAATGGAACCCTCCTTGGATCTTGGAAAGCACACGAAGGCGAAATTCTGCAATTAATTAACCTTTCAACGAATAAGATAATTAGTTCTTCGTTCGATCAAAATATTTCCGTTTGGAACCTAGATGAAAATCGCCTAGCATTCCACATGAGGTACTTTACGTAGTATGAACTTATATTTTCTATCCAGAACACAGCGATTGGTTGTACGACATTTTCCTCTCGGGCAACATGGGGGCATTACTCTCCCAGATATTAGACCTGCGGATAGTTTTCTACCAACTGAGAAAACTTTGTTCACAGTATTTAAATCACATCCCCTACTTATATAAACGAGTGTTTCTTTTCAGAAAGTTTATATTTTTTTCTTTTATTTCTTATCTTATTTTTATAACATGACTTATATACGACATCGACGAAAGTTTGTCCGGGCATGGGAAGGTCCGGACACCAAAATATCCGTCCAGATCATCGAGGTCCTTCCGTAACATATGGGAGGGGGTACTGTAGTAAAAAGCAACGATTTTGACTTTATGAGGAATATATCCTTGCTATTGGTTGGTATGAAACTATTCGCAAAGACTAGAATATCTAGAAGAATGTGTTCGATAGGAAAAGGGTCCATATACCAAGCGATCACTATGTGCTACTAATGCTGTACGATAGAATAGCAACCGCAGGAAACCTGACGGTCAAACATTCATAGTGCAAGGTATAAGCATATTATGAGAAAAAAGGCTTTAGTACAGTGTCGGATTTTTATAATTACATACCCTTAAAGGTTCGCGCCGTGTCCCAAATATGCACCCGGCTGTTACTCCCAAAACTTCAATAATCACCTTGGACTTAAAGTACAGGATCTAAAATAAGAGTCGGGTTGTAAATAACCCTTAGAAGAAGCATTATAAGCAACTGCGCATTATATGCAGGCGAAAAGGCCTCCAATATAACGGAGGTTTCACCAGCTTCTAATCTTTTAGAGTTGCTAAATTTTATTCAATTCAAAAAAAGTAATGGTAAAATAAAGGAAAATATAAGTAACTGCTGTGTAGCCTTATATAACCCTTCAGAAATTAGGAGTACAAAGTCCCTACTAAGCCCTACTTTGGGATAGGTTTGTACAATAATTTCAAATGGAGGGGTTCGTACTTAGTACAACCATTAATGGTAGCTGCAGTCATGTTCCAGCTCAAACATTCACGGCTGCAGTGAAACACTCAAAACTACACCCGATATTAATCATGTTATGCCAAATACTGTCAAGTTCACTTAAAAGGGATTCCGCGGGACCGACCAAATCTGTCCCTTATAACCGAATTCCATTTTAACCATTTAAGGGATTTCCTTTTTAAGCGGTTATTATGTTTAAAAAAATTCAGATTTTATTCTTTGTAAAAGAGTAAGTTATTTACAATGTTGTCCGTGGACAGTTATTTAGATTCAAAAAAGTCAGTTAATTCAGTTTGTTAAGATTTATTTTGATTTTGATGTTGACGCACATAAACTTTCTTGCTTAATTCTGCTTATTACACTGGAACTTAAACCCGTCTCTTTTATTATTTCAATTTGTTTGTGGGTTTTTAACTTTTGCACGATTTCGTATTTTTGTTCTGTACTTAACGACTTTCTTTTCCGCTTCAACATCATGCCTAGCGAACTCAGGAGAGTGCACCAGTTCAGGTCATAGTAAGACAGTCGGTCACTTTTGCTCGTGAAAATACTTGTGAACGGTAGTCACTTATTTAAAAAAAAACCAAAAATTTTGAGCCCTCAGTGAGCCCGATGAAAAAAGTGCCGTTCGAGTTCGTTCGTTTTTTAAGTCCATAAGGAGCCCAAAGGCCTCACAGTGAGTCCGACGAAAAATTTCCACCTCTTTCCCTCAGAAATGAGCCGACCCCTCAGATACTAAAAGTAATTTGTACCTACTACTACCTACCTACAAAAAATGTATAATAAAATAAAATAGTATTAATATTCTATTGTGTGAACGGAATCAACACCAAAACTGAATCATAAATTACAAATTGAACATTTTGATTTATTTTATTCTTTTATTTAGTACAATTAATTAAATTATATTAGATAATATTAATAACAAAAAACATTTAAATTTAATGAAATGTCAAGCAAATAGGTAAAATCTTGACTTGAATATAAATAATTATAGTATAAAATATATTACACAAAATACATAACTTGAAAATATTTACAAGTAGTGCAGATTACTGCAGATACATTTATTAATTGTAAATATAAATAATTATAGTATAAAATATATTACAAAATACATAACTCGAAAATATTTACAAGTAGTGCAGAAACATTTATAACTATATACAGTACTAAATCAGTCCAGAATTAATTTTTTCTGAGACAAATGCTTTTTCAAGCCTCCCTGTGCCCGTCTTCGTTTTAACCTCTCATTGCTTTCAGTTTCAGCTCTCTGGTAGGACTGGTATGACTCTGAGTCATCTGAGTCTAAGTCTAAATCAGACTCAGACCCGAAACTTAAATCTAAATCATAATTATAACTGTCCCTGGAATTATTGTGGCTGTGCAAGCCAGTCTTAGTTTTAGTGTGCGTGGTGTTTACACTAGTGTAGCTATCTAAGCCATCGCCATCGTCAGAAATGTCAGAATTCATGTCGTCGTCTTCCTCTTGAAGCACATGAGTAAACCAGTGTCGACGCAGAGATTGTGCGTGCTTAACAGCACACATACAACCTTCAACTTTACATAAATAAAAACCTTGTTTCGTATAATCAAACTGTTTTCGGATAATTTGCATTGGTATTTTTTTATTTTTAGTTGCGTATTTTTTGACTATATCAGAATATTTTTTTAATTTGATACTTTTTTTACGTGGACCATCAGGACCATCTAAGTTGCTTATAGGATTAAGATCGAGGACAAGGTCAGTTTCAGTAACTTTTGTGTTATCTTTTGGTTTGCCTGAATCGTCATCGTCTGACTCTGACTCTGAGGAATCTGACTTCTCTGACACTGTTTTTCTTGCTCCGTTACAACTAGCTAGTTCACCTTCTGCTCCTGCTCCTAATACGTTACGCATAGTTTGAGGCTTTAAATACGAGCTACTGAATTGTAAATAATTTTGAAACTCGGTGTCATTGCTATTGCTGTCGCTGCTATTATTAGGACTGCGACTACGTTTGCGTCTTTCATACCTGTTAGGCAAGTTAGTTTTAGGCTCGACAGAATTATGACCGTGGTTGATGTTAATGCCATCATTATTGACATTGGGAATATTTTTAATGCCTGAATGCACTTTATTAAATAATACACCAACAGCTGAACGAGGCACAGACGGTGTTTTATCTTTTTGTAACCTAGAACTACGTTTACATTTAGATTTAGATACAGTTGGAACTACATTTTTTTGCTTACTTGTATTGACAACTGCACATGTTGATGTTGATGGTGTAGAATCTTCTTTAGCTGAGGCTGGGACTGGGACTGAAATTGAAGTTTTGATTTTGCTTTTGCATTTGCTGTGTAGCTTGGTATTAGAAGCAGCAGCAGCAACGCCAGCAACAGCATTATCAGAGTCATTGCGAGAATATGAGTTGGAACATCCAACGTTGACAACTAAATTGATAACATGTGATCCCGCCAACGATTTTAATGAATTAAGTGATGCCAGCACTGAAGTTTCTGAAAATAAAATAAAAATGTTACAAAATTAATACCCAATTTTAAAAATAACTAAATTAAATTAGTAACAAAAGAATGCAAATACCATTGTTATATTAAATCTTCTGCAAAATATACAGTTACAGGTAAGTGTTATGTGATACTTACGAACAATGGTTTCAAGTTGGCTGGTGTCAAGCAGTGCCAAATTTGATAAAACAGTAGAATTATTGTTAGCGGATGTGAAATTATTGTCACTATCGTTATCCTCATTAACGTTGACGTTGACAGCGGCAACATCATTGTCTCTAGGGTCACGGTCACACTCCAGTTCGGAATCAGCTAAAATATCATCATGTCTTGGAGCAGCAGGATTTGGTGTTGAATCACAACTGAATTCCAGTGATTTTATAGGAATATTAGGCTGAGTAGGCAAACCTGATACAAATATTACAATAAAGGTTACGGTTGTTAAATTAGCAAAATTAGTTGTTTTAAATAATATTGCAACAACGTTTAAAGTTGAAAAACAATTTTTAGCCTTCATTCTCATTCATATTTTATCAACAAAGAGCTTTGAATTTAAGCTTAATGTGTGTTGCCTGCCTGGCGTTAAATGAATTAGTTTAGATCATTTATTAATACAAAAGTAATTGTGTTGTTATTTAAATTTGAATACTTTGCATGCATGAATAAATACATTTGTTAGAATAGATACCTTGTTTTTCTTCATCGTTTTGAGAGTCTTCAAGTGTTTCATTTTGATAGGCGCAGCCACTTGAACCTGAGCCACTGATTACATTGGTGTATACTACTTCTAATTCTTCTCCATTTACTCTCACGCTATTTGGAATTCGATCAATGTAAACTATACCATCCCCATCCCCATGCGTATCAGCTAATGGGTAAGACACCAAGTTCACATTCTGAAGTTCGGCAGTTTTTAGATCTTGAACTTCACAGGACTGAATGGTTTTATTCGTGTCTGAATCAGTAGTTGTGCCATTCTTGTAAACATTTTCAATAGTCTGTAAATAAAAATAGAATAATATTGAGTCCCATTTTAGAGATTTTCTATATAGGACCATTTTAGAGACTAATATACGATTTTCATAGCCCCATGGATCACACAGGGACACGCAGTCCAGTGGTTTAACGACCAGCAAAAAGTTAATTAGCCTGTAGCCAATGAACAGCTGTTGCCAGTAGGGGGAAAGAGAAAGAGAGTATCTTTTCCCAAGGGCCGACAGGATCGATCCCTAGCCCTAGAAACGTCGCGAACTAGGAAGCTCGACGTTCTTGACTTGGTTTGCTCCAGTGGCCGGCCACTGGAGCACTGGTACTGGTACTGGCTACAAGGCTAAAGTAAGGCTCAAGGTCGAGATCGTCACTGGAGCTGGGAGGGAAACCCAGCCAGCCAGCCACAGCTGACAGCTTCAGATGGAGTCAAGCTGTGGCACCACTGGGCTGGTGTGCCTTATTTTTTTAAGAAGGCAAAAAACACCTATATAATTTATTAGTTCAATTTTTGCTTGTTGTAACACTAATGTAACACTTGTAATATAACTGTAGTACAAATAAAGTATTAAGTATCAGCTTACCTGGCCAGTGCAGTTAAATCTAGATGAAGACATTGTTGTAGCTGCTGCTGCTAATAGTAGTTATTATTTATTTATCAACACAAAGACACAAAGACTGTAGACCCGTGTCTCCTCAAAACCCTAATACACTAATTTATTTATTCTTGAGGAATTAAAAACAGAAACAAATAAGAAGTACATTAAAAAATACCTGAATACTAAATACAAGAAACTGGTAGAACTTTTGATTTAATATTTTAAATTTTGTAATTAATACTAAGTCCATAAGTCAGTAAGTAGATAAAACTGTGTAATAAGTTGCAGAGACTACAGAGTACTGACTGTCAACCGTATTAGTGCTCCAACAACATATAATTTAAGAATTAAACAGAACACAGAACACAAGACACTTTTTACTTAACCCTTAAATAGTTAAGCAAGTCAAACTAAACCAAAAATATAACATTGTGTTTACACACCTACCTACCTAATCCAACCAACCCACCAAAGTCACAGTGAGTCAGAGTACAAGTACATGTGAGAAGCTTAAATTGTTTATTTATTTTTATTTTTTTTGTATGTTACGTTCTGCACATGCAAAATATCAATAACAACAACAACAACACTTTATCAGTTTACGTGACGTAAATTGCCGCTATTCTACTTGCAAAAGCCAATAGGCCAACTGACTGCCCAAATATCACGTGCATACATTACTTGTATGTGTGCGAAGCTTTAAAACTGAATAAGTAGCCTAATAGCTGCACTTTTCAATTTACAAACAGTAACAGTGCAAACACAAGCTCTAGGAACTAAACACTTTATAAACGTATGAAGGACGTAGTGAAGTGCGCAGTACGCACACGGCTATAACACCAGATCTAGAAGAATTAAGCACAGTCAGTACAGTCACAGTCGTCACAGAACTAACACCGAGAAATTATCAGAATAGAAGCAAAATTCCGGTTGTTTTTTTTAAAAGAGTTCTAAGGGCAATTAGTTGTTAGTCATCAGTCGTCAGTCAGAGTCAGACGGCAGACTTTCAGAGTTCAATTTAGTTAAAAAAGTAGTAATTTTTTGACAATTCGGCAAATTTTCCAAAAGCAAAAAGTAAAATTGTAACAAATATTTTTGAATCAACTACTATCGCTTCAGTTTTTTACTGACAACTGATACGAGTATTATTGAATAAGTTAGAAGGATTCAAGATTTCAGAGAAAACAAAGGATGAAGGACTGTTGGCTTCGCGTTTGATTTTCTTTTAACTTACGGACTGAATGCAGGTATAAAAAAGTAAATTAACAGAATTTTGTAATATGTTTGTATTTATATTTAATTATTGTGAATGTTGCTATTGTTTAGGTTTAAAATATTTAAATAATTCACAGATTTTACATTTGATTTATTTTAGCACTAGCTGAAGCTGACCATGAATAGAAATAAACCAGTTAACATGGGAAAATTAACCAATAAAGCTAATTCGCCACAGATCTTGTCTACAAATTCATCTTCGGCATCCACAACGACAACAACAACTGTGTTAAATATTTCTCATGATTTAAAAGGTAAAAGTTGGCTAGTTTTGCATTGTTGCAGCAGCATTTTGCATGTTACGCTATATTAGGTTTGATGATTTGGTTATATCTACATTTCTAACATCAGTAGTTGACATTTTAAGATTACCAAGCTAACTTATTTAATTGAAATAAATTAAAACTAAAATGCAGAATGCGACATAGATAGAAATCAGGAATCAGGAAACAATACGTTACCCTGATCCTGATCCTGATCTAGTATGATATCCTGATAGCGTGCAAAACCTAATTAAATAATGTTTTTGTTTATTTTTTTAAGATCAAATTGCTGGACTAATCTCAATTGGAAATCACTGTGACGTAAATATTCATGTCACAAAAATGCAGTGCCATGGTGGTGGTGGTGTATCTTTAGGTACGCAAACAGAACCAGAGGAAGAAGAAATGGAAATACAAGATGTACCTTTGGATCTAAGTGTGAAAGAAGTGACATTGCCAGCGCCAGCATTGCCTTCAACGGCTTCAACTTCAACTCAAATTTCAACCTTGCCAGCTTCAGCGTGCTACGCATCCGCAGCCCTAAGTAGTGACAGTGAATCTCGTGCCAGTGAACCAAAACTAAATGAACCGGAAGCGGAAAATAGCAACACCAACACCAGCGGCAGCGGCAGCAATCAAGAAATTTTGACTGTGGTGACTACACATCCAAATCCAAATGGTGTGTCGCAAAAAAGAAGTCTTCTTGCGACACTTCTCCCAATCACTGTTAAATGCTGTTTAGGCACTGAAGTTGCAAGCTCCAATAATTCTAATGACTTTAATGAACCTGCACCAGTTTCACCTGCAACCAGTGCAACCATTAAAGTAGAAGTAGAAAAAGAAGAAGAGGGAGAAAAATTTGATGATACAGATTACGTTGAAGGTAACAATGATAATGACTATGCGTGGGGATCAAGGTTTAACGAACTACGGCAACAAAATTATCCTCAATGTCTTTTTCCAGATCAAGACGCAGAGGACCTGAGTCCTCAACCCTTCCTGAACTTAATATCTGAGGATAGAAATGTTTACCGACCTCCGACTCCGATGCCTCCGATGCCTCCGTCGCCTCCGCATCAACAGCAAAATAAAAAAGGACGTGGCCGTGGCCGTGGCCGTGGCCGTGGCCGTGGCCGTGGCCGTGGACGTCCCCATAAACAAATACAGAAGTCAAGCAAAGGTATTAATAAGCCCACTGCCATGTTTTCCAAATCAAAACGCTTATCAATGAAGTTTAAAAAAAACAAAAATGGAAAGTATCTAATAGCTGATCCAGATCCAGATCCAAATCCCCCTAATCTTAGTGTTCGTGCTATTGAAAACACTTGCTTTGAATCATACGATAAAACTCCGACAATTATTATTGATTCAGTAGATACAGCAGCAAGGGCTGAAAGCAAAAGTGTCAATCCAAGCTCAAGCCAACGAAATGTTCGTGTTGTCGAGGAAGCCAAAATTCCAGTGGCTGTGGGTTCTGCAGCCGACGCCGACGTCAAAGATGTAGTTTTAACTTCAGATTCAGATGCAGCCATCGCATCATCATCATCAGTTAAGTTATTAAACACCGGGCAGGGGCCAGAGCCAGTCGAGCCAGCAAAGGCAGGTCATTCAAAATCGCAGGCATCGCAGCTAAAACGACATTCAAATACGAAGTCCACACCTACTAAACCAAAAAAAACGGATTTGTTGGTACATCGTCAAAACAATAATATGGAGGACAAATGGCAGTCACCCGCTGCATTAGCAATGCTAAAAGTTCTAGGCGACCGTTTTTTCCAGTTCTTCTTCACTATAACGATTTCTGATTTAGTCAAAAGTAAGTTTTACGACAATTAAAATCTACTATTTATCATTTCCTATTTGTAACATCTAAAACTAAACACCGTTTTTTCTTTTACTAAACAATGCACAAATTATTGGCGTAGGGGTAAAGCGTAAATATTTCATGCTTTCAAAACTCTGATAGCATTGCATGTTTTAAGGTTGATGTTGAATGTTGATGCTCATGTCATAATCAGTTTTACTTACTCATTAATATTTTTTATTTTTTGCTTTAAACAGTGTATACTTGCAAGATATGTCAAGAGATGAGTCGAGATTGCACCACCATTGCAAAAATTCTCCGAGATCATATTCGAAACCACTACTATCCGCTGAAATATAAATGTAAGGTGTGCAATATCAAATTGAAGAATCTTTCGAGCGTCGGTAGACACAACCGTACAAGACTCCACTTGCAAAACAAGAAGAAACAGGAGAAACGCTTAGGCTTAGCTGCCTCTGCTCTTCAGCGTCAGTAGTCAGTGTCAGTGTCAGTCCCATGATCGTAACAAGATAAGTAATTAATAAAACGAATTACAGTTTGAAAGTACTAATTACTTACAATATTTAGGTATTTCGGACAATTCCAATATTTTTCATGGTTTGTTGTGTGTTTAGTGAAAGTTGAAGTAGAATGTAGAATTAGAATCAATCAGTATCAGTTATCAGTAACTATTATCAAGAGCAAGACTGAGATCTAATTAATTATATTGCTTATAAATTATTAACTTTAGTTTAGATTTGAAGTAGACTGTAGTTGTAGTCGCAGTAGTCGCACAAGTGTCAAATCATAGATGCAACCGTTAAGCAGTAAGCAGCACAGCAGGATAAAAAAACAAAATTTACCAGTTTTCAGTTCCTAGTTCTAGTTTCCTAGTGTTTTGAGTGAGAGTGTTGCGACTGTTCGGACTTGGGACACAGTATTTGGTGATTGGGTGATTCTAGCATTTTAATTATTATAATTTTATAATCATAACTGTCCGATTCAGCATTCATTCTTCAGTACCTTGTACTTTGTAACTTAAACTTTTGTGAGTTTCTTGTTCTTGTGTTTACCTAACATCAAACATTGCTTGATAGCTTGTTGTTGTGCTAAGTTGTGTTATGTTATGTTAGGTTTTTCACTTTGATAGTTCATATTATTTAATAGTTTACATCTTGCATCGATAAGCACATGATGTTTATATTTTGATTCAAATAATTTTAATAAATTCTTTTATGCGATATACATAATGGATTATGTATTATGTAATTATTAAAAATTATAAACTAACAATGACAAGCAAATGTCGTGAGTGTTTGTATTAATCTGTCAGTTGTCAGTAAGTGATTTCAGTTTCAGTATACAGTCTAGTCGTAGTCTGTACATATCGATTTTATAGTGTGTAAATGAAATTGTGAGCTAAAAAAATGATTTTTTTGTGTGTTCAATTTTTTAGTAAAGTTTTAATACTTTTAATGTTAAGAGTTATTTAAACGTAAACACCTAATTTTATGTTGTGTTAGTGTGTTAGTGTGTTAGCCTTAGCCATAAAATATGAATTCTATAACTTCTAACAAACTAAGGCTATCCAGTTATTAATTTTTTTAATTATTTTTTTACCAAGTTACCTGTAAGTTGGCGTTGGCAGTTTGGCAGGCAATCCAGTGAATTTTGTATTCTATGAATGAATTCTGATATGCATTTCGTTATTGCGTATTACGAAATGATGTTGTACAAAAACAATCACGAATAAAAATGGTATCAATAAATGTTAAAATTTTAAATTACTGATTTTAATTTATTCATAATCTTTCAAGTCAGAAGTCACAATCACAATAATAATCTTACACTACTTAACTAATTACACAGCTTTTGTGTTATATTTTATGACTTTATGCGTGAAATATTGTCATTTTAAAAGTTGTACTTTTAAAATCATAGTAACAGTTCTTATAGTTCTTCATCGTAAGTGTGGTCAATTTCATTTTTTAAGTCAGATGTTGTCGTAAGTCACATATGTAAATGCAACAACAGAATTTAGATTTTTAATAACTTTATACACTGCACAACTGCACTGCAGCTACTGCAGCATGGAATTATTCACAGTTCTGCAGTCTTTTACTTCTAACTCGAACGGGAAAATGCTAACACTAATTTGCTTCGTGGATTGTGTTGACTGTAATAAAATCAAAATGTTTAAACAAATCTTATGAAATCTTTCCACAGGTATGTGTAAAACAAATGGATGTTCTCGAAGTGGTGTTGTTGTTCCTTCTCTTCCGATCTTCTTCGTCTTCTTCTACAATCGTCGACCACGACGACCACCCTTCCTCTGGGTTGAGTCTGACGGAATTGGTGTCACATCCTCAATACGTCCAATCTTCATGTTGGATCGAGCTAAAGCACGAAGAGCTGACTGGGCCCCTGGTCCAAGAGTCTTAGTTCTGTTTCCTCCAGTTGCTCTTGATTTAATATAAAGAGCTGTAATTCCAGGCGATTTACATTTTTCAGCAACATCTTGAGCTGCTAACATAGCGGCGTAGGGACTGGCTTCATCACGATCTGCCTTCACTTTTATCTCTCCAGTAAAACGAGCAATTGTTTCTCTTCCTGATAAATCTGTCTTCATATTAAATCAAAAGCAACTGAAGGAAACAGAACTAAGACTCCTGGACCAGGGGCCCAGTCAGCTCTTTGTGCTTTAGCTCGATCCAACATGAAGATTGGACGTATTGAGGATGTGACACCAATTCCGTCAGACTCAACCTGGAGGAAGGGTGATCGTCGTGGTCGACGATTGTAGAAGAAGACGAAGAAGATCAGAAGACAAGGAACAACAACACCACTCCGAGAACATCCATTTGTTTTACACATACCTGTGAAAAGGTTTCATAAGATTTTTTCAAACATTTTGATTTTATTACAGCTAACTGAGCCAACACAATCCACGAAGCTACGTTTAATTGTATTTTATGAAAAATGAAAAATGAAAGCCAAATGCGTACACATTGAATCGTTTAAATTTGCGATTTCTGTGCTATACTGTGCATTGATAATGAAGTGAAGTTATTGTAGTGACGATAGTGATTGTGAAATGCTTATGCAGATAAAATTAGATACATTATAATTATTGATGTATAAAAAACTCGCATACCTTACATATTTCCTTATAGCATTCCCATGTCTTTAATTTTCATGAAAATCCTAAATTTTTCAAGTATGATTCAGAATTGGTGTAGCAACCGCCTAATTTAGTTCTTAATAATAAATATTTACATTTAGTAAGTAGTATGTACAAAAATTAAACCACCATGTAATTAATCTCTGAATACTCCAGGCAAAATTTATATTTCGTGTGCAATGAAAAATTATTGAAGTTGAAGTCATTGTTAGAATTTGAAATTCAAACATTATTATGGTTGGTCAGTTTGTAATGTCTTCTCAATGAGCATGTATTTCGGTAGTTTAGGTCGCAAACTGGACAGAAGAAGAGCCTTGGATCACAATGTAGGAGAAAATGGTCTTTCAGTTTTCTATCGGCAGTCATTGTTGATTCAGTCTCAAAATTGCAGTTACGGACACGACAAACATGCACTGCAAAAATCAAAAAGAAAATGATTCGTGAATTAAAAAAACAATTATTAATTTACCGTTTAACCAGTGACACACGGCCACACGGTCGACACTGTTGGTCAATCATGCATAAAAGTAAGACGAAACACAAAACACGACTGTGTTGAGGTTGAGTATTAAACTATTAAGCATAAAATAAGAGACAATATGGTTAGTAAAATTTAGCAACATGGTTTAAAGTTATAATTTGAAACTCACTAAGTTTGTCCACATTTGTTTGCCCGTTTTCAGTATTTACTATATTTGATTTCACTAAAGTATCAAAAAACTGCTTGTAATGTTCTAAAGTAATTCTGGCCATATTATCGGTTACTTTTATGAAAAAATCCGAGTAAACTTTTTTTTCCTGTTCTCAAAACCTTAAATTGGGGGACGTGTCGTCACTATTGGCAGCAATATTGGCATAAGAATGTCCTAAAATCCTCCAAAACTGGTTAACTGAACAACTAAAAACTTGAAAAATCATACTAAATAAATTCTAAACTGGTGTTAGTCCGCAGGTTTTAGTGTTAGTGTGTGGGCTTTGGTGATTGCTCAAGCTTTAGCTTTAGCAACTTTAGCAGTGGTGGTGGTTGCTTTATGCCTGTAGTAGATATCTATGGTTAAATCACTTTGATTTACTTTACAGCTTTTAATTTTATTAACTAGAGTCAACAAACACACAACTACTACATAAGGCACTACTAGACTTAGACTCTGGTAATCATTTCACTTTGCTCTGAAGGCATAAATGTTGTTAACTAATTAAACTATCCATTACCATCTCTGTGAGGAATTAAAACGAGTCATGAAATTTAAAAATTTGCTGTAATAAAATCAAAATGTTAAAAAAAACTTATGAAACCTTTCCACAGGTATGTGTAAAACAAATAGATGTTCTTGGAGTGGTGTTGTTGTTCCTTGTCTTCTGATCTTCTTTGTCTTTTTCTACAATCGTTGACCACGACGACCACTCTTCCTCCGGGTTGAGTTTGACGGAATTGGTGTCACACCCTCAATACGTCCAATCTTCATGTTGGATCGAGCTAAAGCACAAAGAGCTGACTGGGCCCCTGGACTAGGAGTCTTAGTTCTGTTTCCTTCAGTTGCTGTTGATTTAATATGAAGACATATTTATCAGGAAGAGAAATAATTGCTCATATTACTAGAGGGATGAAAGTAAAGGCAAATAGTGATGCAGCCAGTCCCTACGCCGCTATGTTAGCAGCTCAAGATGTTGCTGAAAAATGTAAATCGCCTGGAATTACAGCTCTTCATATTAAATTAAAAGCAACTGGAGGAAACAGAACTAAGACTCCTGGACCAGAGGCCCAGTCAGCTCTTCGTGCTTTAGCTCGATCCAACATGAAGATTGGACGTATTAAGGATGTGACACTGATTCCGTCAAACTTAACCCGTACGAAGGGCTGTCGTCGTGGTCAACGATTGTAGAAAAAGACGAAGAAGATCAGAAGACAAGGAACAACAACACCACTCCGAGAACATCCATTTGTTTTACACATACCTGGGGAAAGATTTTATAAGATTTTTTCAAACATTTTGATTTTATTACAGCTAGTACAATCTACGAAGCAAATTAGAGTTAGGATTTTGCCGTTCGAGTTAAAAGTAAAAGACTGCAGAACTGTGAATAATTGTGTCATTGAAACTGGCATGAATGTGGGCCACGCCGAAGACCATCTCTCCTTCACGTACTCTATCAGTTCGGAATCAGCTAAAATATCATCATGTCTTGGAGCAAAACTATACTATCCCCATCCCCATGCGTATCAGCTAATGGGTAAGACACCAAGTTCACATTTTGAAGTTCGGCAGTTTTTAGATCTTGAACTTCACAGGACTGAATGGTTTTATTCGTGTCTGAATCAGTAGTTGTGCCATTCTTGTCAACATTTTCAATAGTCTGTAAATAAAAATAGAATAATATTGTGTCCCATTTTAGAGATTTTCTATATAGGACCATTTTAGAGACTTATATACGGTTTTCATAGCCCCATGTATCACACATGCACACGCAGTCCAGTGGTTTAACGACCAGCAAAAAGTTAATTAGCCTGTAGCCATCGACCAGGCTGTTGCCAAGGCCAGGGATAAAGCGGAAGCGAGTTCTTTCCCAAGGGCCGACACGACTGTCCCCATTAACAGTCGGCAGGATCGATCCCAGGCCCCAGGAACGTCGTGAACTAGGAAGCTCGACGTTACTGATCTGGGAGATCCACTGGCCGGGGCTACAAGGCTAAAGTAAGGCTTAAGGTCGAGATCGTGGGAGGGAAACCCAGCCAGCCACAGCATCAGATGGAGTCAAGCTGTGGCACCACTGGGCTGGTGTGCCTTATTTTTGTAAGGAGGCAAAAAACACCTATATAATTTATTAGTTCAATTTTTGCTTGTTGTAACACTAATGTAACACTTGTAATATAACTGTAGTACAAATAAAGTATCAAGTATCATAGCTTACCTGGCCAGTGCAGTTAAATCTAGATGAAGACATTGTTGTAGCTGCTGCTGCTAATAGTAGTTATTATTTATTTATCAACACAAAGACACAGAATGTAGACCCGTGTCTCAAAACCCTAATACACTAATTTATTTATTCTTGAGGAATTAAAAACTGAAACAAATAAGAAGTACATTAAAAAATACCAGAATACTAAATACAAGAAACTGGTAGAACTTTTGATTTAATATTTTAAATTTTGTAATTATTACTAAGTCCATAGGTCAGTAAGTAGATAAAACTGTGTAATAAGTTGCAGAGACTACAGAGTACTGACTGTCAACCGTATTAGTGCTCCAACCACATATAATGTAAGAATTAAACAGAACACAGAACACAAGACACTTTTTACTTAACCCTTAAATAGTTAAGCAAGTCAAACTAAAACAAAAATATAACATTGTGTTTACACACCTACCTACCTAATCCAACCAACCCACCAAAGTCACAGTGAGTCAGAGTACAAGTACATGTGAGAAGCTTAAATTGTTTATTTATTTTTATTTTTTTTGTATGTTACGTTCTGCACATGCACCTCGACTTTCTCGTTTGGAACTTGGAACCCTTCCGTTACGTTGACCCATGATGAATTTAACTTGGTTAGATGACTCAAAATTGAAAAGTGTATTAGAAGCAGACTACACGGCACGACTCGGCACGAGATCCTCTACTGCACACAAAACTTAGTCAAAATTGAACTAATTAGTTAGATTTCTCTAGGACCTCAAGTACGTGAAGGAGAGATGGTCTTCGGCGTGGCCCACATTCATGCCAGTTTCAATGACACATTTATTCATGTCACGGAATTTTTTTATCAGGAAGAGTTACAATTGCTCGTAATACTGGGGGATGAAAGTAAAGGCTGATCGTGATGAAGCCAGTCCCTACGCCGCTATGTTAGCAGCTCAAGATGTTGCTGCAGAATGTAAATCTCTTGGAATTACAGCTCTTCATATTAAATTCACAGCAACTGGAGGAAACAGAACTAAGACTCCAAGACCAGGGGCCCAGTCAATTATTCACAGTTCTGCAGTCTTTTACTTCTAACTCGAGCGGCAAAATCCTAACTCTAATTTGCTTCGTGGATTGTACTGGCTGTAATAAAATCAAAATGTTTAAAAAAATCTTATGAAATCTTTCCCCAGGTATGTGTAAAACAAATGGATGTTCTCGAGTGGTGTTGTTGTTCCTTCTCTTTCGATCTTCTTCGTTTTTTTCTACAATCGTTGACCACGACGACAGCCCTTCGTACGGGTTGAGTTTGACGGAATTGGTGTCACATCCTCAATACGTCCAATCTTCATGTTGGATCGAGCTAAAGCACGAAGAGCTGACTGGGCCCCTGGTCCAGGAGTCTTAGTTTTGTTTCCTCCAGTTGCTTTTAATTTAATATGAAGAGCTGTAATTCCAAGGGATTTACATTTTTCAGCAACATCTTAAGCTGCTGACATAGCGGCGCAGGGACTGGCTGCATCACTATTTGCCTTTACTTTCATCCCTCTAGTAATACGAGCAATTATTTCTCTTCCTGATAAATATGTCTTCATATTAAATCAAGAGCAACTGGAGGAAACAGAACTTAGACTCCTGGACCAGGGGCCCAGTCAGCTCTTCGTGCTTTAGCTCGATCCAACATGAAGATTGGACGTATTGAGGGTGTGACACCAATTCCGTCAAACTCAACCCGGAGAAAGGGTGGTCGTCGTGGTCAACGATTGTAGAAGAAGACGAAGAAGATCGGAAGAGAAGGAACAACAACACCACTCCGAAAACATCCATTTGTTTTACACATACCTGTGAAAAGGTTTCATTAGATTTGTTTAAACATTTTGTTTTTATTACAGCCAACTGAGCCAACACAATCCACAAAGCTACGTTTAATTGTATTTTATAAAAAATAAAAAATAAAAACCAAATGCGTGCACATTTAATCGTTTAAATTTGAGATTTGTGTGCTATATTGTGCATCGATAATGAAGTGAAGTTATCGATAGTGATTTTGAAATGCTTATGCAGATAAGAATAGATACATTTTAATTATTGGTGTATTAAAATCTCGCATACCTTAAATATTTTCTTATAGCATTCCCATGTCTTTAATTCTTATGAAAATCCTAAATTTTTAAATTTAATTCAAAGTGGTGTAGCAACCGCTTAATTAAGTTGTTAATAATAAATATTTACATTGAGTTAGTAGTACGTACAAAAATTAAACCACCATGTAATTAGTTTCTAAATACTCCAAGCAAAATTTATATTTCGTGTTAAAACATTGCAACCTAAATTTAAATACACATTTTTAATATTAAAGTTATTATTTTTCTTACAAATTTGCTTGATTGCACATGATTTTTCTTCATGATGGCTGTTAATTGGTTTCTGGGTTGGCCTTCGCTCCTGACTTTGCTTTCATCTTTTTTTGCGTCAACTTTGGCTTTATCTTCGGCAATGAAAACTTATTAAAGTCGACGTCATTGTTGGAATTTGGAATTGAAACATTATTATGGTTTGTCAGTTTGTAATGTCTTGTCAATGAGCATGTATTTTGGTAGTTTCGGTCGCAAACTGGACAAACAAAAAGCCTTGGATCACAATGTAGGAGAAAATGGTCTTTCAGTTTTCTATCGGCAGTCATTGTTGATTCAGTCTCAAAATTGCAGTTCGGGACACGGCAAACACGCACTGCAAAAATCAAAAAGAAAATGATTTGTGAATTAAAAAAACAATAATTAATTTACTGTTTAACCAGTGATACACGGTCGACACTGTTGCTTAAACATGCATAAAAGACGAAACACAAAACACGAATGTGTTGAGTATTAAACTATTAAGTATAAAATAAGAGACAATATGGTTAATAAAATTTAAAATGATAGCAGCATGGTTTAAAGGTATAATTTGAAACTCACTAAGTTTGTCCACTTTCGTTTGCCCGTTTTCAGTATTTACAATATTTGATTTCACCAAAGTATCAAATAACTGCTTGTAATTTTCTAAAGTTATTCTGGGCAGACTATCGGTTTCTTCTAGAAAATAATCTGAGTGAACTTTTTTCGTCTTATTCTCAAAACCTTTAATTGGGGAACGTGGACGTGTCGTCACTATTGGCAGCAATACTGGCATAGATTCCTTGTCTTGATGAAGATTAGATTGTTGAACAGGTTGAACTAGAAGTGGAGGTGGAGTTGTTGGTGTTTCATTTTCATCCAATGCTGCTACAACGGCATTTGATTTTTTCATTTTCAGCTTCAGCAGAGAACCCTTAGGTGGTTTGAATTTTAGTGAATTTGGATTTTTCTTTATTATTGCTGCTTTATTGCCTTCATCACTTCTATGTACCAATTTTCTTTTAAGGTGACCCCTACGTTTTATTATTGGTGATGTGGAAGTGGAATTTTTTAATGAAGTATTTTTTGGAATAGTTAGAAATTTTGATTGTGAAATTGAACCACTTTCTTTTTTTGAATATAATTTGTTGCTAAGTGCCGTCAAATTTCTGCTAGAACACTGTTTTTCAAATTCACAGATCTCTGTTTGTGGTACTTTCGACGTTTTCAAAGATTTAGTTTTAGTTTGCTTTCTAGGTCGACCAGGACCTCTTCGCTTCAGTGAAGATAAAACTTGGGATGACTCAACGGGCATTGTTGAGTTTATGTGCGTCGGTGTCGGTGTCGGTGTTGATGAATCTTGTAAATGCACTACCATGGTGTGTGAACGTGAATGTGAATCATCTTGAGTTTCAGTTTCGTCAATGACAACAGGTTCTTTGGGGGTCAAATAAGGATTAAATCGTGCTCTACGAACAATAAAAGAGTTGAAGTTCGAATTAATGTCATTGTCATTACAAGGTATTAACGGTGAGATCACTGTATTGGACGGTGTTGGTGTCGGTGTCGGTGACGTGTTGTTGCTGTTGATATAAGTTGGCAAAGTTGGTGATGGTTCTGACTTTGATTCTTCTAATAACTCGTTCTCTTGAATTTCACCGTCACCATGAGGGTTAGCAACAAATAGGTTACAATTTTCTGCATTGTTAGCAATTATATTAATTCGTGAGGGTCCTTGATCTGATTGTGATGTAGCTTCCTTAGCAGATATAGGCAAAGGCACAGGTTGTACTCCGCAGCCACTCTTGCCCGTGCAATTAACACACTTAGAAACGTAAATATTTACTGTGCTGTTCTGCCCTATTGTAAATAATCCAGCCCCCAATTCTATAAAAACGAAACAAAAAAATACATATGTCAAATATCAATAACCAGTAATTAGGTGAGACTGCATTGTGGAGCATCAAAGCATGTATAGCAGATAGCTGCATGTAGCCTGTAGCTACTTTTTTTGCTTAACACATAATAATGTTTAATGTTTAAATATATAATTATAAACTTACCTTGCAAATAATTAGCACCAGCACTGCAACTTGTACTTGACGATACCGCATTTATGCCTGGAAGTTTCATTTCGAGCTGAACGTCTGCACAATTATTAGTTGTTGACAAAATACTTATGTTTGCTGAAAATTTAGGTTTTGGTTCGTGTTGCAACTTGGTAGCAGAACCTGTGGCTGAAGTTGCAGATCTGTCAACTGATGCTGAAGTCAAAAAACTATAGGTAGGAGTAGGAGTAGACGTCCGTAATTCGATAGGCTTCAAAATACTGGTTTTTGTTGTTGTGGATGGGTCAGAAAAGGCTAAACTAACTTCGTTAATTTTGCTTGCTTCCTGTAGAGACACCGACAGGGATTCTTGACTTCCGTTGTGGGCAATAATGCTCATGTTTGTTGCATTATTAACTAAATTGCGTCGAGCACCAAACATTGAGCTCCTTTCATCACTTTCATGAAATTTCAGACCAATACTCCTGCTTTTCGAACTTCTGGTAGTCATACTTCTACTGTTTTTATCTTCAGATGAAAATATAAAATCAGTTTTTTTGCTATTAATATATTCGGCTTCATTATCAATATTGTCAAACCCCCGAATCCCGCCAGGTATAATATCTGAACTGCTAGATAGATCTAAATCTAGCCCAGTGATTGCAGAAACGTCCAAAATATCTGAACTGTCTAAAGTATTGTTAAAAATGTAATCCGGATCAGACATTTAATTAGTAGTTAAAATTTACCTAAAATAACACAATTATTTTTATTTTAAAATAGTTAAGTGTCACGGTCTCACGGTTCACAATAGTTCACATCAGCTCAAGTTTCAACACCATTTGCCATTTACACTGCTTACACACCACAATCACAAGCCACTGCTTCAATTTAAATATTACTAGCAGTACAGTAACCGTCACCAGTGCCAGTGCCAGTGCCAGTTCCAGGTGCCAGTGCCAGTACCAATTGCAGTTTTCAGTTTGCAGTACTCGATATTTTTTTGGAAGACTGTACTGAGTCCAAAATGAGCCGGACGGTCACTTTTGAATGAGTCGGACTCAATACCCCACTACGGAAACGAAAAACCCATGAGCCCTCAATTTGGGCTCATGGCATGAGTCCAAATGAGTCCAGAGGAAAATTGAGTGAGCCTGGCATGAGCCCAACATTTTTTGGTTTTGTGGACCGGGAGGGCGGTCGTGAACGAAAACAGCCAGGTCACTTTTGTTTTGTCTTACTATGGTTCAGGTAAGAGTCAAAGTCAAAAGTACAACTAACAACTGACAGCCAAGAAAGCTTTATAATCTATAAATGCGACGACATACTTAAATAATGTGAATGTTCAGATAAGAGATAAGATGAGTGTAAATTAGTTGTAAAAAACAGTAGTGCTCCACTCGTTCGGCTCTGTATTATTTTTCTTTTTATTACTACTATTTTTCTTTTTATTACTACTATTTTTCTTAAAAACCCCCTTTTAAGTGACAAAGAAAATCAAAAACGGTAAAAAAATGTCCCTTTTAACCGGATAATCCCTGTTAGCGGTTCCCTTATAACCGGATAATTTTAACATTGAATCATAGGCTGGCCAACCAAACACTTCAAATCTGTTCCGGGTAGGCGGTTTTCCCTTTTAACAGAATCCCTTTTAAGTGAACTTTACAGTAACATGAATATCGTAGTCACTGACTACACGGTAGTTATATATTATATATTAATACAAGTCTACAAAACAGTAGTCATTAACAGCATTACTCCATTTTATGAGCCACAATTTAGTAGCTTAACGGAAGTTGACATAGTAAAAACAAGCCAAAAGACGCTTTTTCTATAGTCGCGTTCTGCAAATTCGGTGGAGTAATCTGGAAAAATTACAAACCGATATGAATTAAGAAAAGTGAAAGTCTGCAAGAAGAAAAATCCTGTGGAATCTTGCCCATATTTATCTTTTTATGTTATTTTTCCATGAAAAAGCTAACTCAACATTTTTTGATGATTTTTTGTGGCCGAAGGGTATTACAGTGAAACCATGGAAATTAAATTCATAAAGTTAACACCGTCTTCTAGGATTCAAACACGGCTAGTAACCTAAATACGACAGTTAAAAAGGGAGCGTTATCTGAACAAAGACTTAAAAACCCCATATACAAACTCCGACCTCACTGCCTAGCTAGCACGAGTAAACTGCTCGCGCTTATTGAAAACTTTGAAAATAGCATTTTTTCATCTAATTATTTAATTCTAGCCATGCAACTTTTATATTTGAGCTTTATAATAAAACAGTTGCAGGCATTCAAAGTATAAATAATCTCATTAGCCACAAACAAAAATCGAAATCATTTGTTTCCAATGTTACAGGGTGAAATGACGGTGTCAAATACAATTATTATACGTATATGCAGGGGTACTATTGGCTAGTAGAAGGTAAAACTAGTAATGTGTATAGGTAAAACTAGTTATCAAATTATTAGTGTCTACAAATACTAAAGTTTTTAAAAATGTCTTAAGATCAACAAATCGCATACGTTAATGAAAACTGGCTGAGGAACTTGTTAACTCCTACTTAACCAACGGTTTTGAAAAGATCTGGTCCGAAGTATGCTAAACTAACAACATTTCTTTGGTAATCCCATCATACACTCTGAAATCTTATAAAGAAGGAGTTGAAATTAAATGCTGGAAAGTCCGCATAAGTTCTAGCAACTGCGACAACTAACCCAGACCCCTTCTTGGTCGGCCACAAGAGCACCACGTTACTCAATTTACCGCAGCTTACATAATTAATATACTCCGTGCAATAAAGAAATCTCGAGCCCCCGGACATAATAAAATAAAAAAAGTGCACCTGAAGATTGCAATCGTACAGCTTATTGAATACCTCTGCAGATTACTTACTGTAAAACCAAACCCGGGAAAACCCGGAAAGACTCGGTTATCCTCGAGTTACGTAATAACGTCCTGTTAACAAACTTTTTTGTGCTCTTAAAACCCACAAATAATCTCCAACCACTTTGTTTTTACTCGCTAAAGTACAAAAAATTAACTACACTGTGTTTCTCTTGTCCTTGTCAAATCCATAAATAACCATAACCCACCTAATACTGTTTGTTTTCCCTAACTGCAACATTACAATACGTGTTAAAATCAAAGCTATTTTTTTTAATTCATTAAAAGTGAAAGATAATTTTCTTGTACCGAGTCGCTGATTGTTAAGCAATTAACTTGTTTGAGACAGCGACTCGGTACAAGAAGATTATCTTTCACTTTTAATGATTTAAAAAAAATAACTTTGATTTTAACACGTATTGTAATGTTGCAGTTAGGGAAAACAAACAGTATTAGGTGGGTTATGGTTATTTATGGATTTGACAAGGACAAGAAAAACACAAAGTAGTTAAATTTTTGTACTTTAGCGAGTAAAAACAAAGTGGTTGGAGATTATTTGTGGGTTTTAAGAGCACAAAAAAGTTTGTTAACAGGACGTTATTACGTAACTCGAGGATAACCGAGTCTTTCCGGGTTTTCCCGGGTTTGGTTATTTATGTGTTTCCCAGTTAAGCTATTAGGTTGGACCCCAATCCTCGTAAACACTAAATTCCCACCCTCGTGAGTACAAAACTCCAATCCTCGTGAGTACAAAACCCCAATCATCGTGAGTCGAAAACTGTAATCCTCATCCTCGTGAGTACGATACTCAAATCCTCATGAGTTCGAAACTCAATCCTAAGTCAGTGAACAATCGCCAATTCTAATTGCTGGGTAATTAGATTTGAATACATTGAATACATGCTTTTAAATCTAAATCCTCGGTAATTGGAACTAAATACTTGGGAACTAAAACTTGTTTTCAAAAAAAAAATTGCATTTCAGCAAAGGAATCTATAATAATAAGCAAGACTGTTTAGATGAAGCAGAGCGTATCAATTTGAATAGTGATTGATCTCCCACCTAAATTTTGAAATTAGAAAGGAAACTTCTGTCGTGTCGTAAGACACCCCTATCGAAGAATCTTTCGTTTAACACGCTCGTCATAGACGATTTCCAAAAAAGTAGCAATTGGGGCAAGAAGAGCTTTGCTGAAAAATGTATGCTTTAACAATTGGTAAGCACTGGATGAAGCTACCACTACTCTATGATCTTATTTTTTTCCTATGCATGAATACACTCTTAATAATTTCGGGAAGATATTGCTACAATCCGGTAGCTATATTTGACGCTACCGAATTTTGTAGCAAAATCGCTACAGAAATTGTGGGGAGAGCTTCCAACCTATTTAGGTGCTGAATCCTTACCGATAGGTAGCAATACAACGAAACGTCTCTACCGTTGCTTGTGATAACTCACTACCGCAGTTAGGGACAACGCGAGCGTTGTTTTCTACCACAAAGCACGCAAGTTGCGTACTCCCATGTTGTAATATGCTTCCGAATTGTATGCAATGCAAGTTCTACTTCTGTAGAAACTGTATGGTCGCCCATCCTGTGCCCCCCTCCCACTACTTCTTAAATATTTCTAAATAGTTTTTTAAATAATTAATAAAATAATAATCGACTACCTTAGAATTTTTTATATTGCATGTCATTAATTTATATGTACAAAATAACTAAATAGCACTCGTCGTCAGATATTTTACACCAGAGTGAATGAGCAAGGAATTAAACAGTAATTAATGATTGCAGTTGACGACAGTAAAAAGTACATATGCATGAGCGAGTAATGCAGGCACAATTTTTTTCATTGGAGTCTTATCGTTAGTCTTACTTACAAGCAAACCACTTACTATGATTCCTCGGGATCTGGAAAAGCATAGCCAGAAACGTTTCCTTGGACCGTAGAATGAACGAATAGTGTGATAACTCGAGTGCATTTTGCGCGGTGCTTTAGCAGCAGCCCGCCAAAGTTCAAAAAAACCGAATTTTTCAAAGTTTGGCACGCTGTAGCTTCTACAGTTTTAGTCTGATTTCAATGAAACTTGCTGTTTTGTGATGTTTAGACTATTATCTAAAAAGTAATTTCTGGAAATTTTGAAATTCGAATTTTTAATTTTTTATCAAAAAATCTTAATTAAAATATGGGCCTCAAAAGTATGACATTTTATTAATTTTTCGAAAAAATAAAAAAATCGAATTTCAAAATTTCCAGAAAGTACTTTTGAGATAATAGTCTAAACATCACAAAACAGCAAGTTTCATTGAAATCAGACTAAAACTGTAGAAGCTACAGCGTGCCAAACTTTGAAAAATTCGGTTTTTTTGAACTTTGGCGGGCTGCTGCTAAAGCACCGCGCAAAATGCACTCGAGTTATCACACTATTCGTTCATTCTAAGGTCCAAGGAAACGTTTCTGGCTATGCTTTTCGAGATCCCGAGGAATCATAGTAAGTGGTTTGCTTGTTAGGATATTTTTAACACAACGTTTCATTGTTTTGAAATTCCAGTGGGTATTTCAAGCAGTTCGCTCCCTAATTGCATAAACAAAACTTTTCATAAAACCGATAATTATGTTTAGTGTTGTGCACCACTTAGTTAATTCATAAATACTACACTTTAGTTAGTTATTAAATACCGTACCTAATAAATACTTAACAAACTTGTCAATGGTTTTATGCGCACCTTACTTCATGTGAGAAGTGTAAAGCACCCGGAGCCCTGAGTTTACTTGTAACTGCAACTATTGTTAACGTAACAGTTAAATAAGAGTCAAAGGTGTGATCCAAGGTAACCAGTCGGTATCTAAATATTTAACCCAGCTTTGCTCACTAATGAAGTTGGTAATGATCTTTCGATTGTGGTGAAAACAGCCAACACAATTCACTGCTTTCAAGGAGCAGTAGTAAAGGTTGATCACCGTCTCGATGCATTCACGTTAGTTGCTTGTAGTGGCAAATACTACTATTATAGGAAGCAACCAGCTCATGAACGTGCAGTGAAAATTTATTACAATGTAGTTATAACATTGCTACAAAAATATAATTTTGATTCACTTCCGTCAAGAAATGACAACGGTTACTACTAGATTATTTTGTGTGTAGATCAATGGATGTACACTTTCCATTAAGTAAACCGGCGACTACATTTAAGCGACAATAGATTTTTGATTCTGATTAACCAATGTACAAAGTACATACATAGCTGGACGCTTCACAACTGCTTAGGAGTGATCCATAAATGCTCTCACTGGAATTATTACTCCCTTAGGAGCTACTCATCCTAATCATTTAACCTTACTTAAGCGGTTATCTTTAGCATGCATGGCCATGGCATGTCATCAATACCCAATTAGAGCCACTGATGACATCATTTATGGACGGTCTCCTGCTGCTGTTCGATTTCCTTACTATGCTAATACTCAGCCTTCGTAATCCCTGTCCCTGCTCCCTCAGCGCAGCCTCAACTAGCCTTCTCACGTGCATGGTGCAGTAATGCATAGAAATACTACTCTTTCAACTTTTGGGCGGGCTGATTTGACTTTCCTACGCCGACTGACTACCATTTGCAATTTACTCATTTGCTTAATTTGCAGTCTCATTCAGAGCGGTATCCGAATTCCCGAAGCTGACTTCATTTTGGATTTTACAATCTTTTTCATTCCGCGCAGCCTGTTTGCCGAACATAACATGTGTCATATTTTGTATACAGATAACATCACAGCTAATGGAGTTTTTAATTGCATTTTATTTTGCGATCAGTGCAGTGTTGTAAATTGCTACTTTATGTTATTGGCAGTAACGTGAGGTAGGGGTTTAAGGTTTAACCTGCCTATTGTTTTAAATGGACGGACATTCCGAAACTATGTCCGAAACAATTGTGTGTGTTTAAAAATTCAAATTTTTGCACCACGAAATTTATGCACGCACCTCTGCATAGTCATCAACATTCAAACCCGTAACCCTCGCCGTCTGTGCCTGTAGGAACTTGGTGTGCACACTACTGCACACAGTTCTTACTATGGAGTACAGATACTTTGTCATTTTCTGTAGGCTTTAGTGTTTAGTCGAATATGTTTTTAGCTGTGGCCTGAATTTGAGGCTTTGAGGTGACATACCTACTACTTACTTACTTAACAAAATAATAATTGCCAAATAAGATGTCGGCTTCAGTTTGTAGTGAGATGCAGTTCTTGTGTGGACTTTACGGTGCAATGTGCAATACGGCGAACTAATATGTAGCCAACGTAAAAATGCACTACAAAATTCAATAAACAAAAGTATGAAAGAAGAAAATCAATGTGGAAAATTCGTGAAGATTTGTAAAGTTTATTTTGCATGTAAACTCGTTGTCGTTGTCAGCTCAAAATCCCATGTAAATCATGGACTGGCAAATTGTGTACTTCAAATATCTGCAATGGCTATGACAATGACAACACAGTGTGAGAATGCAGTGGACGAGTATAAGTAAGTAGGTGATCGAAGCAGTAATAAAAATTACATCCATTATTAGTATTGCCTTTAGTAAACCTACTAAATGAACTTCAAGCGTCTCGTTCCTTTTCGTTTGTATACGTTTATATTGGCTAATTTGATTTGGCGCGCAAATACATTCGCATCTACGAACATCGCTTCTTAACTTCATTCGCCAGCTGCAAATTGTTGTGACAGTGGAACTGTGTGAGGAGTTGTGGAGTGGAGTGCGTGTGGTTGCTATGGTTTAACATTGCTGTACTATAGTCCGCATTGATTTGGAAGTAGAGTAGTTTTTATTACTACTGCTTCCATTGCCATCCCAGCTGTATACTTACATAGTGATACAAACAAGTACGACCACGGCCGATAAAAGTTTTGCGTGAATACATTACTCGGAGAACCGAGTAATAATAATGAACTCCATCATTCCGAAATATCATATGCAGGTTCAGCAACTACATTCAAGCAAGAAAGCGGTACCGCAAGTCGTGTTCTGAAAAATAAATTACGGCGACATCTAGAATAAAACTCACTACAGCAGAGATTCTACTGATTACTCAAAAGCAATTAAACTATTCGGGTACAAAACATATTATTCAATATTTAGGCTAAAAACTCAGATTTAACAGAAATAATAGCTAAAAAACATCTCACACATGACAAGAACACAATTAAATTTGATGCTGATAAAATAATTACAGAACTTCTAAATGTTATCTAGCGACTTTAAAACAATTCCACAGGAGCATAAGGCGTTTGCAATGAAATTTTAAAAAACCTTGACGTCTACTCCACTGACTACCTTCTGCAAGTACTAAACAATGCATGGAAGGATAGGATACCGGAACACTAGGATGAGAATAAGACAACCTATCTACACTCACAGAGACCCAAGCGTACTAAACAATAACCGAGAAATCGTTTTGATTAATACAATAACTTAACTGTACAGGGGTATACTCTGCATACGACTTAACACATTCTGCTTTCTGACTTCAACTATTTTTGACAATCAGGCTGCTAACAGAAAATGACGTGGGTGGACAGATCGTATCTTTTACCTGCACTCATGTATATTCAAGCAACTACTATATCATAACTAATACTATAAGTTCAAGGAAAAGGAGAGCTTTGTGCTCTGTTTGTTGATCTTAGCTAATCTTTAGCGTTTGACTATTAAAACAAAAACTATGTGCAAGACCAAAAGAGACAGTCTTAAGTGATCACCTTATTGCCAAAAATTAATATTTTTACGACGTGGCCGAAACAAATATTCGATGTAACGAAGGGTTTAGAGATTTATGCAAAGTCATGAGTGGAGTTCTTTAACGTAAAACATTGTCACCTACTATACTCAAAGTTTACATAAGCAAGATAACTTCAGTAGGAAGTGCTTCACTAAAGCAACATCAAATAAATAAAAATGTTTCCTGCGGAAATACTAATACTACTCTATGCCGACGATTTAATCTTATAAACACCAACTTGACCTACAATGGCAGATAAATGCTTTAAGCATCTTTATTAAAAACACTAAAATCAAAGTTAACTTGCCAAAGACAAAAGTAACGATATTTAAAACAGCAAATGAGCTCCCCAACTCAATTTAGTTTAAATTTAAAAGTAAGCCACTTGAAATTGTGAACAAAGTGTGCCTAGGCGTCACTTTCTCATCACAGTGGGGCATTTATTGATGATAGGACTCATTTTATTAACAAATCAAAAGCAGCCAATACCAAATTATTTTAACGTTTCTACTAAATCTATCATCAATATCCATCTCCGTCTCCTTTAATCACTTGTAAGCTTATTACGAATGTACCTACATGGGCGCTCTGATACTGCAAAGACCTTGAATCTTTTCAAACTGGTTTCTAAAAACGCCTGACACGAACCTCAATCTTTACAACGGGAGTGCTCCTGCAACTTGAAACCAGAGCCCACTACTAAAAAAGTACAGTTATTTAAAGCACTTCTCAGATTTTTGGAGAACGTTATGAAAATAAAACTAAACTTCACTAGAAAATGTTGTCTAGAAGCCAAGAAATCAAAAGTTATTGACCCCCGTTTTAATTGAATAGCGATCGTGGAGAATGTTTAAGAAGACGCATTTACAAGCTGAATTCAGAAATCTTGACAAAGCATTTCCAGAAAGAAATAAAAATGCTATTATTAAGAAGTATAGACTATCATGCATAAATACTGATGTTCAGAGGAAGCAAAGATGCAGTGTAATGCGAAAGTGCACCCTAACAAAATACAATACTACTTTAAATTTAACCGAAACATAGTAAAGTTTTAAATAATTTTAAGAGTGGTAATTATAGGTAAAGTATTAAGTCTGAACTAAATGCATGGAAATTTAGGAAGTTTGAACCACAGAAATTGCGAATTTTGTGGAAAGAAGGTTGAAGACATCTTTCATACAATGTGTTACTATCAACTCTACTAACTCCTTAAAACTAAATTCTTTACGTTATTTACTGCATGCCGAGATAATAAATTCCTGTACTATTTTAAACAGCTTTTACAACGCCGAAAATCTACGGGTGCTTAACTTCTTGAAAGTATCTATGAAAATACGATCCTTTTAGTATAAATGTATTGAAGAATTAAGGTTGCTATCACACATAGCTAATCGTTATTTAACTCACTGATGAGCTTAAAGATCGCGTACGTAATAGTGTTGGAGATGCTTGTCAGTACGGCTTTCCAGCTTTAGCTTTGCACTGCGGCTTCGCAGCACGGATTGGTAGCACAGTTTTATTGAATACATAACTGCTGATGACGAAAAAGGCAAATGATCTCGACAAAAAGCGGTAACGTCCGAGGGTACCTGATCCTGTGTAGTGAAATTGTTTTATGTTTTATTAGTTTATTCTGCTCTGAAAACTTTTAGCCTTATCAACAATATATATATAAACGTATACATCCTTAGTCACTATTTAATCAGACAACCATAAATACCTGATTAGCGTTATAATGACTAGGTCTAACCAAGGTTTGACAATAATTTTTAAATCTGTAAATACCTAAATCGTCTGAGCTGCGGCAAATCGAAAAAATTAGTAAATTGTCAATTCTAGCCTACACATAATTTACCTGACTTTTGCATTTCTCCACAGAATTCGACATGCAACATATTATTTATAAACAGTATGAAATGCACTCAAATTTTAAAGAACCACGCACATCTGACAATTAAAAATCACTATCGATAAAAAAAATTAAAATTTTGACACATTATGCTCAACTGTTTGAAATGAGAAATCTAGGCCCAAAAAACATTGAATCCTACCAGTGGAACTACTAATATTAAGCACTGAAAAACCCACACAAGGGAAACCACGCAAAGTTTAAATCTACTTTTACTGTCCAGTTGAGCGGAAAACCACGTTAAAAACCGCCGTCGTTAGTATAAGCTTAAACTACAAGTGTGTGCCGAGTAACAGCGACGTAAACAGAAACCCAAAAAACATAGTAGGGTAGCTCTAGAGTTTAAGCAAGTTAACATCTTTTTGAGCTTGTGGAGCGGAAAACCACGTTAAAAACCGCCGTCGTTTGTTAAATGTTGATAAGAAGGTACACCTATGTTTAGAGCGCAAACGATGTAAAAATATAATCGCTAAAACAAAGCGAAATAGCTCTTAGGTAGTAATCAGTTAAAACCGTGTTAACGGTCAGTTGGAGCGGGAAATCACAATGAAACCCGTATCAGTGTTACGTTTGCAGTTATTATCCCAACTACAAGTCATAGACTCAATCGTTTCAACTGTATAATTTTTAGATAGGAGCTGTAAACCTACAAAAACAGACCGCGCGGGGGGCCTTTGCGTGCTCTAATAGAGTTAAAAAAGGCTATTCGATACTCTATGGACACAACGCAAAGAAAAAAACAATATATTCTGGATGCAACAACGGTACCGAATTCTGTAGACCGACTATCGCCTCAGCGGCCACCGGCTGAGGGGGATAAGTCTGCAGTCTCAAGACCAGGTGAAAATATTACGGATACTAAGGGATACACAGGCAAACATGCACACACAGAACCAGATCAAACTTCACTTACTATAGCACCATTTCATACACTAGAATTACCACACACATCTGCTGCACATACTTCACATACTTTACAATCGAATTCCTCCGTACCTTCTATAATTTCATTTCAACTATCAGAATCAAACACGTCATCATCTACTGCTTCCACACCATCAGAAAAATCTAACACATCAGTCATTTTACCAACACCAATACCAAAACAACAACCACACACACCTAGAGAGAAACGGCTGGTTGGTCGAAATAAATCAAAACCATCACATCCAATTTTAGCTACTCCTGCTAAACAACAAGTTTTTGAAAGAGCAGCTCGCGGACGGTTCAGAAAGAAATCTCCACCCCACCCTGTTGATCCTCCAGAAGATCCAGACGAGAGTGGTGTTGGAGTTGCAGCTGAACCTCAGTCAAAAGTTTGTTACGTGTGTAACAAAATATATATCCCTCGACTACTCAACAGATTGTATGATCGTACCCAGAGTATGCAAAACGCAGCCATTATGCACCGAACCAACCTTGGCTTTCATGTACAACCCGTTAATTTAGATTCAAAGATCTGTAACCCATGTCTCAAACACGCTCATAACTTTTGCTACGATAAAGGAGTCATTTGGAAAACTGTCACAACGGGAAGTTTTCGTAACTGTGTAGTTTGTAAAGCTCACTCCAATTTAACTAAAGTTTCATTTTTAGCTCGAATTAACGCATACGTAACACGAGGAATATTTATTATGCCTAACGCTAGAGTGTGTAAAACTCATTTAACTACAGAAAAGATTATAATTAAACCTTGCATAAATGGATTACCCTACAAAAATCTACGCGTTTTCATGAGTCAAGAAGAAATGGGCGAGTGGATTGAGGGAACTAGAGACGCATTTATAAATAGGCAGGATAAGGTGTACAGAGACGAGGAAGATTTTACAGATGAAGACTTCAGAATATTTACTGGCATATCGAAAGCTAACTTTCTAGATATGTATTCTCACTGTACCGGTACTGTAAAAGTGAAAAACGCGAATCGCAAATGTACAAAGCAACAATTGTTAATGTTTTTGTCTAAAATGAGACAAGGAATATCTGATTCCTTTCTCAAAGCAATCTTTAAAGTAAGTACAAGACAATCTGTTAGCAACGGCGTGAAAATTGCAACTGAGCATCTAAAACAAAAGTTTCTTCCTCTAAATCTAGGCGTAAGTGACAAGCACATAACGCGACAAAACCTGATAGATACTCATGTTACAGACTTTGCAAACGGTCTGTATAACATTGACGAAAACAACATGCCCAAGCCAAAAGTATTAATAATTTACGTTGATGGCACCTATTTATATGTTCCTAAAGGGCGAATTCATCGGGTTTTGAGACAAACATTTTGCTACCATAAAGGCAGGCATCTCATTAAACCAATAATGATTGTATTGCCAGATGGGTATATACTTGATGTGCATGGTCCCTACTTCTCGGACTCCAAAAACAATGACGCAAACTGTCTAATAGCAGAACTAAAAAAAGAAATTGATGGGTTAAAATCCATTTTACAGCCCGAAGATGTGTTTGTTGTAGACAGGGGTTACCGGGACGCCTTAAACTTGTTAACTAGTCTAGGAATTCATCATAACATGCCTAGTTTACTTCCAAAAGGAAATAAGCAACTATCATGCGAGGAAGCCAACTTATCTCGTCTAGTAACTTCAACAAGATTTATTGTTGAAACACGTAATGGACACATCAAAAGTGTATTCAAACTATTTCAGGAAATGATACCTGCGCAACTTGTACCAGTAATTGGGACTATGTTTAAGATAGCGTGCGCTATCATTAACAAATACTACGCGCCAGTCCTGATGGAGGGAAAGAATGCACAACTAGCACACGAAATGGTGCAAAAGGTAAAAGAAGTAAATGTTGTCCAATGTTTGGTTGAGCAACAGAATCTTACTAGCCGAACTCACAAGTTTTTTGATATGGACAAAACCCATTTACCTGGTTTTCCAAAACTTTCAGAAGAGTATTTAAGGAATTTAATGTATGGGAGCTATCAACTTCGGCTTTCCATGCAATACATACAAGACATAGAAGATCGAGATTCGGAATTCACGTACGCTATTTGTCTTGAGCAAGAAGGACTTTTAAGAGCTAAGCTGTACTCAAAACATAGTCAATCTACAAAGTATACCGTGTGGATTGCATACGTCGATTCCATCCTAGACTCACAATCAGAAGAAGAAACAGCAGAACACCCTATCACTGGTTACCATTGTACTTGCAAATCGGGAGCAAGAACACTTGGTTCTTGCACGCATGTTGCTACTGTCCTCTGGTACATGGGATATGCTCGCCACGAGGAAAATTCTATTAAATATCCATCATATAGGACCTTAGTTGCAGTTTTAGATGCTGGAGAGCGACCACTACCTGACAACGCTATTGTGCAAATGGGACTTCCAGATATAATTGACCCACAGGACTATTTAGAAGTACAGTTGGTGGAGGAGGAAGCTTGAAATTACAGTATATCTGACGTTTATAAATGTAATAGGACATAATTATTTACACAAACACACATGCACACAAATAAATATGCACGCACATGAACTTACATAAACACTTAAATAAACACACACAAATAAACATGCACGCTCATACACTCATAAAAATGCACGCACATACAGACAAATAAACACGCACACACATACACAAATAAACATGCACGCACATACACACAAATAAACATGCACGCACATACAAGAAAACATGCAGACACTTACACATAAATATACATGCACGAACATGCACGCACATACATAAATCTACACACACTCACACATACAGATCTACACACACTCACACATACAGATCTACACACAAACACATACACCAACATGGGGCATACAGTAGTGGCGTCCTCGTCGCATGCCCTGGAAACATTCGTAGAAATGGCTAACACTACTAAGGATTACAAACCATTGCAACATATTTGGTCTTTTTACTTAAAAAGCTTTGGATAAGAAATAAGTAACGTACGGATTCTGTGCATTACTGATTTTATACTGGAGCCATCCAGATATATATACTAATGAATGTCTACAAGAGCTTAGCTGCAACGTTAATAGTGCAACAGATGAAGCCAAGAAAGCTGTGTACCCATCTTTACCTATTTTAACCAATTATAATAAAATTATTTTTGTATAGGCGTGCTTTTGAGCTGCAGAGATAGGATTTAATAAGAGGCAGCATATAAAACACAGCATAACAAGCAGACGACACTGGAGAGAGAGAGGCATTAGTTGTGGAGCAGTGTAATCTGATACCTTACGCACGAAACAACACAACTTCGCCACTACGCATGCCTACTTCCCTCCTATACCACCACCTTTCCTCGCATGCTTGAACTTGAGCAATGGAAAGTCACAGCAGGATAGCGCAACGTGAAAGTTTAGTATTAGATTATCTTACAAACTCGTACCAGGTATAGGTCTCAATACTTAATTCTCATTGTCCGACCATTGGACCACGGGACTACTAACCCCTTCCTTCCCCCTCCCGGCCCCACCCACTTTTTTGTTTTTAATCACTGCATACAACTTCAAGCCTGCATACATACACCATGCACACACTATGCACACACCATGCATAGAAAATACAAGAATTATGCAAAGAAAAATTACACCATAAAAACAACATGCATACATCACACACACATACACACACGGAGGTCACAGTTGTGTTGTGTTAGGGTATGTCGAATTTCATGGGGGTGAATTTTACGGACTTAAGAAGGTTAGTTGTTACATGACACTGAAAAGTAATTCTCGGGGTTTCCCTTCGTGCGGTTTTAGTTAGTGCGTTTTATTTCCAGTTCCACCGGTCGAAATCTATTCTTCCAGTTCCAACTTTATTTAGTAAGGCAAGGTACACAATATGTATTAAAATTTAGGAATTTTTTTCGATAGTCACTAATAATTGGAGAGTGTGCGTGGTTCATTTGTTTTATTTACTATTTGGT
Source organism: Dicyrtomina minuta (assembly GCA_949802685.1). Lineage (NCBI taxonomy): Eukaryota > Metazoa > Arthropoda > Collembola > Symphypleona > Dicyrtomidae > Dicyrtomina > Dicyrtomina minuta. The sequence continues at coordinate 69,451,193 of OX461808.1, read as the reverse complement.
TTAGTTGTAATTAACTTTGAGATATTTAAATTAAGTTTGAATTATTTCCTTGTCAATGTTAATCAATGTGTTTCTACTCGTCATTGCCGTCATTTTGATCTATTACCTTTCCATATTTAAAGAGAGTGACCGATCATTTAACATTTTAGATTTTGCGGGAAATTCAAATTTCCCCTATTCCTACCTGTATACTTAATTTGCTTGACTTTAATTTCCAAAATGGAATTTGGAATGCAATGTACCATTTTGAAGCGCTGAAAAATTTGAATTTCATTACAAATTGATTATTTTATCATTTTATGCTAGCCCAATCTTGCTGTTTATGCTGCCATGCAACAAGGGCCTAAGCCCTTCTTTATTCCTACCTATCTACATAATTTACATCACTTTTGCATTTCTCAACGTTATTTGACATGTAATATATCATTTTGAAGCTCTTTCAAAATAAAAAATTCCTTTAAAATTATGTCATTTAATTTTTATTTTTATTAGAATTAACTTTAAATGTGGAATTTTAAATTAAAGCTTTTTAATTTGCGTGCCAATCTCAATATTTATTAATCTACTCGTAATTCCAGTCATTTTGATCTATCATTTTTCTATATTTGAAGAGAGTGGTCGGTCGAAATTTGAGATTTTAGATTGCGCGGGAAATTCAAATTTTGTGTATTCCCTTGTTCCTACCTAAGCATATGCATAATTTACGTGAGTTTTGAAATACCCAACGGAAGAAAACATGATAGTAGGGTTTGCACTAATGGTGATCACTTCCCTAATGGTGATCAGTAGCCGCGGTTCAAATGCTGCTGCGTTTAAAAATCTGTCTGGTTGATATTGTAATAGCTTATAATCTCAACTGTCTATAGCCAGTCACACATATTTTTAAATGCCATAGTATTTGAACAACTATCACCATTAGGGAAGTGATCACCATTAGGGCAACCCTGCTACATCATTTTGAAGCTCTTTAAAAATATAAAATACTTTATTTAAAATTTAAAATAATTTTTTACTATTGTTTTAAAATTAAAATTAACTTTTCGTAATTTTTAATTTAAACTTTGAATATTTTGGGTCAATGTTAACTAACGTTAATTTGTTTTGAATTTAAAGTATTTATAAATTACGTGTTGTAAAGGTATATATAGGATTTAATGAGAGATTCAACTAAATCAAACTGCCTAATGTTGCCTGCCATTAAACACAGGCTTTAAGGCTTGTTTAATTATAATACTTTTAATAAGTCTCAGAGTTCATCTGAGATCCGTAGCTTATTAAACATTTTCGACTGACATCCCGGCGCTTATTTGAGACATGGCCCTCATTCAGTCATTTACGGTAATTACAAACAACCCGAAATGTTTTGCATGTATTAATCATTTAAATATTTTTGGGCGTAGTTGTAATGCGAACTAAACTTACATTGCACACGATTCTGTAACGATTGTGAAGTTTTTTCGCGTATTCCGTGTAGTAGGAGTAACCGACGAAAAGTTGTATCGAAACTACTACTATTCTGACTGTGGAGATTGGTGAATGGTGACTGTCATTGTTTGATTTACTATATGTCTATTTCGTTCCACTTCAGAAACAGTACGGTTAGAGCAGTGTGCGACTCCTCGGATTGAAACTCAAGAGGTCTTGGGATCGAACCTGGGACACGGCGGATATTGTTTTGTTTTTTTTTGCCCCTAGAAAAAGTCGCTCTTACATTGGGCAAAGTACAGTCCGGGATCGTTCATAAATAACGTCATGTGTAGTGTCAATTGGTTTACTACGATATTGATGACATTCCATGTTATAGGTAGCCGCTTACGCAATGTTTAAGCTGATGACAGGGAGATCATGGGGTCTATTAAATGGAAGGATTGAATGACATCATTTATGGATGATCCCTAATAGTCAGGAGATGAAAAAAATTATGAAGTTGAAAAACTAAAACATATTTTGTTTTTGAATATCTACAAAATCTCTCTATAATAAACTAACTAATGGTAAGTCGTCAGTCCTGTCCCGTCATGTCGTTGATTGGCTAAGGAATCAACGCTGTGTCGTTGATTGGCTAAGGATCAACGACAGCGCCAATTTTGATTGGCTTACGAGTTTTAAAAAATACTTTACTTCAAAATCAGTGTTGAATGTAGTCAAGCATTGCACTGTTTATCGGCAATAATAATAATAAATTTATTCCTCAATTCAGAAATTGAAAAAAAAAATAATAAAAAAGTAAAGTTGAGTAGCAAAAGAAAAATGTTTTGTTGCTGATAATCTACAAATTATTATCAACAACAACTTTACACAGTTAATCTCCCGATATAAGAGTCAAACTATGGTAACACGAAGTACAGTCAGAAGTGTGCAGTGTGAGACTGCAGTGTTATATTGCGTGGTTGATTACAGAAGTTGTAATAGAAAGTATTTTTTACGCTATCAGTATTGACTATAGTAAAGCAATGCACTGACGATTGTGACTATTGACAAAATACTAATAACTAGACTTTAGGCCCGCCGATTTCGGTGGAATTGCGCCTCATCTGGACACTGGCCCCGGCCCCGGTTACCCACTGTCACCGTACTCTAACGTGTCTAGGGTTGGTCGAGAATGATGTAATGGTGTCGTAATGGGTGCAGATTCAATTCAAGAGTAATCCGTGTCAATTTTGTGAGTAAGCACACGACGACCAACCCTAGACACGTTAGAGTACGGTGACAGTGGGTAACCGGGGCCAGTGTCCAGATGAGGCGCAATTCCGCCGAAATCGGCAGTGCAAGACAATCTGTCCCTAATGAGCTCTTAAAAAAAAGTGACCGAGGACCGAAACGTACCTTTCTTTTTGGCCTCATTTGAGCCTCCGTATTATTTAACACAGGCCGTCCTGAGCTTGTCTCAAAAGTATAGAACTGACCGGACCTCCGGTCAGTGCAATCGGTCCTACCGGTCACCGGCTCCATGTCTTACACTGGAAATCGGCGGGCCTAAAGTCTAGTTTTAGTATACATGAAGGCTGTACTGCCACTTTTTATATACGCATATGCATGTGAGCAAAATAATTAAGCCATACCTACCATTCGTTCCATCATGTCAGTCTGCAGGAATGTGTTTAGTTTACCTAAATTCTAGTTGTTTATTTTATGTTTCAGAGGCCCTACGGAACCTGTTCATTCAATCACACCTTATAAGGAAGAATTAATTACATGTACAACCTCAAATCGCATTGGAGTTCACACTTCCATCAGTCCTTGCTCAAATTTTTCATCTACCAGACTTCGGTCTGACATATTTAAAGGAATTGTCACAACAATGACATTTTTATCCTTAAACCAAATTTTATTAATAGGTTCTGATTCAGGAACTGTGACTCTGCTTGCTTAGATGTACAGTTTACTCCAATCAATCATCTGAATTAATTAATAATTGCCTCTCTTATAATGAATAATATTATTATTTAAAAAAATGATGTAAACAGGAGAACATATACTTAATTATTTTTAAATAATTTTAAAACCAACGTCCCTCGAACGTTTTTAAATAAACTCGAATTCAAAATAATGTTGTAATAAATATTGTAATGTTTTATTTTAATTCAGTCTATCTAGCAAAAGGTATTGTTGCTTAATAAACGGCTGTTTAAATTAAAAACTAACATAAACTAAGTAGGCATGCATTCTATAGGGTACCACCAGGAATTGTCCCCGGAAAATTCGGCCCCACATTATTCGTCCTGTGAGAACGTGGTCCTGGTAACCCTGGTCCCGGCGGAATAATCGGCCCCGCTTAACACATTTGTTTTTTCTACAATAAATGATGGTAGTAATAATTGTACTGAAAATTAAAATAATCAAATATTTGCTGTTAACCATATACCGAGTATTTACAAAATTGGAGTTTGAAATTTAAGTTTAAAGGAAACGTGTAGGTCACATAAAGCATTTATAATCGCAGTTTTAACATTCCTTGGTGAGTAAATCAATAATTTTCCGTTGCTTGGGCGCAGAGGTGTCTGTAGCAACCGGAAAAACTAGCTTTGTTTGTACTAACCTTTTTGGACGTCCCCGCCGCGCGCCGACGTTTAGGTTGGATGGTTGCATTGTAATGTAATTGTTTGTTGAAGGTTGTAGTCCCTCATGTCACACGCGTCACTGTCAACAATTATCTTGAACTCTAATTATGAACCCATTTCGAATTTGAACCAAATGTAGTAAACTGTTAAATGAAATGAACTGGCTGGACATAAATAATGGAATGACAGGACATGATTTCATTTCATCGTCATGTCGACATATGCATTTGACGTCAGAAATATTCACTTACTTCCTACACTGTTCTACTTCTACTACAAATTGTGTTATCAGTCATATTCTATTCCATTTATGAGTGAATCACTCACTGTAGTACGCAAAGCTAAACAGTTTAAAAAGGTCCCATTAGATAAAAACTCCGGCGCTTAGAGCCTGATTTGTTGAACGGGGGCCCGGAGTAGATGCTGAGCTTCCGTAAATATTGGCTTCAACAAAGGCGAAAATAAGTTAAGTAACGCTAAAAGATGATCTATGAAGTACAGTGTGTCCCGATGGAATAGGGACACGTGTTTTTCGTGGTTTACTCCCCCCCCCCACAAGGGGCAACTGGGACGAGATAATTATTTTTAAACGTTAACTAGTTAGTATGTACATGTAAACTTTAGTTGACCTCCAGGGGTCACGTAGTTCTCATGAAATTAATTAAAAACTAAAAATGGCTGTCCCGAGTCCCGATAGAATAGGGACACTTCGTGGTTTCTTTTATTTACATCACCATAACCTCTGACCTAGTGAGCACAAAAATTTCAAATTTGGCCTGGTTACTCATAGATACACTACGTATGACTAGAAACATTCACTTTCATCACAGGATTCGGGTAGCTCCAGCGGTACTGGAGAAAGCGAGCCCTAGCCGTTCAAATGTCTTAACTATAGGAATCATATGGGAAAACGTGACTTGCTGCACTAAAACATCCACTACATGCGTAATTCTCTACCGATTTCAATAAGTAAACGCGGGACACAAACCGCATAAAATTGCCTACAAAACAACATGTCACTTGTGTATGGGGTCAACTGGGATCACGCGGCGCACTTCCATGAACACGGATTCGCATTTCATGAATTGGATACACACTGCTAGCAACCTGTAACCAGTGTAACCCATGTTCATGGAAGTGCGCCGCGTGACCCCAGTCTTGTGTGATCAAAGTTGTGATCAAACAACTTGTGTGATCACAACAAAAAAATATAGCACATTATTCGCATCACTCGCATTTGAGAGTATCTCAAAGTTGATTGATTTAAATGGGTTGAGAAATGCGAGCTGTAGCCTACGACTTACAGACATGCAGAACGACATGCAAATTGCCCACTTTTGTACGTGTATGAAATAGAGTGTAAGAAAAGAAATTTTGAGCGTTGGTCCGCATAACTGCTAATTGCAAAACATTTACTGAATAGATCAAAACCAAAAATCGTCGACCGGAACCCTGAAAGAGATGCTGAGTTTAAAGCGCAATTTGGCTTTAATAAAAGTGTAGAACCCAATAGTGCAACCCTAAAACTACGATAGCGCCAAACTCACCTTCCACCTCTCCTACTTGAATTTCTCACTTTATTAAATGTGGGCTCGCACTCACAGTTTTATCATTTTTGCAGAACAGCATTAAGCTAAAATAGGTTCGAAAAAATGTAAAAGTTGAAATGGAAATACTCAAAATTATGATGTTAGAAGGACGTCATCCATGGGCGATTCCTAAACTATGATATTTGAAGGACGTCGTTTATTGACGATCCCCCACAATCTATTACCCATGTAAGTGTGTGCATGACATACAGCTAAAATATGTTGGAAAAAATGTAAAAGTTGTAATGAGGGTACTTAAAACTATGATTTTGGAGGACGTCATGCATGAGCGATCCCTAGCTATATGTAACTCATTTACGCAAGTGCATGACATAAAGTTAAATCTGTTGAAAAAAGCTTTAAAGTAGTGATGGGGGTACTTAAAACTACAATTTTTAAAGGACCTCATTTATGGACGATCTCTCACTATCTATAACCTACTTACGTGTGTGCATGACATACAGCTAAAACTTGTTGGAAAAAATGTAAAAGATGGAAATGGGGTTAAAACTATGATATTTGAAGGACGTCTTTTATGGACGTTCAATCGCCGTCCACAACTTATTTACGTACGTATGTTCGTCATATGTTGTAATAAATAGGAATCTTTAAAGTTTTGAGGAAGAAAAATGCCAAAAAGCTGAGCTGGTGCTCGGAGCGTGGACCCCTGTCATGAGCAATGGATATTTTCCAACACTGCAGTCCCAAACCCACTACCACTATACCAGAATGCCTGTGAAGGTACATATTGGATAAGTACCTTTACTACTAAGGGCGTCGTTTAAGGACTATCGTTTAAGGACTAAGCACCATCTATAATCCATTTACGTACGTATGTCCGTGACATATAATAATTAATATGAATCTGTAAAATGGTGAGGCAGCAGAATTCCAACTGCAGTCCCAAACCCACGATCACTATACCAGGCTTTCCTGTGAACGTTCATATTAGATTAGGAATAAGTACCTTTACTACTAATGTAAATTCGTAAAAACTTTCCATGTGTATTTTAATTAGCAAAAATTGGCAAATGTTGCCTCTTTTTAGATGCTGAGGTTTAGCTTATGGAGCATCTAATAAAATAGTTCTGTTAGATACTGAGCTTTAGCTTATGGAACATCTAATAAAATGGTTCTGTTAGATGCTGAGCTTTAGCTTATAGAGCATCTAATAAAATGGTTCTGTTAGATGCTGAGCTTTAGCTCATTAAGCATTTAATGAAATGGTTTTGTATGTTCTCCAAATGTGTTTTTGCTAGATTAAGATCAGCAATGTTTGATGAAGAAAAGGACTAGATGATATATTTGATTAAATTGTGTGCTTGAAACTATGTTCTACTTCTTTCGTAAATAAATGTTGATTGTGTTAATGCAGAATTTTATTTTAACAACAAAAAAAACTAGTAGTTTATTACACAAGTAAACTTGCCTTGAAAGAAACGAAGACCTAATACACAGAATGGTTTCGAGCAGATTGCTGTAATATTTAGATTTAAATATAGGTTGTAGGTCAAAGGTTGACTTTTAACAGCTTGAGAGAGACTGATGAGTTCGCTGTCCCTTGAAGATTGCAAGTTATTGTGTGTTACATTTGCTTTAAATTGAAACTTTTAAGACTAAACAAATGGAAGCGAGGTGAACAGTAATACATGGAGCTAATGTTTCTCAGCTATAGAAATAGACACAAAGAAAACGAATAAAGGTCGCGAGCGGAGGGAGACAGTTAAACCACTTTAATGGAAAATACAGCATGCACTAAAAATTATAAAATAGATTACACTCAAAATATTAGAAGATAATTGCGATGCATATTTACATAATGAAACAAAGTTTAACTTTATCCTAGGTACTACATTTCTATAGTAAAGACCCAAAACTCTTACAATTTAACTTTACATATATTATTAATTCCCTAATCTATAAAGTCACTGCATCCAGTGATAAAACATCGGCGGCCGAAATTCAATGAATTTCCCACGTAATGCTTATACCAACAAAAGATTTAACCTAGTGACTATATTACAGTTAATAGACTTAAAAGAAAAATGTGCATACAGGCAATCATATTAAGTATATAATAGTCAGCTAAAAGATCTGACATTATCCGCTGATCAGTTCTTCCTTGAAAACGATTACAAAGAATGCAACGTTTGATACACTGCCGAATGAGGTTCCTCCCGTTGACAATCCAAAACCGTTGATTGAGGTTACCAAAAAGTAATTGATAACCAGCATGTAACAGTAAGACATAATTATTCACAGCAATTAATTTAGTGAGCTCACAGTTACAACAGAGTAAGGCGTAATGATCAAAAAGAGGACGCAATCTCTGAATAAGAATAATGAAGTGCGTCTTTTCTATCAACTGCCGTGATGACATTCTTACGAGCAAACTTCGCCAATGGTAATTCTAGTTTCCCAATGTAACATTTTTTTTTGAAAAGAGCATCGTAAAAAACTAGAAATCGCTTAACAACATGCTGCGCACTCGAAAATTTTTTCGATAAAATATTTTTTTTGTAATTTCAAAAATAGTCAAAATTTCAAATTCTGATTTTTCCCATTAGCGTAACTATGGAAATTTTTGTAATCAATGTAATTACCTGTATAAATTCTGAAATAATTCTGAAATGTGTTCTAAGGAGCTGTAGTACTTCACTTAACTCATTTAAAAGCTTTTTATAACTGCAGAATTAGGCATTTACATGTTATTTGCTCTGAACCGGTTTTTAAATATATGCACTTTAATTCATTAAACCCCTCATCACGCAGACTTATTTCCACATTGTGTAAACTCCTCTATATTGCTGTCCTACCGAATTTTATTAAATTCTGTTTTTTCCACCCTATCCTATTTTATTTTGTTGTTTTCATCCTACCTATTTTATTTCCCAATTTAATGCCCTAATATGGTAAATTCAAAGCAAATGCTTCAAGGTGTTGGTCTACTTATTTTAAAATTCATAGCAAACCTGTATTTTTCCCGAACGTTTAAAAAGCCCTAAACTATAATATTTACGCTATTTTCTACCCGACAATGTGTGCATGTAGGGTGACACGTTTGGTTCTAATTTTAAAGGTGTAGGTATTACGTGTTACTGTGAACTGGTGTAGATATCACATTTTGAACGGTAATGGGGTAGAAAATACATTTTGCACATTCTTGTGCCGACAAAACATTGCGATTTCGTGATTACATTGTAGGCATGCACTAATATCATAGTGCATTTAAGCATTCGGATATGCTTAAGCAACAATACTTCTTCACTCACAATAATATTTTCAAACTTTTATGGTACACTTTTCAAAATAAGTAGTTTTTGAAAATTAAAGATTTATTTACTTAACGTAATTATATATTGTAATAAAATGCTCTTTATGCTATTCAAATTTAGATCTTCAAGACCTGCGTACAAATGCAAACCTGCCCAGTATTACAAAAAATATTTGTTTTCGAAACTTGGAAACCGTTTCATTTACATGCTTTTAAAGAATGCAAATTGTACTATTTACATGTTTTTGGAAACGTGATGTCATAAATATACAGAGACAAAAAAGCATGAATTTTGTCGAAAGTTACCCTTATTGATTCAATGACGTAAGCCATGAGCTGTGACATGGTAAGAGCAGCAAATATATCCAAACAGAAAACTGAATTCATCTTAGTTGGGGCCACCTTCGTCTTTCCAGTCAATAAATACACATTGATGGAACCATCTGAGTTTGTAGACCGGACATACACCACAGCGGCATATGCAATGAAGAAGCATCAGCAAGTTGATAATGAGAAGACCTGAAGCAAAAGGGCTGCATGTCTTTTCCTCTTTTGTATGTCGTACGCTACACGTTGCATTTTTGGAACTGATCTTGACCGCAAAAAGTCTATAAGCACTCACAAATGCGATGTTGATGTACTGTGTAGTTTTTGGTTTTGTTCTATTCAGTAAATATTTTTCACTTAGCAGTTAGGAGACTAACTCCCAGAATGTTTTGCACTCCATTTTATACAAGTACAAAAACTGGCAATGTAGCTTCTTTTCTGCATTTTTTGTCTTTCCGTATGCTGCAGCTTGCAGTTTTCAACTAATTGAAATCAATCAACTTTTAAATGATTGCCTTTGCGAAGGAAACGCTTTGCTTTGTTTGCTGCTAGGATCGCACATGTCATTTAATCGCAATTAGCAGTTGCATGGAGCAACTCTCAAACATTTCGTAACTTTTTTTGAGGGATTGTTTATAAATTACGTCCACTAAATACCTTAATTTTTAATACCCCCCTTTCAGTAGTAAACCGTTTTATAAATTGATGTCTGTAACACAGGATGTTACTATTTATCAGCCAAAAGCTATCACCTGACCAATAAAGTCATTATTAGACGATCCCGACAGTGATACTCGTATACATACAACATAAAAAGTTACCAAACATTTTAAATAGCGTATTAGCACCTTTAACATTTAAAAAACAATTAGTAACTCATTTTTCGTTTATTTCTAATATTTTTTTGATAACTCTATAATTATTGCTTGGAGCCGAAACATTAACTGTGGATATATCAGAAATAATTAGCTACTGATAAATATTATAATATTATCCTAAATTGTAATTATTCATGTTTGTGTTCAATACAATATTTTAAAAACTCCATAATTATCTCAAGGAAAGGATTTAAAAATTTTAAAAACGCATAAACCTGATTAAAACTGATTTGCATTTGCAAATACATGACACACTAGATTTTGTATAAAATGACTGAATATGAAACTTTCTATAACTCATTATACAGTATCATGAGATGCCGACAGTTTAGTTATGGCTTGAGCTTCTTTATTGAATTAACTTGATCATCATTGAAAATTATTACACTGGATGTACTTTCAGAAGTGCATACAACTTTTTACAAAAACTATCTTAGGAAATACTTGACATAATTGACAATAAGCTTTTTTGTGGATAAATCTGTAAATTTCATTATTTACTCTCGATATAATTTACACTAGATAACTTTTAAATTGTATTTTAACTCTCATTAAATATGTATTTAACTACAAACTTAAAAATATGAGCAGATTTACTACGTTACATAATTATTGACTGCTGTTGTTGTTCCTCCAACATCAACAGCAGTAGCTGTTAACATCAGCGAACACAAATATAGGTTGTATATACATACATACGGGCATACATACGGAAATACATACGGATACACATACATACATATGTAAAAACATGCCTAAATACATATATACAGACATACATTCAAACATACGTACAAACATACATGCATATTAACATACATACCTGAATACATACATACGTACATACAAACATACGAACAAACATACATGCATATATACATACATACATAAGTACATACATGCACGCATACACAGTCATGCATACATACGAGCATAAATTTTTACATACCTATAAAGATACCTACACACATGCGTACATCCATAAGGACATATATACACACATGCGTTCATCCATAGGGACATACATGCACACATTCGTACATCCATAAGGACATACATACACATGCGTACATCCATAAGGACATACATAAGTACCTTCAGACATAGTGTGAGATCAAGAATGACGATATGACCAAGAAAGAGTAGAGCAGTGGTTTAATGGCACCATTGAATTGACTGTAAGGGAGAAGTAGGTCAGTAAGGACAGAAGGTCTAATTACGAAAAGTACAAAATCGGAAAATGAACAACAAAAGGGCTGAGTTAGTTAGTAAATGAGAAGGATGGGTTCGGAAATTAAGACAAAGCCATCGTAGAGCAGAGGGAAAACTTTACATCCTTACATACCAAGGACTGAAGCGGTTGCCTGGAAATTCTAAGCTAAGAAAGGATTTGAGTGTCATTTATAGCTGATTATTAGGTGTGTTTTAGTTTTACAGCTACAGCTTTTACGTATTTATTCAGTACCAGATTTAATGTTAATTATATAAAGCGGACTTGTTACCTTACCCAAAAGTCTTGGAATTACTGAAGTAAGATAGATGCTACAATGCCGTAAGTGTCCGTGAGGACACTTGCCTTGGATGGAGGCAAATAACTCAATAACTAAAAATTAACAATTTTATATTTTATAGCTAGCCGATCTATTTATTTAAGTCCGAAATACAATATTTTTATTACAGACAGAATAGTTACAGTTAAATGAATTTAACTTAGACCTATCTCGTGTCTACTATTTAGTTATGGTGGCAAAGCTCGTTCGTGCCATCAGCTAGGTCTCATCAATGAGACAATACCTATAATCTTTATTAACTTTGTTTGCCTCCTACTAGATTGCTTCGTAGTAGTTCTCAAGTGTCGGTTCTGGAAGGGTCACGTGCAGCTACTGTGACTTGATGAACTGAGCTGCTAGCGGTGTCTTTGTAGATGTGATGTCTTCCAGATACTTTCGTAGTACTTACAGTTATTCGTCACAATAACTTTTTAGTACTTGTGTTACTTGTGTCCTAACTCAGTCAGTTAGCTACGTCCATTTAACTTATAAGTGAGACTACATGACTGGCTAAGTCGCTGTTTGAAAGTATCTTAACTCCTAATAGTTGAGCTTGCTGTGTATCACCTAACTTATGGAAGAGACCACAAACTTAGCTCTAAAACTGTCACTGACTATCACTGAGCGTGACAGATAAGTCTTCTGCGTACTACCTAAAGTAATTCTAACCCTAAAAGGTAAGCCTGCTGCGTACCACCATGGATAGGACCACAAACTTAAACTGATTGAGAGAAACTTTGGAATAGTAAAGAGTTAGGGTTAGCAATGAGTTCAAACTATTTTAGGACCTTCTCACGCTTACAGTAATAGAACAGTGTTGTTCGGAGACGCCTTCACTAACGACTGTCTTCTCTTTAAACTGTCCACCAGTATTTACACTAGACTAGGAACCGTACGTCTTATATAATAATGAGAAACGTTCCTTGTTATTTTTTACTCAGAGTTAGGGATTTCCTAAAGTAATTCCAAGAAAATTCCGATCTATTGTATTCCTGTCAAAAGTGTTACTTAAATGTCTATTTCAGTTAAAAATTGGAAAAAACAGTCTATTTTCCTATACTGCGATAGTGCGGGGACGACAACTAAACATTGCTAAACTTCAGTATATAGTAACTATAAGAGTCCTAACTGTAGTAGGGTATGCGTCTATCCCTAATATAGTGATGCAATACTACTACGATATTACATCATGGCACTGTAGATAAACTGCTGTCCGTGTGTTACATCGTACTGACCACTTGATGCAGACTTTTAGTATCTTATATATGAGGAAATATGTTGTTGTCATCACAAAGTACCTGGAACTGAGAGATGTACATTACGTGGCATAATGCAACATTCTTATATGTTTTCGCCACATGGCATATGCATATAAAATGAATATTATTGTACCACAAGTACTTAGTTATAGAATGTGAATGTTGTATGAACTTGTAGTTTACTTCAACTTAACTTCTTTTAATCACTGCGCTTGTGTCAAGACGCGTGAACCTCTTCCTCTTTTCTTATTCTTTAACTTTAATATAATTAATGCAAAATTATATTTGACATAACCTATTTAAAAATGGATTACTTTTTTCAGCATTAACGATGCATACTTGTGTTACTGTTGTGTATGTTATTCCAAATTGGCAAGAATGAATAAAAATCCGGCGCTTCGCGCCGGATTTGCCTACCGTGGGCCCGAAGTAGATGCTGAGCTTACAGCGAATATTGACTTCAGTCAATCGATGCATCTTTTCACATTATTTACATAAAATACACTCTATACCCTCTTAAGTGCAATATTTTAGTGACGACATTGTTGGACGATCCTAATATGTACAATAATAATATTCCATGCTAAAAATACTATTTTACATAATGTTTGAACTGATAACGGGTGTTTTTTTAAATGATGACGTTTAGACGACATCATTTATGGACAATCCTTGTGTGTATACTGCTAAAAGTAGATTTTGAAGATATAAATCTACTAAATTTTGCATTTAGCACTAACAAGGATCCTTAAAATAGTGATTTTGTGATGACGTCATTTATGAAGGATCCCTGTATGCATGCTAGAAAAAGACGGTGTTAGGGATATCCATTAATTTGATTTTTGAACTAAAGACAGAAAAGATTCCTATAATCAAAATAATTAAATAAAGTCATTTTTAGATTATCCTTGCATGGCTCCTAACTTGTGTAACCCTGGAAGTTGAAATTTAATGTATAAATAACTTATGTATAAGATTTACTGGACACTAAAAATTACAAACTGCCTGCCATTTGGTTAAAGTATGTTCTTTAAAATTGAGAATTTGAATGACGCCAATAATGGTTGGTCATCAACTATCTATAAGCTTCGTTCATATGTTCACAGCCTAAAGTAAAAAAGTTAGGGTGGGTTTTCTAAAATGGAAATTTTTAATGACGTTATTTATGAACAGTCCCTTTCCTTCTACGATCAACGTACGTATGTTTACAGCATAAAGTTAAAAAATCGTGAATCCCACTCGTTTTTGATTCCACGTTGAATATATCATGGTATTATGCAATTGGTTTTTGCCGACATTCCGTACTCGATGCAGATAAGCATAGATTTTTCCGATTGTAATTCAAATACAGGATAGCGAACTTAAAATATTAAGTTCGTATGCTTGACTAGCTTTGGGTACGGACACAAATGACGACACCTAAATTTACCTAAATTATAAGCCTACCCACCCGCTTGTCACCTTTTTAAGCATTGCTTAAATGGATTCCCTTACTGTGGAATGTCAAGTGACCCACTCTTAAGGTAAGCAACGCCATTTGTGTCTGACCCCTACCAGCCTTAACGTCGTCAAAACAGAAAGCAGCCGGCTCTTTTGCAAGACACGAAACGTAGCAGGACTTTCTGTTGGAACGACAGGAAACAAAGCCAACTTGCTTACGGGACTCTATGTATCTTATGGGTTCTATATCTGACACGCTCACAGATTCGTATCAGACATTTCTTAGCTCAGGCCATTACTGACCCATTGCTGTTTACGGGACTCTAGGTGTCGCGTGCTCCATTCCAACCTTGGCTTCGAGGCATCGAATTTTTAAGACGTATTTTACGATTGACTCTGAATTCCCCTCTCCCGCCTGAACCTAAAAGGGATGATTTGTTGAGTAGGGAAGAATTAGTTAGCGGTTGGTAAAGCATTAGGCATAAGAAATATTTATATTTTTAAGATTCTGACTTGTTTGAATTTTTAACACCTCCCCCCCTTTAAGAGATAATGCGTGGGGTTGGGGGTGCAAGTATTTAAAGTTTTTTAATAGTTTCAGCAAAGAAATTAAGATTTTTGGGACGTCATTTGTGGGTGACCCTAAGTACACCCCTTCTTCTTAAGGGGATACTAAGTGGGTGGGGGGGTGCAAGTATTTAAAGTTTTTTGAAGGTTTTAGCAAAAATAGTTGAGATTTTTGGGACGTCATTTGTGGGTAACCCCAAGTACACCCTCCTCCCCTGAGGGGATACTTTGTGGGTAGGGGGTGCAAGTATTTAAAGTTTTTTAATGGTTTTAGGAAGAAAATTAGGATTTTTGGGACGTCATTTGTGGGTGACCCTAAGTTCACCCCCTTCCCCCCCCCACCCCTAAGGGGATACTTTGAGGGTGGGGGTTGCAAGTATTTAAAGTTTTTTAATGGTTTTAGCACAAAAAAATAAGATTTTAGGGACGTCATTTGTGGGTGACCCGAAGTACACCCCTTCGCCTTAGGGGATACTTTGTGGGTGGGGGTGCAAGTATTAAAATTTTTTTATGGTTTTAGCAAAAATAGTTGAGATTGTTGGGAAGTCTTTGTGGGTGACCCCAAGTACACCTCCCCCCCTTAGGAATACTTTCTGGGTGCGGGTAACTTCTGCTGGAAACTTCTGCGGGTAGCTTGTACCGATAAGTGGTGCATGTTGCTGGTGCATTGACTGACGCCTGTAACGAAACCATTTAGCTAGTGCATTTGGCTGGTGCAAACGGCAAATTGAAATTTCGACTAGTGCGTGTCTGGTCAATTTAGCTGGTGCATTTGACTGGTGCAAAGGCAATTCACCCGTTTTTCCCCAATGCTTTTAAATAGCTAAAAAAGTTGGTCCAGTCAACTGTTAATTGTGAAAAACTGGTTAGTTCGATCTCTCTCAAAAACAATAGGGCACTTTTCCCTCGCTTTTGTGACCATTTAAAATTGGTTTGACAAGCATCACTGTAAAACTGTGACCTGTAGAGCATAAAGAACAGACGGACGGACAGACAGACGGACATGACCATTACAATAGATGCAGCTAAAGCTCAGCATCTAAAAACCTATAATAATAATAATAATAATTTACATGTGCATGCAATGCCTATGTGGAAACGAAAACGATAAATGAACGATCGTCATGGGTTTTTGTAATATTGATTGTAATAATAATTGTTTTTATAATAGATTCCTAAAAAAATCTTGGAGGACTTGACCTCCAACGTAAGAAAAGTGAAGGGCGAACGGAATCGTCCGTGCGTTGAAAAGGTTGTTGTTGTTACTGGAGCATGGGAGATTTGAGAATCAAATTACATGGCTCTCTCTCCCTATCTATCCATTACAGATAAAGTGTGGCTATCTAATTGTAGTTACACTGAACTACTACGTGTACGTAATTTAATTGCATATTAAAGTTAACTTCGTGTGTATTTAGGAAGTTTATAGTTTATTGCATCAGGCGAGCGGAGTGGACTGTAACAGTCGGGGGCATACGCGGCTAGCAATAGCTGCATCGCTTAGTGTGTCAGTGTATGTACCGGGGCAACTCGGACGAATTCATACCACCCAACCGGGATTTCTAGACGATCAATACTTACCAAATACTGGGGGATTCCAACCTACGATTAAGCGACGGCTGAGGAGCGGCGTAGATTACCGGGGAATCTGAGACGACACCTACGGACCGGCTCTCGAGACCAGCGGTAATAAGGCGTAGGACGGTAGGACCGAGCGGGAGAGCGAAACACCGGCTCGACAGCAAGGATCATTTATCGGATTAGGATATTCTTCTCTTCAATAGGTACATAAATACGGACATACATACATTGTTGTACTTAAATAGTTTGTACGAGCACAAGTCTTTTGCAGCTCACGGTTTTTTTTTGCATAATCCAACACTCGCAACTTATATGCAGACTACTCCGGAACTACAACTAACAGCAGCCAAACTCCGGAACTATGACAGTACTTAGCTCTAAACGTCTTTAAGAGTTGTCCGTGGATAATTTCCTCCAAATTTTCACCATTTTACGGGTGCCCCACCCCAAAGTTAAAACTTTCAGTACACACTCAATAAGTCTTTGTGATTCAGGGTGTTATGAATTGAAGTACATATATTTCATAAGTTGTTCAGAGAAAATAACATGTAAATAAATGTAAGTCACTTTATTAGTTATTAATTGCAATGCATGCAAAAGCTGTAGCTCAACTGGATTTCTAGAAATTAAATAAATACAAAAATTTAATGAAAAAAATAAGGGAAAAAAGTCTTTGTGATTTTGGGTTTTTTTAAAAGTAAATCTATTTGTTATCTGGTATGACCTCCCTTTGCGGCCAAAAGCTCCCAAATCCTATTTGGAACAGACTCGACTAGCTTCTTTGTGAATTCAGGGCTAATCTTCTTCCACCCTTTTTATAGAACAGTGATCAATTCCGAAGTGTTTTTTAGTATAGGTTTAGCCGAATTCCGGATATTTTTATTCAAAATATCCATGTAAACTTCTTTAGTCATGGTTGTGGGGAATAGACCAACGTTCCGACTTCGTGAGCCGAAAGAAAGCCCCACACTAGTACGCTCCCTGAAAAGCACAACGAGTTAACTACATGCTCAAAGTCTGTTGAAGTAGGACATTTGAATGGCGTTACACACTTCTTGGGGACCTCATCAATGGAGCAATGTTCTTTGGTCCGATGAATCCAAATTCTGCCAATTTGGTGTCAAAGGTGCTCAGAGGGTGTAGGGAAGGCCTGGAGATTTCCTTAGACCTGGCAGTGTGACATCTACAGTTAAGCACGAAGGAGGTGTGTAACCCCCTTCAAATGTCCTACTTGAACAGTATTTGACCAGTTAACTCGTTGTGTTTTTCAGGAAACGTAATGGTTTGGGGCGTTTTTTCTGCTCAAGGAGTCAGAATAGTCTATATCCCCATAACCATGACTAAAGAAGTTTACATGAATATTTTGAATAAAAATATCCGAAATTCGGCTAAACCTATACTAAAAAACACTTCGGAATTGATCACTGTCCTATAAAAAGGGTGGAAGAAGATTAGCCCTGAATTCACAAAGAAGCCAGTCGAGTCTGTTCCAAATAGGATTTGGGAGCTTTTGGCAGCAAAGGGAGGTCATACCAGATAATAAATAGATTTACTTTTTAAAAAATCCAAAATCACAGGCTTTTTTGCCTTATTTTTTCCATTAAAATTTTGCATTTATTTAATTTCTAGTAATCCAGTTGAGCTACAGCTTTTGCATGCATTGCAATTAATAACTAATAAAGTGTCTTACATTTATTTACATTTACATGTTATTTTCTCTGAACGTCTTATGAAATATATGTACTTCAATTCATAACACCCTGAATCACAAAGACTTATTTCTACTGGGTGTACGTAAACGGCTACTTTCAACATCAAGTGTCACCAATACCTAAATATTGTCACTGCCACTATCATTAAGTACCACAGACGATAATGAGGTTGGGCACAAACGCAAACGATGTCATATAAATTATAATTTGTGAAAAAACCATAACGTACTAGAGAAGGTGAAGGAGTTTGGTATAAGTGATGTCACATAAATTATCCTTTGAAACACATCCGCCACGAACTACATAGGATATAGGGATTGGAAATCTATTTAAATAGTTTTCAGATACTGAGCTCAATTAATGTCATGTCCGTCCGTCTGTCTGTCGATTTGTCTGTCTGTTGGACATGCTCGACAGGTCACAGTTTTTGAACTGATTTTTTTCAAATAGATTTCAAGCGACCGAAAATGCAAAGGCAAAGTGCCATGATATTTTAGGGGTTGATCGAACTAACCAATTTTCTAAAAATACCTTTTGAATGGACCCTTGTCGAAACGCATTGCAAGGGTACGAACAAAATCGGATGAAATATACGTTAGAAAACATACTTATTCATAGACACGGAAGGTGAAACTAATTTTCTTTGAATGTGCGCCACTGTAGCACAAGTATATCTAACACTTTTGGTATTGTCGCAGCCAATCTTAACTACGATAAAGGAAGGGTAATATGGTATGTTGCATAAATGACGTCACCTAAATTATCATTTTTTAAATTGGGATGGTCCATAAACGACGTCGCGTAAATTTTTTCTACCCATATACATAATTTAGGAAATTATGGATTTTAGGATTTTTTACTATACATGACGTCGCCTAAATCAATATTTTATTAGGAAAGTCTATGAATGACGTCGCCCAAATTATAAATTCTTTACTAACAGGAGCCATAAATGACGTTGCTTACATTACTACTATTTTATTGGGATGGTCCATGAATGACGTCCCTATACATTTATTAAATCTAATATTCGCTGAAAGCTCAGCATCTACTTCAGGCCGACAGTGGACAAATTAGGGGCCAAGCGCCGGATTTTTTTACATGAGACAAACCAACAGAACACTAACTTGGGAACGTTTTCAGGTGTAACCCTGGGATTTGACCAATTGTTACCAAAGTGTCTTCTACCAACCTTAGATACTTCTGCTAGCATAGAGACTTGAGTGCATTTTTGGTTGCTAGGCAACTAAAGCCCGGGACATTGATAATTTTCTTGAAAATTCAAAACTCAAATTTTAACACAAATGGGAAAATCAAGGCACCAGAGGGTCCCCCCTGTCAAAAATTTTGATTTTACCAGATTTTCAGTGTATCGATAAAAGTCAACAAATGTCGTTTTACATTAAATTTTAACCCCAAAATACTACTCCAGCGCACATTTAAAGCAGATAGGGATCGTGCATACATGACGTCATCAGTTGGGTCGATGAGTCTACTTGGGCACTGGTGACGTATCCCATGTTAAAAATTGCCATTTACGCAATGGTTAAGCTATTGGGTCCTAGGGTCTTAAATGTGGGGCTTTTCGATGACGTCATTTTGGATGCTCCTCTGTGCGCTTTTTAGATGCTGAGCTTAAGCATCTTATAAAATGACCATATTTAGATGCTGAGCTTAAGCAACTTATAAAATGACCATATTTAGATGTTGAGTTTAAGCATCTTATAAAATGACCATATCCGTCTGTCTGTCCGTCCGTCCGTCTGTTGGCCGTACACTACAGGTCACAGTTTTCAGCAGGAAGAACTGACTGGAAACAATTAGGTTATATTTCTCCCTCGGCTGCCGGAGGCGGCTCCGCCGAAGGCGGGAGGGGGGGGGGGAATATAACCTATCCGTTTTCAGGCAGCTTTAGGAGCCTGGTTCAGTGTTACGTTAGGTTCTACTACATTAAATACTGTTTTGCGCTAGATTTATTCATTTCTCGTCGATTTATATTCATTGCACTTCAAATAAAAAAAATTTGGACATCACTTACCGAAGTTGGACATCACTTACGGGCCTGGGCATCACTTACCGAAATGGACGTCACTTACCGCCCTGGGCATCACTTACCAAAGAAACCCCTAGTTTTCACAATACCACATTTAGAAGCCCTGACATTACCACATTTAGATGACCACTTTGAAATGGCTAGATATTTTTCTAAAATCCAGCGAATTAAGGGTTAAATTAATATTTCATCTTAATTGGTATTAACTTATACCGACTGACTCTAACTATCTCTCTGCAATCAGTTTCTGTAAGAATGTTTTTGGAACAGTAATTACAGGGACTTGAAGAAAATGACAATAAATTTTTCTTACTAATTAAAGTGACACAGTAAGTTTTGTAATTTTTTCTCCAAGTTTTCGACTATCGCGGGGAACATCAACCAGAACGTACTTCATGAGTCGTTAAGTGAACTGAAGTAAATTTCGGACAGCGGCTGTCGTTCGTTGCTTTATGGTTTCCCACTACCATAGATACCCGACCCTACCCTATAGATATTCAGTATATAGGTTATATATATTCAGGGATCGTCCATAATGACGTCCTTCAAATATCATAGTTTTGAGTACCCCCCCTTTACAACTTTAAATTTTTTTTTCAAAATATCTTAAGAACATGTCTTGAACATAACTATACAGGTGATAGATAATCAGGGTTCGTCCATAAATGACGTACTTGATTAGAAATTTCTTAAGTGTTTGCTCTGGTGCTTTCGGCTAAACAATTAGTGACAATATGTAAGCATGCTCATTATATTCGCTGCTACCAATAATCCCACTCACATAGCTTGTTTTAGTAAACTGAAAGTCAAATTTACAAACAAAAACACTTTATTGTTCTCCAGTAATATGTAAACGTCTAGTACCAGCCGGGTCGCCGTCATAGGAAGTAGGGCTATTTTGTTCACCTCAATAATATGTATTTGAAACGCAAATGTGTAGTTTTGAATTGTCCGGGGAAAATGATTCTGGTGGGGCAAGTTTCCGGGATAAAAATTTCCATTTACTAGTAAAGGATATTTTTCAATAGAAACGCATCTGAAATATTGCTAGTAGCTGAAAATCATAACTACAGCCACTGTAATTTATTATGACATTTTGCTGAACCTAAAAAAGAGCACACAGGAGCATCCACAAATGACGTCATCGAAAAGCCCCACATCTAAGACCCTAGGACCCAATAGCTTAACCATTGCGTAAATGGCAATTTTTAACATGGGATACGTCACCAGTGCCTAAGTAGACTCATCGACCCAACTGATGACGTCATGTATGCACGATCCCTATCTGCTTTAAATGTGCGCTGGAGTAGTATTTTGGGGTTAAAATTTAATGTAAAACGACATTTGTTGACTTTTATCGATACACTGAAAATCTGGTAAAATCAAAATTTTTGACAGGGGGGACCCTCTGGTGCCTTGATTTTCCCATTTGTGTTAAAATTTGAGTTTTGAATTTTCAAGAAAATTATCAATGTCCCGGGCTTTAGTTGCCTAGCAACCAAAAATGCACTCAAGTCTCTATGCTAGCAGAAGTATCTAGGGTTGGTAGAAGACACTTTGGTAACAATTGGTCAAATCCCAGGGTTACACCTGAAAACGTTCCCAAGTAAGTCACCTTTAGTTTTGTAAAATCAGTACCGTGATCTGCGCCCTACTTTTTTTTTAGACTTCTTGTGAAAAATAAATAAATGAATTTATTAGTCGATTTAACCGAGGTAAACACAGCCAGACTCAACCAATCACCAGTGACGTTTACCGTACAACACAGGGTCGTAAACGATTAGCCGTAGCCAAGTGTAGAAGGCAGGCTTGAGACTGTTAATTTCGTTAAAGTCTGCAGTCCTAACCGCTCCCGCCGCAAGCACGCCTGCCTAATAGAGACGGTGCTTTGTAATTCTGTGATGTCTGTAGAATGCCTTTATCCAGCATTTCCACATCAGTCTTTACATTTTGATGTGAACTTCTGACTGTCGCTAATCACATGTCAATCTGATTTGGATTATCATCATGCATAAGGTCTGGCAGTGCTCCAATCGAAAATATGTTGATCACCTTGCTGTCCCAACCCTTTACAAATTGTATGTCATTAACTATGCCCGTATGCCCTTTAGCCATATCGCCCACCTGACTGTGTGTTTTTTGAACATGTTGTCGTTTATAACTACAATCTTCAAGTGCTTTACCGTCTGGTTATGACCTGAATATGACATTCTTTCAAAACCGCGAAAATGGATCGAACACGCTGTTAGCAAACCCTATTGCCAGGCATTTTCTGACGTTTTATCTGCGTTTTGCAAAAAAGTTGTCTGATTGTCCCGCTGGTTTGAAAGGATAGAGAACATTTCCAAATATTGGGCATGAAATCTAAACACTAACTGGTATTTGCTTTTGATAATTGTCCACAGAAACGGAGTGGTAAAACGTATAAGTCTGACTTCTTCCTGTAAAGACATTTCAAATTCTATTCCAATAGGTGTCGCTAGTATTAGTAAGCCTTACAACCCGGCAGCATTGTTGAAGGTAACGTCTGTACTCTCCCATCCAAAGGGTTTACAACTAACATCTACTAATATACTCTTGATCATTTCACTTGTCAGTACCTCTTGAATACACGCACCACGGATATTTCTTACAGTTTGTGAATAGTGAATCCTCAAGTTTTTATTCGAGAATCCAATTCAATTTTAAGCACAACTTGGTGTAGAATCTACGACGAGGCTGCGTTGTGTTTGGAATTTCAATCAACATGTCAGCCGTCGTAAATCGGGATGAAGTACTCGCCGATTTTCAGGTATTTGCATTGAAATTTAGTGAATTAAAAAATTTTACTCTTGTCTATTAATTTTCTTTGGATGTCTTCAGTTATTTCCGTAAATAAATGTTAAAGTGAGATTTATATTGTATATGGCTAGAGACCAAAGAGTATTGTGGCGGGAAGCGTAATTTTGTTGGTTGCCATAGCTTATTTTGTAAAAAAAAATCCGAAATCGAAATATTTTTGATTGTCAAATGGTTACTAGTGACTAGTAATTAGTGACTAGTAATAGTGACTAGTAACAGTTCCGCATCATGTACTAGAACTTCATCACTAAAACTTATTGCCATGTTTCTGCAAACACCTATGTATGCGATGGCTTGATTGTTTGAATTTATTTACACTAGCAATAGTCAATCCATTTTTGACTTCTATTATTCTGTTTAAATCATGAATCATGTTGTTACACTTTTTACTCCAGTCACAAGTCTGTGATACTCTCAAACCGTAATAGTTAAATCCTTGATATTGTCAAAATTACATGTGACCTGTAAAATTAAATCCTGTTATTTTATACTTTTAAACTATTTTAATTGTAAAATGTAAATGTACAATAGCTAATTAGCTAGCTTATAATGAATTATAAACAATTTCTTTGGTTTTTTAATGCATTGTACTTTTCTTAAAGATGTATGTTCTTATTGTTGACTGTGTCTTGATCTTGATAGCAAGCGCAATAAAATTGTAGCTCCAGTATTGTACCATTTGTACCTAAATATTTACTTTCTCTCTTATTGTTAGCAAAAAACCGACTCTTCAATTTTTAAGTTTTTTAGTCGAAGAAATGATCTACAGTCAACAGTTTTTTTGAGTATCGGTTATATCTTGAAATATTTTAGTGATTCTTCGGCAGGTTCGACAATTCATGCCCCACTTCTAACTGTTTGAAAACTATCATTTGAAGCTTCTGACTTCTGATACTATTTTTGAATGTTGAGTAAATATTTTATAATAGGAACGTGTGACGGCTCAATAAAATATAGTTACATAGTTGCTTCAGGGCTTCACTATTGGCTACCCGCGATGGTTGTTCATTAATACCTAAGCTACCAAAAAGCACTGTTTTGGGGTCTTGAACGAATTATAAGTCTTGGATCGAAAGGCGCCGGGTTCGCTAAGTCTTGACCACTTTTGTATTTTGTTCACAAAGAACAGTATTATTTTATTTTTTGATTGTTCATTCACATTACAAATTGTAAATTTTCGTTTTTAAGATAACATAAAATTTGAACATGAAATTACTGTTTTTGCTTCAGTCCCCTAATTGTGGCCACAATAGGTGTTTTAAATGTGGTCTTATCTAAATTCATGCAATGATGCATTGCAACTATTGCAAGTAAGATTAAGGTTAGTGTTAGTATTAACCAAAAAATAAACCGTAATTTAGGTTAGATTCGCATGGTCACGAGGATTTAAGTTGTTTTTGAAGGAACCCACCTTAAATGTTAGCATATATAAGTAGTGTAGTTATAGTTAGTGTAAATTATATTTCAAGATACCCGAGTTTATTAAAAGCTCAAGAATGAGACTTACTGATTTATGTAATAGCATTATCATTTTACGTAGGTATGTATGAATACTGTGCGTACTTATGCATTCTATTCCATAGCCATTCAATTGTAATTATTATTCCTCCAGAATTATTAATCGTTTATGCTTCTACAGGCTTGCACTGGAATCGACGATGTTGGTGAAGCTCTCACACATCTAGAAGAATCAAATTGGGATTTGCTTGTAAGTTATTTTTTATTTTATGTTCGCACCTGAATGCTGGGGTTAATAAATTATTATTTTTAGTAATATAACTAATCCTAAAGAGTGTTGCTAAAGTTCAGTAAAGAATGCACTAAATGGCATGTGATTAGTGCATAGTTTTGTGTTGCGGGCTTCCTACAATCTTATGGATTTTTTAATTTTAAAATTGCGCGAGCAATAGTAAATAGTAAACCAACAACCCACGTTCGCGCCGAAGCTTTGATGCGCAGTTCCGCACGCTTAGAAAAGATCTAACAGCATTCTTGTACGGCAGTGATAACAGGTTTATCAGTAAATTTTAAAATGTGGGAGAGTGGGGGAATCGGTCAGTCACGTGTAACAGCGCTGTTTTTACAAAAACCCAACAGCATATCTGTCAAAATTTACAGTAAACCTGTTGAATCATTTTTTTCACTGCATATGTATGCTAAATTAACGGGGAAAATTACTGAATATGTTGTGTCAGTCCAATGGTTAAGGAAGAAGGTACCTATGACAAAGTTTGGGTTCGAATCCAACTTTCGCTGTTATTTTTAGAATAGTTCAACAGGGTTTAGCTGTTGGGCGATCTATCAGTGATTTCTGTAAGCGTAATATAGTTGTAGTATCGGTAAATTTCTAACTGAAATTCCTGTTGACCGCTGTTAACAGCTACTGTCGATTTCGAAGTCACAGCAAAATCAGTCAAAAATTAGCAGTACCGTGGTAAACTCGCCCATATTTTTCTAGGCGTGTAGTGCTACAAATCGATATTATTGTTTTATTATTGTTAGAACTGGCACAGTTTTGCTATTGTTATTGCAAATTTAAGTATTTTTGTTATTGTTTTTGTCAACTTCGAAAATTTATTTTTGTTATTGTTTTGCTATTGTTAACGGAAATTTGCTATTTCTTGTTATGTATTCACCACTAGTGTGTTTGCTTCGTACTTTTAAAGAAAATTTTTTAAAACAGAGAAACGTTTAGTGAGTATTCAGGCTGCCTTTACTTACATAAATACTTGGAGAAATAAAAATTAAGACAGCCACTGCTGCCCATCCACGACGCAGGAAAGAATTAAGTATTATCTAGTCATCGAACCTACTATATAGAAGGCTAAAGGTACTTAAGGTTCCTCTATGTTTTTGAATGAATTTCAGATATTCTTTTGTTAAGCTCATAATTATTGTTATTGTTATCTCGTTTCGTTAGGAGGATGAATTGTTATTGTTAATGTTTTGTTAGAAAGACAACTTTATTAAAATAAACAGTGTCACTGTCCTCCAATGAGGATAGCCCGAAAGAACTCACAATCAGTATACGGTTCACAATTTTGTTATATGTAAATTAGGCTTGCTAATGTATAATACAAAAGCTTCAAAATTGATTATTTGACAAACTAGAAAACAAATGATGTGCACAGATTTGAACAGATTTCTTCAAAACTGAGATCACGATATCTTCAATCAGAGTACAAGGTAGACATCGTGTTTTCATTATTTAGAAAAAAAATTTCCGCGAGACCCAATGTACAGCCCTATCCCTTGGATTTCTGTAAGCCCTAATTTCTGTTCAAAGTTCAAATTAAGGGATGCATGTGTCATAAATTCCTTTTTTTCTTGGCGTACAGCCTCAGATTGATTTAAATAATTTTGTTCCACACGAACAATTGGGTCAAGAATAATTCCTTTCTTTATTGCTGAATTGTAAGCAATTATATCAGCTCGCCTTGAACCATATCCAGAACATTCCACTTCCTAAAGAACTTTCAACCCTAATTTTTCCATGGCTTCAGCAGTTAAACGGCGAACTGCATGATGTATGTTATTACGAATTAGCTCCCAACAAGGGCACTTTCCAAGGATATGTCCTATCGTTTCAATCTCTACAGCCATATCGGCAGCAAAGAAATCCTTGGTCAGGTCGAAGGATGGCATTAATAGGTAGTATATTTCTAACCAATTTAATAGCAGGGATCCATTCTGATGAAGACAGTCCATTTTTGGAAAAATTATTGTTATTGTTAATGATATTGTTTTAAAAATAATGTAACTATAATAACTAATTAAACAAGGGCTGAAGCCCTTGTTTAATGGCAGCCCTAACAGCTAAATAGGGCAGTTTGAATTTGAAAAAGATGCTTACATTCTTATTTATAATCAATTTTTGTAGTACAACCAAAAATTCAAATTTTTGAATTTCCCGCCGAAACTTTAAATGTTGTGTTAACTAAAGATTTCGACCGGTCACTCAATGAACTTACACTAAAATGATATATCATTAGAATGGTGACAATTATGCAAAGGTATTGAACAAGGTGTGGACGCACGATTTTTATTATTTTAAAAATGTTTTTGAAAAAACTTAATTGCAAATTTAAAAAAGTTAACGGATTTTGTCGAGTGATATATCATTTGAAAGCTCTTCAAAAATAAGCAGACGCCATTTGTTTGTTTTTTGATTGTGGCCCATACAACATATTTTATGCGACATTTAAAAATTAAAAGACCGTTGTCTTGGAAACGCTTTGTTATAATGGAGGCCCATTCCGTTAATTGAATTGTAGTAGTGATTACCTTTCGAATAGTTTCGAATGATATATTGCTCGATGAAATTGGTGCAGTATTGCAAAATTTTCAAAATTCCGGTAAATTATGTAGATAGGTAGGAACCATATGATAACAATTTGGTAGCACTGCGCTGTTCTGCTTCTACTGGTTAGTATATGTTCTGCATGAATATGGAGTCATTAGCGTATTACCTTAAGACCTTGATTTCACTAGGAAAGTTAACAATTGTTAACCTTAAGATTCTCGCTTTCAACTTTAGCAATTGTTAAATCTCAAAGCGAGATTCTTAAGACAATCAATTCTTAAATTTTCTAGTGAAATCTAGGTCTTAGTCGAATTTAATCGGAAATTGAGATGGCCTTAATTGATTTTAGTCTAGAATGGATATGATCATAATTGCTTTTAGTTTAGAATAGATATGGTCATAATTGCTTTTAGCTGGAAATGGAGATGGTCATATTTGCTTCCAGCTGGAAATGGAGATGATCATAATTGGTTTTAGCTGGAAATGGAGATGGTTATAATTGCTTTTAGCTGGGAATGGAGATAGTCAGACAGCTCAGACTGGATCCTTCGTTGACGATAAACTTATAGCCTAGTGAGAAGGCACTTCTTACATACCAACGATGTTTCCCGTTAACTTTATTGTGTACCGTTTTGAAATGATATTCCTGTGGCGCTTGTTTTCCTTGGATCAGCCAGGCTCAGCCCACCCATTGCATTCAATCACTCTTAATAATTTCGGGAAGATATTGCTACAATCCGGTAGCTATATTTGACGCTACCGAATTTTGTAGCAAAATCGCTACAGAAATTGTGGGGAGAGCTTCCAACCTATTTAGGTGCTGAATCCTTACCGATAGGTAGCAATACAACGAAACGTCTCTACCGTTGCTTGTGATAACTCACTACCGCAGTTAGGGACAACGCGAGCGTTGTTTTCTACCACAAAGCACGCAAGTTGCGTACTCCCATGTAGTAATATGCTTCCGAATTGTATGCAATGCAAGTTCTACTTCTGTAGAAACTGTATGGTCGCCCATCCTGTGCCCCCCTCCCACTACTTCTTAAATATTTCTAAATAGTTTTTTAAATAATTAATAAAATAATAATCGACTACCTTAGAATTTTTTATATTGCATGTCATTAATTTATATGTACAAAATAACTAAATAGCACTCGTCGTCAGATATTTTACACCAGAGTGAATGAGCAAGGAATTAAACAGTAATTAATGATTGCAGTTGACGACAGTAAAAAGTACATATGCATGAGCGAGTAATGCAGGCACAATTTTTTTCATTGGAGTCTTATCGTTAGTCTTACTTACAAGCAAACCACTTACTATGATTCCTCGGGATCTGGAAAAGCATAGCCAGAAACGTTTCCTTGGACCGTAGAATGAACGAATAGTGTGATAACTCGAGTGCATTTTGCGCGGTGCTTTAGCAGCAGCCCGCCAAAGTTCAAAAAAACCGAATTTTTCAAAGTTTGGCACGCTGTAGCTTCTACAGTTTTAGTCTGATTTCAATGAAACTTGCTGTTTTGTGATGTTTAGACTATTATCTAAAAAGTAATTTCTGGAAATTTTGAAATTCGAATTTTTAATTTTTTATCAAAAAATCTTAATTAAAATATGGGCCTCAAAAGTATGACATTTTATTAATTTTTCGAAAAAATAAAAAAAATCGAATTTCAAAATTTCCAGAAAGTACTTTTGAGATAATAGTCTAAACATCACAAAACAGCAAGTTTCATTGAAATCAGACTAAAACTGTAGAAGCTACAGCGTGCCAAACTTTGAAAAATTCGGTTTTTTTGAACTTTGGCGGGCTGCTGCTAAAGCACCGCGCAAAATGCACTCGAGTTATCACACTATTCGTTCATTCTAAGGTCCAAGGAAACGTTTCTGGCTATGCTTTTCGAGATCCCGAGGAATCATAGTAAGTGGTTTGCTTGTTAGGATATTTTTAACACAACGTTTCATTGTTTTGAAATTCCAGTGGGTATTTCAAGCAGTTCGCTCCCTAATTGCATAAACAAAACTTTTCATAAAACCGATAATTATGTTTAGTGTTGTGCACCACTTAGTTAATTCATAAATACTACACTTTAGTTAGTTATTAAATACCGTACCTAATAAATACTTAACAAACTTGTCAATGGGTTTATGCGCACCTTACTTCATGTGAGAAGTGTAAAGCACCCGGAGCCCTGAGTTTACTTGTAACTGCAACTATTGTTAACGTAACAGTTAAATAAGAGTCAAAGGTGTGATCCAAGGTAACCAGTCGGTATCTAAATATTTAACCCAGCTTTGCTCACTAATGAAGTTGGTAATGATTAGTATCAACAATGATTTCCGAAATTGTAAAAGTATAAGCAAATGCTTCAACACAACTTTAGCAGAAGTAAAAGACGGATCCTGCGGTGCGGTGTTATAGATCATAAAATCTTACTCTTCTAACAATGCAATGGTAAAGCTGGACATGCGGTGGTTGCAGCTGTGCATTGCATTGCGTTCCGTTCGGTAAGGATTCGTCACCGAAGGAAGTAACTCTTTCGATTGTGGTGAAAACAGCCAACACAATTCACTGCTTTCAAGGAGCAGTAGTAAAGGTTGATCACCGTCTCGATGCATTCACGTTAGTTGCTTGTAGTGGCAAATACTACTATTATAGGAAGCAACCAGCTCATGAACGTGCAGTGAAAATTTATTACAATGTAGTTATAACATTGCTACAAAAATATAATTTTGATTCACTTACGTCAAGAAATGACAACGGTTACTACTAGATTATTTTGTGTGATAGTTGATTAAATATTGCACATGTGGTTTAATTGAATGTCTCAAATGAGGTTAAACAGTTAATCATATATGTTGTCATTAGTTCTGGATGTATTTCAATATAATTATGATCACCTAGAGTCGGTGTGAATACAAAGCCAAAATAAAGATTTTTATGCTTTTACCAAAGCATCGGCCAATGCATCAACATATAGCCAACTCAAAGTAATTGGCGGGGTTCCTGCCCTGCCCTCCTGTAGTTTAGTTGGATCGTTTCCCGCCAACTACTTTGCGGGGGGCGAAAACTATTAAAATATTTGAGAACAAATTACCCACCTGCCCACTTCTGCGCATGCCATTTAGATTGTTTACATTCTGAGAGATTCTTTCAAATAAATTTCCGTCATCAATATTATTCATCCCAAAATCTCATTTTTCACAATACATCTTCATTTATCTGACCATCTTTAAGTTTCCATACAAATAATAAATAATACATTAGCTACTTGTGGCACTCTTGAATTTTTCAGGTGTATACCTATTTTGCCCAGTGCATTTTAATACATTTAATTATTCTACATTGTGTTAATTAATCAAAAGTGCCCAAATAAATAAAGACAAGATCACTTGAACATAAAACAAAATCAGTACCTCAAAATGCTGTGTTATACAGTAACAATAACCAAAGGGTGGTCTTGGACTCTTAGACAACAAGGGATGGCGTTAGTACACTACAAACGATTCATTGTGTCCAATGTAAAATAACACTTGGAAAACGGGTTTTGGAAATATTGGGCGACATCTTTGTAATAATGCATTTTTCTTGTTTTTAGCATGCTATAAACCGAGTATTACCTCCGGATTCACAAGCACTTCCCTCGGAAAGGCCTACCACAGCCACGGTTCTTCGTGGAGTTTCGTGTTTGCCGATGGAACAAGTAAGTTGTACACAATCCAACATTTCAATCGCTTTTTATGCTGTCCTTTTGCCTATTGAGCAACTGTTGTAATGGTGGTCCCGTGCACTTTCGTGCGTCTGTTGGCAGTTCCAGGAACGGAACAGCTTTTAACCGATTTTCTTCAAACAATTTTGATGGACGAACCTCCAGACATTTTAATGTTTAAACCCAAATCAGTGTATTCAAAATAAACTAGAAGGCTAAAGGTAAAAAAGTAAACGTAACAGGAAATCTTTCTGACGACGTTCTGTGCCAATTGCATTGTTTAGGAAGTTATAAAGTTCCTCATTCAGTCTTTATTAATGCATTTAGCATACTGGCCCGCGATTTAGGTTAATTTAGCTATACATTATACGTTATAATTCGAACTCGTATTGACTGAAATTAAAGTTAATCATCCACCCTGTGCCAGACTGATGGCGTGGCACAGTGAAGGCACCCTACCCCCTACATGCCCTACCCATATGGTTATTCATCCTCTTCTACGCTCCCATGACAACCTCGGCAAGGAATTTGCTCCGGACGGGTTGGGCGCGGACACCTTCCCCTTCTGGTACAAGTACATCCTCCACCCATGCCGTACGGGTACGGTAGGGCTTGGATACGGACCACATGCCAGTACAGTGAAATCCGCTTATAAGGGACGCCGCGGGACTGGCTAAATCTGTCCCTAATAACTGGAATCCCTTGTAACCGTTGAAGGGATTTCCCTTGTAAGCGGACACATCATAATTCATGTTTTATTTTTATTGCCAAACAAGGTCAATATATATATACAGCTTTGTCCATTACATACAAATCGTAAATATTATTTAAAAGTCAGTTAATCTAGTTGCCTTGGTTTTATTTTGGTTTTGACAAACACGTAGAATTAAGTTGTGGGTATTAAGTTACTGTATTTTCAGTAACTAAATTCGATGACTGGAACAGCCATAGAATAGACTGTATGATTTCTTGTTGCTTCACCATCACTGATTTGAGTTGTCCAGTGTGATTTTCGAGTTGATTTAGTATATCCGTCGTCCGTTTTTCACTATCAGCAACCTTCAAAGCCTTGTAATCTACAAATACGATGGCCTACTTAAGACTTAAATGTAAGGTAATGTAAATGCTTTGATAAAAAAAAGATAAAGACAGATAAAAGACTTTCAGTAGGTCCTCACTACTTCGGTCATGAATTTTCGTATGTATATTTTTAATTTTTTTTCTAAATCCCTTATAAGTGACCTAAATTTCCAAAAATGGTCCAAAATTTGTCCCTTATAACCAGATTATCCCTTATATCGATTCCCTTAAATCCGGATAATTATAACATTGAAAGCATAGCTGGCCAACCAAATATTTCACATGAGTCCCTTGCAGTCGGGTCGGTTTTCCCTTTAAAGCGGATCCCTTATAAGCGGATTTCACTGAACTAATATATTTACCTACATTAAAAAAGAAAATATATCAGAACCCAAACATTTTCACATTTAATCCAACCTTCTATATACAAAAAAGCGTTTGATTTGTTTATCAACAAGAAAAAAAATCTCAAATACTGGAAATGCACAAAATCAAGAGGACAGCACAGGCACAGGGAAGACAAAAAAAGATAAAACTTAACGGAAACAATAATTCTGCTCCAAAATGAAGAAAGCTTGTAAGAAATATGCCATTACTACTAATGGAATAAGACAACTGTAACTAATAATTTGTCACTGTAAATATGAACGAAGAACCGGCTACTTTATCTAATGATCTAAATAGTATCATGGCAATTTAATATACCATGACAGTATCCTACCAAGGAAAGCAATTAACATTCTTTGTAAAGCATAACTTGGGGTTGTAAGGGCCATGGCCTACACAACTTGATGAGTAAATAATATACCTATATATTTAGTAACCAAGTAAAGCCTAATTTATTGTGGATATGGTTTTCAAAACCGATAGAGTATATGCGGCGTGGTTCCCAAGTTAAAAGATCAAATTGAGCCTCAAGATAAGATGAACATTTCCAAAAACTATTTTCACTTGTTCCATCCAATTATACCTAGGGTCAGTTTCTTTGAGCTTCTGGGATTCCAGGTAGCAGTTATAAGCTATGCTGTTGAAGTTTGATTTTAAGATTTTATCCAACAATCTAAGGAGCGCTTTAAGCAATTTTGATTTGATGTTGGGAGCTTCTGTTTTTGTAGGAGGAATCCTGGTGTAAGAGTCCTCCCATTTAGCCGTCGGAGGAACATGGTTTGGAACGTTACAATTTCTTCGCAACAACGTAGTCCTGATACGGGTGATGCGTATAGCAGAATTTAGCCTACTAGTAATTGGAAAAGCTATACGTGGGCATTAATGGTGCTGACCTTGGCTCCGTAGGATAGTTCAAACCGCTTAGCTGGCGCTGCTTTCAACGCATCAATACCCTACTAGATCCATTGACCTTTCCCATTACAACATTTATGGACGACGCCTTGCTTAGTTCTCTCTATTTAGCAACTTTCCGCCAGTCGGTTCAGCTTTAATATTCCCTTTTTTTTAATTAGCCGGCGCTTTAATTCAAAATTTTTCGTATCTAAATGATATTCTAATTAAACTAAACTCAGCCAGTTCTGTTCCATGAAATTAAGTTGTGGGTAAATCAGTAGGTAAATTGATATCTGAAGTAAACCGCTTCAGGAAGTAGCAAGGAAAGCTTGATAAGGGAAACTTGAAACAATTTATAGACTGTGGCACGAATTCCTTAGAAACTGCATAATTTGTCCCCTTGAAGGCCATAAATAATCTCCCTTAACAATACGGTGTATAATTTGTCCACTTTGTCCCCAAAAATAACCTCCGATAACAGTTCACGGCGTACTACCCAATGCGGCCTAATATATTATGATATATTTAGTTTATATCCTTTTCATGCATCTAGCATCTGGGCATGGGTCCATTCAACTTCTAATTGTGGGAAAGTGGTCAATCCGATCATAGTCAAAGCACAATACAGACCAGCCTGCTCGCAGTTGTAGTAGTTTAAAGGTTGTTACTAAAATCTGTAGGCTGTAGTATGCGGTCGTTTAAATTGAAGGTTGTAGTATACGGCCAACAGAAGGGCAGACGTGACCATTTTAATAGATGCTTAATGAGGTAGCACGTATAAACTAACTGTTAGGTCTAGCTAACTTTTATTTACTTTTTTTAGGACCAGGAGCCAGATCGGTCCATTCGGAGGCAAGCGCCTTTAGCTTCCACAACGGCCCAAGATGTAAATAAAAGGGTAAATATTCTATTTTAATATTGCTAATGCAAACTTTCGTATGAATGCTTTGTCGGATAATGTCAAATCCTCAGAAGAATCATGTAAGTTTAAACTTGTACATACACACTAAATAATGTATACTTATTGTCTGGATACAAAGTCAAGATAGCTGCGCAAGGTGTCCAAACAGTTTCATATCCATGCAATCAAATGGAAACGGCAGGGTTTGGACACCTTGCCCAGCTATCTAACCTTTGTATCCCGACAATAATACAATTCCTACCGGCCTAGAAAATGATTCCGATCGATTATTTTGCATCTTCTGATCGGAATGAACTATACCATTTGTGTCTTAAAACAACGCCGAACGGAATGAATTTTTGATTGGAGCAGACTGATTATCATTCCGATGTATTCTTTATTTTACTCAATCTTCTGACCATTTTTATGCCGATTTATATGAAATTAAGTAGGGCTATTCATTCACTACACCGCTCTGTACGCTCTGCTTCTGTTCGCTCTACAACGCGAGCAGAGGCATGCGTTGTAGAGCGAAGAGAAGCAGAGCGGAGTCGCTATCCATTGGCATGTCTTTTCCTCTACAGCTAGTCCGGACCCTCTTTTCGCACTGTACAGTGTGTCCCGATAGAATAGGGACAGTGTTTTTCGTGGTTTACTCCCCCCCACACGGGGCTACTGGGACGAGGTAATTATTTTTAAATGTTAACTAGTTAGTAGGTATATGTAAACTTTAGTTGACCTCTAGGGGTCACGTAGTTCTCATGAAATTAATTAAAAGCTGAAAATGGCTGTCCCGATAGAATAGGGACACTTCCCGGTTTCCTTCATTTACATCACCATAACTTCTGACCTAGTTAGCGAAAAAATTTCAAATTTGGCCTGGTCACAGCTTGCATTTTGGGTTATTAAAAATTCGTACATTGTTTAAATTATTTTCAAACAAAAGATAAAAAACTAGTTGTAATTAAACTAACTAATTATCTCTGCTAATGTTTAGGTCACAAGTAATTTGAATTCTATTATTATTGTGTTATTATTATTAAGTAATTTGAAAGAAATTTAAAGTCATTACAGTAACAGTATATTATAGTAAACGTACCTACTTTATCACTCTATTTTAAAAATATTTTTATATTTTTGACGCAATTAACATACAAATGATAATTAACAGAAAAAGTTACAGAATAAATAATGCATTTTCAAAAATGGGCGCTAGTGTGCTGTTCTCTGGTTTGGTGTGTCCAGGCTTGAAGGGGAGGATGTGATAATGAACTCTGAGCCATCGGACTTCTGAGTCCGGAGGTCAGGGGCGGATCCAGGAATCGTATATGGAGGGGGCTAATGGCCTCCTGGAGGGGGCTTACAATGTTAGGAAGATAGGAGCAGCCATCTTGAAAAATGGCCGCTCCTATGTTCGCAATGTTAAAAAATTCGCTTCTGGGGGGGGGGCTAAAGCACCATAGCCCCCCCCCCTGGATCCGCCCTTGCCGGAGGTTGAAAGTCTTTATTTGCATCTCCTCTCAGGTCTCACTCCACTTTGAAACAGAGATAGGGAAAGAAGTCGTCAGTGAGGGCATTTTATTGAACTCATTAGAATACTTCTTTCCATGATGCTGTCCTTGAGCTCCAAGGTAGTGGCAGTTGTAGAGAAGAAGCAGATATGGAAGGGGAGATAGGGGTGTCATAGGCCTTTCCCTTGTGAGGTCACTTGAGGTCACTGTACGAACAGTCACGAACGGAGCTTAACGCTTGTGAAAAGTATGAGGTAGGCAGGCTGAGTAGGAGCAACGCGGCATTCATTCGCTTGGGGTCGTACAGTAACCTCAAGTGACCTCATATGTGAATGTTATATGACTTTGTAGATAATTTTTCAGCGTTTATGTTCTATGTTATTCTGTCAGAATCTGTTGAGATTTACGCCTTTGAGCGACGATTTAATGAAACGAGTTACTCCCTTCTCATATAAACTCTATAGTGTAAGAATGTCACCTGAGGTCAACTCGGTTTCTCCCCTTCCACAAGAGCTGTAGTGACACTGTGACAAAAGTGAATGCTTGTAATTATGACTACTATATTGGATAGTGTGTGCATTAAATTTCAAATTTTTGCATTTACGTATTTATCAGATATCAGGGTTTGAATCGAGGAAACCGTGGACTGGTCTTATTTCATTGAGGCACCTGTTTTTCGGATTTTAATTTATTGCGTCAGAACCAAGTGACCCCTAGAGGTCAACCAAAGTTTTTATAAACCCACTAGTCAAGTGTGATCTAAAAATAATTATCTCGCCCTCGTTACCCCGCGTGGGGGGAAGTTAGACCGGAAAAAAGGGGTGGTCCTATTTCATTGAGACACAGTGTATAGTTCGGAGGATCGAAGTACCTTTGCACTGAATTCCTTTCAATTTGGATCCATATGCGTTCGGAATCTCCACCGCTTTGCATGATCTGTCGGTTGTGCCAGGATCTTCTAGAAGCAAACTTGCATCAACTTCAGCCGATCCTGTGCTAGCCAGATCAGTCATCGCAACTGAAGTTCCTGGCATAGTGGACTCAGTTGTTATATTTTAATTTCTCTCTGGACTAGCCAGTAGAGGAATCTCGCAGTATGGGGTTAGCAACTAGTTCAATAGGAATGTCCAAGGTCTGCTCACGGAAGGCTTTACGAAATCCACTTATTGGGTGTATGTCCAAGGTATAAATTCCTTTTATTATTTTTCTAGTTAAGAAGGAAATGGGTCGGTAACGGCTTCGTCTAATGATTATCGGGTGCGAATCTGTGAGCGTGCCTGATATCATACCCAAAAAATACATACGTATATGTTAAAATATTATTATAGATGTTGTTTCAGGGATCAAAGTTACGACAATTAACAAAAAAACAGAAACATGCTTTGTGGTTAGATGTTTTAAAACTGTTTAAGTGCATTTTGGTTTAGGTAGCAAATGGCTCAGAAACCTCATCAGATGTTGAAGATTTGACCGAATCCTTTCCTCTGGAAGAAGACTACTTTGATCAGGCCGAAGAAACCCTTAACAGACCAGAGCAAAAGTATCTTATTGCTGAAAATGCGCTAAGTGAAACTGCAGGTTCAGTTCAGTTTGTAGAAAATTTTACGTTGCGTTATGGAGACTGCCATCCTATGTTCTTCCAAGGGACATTGGAAGATGCCTTTCGTGAGGCAACTAACAAGCCAGCTCGAGAGGTAAGCAATTTTAATTTTAAAATAATGTAATAGATTTCAATTGAACAGCTCGCTCGTATCTAACCGTCTCTCCAGAGAGAAAGAATGCGATGTTAATTTAGTACACAAGTAAAATTGAAGTTAAGTGCGACCAGTAGGCGGGTTGTGGGTTCGCATATCCTGCACACGGCGGTATTTGGAAAAACCATAGCCTACTAGGTTTATACAGACCCAACGTTGCACCTGAAAAGTTTGTAGCCAAAAAAGTTTGAGTTTAGCTCAATAAAGGCACCAGGTGCCACTGCAAGTCGTGCTTTAAGCAACCAGCACATACCGCTTAATTACTTGCATACTAAGGCAGATCAATCTTTAAGTAGTAGGTTTGTGCCAGTATGTAGCCAGTATGGGCTAGTATGCCACCAAAATAGTATTTACCACCACCCTTTGTATTTACCACTTCCGAGCCGTGAATGAAAGCAGTGTCCAACAACTGCCATACCTAGTAACTAGTAAGATATTGTCCCAGCAGAAAGAAAACTAGTTGTTTCATTGTTACAAGTAATTAGTTTCGCAATGGATTCATCCCTTGCGAAGCGAATCCTTCGTTCGCGTAATCCGCTTGTAGCCTAACCTCTACCACACTTTCCTATACTACAACCATTCTGTCCTCCTTCATGATTATGGTGCTGTTTTCAATGCCATTTAAGCTTCCGTGTGATCGTGTTGCGTATTCATATCCCAAACGTAATCCTAGCCACCCCAGAATAATAATAATGTACAGTGGAACCTCTCTATAAGCACGTGGGCTATAGTAGTGACCTATCTATAGTAGTCAGTTTTAAATTCCCCGGCAAATGTGCTATGCTTTAACATTGTACGATAATGGCTATAGTCGTTTTTTATATAGTAGTTACCCACCTATAATTGTCGCCCAAAGAAGACCCTACAGCATGCAAAACATGTACTTTTACCTGTATATAGTAGTTTTGTATATAAAATTTAAACCCCTCTCCGTTTGTTCGCTTCCTTGTCAGCTTTACTTTTTCCAACATGCATTACACAGTAGACGCAGGTAATGTATCTTTGTGGTCAACAATGAGTCAACCACTGATAACAAAATTTATTAAATTTCCATATTTATTTTAGGGTAAGTAACAATTATTAATTAAAAAATTCATTCTACATTTTTCAAATTTTTTTGAATTTAACTTGATATTATTATATGTGTCCTTATTTAATCATTCATTATAATCAACGTGCGAATAGTGGAAAATTAAAACAAATTTAGACCCATTAAAGCCACGAAAAAAAAGAAAAAAAAACATTTAAAATAATGTTTTTTTGTAAAAAGACAGGTTTTAATAAATCCCTGATTTAGAATGGTATAGACGGCAATTTAATAATGTTTACTGAAGTCGCATTCGTTGTGTACGGTTGTTTTTAATTGTTATTAATCTGTTTTATAAATATGTTGATGATTAAATATGAAAAATAATGTTGATTGTTGACCATAGATGGTCACAAGAATTAGTTAATGAAGTGATATAGCTAGAAACGATTAAATTCAGTGTGCAATTAATAATAGTAATCATTATTGTGCATCGCTATCGTCGTTTGTTTTTATATGATTTAGTATAGTTCATAGTTGTCAAATTACTAATTGTTATTGTGGTCAGGTAACTACTACATGCTATAGTAGTTATTTGACAACTATAGCCTATAGTAGCCAAATAACTACTATAGCCTATAGTAGTGACCCACGTATAGTAGTGGACCTAGCCCTACCCCTTGAACAACTACTATAGAGAGGTTCCACTGTAATTCCTTCACTATTCTCGTGTTTATTTTGGATTTATTTACAGCGGAAACTTTTAGCCTTGTACTTGCATCATGACGGATCCGTTTATTCCAACGTATTTTGTACTCAAATACTTTGCTCCGAGTCGATAGTTTCATATGTGACTAATAATTTTGTCATATGGGGTTGGGACGTCACCAACGAAAGCAATCGACAAATGTAAGCACAAAAAAGGAATAATATATTTGCTGTTTTCTAACTTGACTCGCTATAATACATAATTACCATTCGATTTATCAGGTTATTGTCGTCTGTGCAGCATACTTTTGGGGATCTTGGTTTTGGGCAGATTCGATCGTTTGACCAAGAACGTTACCCTGTGATATTGATCGTATCCCGTGTTCGCTCAGTGACCGAATTCACTGTTATCACATCTAATGTTACAAGTCAAGATGATCTACTTAGTCAGTTAATAAATGTCGTTGAGGCATTTAAAAATCAACAAGTGAATGATATTCGCGAAGAAAAAGAAAGGGAAGCCCGAGAGCTTGTTAAAAGGGAACAAGATGAGGCCTACGAAGCATCTTTGACAGCAGATCGAGCAAAAGACAAAGCAAAGAGAGCTCTTGAAATGAAGAAACAAAAAGAAGAAGAGGAGCATCTGCAACTGCTTGCGCGTCTTGAGGTAGTTACATCATAATT
This sequence comes from Dicyrtomina minuta, assembly GCA_949802685.1. Classification (NCBI taxonomy): domain Eukaryota; kingdom Metazoa; phylum Arthropoda; class Collembola; order Symphypleona; family Dicyrtomidae; genus Dicyrtomina; species Dicyrtomina minuta. The sequence continues at coordinate 69,411,105 of OX461808.1, read as the reverse complement.
TGCATCATTATTTGGTAGTATTACAGTGTTATTTGTGTTATTTATAATTTTCGCTGGATTATTTATCCTGGAAACTTTTTTTTTGATGGTCAGTACCATGCATTTTAACTGACTGAAATTAGTAAATTGAGTTACCATACCGTATTTGTTCGAATAAGCGCCAAGCTCTTATTAAATTTTTTAAAGTTTACGGTCTAAAAATGAGACTGATTCGAAAAAAATTAAGCTCACAACCACAATTTTTGTGTTTGCTTTCAATAAAAATATAATATATGTATATTAGAGATAACTTTTAAAATATGTTTCCTGCTATCATTTATATTGCTTCAATTATGTTCTATAGTACTTCCATTATGCCTATGGGTTAAAACTCGCTTATTTGACACGCGGCGCTTATTCGGTCAAATAAGGTGTTTACCGGTAGCGGCAACAACTAGAAGTATGGAGCTGCTCATTTATTGAAATTAGAAAGTGGGCTTAAAGTAAATGCTAAGCTTTCAGTGAAAATTTGCTTCATTATAAGAGTGGAACTCTCTTCGCAGCTCAGTTTACTAAATGCTTCCCAACACTGATTGTTGAATTCATTTATGATATTTTTTCACAATATTTCCTAGGCTGAAAGGGCTTCTGTCGCACGTTCATTGCCACCAGAACCTGGACCTGATTGTGAAGAAGCTGTTTGCTCCTTAAAGTGTAGAATGCCGGCAGGAAAAGTTATCTCGCGGAAGTTTCTCCGGTCTTCACCTCTTAGAATTCTTTTTGATTATCTTTTTACAGAGGGTTACTCTAAAGATGGCTATAAGTTTCTCACAACGTATCCTAAGCGTGATGTAAGTTATCCATAGTTATATAACATGAAATTAGTATGATAACATGCCGTGACTCTAGGTGTTTAACCATTTTGTTATGTAATAGCTGACAACCTTGGCAGAAACATCTTTAATGCGAGACGTGTTCAGCGTACAAGACACTCTGATTGTTGAGGAGCGATGATGTTTGTAGAATAATTTAAAATAAACATTTCGATTTTGTACGTACCCTTTAAGTGAAAATAAACGTGGCAATTTTGTCATTTGCTTTATGCCATGCTTATAATAACTCGTTGCATATCTAATAAGTTTTATATTAGGTAGTTATTAAAAATTGTTTCCTCACGCTAATAATGTGGAATTCTTGAGGGAAATTCAGGAAATTCTCTGGATACAAAGTCGAGAAGGGCGACAACTACTAGCATATTTGAGACTCAAATCACCCACCTACCCACTTCTGCGCATGGCATTTAGACTGTTTACATTCTAACTACTGAGAGATACTTTTAAATACATAGCGTCAACAATATTTATTCTCAAATCAAGTTTGCAGCGAGCATTAACGTACTTCAACTCACATTCATATTTCGTAAATCTAATTTGTTAAATCTCTCCATACATTTACAGGATTAACAACTCATTACTGAATCACAATATACACGAAAGATCCACTGCGATTATGACCCTCAATATACGCATGAAATTATGTATTTTGTTAATTGTATAATTACATTGCATTATTGCAATTCATGTCTTTACATCCGGCATCCAAAGAAGATGGGGAATGCATTAGAAAGAGAGTTAAAATCAATGATTTATTTTTCTTCTACGTCCAAATTGCGCCCATGCAATCATTTTTACATCGTTAACATGTAACGTTTAACTTAAACTTACTAAAAATAATATAATATAACTAATGTTTTGTAATTATAAAAAAACAAGGGAAACCCCTTGGAGAAACTAGGAAGATACATTGTGATTCGTACCCCCGAAAGCTTAAAATAAGATCCTAAATTTCATTTTGCGTAATTTCTCGCCTTGAAGACCATAAATAACCTCCCATACTTGCATAATTTGTCCCCATAAATAAATCCCTTTGCCAAGAGAAGAACCCTACAGATAGCCGCTTACCACTGAACCCATTCCTTCAACTCTCCGTAATTTCCAATTCCGGACGTCTCGTGACCCCGAGTGACCTGACTATTGACTTATACACTGTTTTGTAGAGAATTTAATTGTGCTCATGCCCGACTTCTTTAAAAATCAGTTGATATTTGCGCATGTGCATAAGAATTTAGTTATGCAAGTCGGGATTTTTCCAAGTTACAAACAGGGAAAAAAGTTAACATAAGGTTGACCTGCCATTTTTAACGCTACCAGAGCTGCAGTGACCCGATGATCAAAGTTAATGATTCTATTTATAAGTAACAGATGTTAGAATACATTTACCAATTTTTGTACTTTTTCATTAGTTAAACCGGGAGATATTGCTATTTGAATTTTTAAAACCGTGAAGCGAGTTTAAAATTATGAGACACCTGATTTTCGGTTTTTAATTATTTACAAGAGAACCACGTGACCCCTGGGGGTCAACCAAAGTCGAATCCTAGTTAATAGTGGATAAATCTTTTTCGCACAATGAGATTACTCTATACCGGATATGATACTACTCTAAGCCTTCAGTGAATTGTTGTTTTTAAGCGGTGCTTGTATTAGCGGTAGAATCATTTATTTTATTTTGCAATGATGGCCTTCAGTGATTCACAAAAAAATATTTGAATTTGCAATGTCATTTACTTCCCAAAAAAATTATTTTAAATGGCAATGATTTTATACGCCGTAGTGACATTTTAATTAGCAAATTAAAATTAAATTTAGTAAAACATTTACATATTTTTACTATGTATGTTATTGCGTAAGCAGTCATGATTTGGTGATTTGAGAAGTAGAAGGCAGGGTACCTTCAGCCTTTGACCTTCCGACACTTACTTTTGCGGGTCTCCCTCGTTTGCGGTTACCTGTTAGAGGAATGTCAATTGCCTTATTCGGATACGAATGAAGGTTGTTATGGACAACCAAACCGTATATATGCTTGCGTGTAAGTTTTTCGTAGTATTAAATGCATGAACAACAAGACATAAGCCAGTCATTGAAATTGAGACATATCTTATGAAAAGAAATTTTCTTTGAATGTTTTGAACGAACGATACGTCTTGGTTGGTTTCTGTAGTGATAATAGCTGCATAGGAAACCTCTGCTTTGCCGCTGCAGATCCCTAACCCACACGGGTGAAACACCCGATTAGAGTCACTGACCCCCACAACTATCAACTATTAATAGTGAGTTGTCATCTAAAAGTAAATACCTATCTCGCCGGAAACCTCCTTCTTGAAAGGAAGTAAACCCCATAAACCGGGGTGACTTTAAAATTATGAGACACACTGTATACTCTTGTTTAGTAAATTGCCTGTAAATGTATTGAGGAAGCTGACCTCCTTGAAATGCGTAATATTTTGTCAGTCAAGGAGAAATTAATTTTTAATTTATTAATATTTGCTTCTAAATGCCTGGAATATAAGTTTGATATTTTGTACGTAACTAATTTCTTAGTTTTCAGAGAATCGAAATGTGCAACTAGATCGACTACAAAGTCTAAACTTGAATGTGTAAGATTTCGAACTCAACTATTTAGAGGTCCTCCTGTGTATCGTATACTAAAGTAGTTAGAATTCTCTGCCTGAGGATGTTAAGTGCTATCAGTCGGATGATGGAGATGAATTATGTCATACTAATAATTTTAAATCTAAACTAATTGAAATGTATGTTAAAAATGACATTAATGCATTCTTTGAATTCAATGAATTCATGAAAGTATTTATATTGAAAAGCCTGACACGTAAACAAAATCAAACTCAAACTAGCTATGGACGTCAGCTACATGCAAGTGAAAAATTGACGTGAGAAAGCACAGGTTTTGAGTTATGAATTATTCTTTAATCGTCGGCTTTACTGGGGGTTGGGCTTTGTTGGCTGTCGGCAGTTTATGCTGTTGGGTTTACTTGATAAGCTTTCTTATTTATGTTTCGGTGTGTCGGTACGGACGTGTACGTGATTTCAGAACGCGGCATGGGTAAATTGTGCTAGAATTCAAATGGTTTTCAAAAATATTCGATATAGCAGTAGATAGGCAAAAAGTTCCAAAGGGTTACAGTTATACGTTCGTTTGAATTTGAATCGGTACGTTAGATTATGGGAGTGCTGATGAACAGTACCACGTGCCTGAAGATATAACAGTGCTGAAGGTTGAAAGGTTGAAGGCTGCAGGCCAATCAGCGGTAAGGGGGGGGCCAATAGGCGGTGAATTACGATATAGACCAATGAGCGGTAGGCCTTTTGGACCAATAAGCGGTAGGATCAATTGGCGGTACGGTACTTCTGATTGTAATTTTTGTATTATTTTTATTAATTCAAAACAAAAATTGTTGGAGTAAAGAAAAAAATTAAGTCAGTAAAAGTAAGTAAAAAAAATCATTGTTTCACAAGTGGTTGGCGGCTGGCATTAGTAGGTCGGCCTCGCTTTCTTTGGACGTTGATTCGCACAGCTTTAGCTGCAAGTGGAAATTCGATTATCTTGTTATCTTGTTAACGTATGGATCATCTTCTTCTTTTGGAATCTCGTTTCGGCCCGTGCACCACTCAATAAGATCAGAAATGTATATCATTCCACTATTAACTTTTGTACGTGTATGCTTGATATACCGAAGCAACTTTTGTTTCATTGGAATGTCGCACATTTGAAGAGTGTCTATCGCTCTTAAAATTGCATTCGGTCGACTTCGTCCTTGCTGTATGATATCTTTCACGGCTTGTTTCTGCGATTCACGCATACCTGATTTAGTTTTTTCAGGTATGTCACTGTGTTCCATGTCCTCTAATTTTCTAATTCAAAGTATGCTGTCGTTCCATTAACATCTGGGGAAACTAACTGGACCTTTGCCTTACAACTTTTGCCATGAAGAAAACAATAAAAAACTGTAGTAGTCACAATAGTAGATAAATCTTGCAATAAAGTCTTGTTGTTGTAGCTCTTCTTCCATTTTTCTGCAATACTCTTTTCCGCTTCTTGTATGGATTCAAAGGATTTAACAAATTGCCACTTATTAACTACTCTCTTTTTTTCCGTCCCACTACTACTACAAGCTTAAGTAGACATGTTGATGCCAGAGGCCACAGTAGTTGAATGGAAAGAAGTACAAACTTCAACAGTTCGAGTTGATATTCAAATTATTATTGATTTTTATTTATGGAAATGCTATGAGGCTTTCAAATTATTGCTTTACGTTGGTTACATGGCTTAAATGTGGGAATATTCAAAAAAAAATTACAACCGCCAATAGTCCTAAAATAATTCCTTTCAGAATTAATATATTCACCTTACCGCCAGATATTTTGTGAGTAATTAACCGCCAATTGTTGATCCCGTACCGCCAATTGGATTTATGAGACCGCTAATTGCCTTTATGCCAAAGGTTGAATAATTATAACTGGTTGGCTTGAATGCGCGATCTATTTACACAAACGCATTTATTATTTTTACCTGTATGTATATAGAATTTAAGGAAGTTTTCTAACAATAATATTATTGTGATTGAACTTTCACGAATGCCTTTCACCTGAAACAGCTCTTTTAAAACAAGAAGAAGGATTGCGCTGCTGCGAGTTTTTCCTGTATGTTTTTTAACAGTAATTGGTTATTGTACTGCATGGTAATGTTGCAAAGCTTCTTTCCTGAATCCAGAACATAATTAAGAATTTTAATAAATGGGGTGAAACACGATATCAAGGTGGGCGTAACACTACAAACATTTCAGCAATTGCCTAATTAGGCAGACTAAAAGAATATTTGTGAAGACCACAGCCAAAACAAAACAGATTAAAGCCTTAACATGTTGCAGACCTAAAAATTAGACAATATTTAGCTAAAACAATTTCCTGCAGCTAAACAAAATTGTAGTTTTTATTCCCAACAAAGCAATGAAACAACACATCTATGCTACGAGATCAATGTACTCACGGCAAAGAATGTTTGCAGGGACAACCTCCAGTATTTGGAATGAAGAGTTAGAAGTTGTGCAGGACATAAAAATTGCCTTTAGAGTATTCCATAATTGATTCCCTTCATCGATACCTTGAAAATCTTGATAAGATATTCCGCACACGTAGTTCTGATCACCCTTCTCACCCTGAATTTCGTAGTGTACTCTTCCCTATACAATAAATATTTTTGAAACCAACAAACACGTTATATACTAGATACACTCCTAAAATGAGTGAAAACTTGACAACAACAAAAATGGAAACTCGAAAAATCTCGAAAGGAATTGAATTTTGTTTCTTACTATTTGAAAGAAGTTCGCAATTAATATAGCAATTCCAAAATGAAGTCGTGTTAGCAATGGGTAGCAGCAGAGAAAAAGATCTTGTCCTTTAACAAGATTTTTGAGTCCATCATACAATCGTTGGAAATAATTTCTTGATATACGAGAGTCTGACGAACGCAAATCTTCAAATGTGATGCCGTCATTATAGCACAGTATTTCTGGCGTCGAATCCTGTAATTTAATTTTTTTTTCCTGCAAAATTATAACGATGACAATCTTAAAGATATTTTGTCGATTATAGGTTGAGAAGTAAAACATGCGAGCAAAGTTGCCCGTCCTACGGATGACATGTAACAGTTTTCAATAGTAGTAACGTAGCCTGGCTTTGTGGCCGAGGGGAGTTTTGTCTCTGTCCTCGATATCTCGACGGTTTGTTTGACGAGGGATGAAAATGTTCCTTTCCCTCTTTATACATACCATTCATCAAAAAAGGTAGAGTGGAACTATACTGTGCATAAGCACGAAATTGTATTCCAGTTCTTGTGGAATTTCTTTCTTCTGCCTGTAACATTTTGTCATAATGACTGATTTCGAAAATATGCTGAAAAGGATATATATATATATTGAACTTAGTGTAGCGTTTTGTAGCACCAGATTTATTGCTTTGTACTAGAAGGCTGTTACATGCCGCCTTGCTCTGAAGGACGGGTCTCCGGGGTGTCTTTTTTAAACTTGTTAAAACATTATCATGTCAAACATATTCATCTGTTGGATGCTATGTATTTACATTTTAATTTTCCGGACAAGAAGACTAGCAAATTGCAGTCGTAAGTCAAAATGTTGCAAATTAACGGCGCTTTTAATTATTGTGACGCAAAATAGACGTGTTTTAGAAAATGCTTACACTCTGGCTCTCTTCGTCCTTTATATCTTTCTCTGGTATCAGGGAGAGATGCGAACAACGGAATAAACTGTTTTTACTTAGTTTTGGATCGTAGTCGAATGAATCGTAGCAGTAGTCAATTAACTGTTTCAAAGTTTGGTTCAACTGAAGAACATTATCTGGACAAAATCTAGAGCTTTTTATGTAATCAATCTGTTTTCCCCATTTTGTACTAACTGCGGTGATTGATGGAAAATCCATCATTATTTTGGTGTATCTAAAACCAAGTTTAATGGTAGATTCCAATTCAGACATGTGGGTTTTCCAAGAAAGCTGATTTCGTTTTTGGCTCCTAGACAATCGGTCATTGTATGACCCTTCAAAAGCGTTGGATTTCGTACTTTTAAAGCAATACCTTTTTTTCTAAATTAAAAACAAAAAAATTTAAATATATATTCAACATCAGATTAAAAGACGAAATTAAGTGTAGGCATGTACAAAGGTTTCGTAAAAAAATATTTTATTTCGTATGATACACGTATAGAATAATTACCGAATTTTTTAAATTGAAAATAAAATGTTTGTAATCCAAAGGCGTTAACTGAGTCATTTGCAACCAATTGTGAGCTAAAACATGTTTAGTATGCCACATTTGATGATAAATATCATTGCCTAGTGGAAGTGCTTTCATATTTTTTTGAATTACTTGTACCTGTAAAATAAGAAGAAAAGAATCATTTTAAATACAGATTTAAAATATTCGTAAGCACAAGGTTAGTTAATACAACCAACCAGCGCGGGAACTGGAATATTTCTTAAGACTTAAATACAAGGTTTTCCGCCTTTATTTAATCCAGCTATCTGGTATAAACGAATAAAAATGTTAATTGTATAATATTGCGACATACAATATTCACACATATTAATCATACAGGTAGTTACAGGTAGTAACAGGTATTCTTATATAGGTTGAAGTATTGTATGTACAACTTCGTAGATTAAGAAAGAATTATATTTTTACATATCATTTATCTGTGAATGAGTGAAGCATGAGTAATAATATAATTGATGAGTCTAGCTTCATGTCGCATTAGATAAATAGGGAATGCGCTGATGAACGCATAGCTGAGCTATGCACAGACATACTACATGTGATGTATGTATGAAGGCGGATGTTTATGTCTTGTCGCTGATGTCTGCGACTTCAATGAGAATTCAAGTTCAAGTTCTATTTTCATTATCAAACTTTAATAGACATAAATATTGACGGCAATATTTCTTATTTGTGTATTGCGACCAAACACTTTATAAATATAATAATAATAATTTATTCATTGAGTCGATTTGGCCGCAGCCCATACAACATTGGTTATTTACATGTTTGACTTTGCAAGTATGATTGATCCTTGGTTTGATATAATAATAAGTATTTTGACTTAGTATATTCATAACGGTTATTTCGTGGCTAAAAAGAGAGCATGTTAGTAATTATTCTCATACAGTATATAATAGCATTATTTGAAGTCATGTTACGAAAAAATAAAAATGATAAAGATATAGATGTAGTATAGATTATTTCTCGTGGTGTTGCGGTAGAAAAAGGAGGAAGGGAGCCAATTGTGGCTTGATGGGGGGGGGGGGGGTGAAGTTAGTCAGGTGTCCCCGATGCATTCATAGTAGAAGTTTTGAGTCCTTATGGCTGTATCCCAGAAGTTAATGAGTAGTTCAAATCCCTCGGCGTTGTGGTATTCGTAGAAAATTTGTTCTATGAGGCTTTTCCTGGTTGGTCTTGCGTTGCTTAGTTGTCTTAGAAATTTGGTTCGTGGATATGCGTAATGTGTACAGTTGATCATTACATGGAAAGTGTCTTCCTCTTTCCTCCCACACAAGTCGCAGTCATGTGTCTCTACTCGCTTCCATAGTCTGTTTATTCAATTGAGATTAATGACTTTTCCTCTAATGACAATTCTAGGTAGGCCAGATCTTAGGTTCAGTATGAACTTCACTGTGTTCCATGCTAATCCCATTTCGAAGTATTCCGATCTTAGTGCGTGGGTCTTCAAACAACTGTAGTATTTAAGTGTGTTGCAACCTTGCATTCTTTGTACGTCCATATTAATACAGCTAAGTCAGTACTTCTCTAAGATTTCGGATTTATGTAGCTTCAGATACTTGCAGTTTAGATTCTGAAGAGTTTCTTTCATTGATGCCTCAGCAAAAATCTTTCTAACCTGTAGCATCTAGTTGTATCTAAGGTCTGTTCCTTTTATCTGCAAAATCTCTTCATAGCAGTTTCTTATTATGCCACCTTTCTTAGAGTTAAGAATCTTCTCGATAAACGTCAGGAGTGCTTTAAACAGTTGCATCTTGATGTTTTGCGCTCCTGTTTCCAGTCTCAGGTAGTATCCTGGTGTTGAGTTAGATGTTCCTGTAAGCCTTTTTAGAAACATTGTTTGGAAAGTTTGTAGTTCCTCGCTGTAGCTTAGTCCCCAGACAGGTGCTGCGTACATTAAGATCGAGCTGACAAGAGAGTTAAATAGCCTCACATGTATATTGATGTCTTTTAATTTTGCGCGGTAGAAAAGTTCAAATAGCTTTGTTTGCGCTAATCTTGCTTTACTAAAAAAATGCTCTTTCGCTCCATTGAAGATTTCACTATGCGTGAAGGGAACGCCTAGATAAACGTACTGTTTTACAATCTCCAATGGTTTTTTTTACCATTTGAGCTTGATGGAGTTGCTAATTTTATTGCCTTTGCGAAAGATCATGACTTTGGTTTTAGAAAGGTTGACTGTTAGGTCATTATCCTTAAAAAAGGTGCTGAGCGTGTTTATTTGCTTTTGCAGATCCAGTTCATTAGATGCAAGGAGGATGATGTCATCTGCATATAGGAGAATGAGTAATTCAAAGGTGAACATCTGTATTCCTTGTATGTTACTGGCTTGGAGTATTTCAGTGATTTTGTCGATGTATATGGTAAAGAGAGTTGGCGACAGCGTTTCACCCTGCAGGACTCCTCCCACCACTTTTATTAAGTCTGTATAACCCTCCTTGCACCTTACTTTGGTTTTAGTCAAATCATAGAGTTCTTTGATTTTAGCTATAAACTGGTCACTCAGACCCGCTTCTTTCAGCCTACACCACAGTTTGTCTCTCTTAATGGAATCGAATGCCTGGCTTAGATCCACAAACAACGCATATAGTTTTCCTTTTTTCTTTAGAGCTGGCCTATTTAGCTGTTTCAGGATGCAGGAGTAAAGTGCGAATATATGATCTGTGCAGCCTCTCCCTCGTCTGTAAGCTGCTTGGTTTTCCGATATTGTGTTGTTCGTAAAGCAGAACGAGTTAAGCCTGTTGGACAAACACTTTATTCCTTTGATTCTTTAGTAGAATTAAACAAATGTAGAAATCACGGAATTCTCTAATTAATTAATTATTAGGACAATTCGTAAAGTACCAGAATATTAAAATTAATGTGTCTGGGTAGAAACATTATTTTAAGGATATTGGTAAAACATGATGAAATGTATTTACTTAAAATTATAATTTGACAATTGTAAGAATGCGGTAGTCTTTGTCTGAGACATAACACTAAATTCATAAATTGTAATTATCATTGTCAACCGAGTTTAATTCAGTAAGAATTGGAGAGAATCCAGAAGTCTTCTGAGAGAGTCCAGAATCCTTTTCATTTACCCTCTTTGCATCCCAAATTATCTGCGGTGTCCGTTAGTACAGTCAGCTCATTAAAGCACACTTACCAGTTTCTTTAATCTCGTTTATACCAACTGAGTTATTGGGCCCCCACACCTTACGTGGGCGTTATCAGCACTATCCGACAGGTCTACTGGTTACCTTACTTTTTCCAAGTATTTTATACAAAGTTAAAGCTCAAAACCTTAACATGTAATAACTGCATAACAATGCAATTTTATTTGTAGTCCAGGCTGTTCTTTGATAAGTGATGGCCAGATCGGGAAGTGATGGCCAACTTTAGTAAGTGATGGCTACTTTGACTTTAGTAAGTGACGCCAACAAAAAATTCTAGAAATGGGTTAAAAATGCGACAAGCAGCAAGATAGTATTAATACACAACATTGTATATATTATTATAATTTAATTTATACAAAAATATAAAATAAAATATTTTTTACATGATAACGTGTAAAATCCCCCCCCCCTCCCCAAGTATAATGTTGCAAAGGAAGTAAAATAATCGATAGCATGTGTAGTGTATAGATATTAGCAGCAACATTATTATATTCGTATTGTTGCTGCCTACTACATATTTAAAATCCTGATATGTTGACTATACTTTTCGTTTCATTCGTACACTTTGTATTATGCACACCCTTATTTGCATTTTGCTACCCTTCGAACTTTGTTATGTTTGAGGTTAGGTTTGGGGGGTGGGGATTTAGTTGCCTGGAAACGGATAGGTTATATTTTTCCCTTCGCCTTCGGCGGCCGACCTAAAACCGTTTCCAGTTCCAGTCAGCTTTAGGAGCCTGATTCAGTATTACTTCGGGTAAATAGTTACAAAATACTGTATACACCAACGTTCCGGACGCATTTTTAATCAATTTCTAGAAATGTTTGTTGGCCGTCACTTACAAAAGTTGGCCATCACTTACAAAAGTTGGCCATCACTTACAAAAGTTGGCCATCACTTACAAAAGTTGGCCATCACTTACTAAAGTGAAATTGGCCATCCCTTACTTAAGTCAAACTGGCTAACACTTACTAACGTTGGCCAGTTTAAAGTTATTGTATTTGGTGGTATGCAACAAATTGTGCTCAACAGTTACCTTAACTATCCCAATTGCTTAAAGAAAGAAAATTGATATATTTCAAACGGTGCGTCAACCAAGTATTATTTACGTTTTGTTTTTAATATCTGATGTTAACAACGTGTGTACGGGGCTCTGTAGCGTCAGGCATGTCACCGACGTTTACCCGTACATACTGTTTTTCTATTTCACTGCCATAAACTTCTTGGGTTACAGATTCAAAATTTGAACTGCTAGTAGTTAGTTAATAATGATGTAAAAGTGCAAACTGCGATTTTTTAAGATTTTACACTATAAACCATAAATTGTAAAGTAAGAATTTCCATTAGCTTTTTAAACAGTACACAGTAATGTTTGCAAGGTGCTGTAAATGCTGCTAATCTTACAAAGTGAACTTAACCATCAATTGGCTTATTGATAATCAACGGCCGCTTCGCAACCTATTGGAAATCCTGAAAGGTATATTGTGTGTATTTCGCCTTCTCTAGACCACGTGCAACCAGTGGCTTTGACGTACGATAGTGATCTAATAAGTGATTAAGTTGTCTAATATTGATGGTAGTGAAATTATTATTATCTGGACCGGAACAGAAATAGGGGGTCTGGTCGGTCAAAATTTTGCTGACATATTTATTTGAACCAGTCCACGTTTTATGGGTGCAGTAAATGTTTTATTTAGAGAAATAAAATACAGTGGGACGAAGTTTTGCACAATTTTGCAATTATGCTATGCGGAATGCATATTCCAATTTCCATCCTTTTAGTAATTTTGGTTTTGATTTACATTTCCAGTAATCGAAATTTCGAAATGGAAAACCAGACTGGCGATTTGGATAGTTAAAATAAAACGAGTTGAAAAAATCCGGCGCTTCGCGCCGGATTTGTCGACCGGGGACAGGCCCGAAGTAGATGCTGAGCTTCAACAAATGCGCAAGGCATTTTATGTTACGATTAAAGATAATATAAGCTTTATAGAAGCTCCCCTACAATCAATAAGCCATATTACAATGTGCGTAGCATGTAGATAAATACAGCTCAATATTTTTTATAAATTGCACCATCCACAAAAGACGTCATTTATCGAGGCTCTTCTACCACCAATAAGCCAAATATGGAAGTACGTGGCATGAAGAAACGAGTTGAAAAAATCCGAATTTTTATTTTGTCTAATAAAAATCGAAAAGGTATTTTATGAACTATCTCTTGATTTTTACAACACCAAAATATAAATTCAGATTTGTTTTTCAATTTGCCGAAAAAGTACATTTTGGGGTAATTAGGTAAATCGACAAGATATTTAATAAGTATAGATTAAGCGGAAGCTACAACCGATACGCTAGAAGTACATAGAAATTAATGAATTACGTGTATATATTAATTATAAGTAGAATTTAATTACCTGACAAGCACTGAAAAAAACAGAGCAGTCAATTACACGGTTGAGGAATTCTTTAGGAATTGTGTCAAAAGAAAACATGGCCTTATCCTTTGGAATTTTACCCACAAAGTCAAGTAATTTCAATCTCTCTTGTTCTAAAAAATTTGGTCCAGCGTAGCCTCTGCAAACAATGTAAACTTCCGAGTTCCCTGCTTTACTCATTGCTGGTTTAATCACTTCAACCTGTAAATATAAGTTTCATTTTTCTACTTAATTCATCCAGCAGATAATAAACTTCATGAGCAAAGTTTCTTTCCATCGTGTAGAGATTAGTGTTGTAATTTGTTAACAATTGTTCTTTTCCTTTATGGGATTTAACATAGGAGAACAATCTGTGATTGTGCACAATTGTTCTTCAACATTTTCCAATGTTAAATCCCATAAGAAAATTAAGAACAAACTAACATTGTGCACAAATTACAACACTAGTAGAGATTGTAAATAACTTCGTATCGAATATTTAAAATCTTGAAAGCTTTTTCTTATTTACGCTTGCTTACACTTATACTTAGTCTTACCTCTTCAAACAAGCAAGAAAGTAAATACAACTTTGAAATGGAATTACATTTGAAGAAGGTAAACATTTTGAGCACAAAGGATCCTCCTGCAATTAACATATCAAAATCAATAAAATCTGAAGATATTTCTGAAACAGCATCTGGACTGCGATTAAATCTAATTAGCCATACCTTTGTCTAGAACCAGTAAAGCAGCCATTATTTCACAGTAATGCAAGTTTGATGTAGTTGTTTCCTGTTCAGCTGGAGAATCTGCACATTCTATACTTCCGTCAGCGGTAACTAATTGGATGTTTTTTATTTTAAGAGCTTCTTCTTTTAAACTCATGATGTTTTGAGGGCTCATTATATTTCCTGAATTGTCCTCAAGAAACGTCCAATTATTAAAAGAATTCACAATAATTTGGTCTTGTAGCAAACCTTCAGATCCAACATTCCCTTCATAGTAAGGATTTAAAGAAGTCGCCCTCCAATCCCAGTCTACACTACTGAATTTTGTTTTTAGGTAATGATTTAATGCTGAAATAAATGCTCCCGGAGCTTCACACACATGAACGGAATTCAGCTTTATTTCATTCATTTGCCTTGCAGCTTCTTGAGTAACTCTTGGGATTACATTGTGAAGACTCAGAATTTCAAAAAGCTTGCACCACGCAATTGAACAAAACTCGTGTGAAAATGATTTGCGGATTTCATTAATAACGGATGAAACTGTGTTCATTTTCCGAGTATGATCATGCCATGAATCAATGGGAATATCATTTAAAAGTGATTTGATCGAGTTTAATTCTTCCTCTAAGAACTGCATTGGAAGTAGCTGGAAATCAAACAAACTAATTTGGTATGGGACATGACATGCTTTTGAAATCGACAAACAGGTAGTAGCTTTTCATCAATTTAATGCTAAATACCTTCCAATTTTCTTCAGAAAAAAACGTTTCCGAGGCCGGAAGATTAAAACTTTCGCTCTTGCATTTAAGAATTTTAAGCTTTGAAAAAATGCGTCGATTTTCTTGAAGAACATCGAGTTCAATGGTGTCATTTGAGTCTACATCATGAATTGGTGGCATCCGTAGGAATTCTTTTAAAGAGCAAGGATCAATACTGAAGTAATCCAACCCACCCGCTAATGCCAATATAACAAAAAGACAATACACAATTTAGTAGGTAATTACACTAATAAATGAATAAGTATGCATTCACATGGACATGCTGCTTGAATAGGAGGGGAAATTTAAATTTAATCCAACTGTTACAGATTAAGTTACCCTAAGTAAACAGTAAGATAATATAAGTACTACTTCAGAACTACCAATCACTTTGATCACCTTTGTTATTGTTAATCCGCTTGATATCAAAAGAGCCCATTTTGATTGCACCAAAATGTTAAACTATAAGGAAACCAAGATTGCTACTTGGACATGTAATTCCCAGCTACAAGGAATTTTATACCTATTCACAAAAAACGCATAACTCAACACCAAGTCCAAGAAATATTAAACAGCCCACATAATTTGTAATTAGTTATTAAGAAGTAACCGATTAAATTTACATTTTGGAATCCAACTTTAAATTTTCCCGCTGTTTTCCTTAGGCAATTCAGGTATAATAATATACATTTCTATGTAATATACTCTGTGACAGAATGTTTTGCCTAACCTAGCCGAGAGTGAAGTAAATGAGTTAAACAATGTTCAAAAGTGTTCACTGAACACCTTTTAATAGCAAAGAGAGAAATTATAAGGAACGTCTTCAACGTCTTTAGAAACCAAACGGGCAGCTTCCCTTAACCATCCACATCTAACAACCGCCGTGGCATGCATAAACAATAAATGATAAAACAACAAAAGGCTGAAAGCAAAAAGGAAGGTTGTAGGATATTTGCTACCCGGACATTTATTAGCCGGACCTAGGACATTTACTACCCATGGCTAAAGTAAAAATAAAATGCATGGACAAGCATCGTTAATATAGTTTATTAATGCTATTATTGTTAATGATGGAAATGAGGTTCTAAAACAGCATATATATAGGATAATGGAATTCGCGAAAAAGCATAATTAGGGGTCCGAAAAAAAGCATAATTACGGTTACCTTAGATGGAAGATGGTTTAAACGTATATGGTCGTTTAAAAATGATATTTAAAAGTTACAGTTATATACATGGCTGCAAGGAATTTGGCAGTCTAAATAGACGATCTGGCAGTTAGAATTACAAATGGCGCCCAACCAGACGATGTGGCAGTATGGGTGGTGTGGCAGTATACTGTTAGAATTATTAGTCGAATAGAGTATGTGGCCGTTTAGTGGTGTGGCAGTTTTATCTTTATTTAACACACAACCAGTAAGTAATAATGCAATGCTATTCGAAAAAAATTGTCAATAGTATTAAAAAAAGTAAAAATATATAGATATTTACATGTTATTGCTTAAGCAATGCAAGGGACTTCGACTGGGTTGTTTTGGCCTTCCACGCTTAGGTCGTGGTACGTTCAATTTGATTAGGGTAGGGTCAGGTAACTGTGGTAGGTCCGATAACTGTGGTAGCGACAGTTTTCACCAGGAAAACATCAGAAATGGCAGTAAAGAAACTTGCCTACAAGAGCGAACCCTGTTCTTCGATGCAAGGTATTCTTTTACTGTCAGTTCTAATGTTTTCCTGGTGAAAACTGTAGCTACCACAGTTATCGGACCTACCACAGTTACCTGACCCTACCCTACCTATGCAGACGGTATACGGACACTTTCCCCCCGGTCACTTTCCCCCCGGACATTATCCCCCCCCCCGGACATAATCCCCCCGGACATTATCCCCCCGGACATTTTCCCCCCATGCAGTAACCCTGGACATTTTCCCCCCAGTCCAAAAATGAAACAAAGGGAAAAAGAAGTACACTTAAGTGCTAAGGTAAATGTTTTAGGAAAATAAAACAAAATGTAGTATTCTAAGTACGTCTAAGCGTTGATGCATTTTATCATGACTAGCGTAGTAATTAATATGCAACAATCCATGTTTGACAATCTACAAATATTATATGCATTATTTTGCATACTCTAATTTACCGTACTGTTAAGGGTCCCTCAGTAGTAATTATGAGTTACTATGAGAGATGCTTGGCTAGTGAGTAGGTACTTATATAATGTAAAGATGTATGAATGAATGAGTGAGTGAGTGAGTAAATGGTAGAGTGTAGTAAGTAGTAGTAGACAGTGTAACAGTGATAAGTGTTTATTACTATATGGTTTACTGGGACAAGTATGTCCGTCTCACTCAAGAGTTGGTACTACACTGATGAGAGCAGTGTGTGGATGAGGCTGAGCCTCCCTCCTTCTCATACTTCCTATTTACATTGCATTGAATGCTAACATTAAACATTACTATTAGGACATCGTATGAACGATATCCTAACATACCCCCTCTCCGCAAAAGGAGCGAGAGTACGTCTCTACTGTCTACTTGTACGTCTAACTTACTGTTAAATGACGTGGCTCATTTGCCAATACTACTTACTACAGCTAGCTTACGTGTAATGTATTTTAATGCTGAAACGCCAATAAATCGTAGCCATATTATCATTATATAATAGTTGTATCAGACAACTGCATCTTAACATTATCTATGTCAAATACATATATTCCCAATACATTAAATCATTCATTCAAATTCGCTACTCTGGACGGACGGCCAGGACGGCCAGACCATCCCCCCTCCGAGAAAACCGAAAGTCGGAGGCTTCAAATTGCATAGTAAGTATCGTTAGACGCACAAAAATTTTCCCTACCAGGGGGCCCTAGTTACATTTCAAAATAATTATTTTTCGAAAAATTTACAAAAGAAAACCATTTTTTTAAAACAATTTACAATGGCCAACATAGCCCATTTCAAAAATACTACCGTAATTCTACTTTTTATTGGATTTAGACGGGATTTTGGACTATGGAGAGTCCGAATAAGTGTATCCGGTCCTAGTACAGTGGGACTCAAGTTTCCGGACTCGGTAAAGCCCGAATCGGATTTTCCTCGAATTAAAGGTAAATAATTTAAATACTTAACATAAATCAATCTACAATATGTCTAGAGTCTAAAATCAACTCATTAATGTATACAGATGGTGAATTACATTGATTATAAGGAATTAAAGTACAATTAAAATATTTTGTTAGTTTATATACGGAATTACGGTAAAAATACGTAGAATGAACATTGAAAATAAATAAGTTTAAATTAACATTTAAAAGCTGTTTCGGTGCTAAAATCAACCTAAACTAACATAAATAGTAAGTTAACAATTATATTCGTAAAATTCAAAAATTATTACATAAGTAGTGAGCTATACATGGAAATCAATAGTACTTTAACCGAATTACATGACTATGATTAAAATTAATTATAATGGAAGTATTATAACATTGTATTAATAAACTTGGTCTCCTTTGGAGTTTTGTTTAACTATTCTGAGGGTAAACCGGACCTGAGCGGGTGGGGCGGACATCTGGCCAGACTGTGCGACCCAACATCAGGCGGGGAGAATCCATTCCCCTTTAACAGGTACACTCCCGTACAATTATTGATTTACACTAAAATTCCTATTCATACTAAAATTTATATATAATATATACCTACATAGGGCTAACTTATAGTGTGTTTTTAAAAAATAGTTGATTAATGTTTGTTTCTTCCCATGGAAGATTTTGATTATGGTTTTTCAGCTCAAACCAACAGTTCCTGCGGTAAATTGACTAAGCACTATATAATATTAAAAGCTCAAAACATACCATGATTATGAGAATGTACGAATATTATGTGTATTATGGTATCTATCCCAAAAATTATGGCGATGGTATCGGATCCCGGTAGAGGGTAGATATTCGCGACGGGGCGTGTGGGCACCCCGTTGCGTTCCAGCTATACCCGATCATCCCAATTTATAAAGTTTACTTAAATAATTTCAAAAGGGCCTAGCCCACATACGTTACGTACATCGAGTTTTTTAAGTCAAGGTGGCGACCTTGCACTTGTCTAGTCTACATACTATAATAGTATTTCACAACCGCTTATACAATTAAATTATATAACGTATTACATACTCAACTAACTTTTAACAACAACGTATAAAGTTAAAATATACATAGTTCAGGCTATTAGAATTTTCCTGGTCTTTACTAAATAACTGTAACTATAACTAAAATATGCCACAGTTCTGTGGACTTCTACCAAAACGATTAATAAGGATAATAGCGGAATTTTAAAACGTCTTTTTGTGTATTTTGCTTTTCCTTTTAAAATTTATGGCACACTGAAATAAAACTTGAAATAAAACGAAATTATCAAATATGAACCGCGTTCATATTTGTAAAATAAATAGAAAATTGCTATTATAACCAAATTTAATTCGACGTAAAGTACTAGTACTGGAGATACCCATCCCAAATAAAGTCACACTAGGTTTGACTTTTGGGGTTTTTTGTCCCCGCTAAGGAATAATGTTAAATCATAAGTGGTCCGAAAACCTGTGTCTTAATGATGCGTATAGGTCTAGGGCACTTCCAGGCGGTACCCCAGAAGGTCCCCGTCTGTCCAAAGAACCGGCCGTTCGGGCGTAACCATACGTCTGATCAATTTGATATGTTGGGTCATCAAAGGGAAACTACGATACTTAAAATTAAAATTATAACTAGTTTAAACAAAATTAAATATCTATCGTGGAATTAACCACAATTTCTAGACCTTAAATTCCGTATGTTATCCTTATTAATTATAAATTCGTCGTTAATAGTAGCTAACAAGTCCTTATTTCTAGAACCTTTAGGGCGACCAGGTCGCCGTTTAACTATATCACTATAACTAGGGTTACCAATTACCGTAGTTCGTTGTCGACTTACTTGGGTCGAATCTTGATGTGTGGTAGGGCTTGATTGTTGCTGAGTGAGAGTGGGCATCTGCGTAGGTGGGTCAAGTGTACATTGTGGTGGACCGAGGTTCGGTGGTTGTGAATAATCAGGTGGGCCTTGGTAATCTGTCGTATCTGTACCCGTGTGTTGTTGGCTTTCCTGGTCCACTGGTGTGGCCCTAGATTTCCGACCGGATGGAGTCAGCTCACCCGGGCGAACATAGTATGGTCTCAGACGTTCGATGTTGACATTAAAACGAATCAACTTATTCTTAGCTCGGCCCTCGAGTTTCAGGTTGTTCATGCCAATGTCCTCGATGATTAAATAAGGACCTACGAAAATAGAAAGTAATTGTCAGCGAGCCCGTGTAGCTCAGTGCTTACTGCACTGGTGTCTATAAATCTGCTGTTTAAGCAAATGCTCGCTTCAGGTCTTGGTGATCGAGACCAGCGGCGGTGGCAAGTTTTCCCACTGGGTTTTCCTTGTCCACAAGGCAGTGAAGGGCTCGGCGGCTCTGAACGTCAATGTAAAATGAAGTTCGCCATAGAAGTAGGCCCGACTAATGTTGGAATGACAAAAACCTGTGTGATGGCACAGTACACGAAGTGAATTCGAGGTCGGGCACCCTGTAAGAACTGCGGTTAAATCGGGGCAACCTCAAATTTATTTATTTTTATTATTTAAATAGAAAGTAATTTTTTAGAAGTGCCTTTTTCACGTTTTTTATTGCGAAGTAGGACCAAATCGCCCACTTCGAATTTTTTCTCCGTTTGTGCTAGATTAAAACGCTTGGCCCATTTGATGCGTTCTCGTTAAATAGCTAATTTTGCCATTTCCCGGGCATCCCGTCCTTGTTGATGGTAGTCTATAGTCTGCTGTTCTCGTAATAAGGGAAGCTCGGCGTCAATGGCCAGTCTCGGTTCGCGGCCGTATAACGCAAAGTAAGGTGTATACCCAGTCGTAGAATGAACTGATGTATTAAGAGCAAACGCTAATGATGAAAGGCCTTGATCCCAATGACGTTTATTTTTCATAGCGTAGGTACGGATCATGTCCATGAGAACGCTGTGTGTGGCCTCAATCGCGCCGTTTGTTCGAGGTGTGTACGGGCTGCTGGTGATATGAGTAGTCCCGGTTATCTGATTGAGTTCTACAATGGTGTTGTTAAGGAACGACCAACTGTTGTCTGACTGTAAATATTTAGGGACGCCATGTACGTCCAAAATTTCTTCTTTAAGGAAACGTGCTGTTGTCTTAGCTGTACAGTCTTTAGTCACTCGCAAAAATACTGTTTTAGTTATGTTTTCTATGGCTGTTAGCACATAACAATTTCCTGCTGCCGATCTAGAAATGGGGCCACAATAATCGATTTGTACTAGGTCAAAAGGTTCCTCATGGATCTCTTGAAACTGAAAAATTCCCGCTGGTTTTTCCCGTGGTTGTTTATTTAGTTGACATTTAATACAAGTCTTGACATAATCTTTAATATCCTCCTTCATTCTTGGCCAATAGGCCCGCTGTTGAATCTTGTGGAATGTTTTCTTTTTTCCTAAATGACCTCCAATTTGGCTATCGTGCAATTCCTGTAATATTCTCGCCCGACCAGATTGAGGTATAACTGGTAACGAGTGAGGGCCCCGTGGCGTCGAGTGTTTAAAATACAGTATATTGTTTAATAAAAAGTAATTGTTATAGCTGGAGAAGCCGTGTTCTAGTTTGTAAATAATCTTAGTTAACTCGGGGTCTCTTTGTTGTTGTTGCATGAATTCTTGCTCTTGTTGAGACAGTGGTTGGGTTGTGATGTTCCAAATGGATAAGTCCATATTGGCTACAGCTGCTTGTGACAGTAGGTCAGGAATAAAATTCAGTTTTCCTGCGATATGGCTAAGATTTATTATATTAAATTCGGCAAGAACCATTGCCTGTCGAAATAGTTTCGGTGTCATGGGTCTCTTCTTCGAGGATAGTAACGATGGCAATGTACTATTGTCAGTCTCTATTGAAAAGGGGATCCCTTTTAAGAAGTGCGAAAATTTCTTCAAAGCCCAAACGATGGCTTCCATTTCTAAAATCGGAACCTGATAGTTCTTCATCTCTTTAGTTAAGCTTTTTGAGATGCACGCTACTATCTTTTCCATTTTTTGTCCGTTGGGTAATGTATGGGTTTGGAATAGGCAAGCTCCAAGGCCTCCTGTTGAAGCATCTGTTCGTAACGTAGTGGGTAGCTCTGGGTCAAAATGTGCTTGAATGGGAGCTGATGTCAGGGCAATTTTTAAATTCTCGAATGCTTCCTGACATTCAGTGCTCCAAATATATGGGGTGTTTTTCACCAATAAAGCGTTAAGTGGCCTTGCCATACTGGCAAGATTTGGAACAAATGAAGTGTAAAAGTTTACGCTACCTAAGAATGATTGTAGCGATTTGATTGATTTGGGTGGCTTTATTTTTCGGATTGATTCTACATATTCCGGTATTGGGCGTCGCCCCTCTTCGTTAATTAAAAACCCCAATATTTCGATCTCCTTGAACCCTAGCTTACACTTAGACGGTTTAAGTCGTAGGTTGTTCGCTATGAGTCTCTTGAAAACTTTATCTAAAGTCCTGACGTTGGACTCCACGTCCACACTAGGGGCAATTATGTCATCCAAATAATGCAATACTTCGCTATACTGAAGATCGCCCAGTAATTGAACCATCATACGGCTGAAAAATCCAGGTGCGTTGGCCATACCAAAACTTAATTTGAGATGCTCGAAGTGTCCGTGTCGAGTAGTAAAAGCAGTGAGGTGAATAGCGTCTTCTTCTAAAAGTATCTGATTATACCCACTCTGCAAATCGAGCGCGGAGAAGATTTTTTTTCCTTTAAATCGATGAATGATATCGCTTATCAGTGGAAGTGGAAAAATTTAGGTTTTAGTTTGGGAGTTCAATTGGCGGTAATCGTGTACGACTCGCCGTTGAGGGTTAGACGGATCAGGTGACTTCTTCTTAACTAAAAAAGATGGACTTGAAAATTCTGATGTAGATTCTCTAATGATGCCTTCCTTCAACATTTCTTTAACTTGTCTATCGATCTCGATATGTTGGGCCTCCGATTGTGGAATGCTTCTTATATTAAATGGTGTGGGATCTTTTAATTCAATTGGATATCTTGCATGGGGATAGGAGCCCAAAGGGGTTTTCGAGAACATGAATGCCTGTTGATTATTTCTTACTACTTCTCTGTATTTTTCCCTATCTTCGGGACTCAAAGTGGGTGCGAGGGCAACCTTGTCTACTTCCCTTTCTAGTTCGTCGCCCGAGTAGATTGGTATAGTTTCTAGTTGATTCCCTGTTTCTGATTTTGGCGTCTTGTCGACGGATATAGAGTTTATTTGATACGCGTCGAGTAAGTCAAAGTCCGTTAGTTCAGCTACCGATATGACAGTTCTAGCTGGAAGGACTACTGAGTTTTCGGTAAAATTTAAAACTTAGAGATACTCAGTGGTGTCCGAAATCATGTACTCTGGTATGTCCAGTCCTCTACAATTCCTAACACCCCGTGAAATTGCGGTGAACGGAGTCTGTCCTAACTGTTGTGACCCCTGCATCACATAAATGGGTATATTCTCCGCCGAATATGGATCTACCCGTATCTTGGCCGCAACGTGTATGCGTAATACCTGCGCGTGTCTCTCTCTCTGAGTTTTAATGGTTGCAGGTGTGTGTGTTGCTGGCGTTTTGAGGGCTCCTAATCGAGAGCAGTTTTGTTGTGAGTTATAATTTTTTCTATAATAGTTTGGGTGGGGCGGTTGTTGTTGGGTTTGTTGTTGTGGCGAATGATCAGCTTGATTATTGATTTGGTTTGCGTAATTATTCTCAGTGTTCTGTTGCTCCGCGGGGCTAGTGCGCACTTGACCCGACGGTTGTTGTTGAGTTTGTGTATGTAGATAAGCTGAACGTTGATTGTGAACCGAGCGCATTTCGAACTGCACTGGGCTCTTGACCATCTGCTTGCTCGCATCATCCATTTGCGTTGCCCCAAAGCAACTGGATGACATGGTGAGATTTTTATAATCTAACGTTACGCCGAATTTGATGAACCAGTCGTTGCCCATCAGGATCTGATGTTTTGAGTCTTGGACGACTATGTAGTCGTGTGTGTTTGGCCGTCCATTTATGTATATGGTGACTAAAGCCATCCCTATCGTATGGATAGGGTGCTGCCCGTAGTCACAGATAGTGACTACGTTTTCCTTTCGAATTTTTGCTCCTAACTTCCTCGCGACATTCTCTCTAATTATGGAGCAATCTGCCCCAGTGTTGAGAAAAAGATGAAACGGAAATTCTTCATTCATCCTTAATGACGTAATCGACTCGATAGCTGTTTCAGGGATGGTTTGTTTACTTAAATAAAGTCCCTGTTTACCATTTGTTTCCTGTTGTTGAGCTATGGGGTTTTTGATTGTGTTAGATGCCATTGAATTCCGTAGTTTGTTTTGGTTTCTATCTATATTACTAACTATGCTTCTGTTTATATTTCTATCAGGTGGCCTACTGTGAATTGTAGAACGGCTCGGCCTAGCCGTCCATTCTAGTAGTTTAAATGTTGAGAGTTTCCGTTGTTTGCGTTGTAGCGTTGTGGCATGTTTTGCCTGTTGGCATTTCTGCCTGTGATTGAGTTAGGGTGTATAAAGTTTGGAATAAAATTCTGCCCTTGGTAATTGGAATTGTTTGGGTTTGGGCTTTGATTGCGTATTGTGTTGAAGTTGGAATTTCTTTGTGGGAATTGCTGTTGACTTTGATTTCGACTAGAGTAGGAATTTGGTTGCCGAGATTGTTGTTGACTTTGATTTCGATTATAATTTCCGGGATGGGATTGTTGACTGGTGAAAGGTGCTCTTG
Source organism: Dicyrtomina minuta (assembly GCA_949802685.1). Taxonomy (NCBI): domain Eukaryota; kingdom Metazoa; phylum Arthropoda; class Collembola; order Symphypleona; family Dicyrtomidae; genus Dicyrtomina; species Dicyrtomina minuta. Next base: position 69,386,510 of record OX461808.1, on the reverse strand, counting down.
GGAAATTGTTTTGGTAGTTGTTTCCTTGTTGTGGAAACTGAATTTGGGGGCACCGTTTGGCGCCATGTCCCAATTTGCCACAAATCTGACAAGTCGTCGTTGCCCAATCGATAGGCTGACGAAATTGTTGTTGTGGATTCTGAGCTACGTTTTGGTTTGACTGGGGTGGGGTCGGATTTGGGTGACGTGAGATCTGACGTGTCGGTAATTCGTTGACTTTGGTTTTCAATGTAGCAATAGTCTGTTTTAATGCGTCAATGTTGGGGTCTGACGTCACTGTTGCAATCTCCTGTTTTATGTCTGTCCCTACTGGTAAAAAATGTTCGACGGCGTCGTATCTTATTAGTAATGCCCGTAATTGGTCTAGTGTTGTTGGTTGAACCTGGTTCATTATAAAATTCCGGACTTTTTCCTTTAACCCGCCGATCGTTGTTCGTAATTGTTGGGCAACTCCTATTATTTCCCACTGACTACCAAACGACTCTTCCAGTCGTATTAAAAATGCATTGGCGGTTTCTCGACACTGCTGTGTCTGTTTCAGTAGTTCGGGCAGTGGTATGCCCGGGTCTGCTACTGTTGGGCATACGAGTAATAAAGCGTCAAAAATGGCTCCTAAAGTTGTCTCTCCGTCGTTTATGATTCTCTTATTCATACTTAACCAATTTTGAACAGCGGGGGTTGTAATTGCCTGTCGTAGTATTTGTTTACTCGGTGTTATGGTAGCTTCCACATCCGCGATATATGACGTGTATTCGGTTCTAAATTCTGTGAATTCGGTGGTGTATAATATGGGCTTACTATACGTAGGCATGGGTAATTTGGGTTTCACGTACGCCATTTTCCTTTTTATTTTTGGAACTATCTTCCTTGTTTCTAAGATGAATTCGTTTCCAAATAATCGACAATAACCCTCTTCGTCCTCTTCTAGATTTTCGTATAACTGAGCTAGTAATTCGCGTTGTGCTCTGCGCCTTTCTCTTTTCTCTAATTCGGGTGATAGCGTTAATTTGACTCTACTAGTTTTGACTATTTCGGGTGATAATTCGGTGCGCCTACGTTTTTTAGGATTTTCTGGTTCTGGGTTTATTAAATCTTCTAACTGATTAGTTATATTTTCTAACTCGGCCGCTAGTTCCTCGTTTGGCTGTTCGCTAAGAACAATAGAATTTTTACGTACCTTTTTTGGCAATGAAATAATATCGGCTAATATGTCTGGATTTGCAACGGGTAGACTCTCAGGCTGATCAGCAAGTAACAGCTCGTCCCTCTCTACGAAGAGCTCCGGGGAGGACTCGACAGGTCGAAAGTCCGGTTGAAGAATTGAGGGTTCTTCTATTTCGTCTGAAGATGCCCCGTCTGAGGTTAGAGTTGATTCGGCTGGTTTAGTAAACGTGTCGTCAGCGTAGTCTACTAGGTTTTCGTCCAGGTCGTCAATTCGTTTATCTAATTGTTGTTGTCTTCTTGTTTGTCTTCGGTTTTCGTAATTTACCGGAGTTTCGACGATAGCCTTTCGTGGTGACGGTACTGGTGCTGGCGACGTCAGTAACGGTGGTGGTAGATTTAAGAACGGGTAGGTTTCTATGCTTTCCGTTCGTGGAATTCTTTCCTGCTCAGTATAGACATTGAAATCCCAGTATATTAACTGCACGTACTCTGGGTCGCGACAAGGGGTGACTGTAATTGTTCTGCCTGGTATTGGCGTGTCTTGTGCGTCTTGTGGTGTCGTGAGTGGTTCGGGTATTTGTTCGTTAGGGTATCTTTGCTGGAACTCCTCACGAGTGAAAACTGTTGTTGTGTGGGTCAGACAATCTTTACTAGTGTACTCGGCTCTAATGTACTTACGGTCGTGGCTTGTGACGAACTTTGGTGACCTGTTGCACTTAATTTTAACTTTTTGCACTTCTACTTCGTCTTTGGGTGGGGTTTTGTCTTTTTCACTTTGTATATTGTTTTTACCTAAAAATCTGTTCATTACTGTTCAAACGGTAATTGTTATTAAGTTCACTTAACTTATTATATATTAGTCAGTGGGTTTCGCCCATGGCGCACTGTTTTAATAGTTATTTTTCACTTAACTAAATAATGGTAGACATTGTTCAAAATAATGGGTCTCGGTTTCCAACTGAAAAGCTGAAACCACGCACTCCACCAGTGTTAAGGGTCCCTAAGTAGTAATTATGAGTTTCTATGAGAGATGCTTGGCTAGTGAGTAGGTACTTATATAATGTAAAGATGTATGAATGAATGAGTGAGTGAGTGAGTAAATGGTAGAGTGTAGTAAGTAGTAGTAGACAGTGTAACAGTGATAAGTGTTTATTACTATATGGTTTACTGGGACAAGTATGTCCGTCTCACTCAAGAGTTGGTACTACACTGATGAGAGCAGTGTGTGGATGAGGCTGAGCCTCCCTCCTTCTCATACTTCCTATTTACATTACATTGAATGCTAACATTAAACATTACTATTAGGACATCGTATGTACGATATCCTAACAGTACCAATTTATTAGTCCAGCAAGTAATTTATTTCAGTCACTATTTTATTTTATCAGTCTGTTTAAGGAGGTCTGAGCAGTTCGACTCTCCTGAAAGTCGATTGTAATATTCTGATTTGTGGGTTTTCTATTTATTAAAGCTAAAATGGAGTTAGAAATTATTAATAGAATATTAGAAATTATTAAAATTATTAAAAAATTGTTATTAAATTATTAAAACTATTAGAAATAATGACTTAAATAGTTGAGTTTTCTCTTTCCTATTACCTATTATCTTGTAACTAGACATTTTGTACGACGTCAGTATGCACATGTACAGAATTCTTGCTGCACACGGGAGAAACGGTGTTGTTGGAGATTTATCGCAATAAAAATCACCATTTTCGACTACAACCATAACCATAGCCGTGATAATAACTACGATTAATGAGGCAGACATGATTTAGATTTTGAGATGAGAACATCATAAATAAATTACTCCGATTTTTCTACATGTCGAAAGTGCTACGATAAATAAAAACTTCAATATTGTTATTAAAACTTGTGTACCTTATTTGAATATTACGATTACGAATAATATTTATTACGAATACGATTTATTACGATTACGATTACGATTGAGTAGAAAGAAAGAAAGAAAGAAAGAAAGAAACTATCAGATTCGAGACGCTCGTCTATTTCTTGAATAGGTGTAGTACATATTAAAGATTATACAAATTTTTAGGTTTGTATATAAAGACAATTTATTCAAAAATAAACTTGACACTGTCCTCCAATGAGGATAGCCTAATAGACTCAGTATACGTAACAGAAAGTTTTAGACATAATAATGTAATTTATGTTTGTTAAATTATTAAGGCACTCGTTTTGAAATTAAGTAATGCACGTAGAATATAAATGATGAACACAAATTTGAACCGATTTCTTGAGAACTGATGTTACTATATCCTCAATCAGTGTAACTGGTAAACACTGAGACTTCAAGAAATCTACGAAGAATTTTGGAATGGTACCTCTAGCACCGATATAAAGTCCTATGACCTGAATGTCATCAAGGCCTAATTTGTCCTGAAAATATGGTATGCATGGATCATAATGGAGTTTTTTCTCTTGATTTACTGACTCTGCTTGATTAACATCGTTTTGCTCCATTCTAATGGTTGGATCCAGAATAAAGCCTTGTCGCAATTTCTGGTTGTAAGCAATAATGTCCACTCGTTTTGAACCGTTGCCAGTACATTCAACTTCCTGTAGAACTTTCCAGCCAAGTGTAGCCATAGCTTCAGCCAGTAAACGCCTAACAGCATGATGTCTATTATTACGAATCAATTCCCCCCTGGGGCACGATCCAAGGATATGACCTAATGTTTCTGACTCACTGCAGCCATGGCGACAGCGGAATGATCCTTGATCGGGCCTTGGTATGGCATTGACTGGCATAACATTTCCAACCATTTTAATGGCATTTACCCATTCAGAAGAAGAAAGTCCATTCTTTGAATGAATCCACTTGTTTGCGTAGGAGCATTCTTGAAACTGAATGACACCTTGTCCTTTCTGAGGTAGTTTACACCACGCTTCATATTCAAGTAATCGCAAATGTTCACGAATAAATTTACTTTTTTTACCACGAACCTCTTCCAAATTTATTCGTACATCGTCAGGGATGTTCAAAAAGTCCATACACTTTCCTCGTTCAGCCAATAAATCCTTAACTTCTAAAATTAAAGGATGCTTGGACGCTGATAAAATTTCAGTTGCATTAAAATTCTGTATGCCTGCTTCCCACCTTGCTCGTATCAATCCTAACCCTTTTACCTTCGTGCTGGAATATAACATGTTTGTAACTTTTAACTTTGAGGAATATTATATATATAATAATAATATATATTATAAGGTGCTTTTTTTCAATATACTTTTCCACATTTTTGAATTCATATTTTGTTTCACTACACACATTTCGCTTAAGGTTTAATAAATTTTAGATTAAATTGGATATGTCGTGAGGAAAGTATTTAATGATTTATCACTATACCCTAACAGTATGCATCGTAGCATCTTAAATACGGGTGCGGGGGGAAAAGATCCGGGGTTTCTGCTTGGGGGGAAAACGTCCGGGGGGATAATGTCCTAGGGGGAAAGTGTCCGGGGCGAAAGTGTCCTACAACCATGCAGACAGTGAAAACTGAGCGAAGCTATTCTTTTCAGCTAACTTGGGAAGTATTTTGCATGTAACTCTAGGATTGAACCGATTGTTACCAAAACGTATTCTACTGATCCTAGACACTTCCACTAGTATATACACTTTAGTGCATTTTGCGCTGTTCGCGCATGAAAGGCGCGCGCATTTTGAAAAAGGGGTCGACTTTCAAAATGGCCAAATCCTTACGGGATTTAACATGTGAAAATGAAAAAATCCAGGTCCCTTCCTGTGTTTTTTATTCATTTTTGACAAAATCTCAAAATAACTTCAAAATACCAAAAAAAGTTTCAAAAAGTTGTAATTACGAGTTTTAAGCAAAAACATCACAAATACGTGTTTGAAAAGTATGCCTGTCATTCATATGCATATCGTCGGTAAAGAGTCATTCTGTCGTAAGTCCAGTGCACAGCTAAAATCATTCTGTTGCAAGTCGATTCAATTGTTAGCTACTGTCGAGGTCGCTTTCGCGTTGTCCTTTGCATTAGGTAGGGGTGGTATGTTACTGACTGTATTGTAGTCATGACGTACACTCAGGGGTCGTCCACAAAAGACGTAATAAACATTCCATTCTCAGAAAATTTTTAAAAACACTTTGAAAAGTGCAAAATGTTCTATTTCCATGTTTTTTGAAAAGTGCAAATTGTTCTATTTACATGTTTTGCAAAAGTGCAAATTGTTCTATTTACATGTTTCTCAAAGGTGTGAAGTGTTCTATTTACATGTTTCTCAAAGGTGTGAAATGTTCTATTTACATGTTTTTGAAAAGTGGAGAGTGTTCTACTTACCTACATGTTTTTTATTAATGTAAAATTTTCTATTTACGTGTTTTTGAAAAGTGTAAAATGTTCTATTTACATGTTTTTGAAAAGTGTAAAATGTTCTATTTACATGTTTTTGAAAAGTGTAAAATGTTCTATTTACATGCTTTTGAAAATTGCATAATGTTCTATTTAAATGCTTACAAGACATATTTTAGTATTTTTTGTAGATAGTGGAGTTTTACCCATAAAAACGACGTGGACGACTGCCACTTGCAGTTTCGTAAACAACAGATGCAAACACAACCAGTTGATTACTTTAAAGCTGGTAACACAGGCAGCAAAAAATTCAATTTTTTTCAAATTTCAATTTTCTGCCAGGCATATGCTACCAGGCACCCGCCGCCCGCCAGGCAGCTGCCACTAGGCATTTACCGCCACAGGGAAGTTGGCAGCGAGCTAATCTCAGGTATTTAAAACTTTTGAACGTATCAACGCACGAGATACCGTAATTTCTACACTATACCACGGGCTGGTAATAGCACTTCGAAGGACAAAATTTGTGATGTACGCGGGTTTGCAATTGTACACGGATCTTTAAGTATTCTTCTAAGTCACGTTCCGTGTACAATAACAGACTAAATGGCGAGAGCTTGAACGTCTCGTGGTACAAGGAGGATGTACAAGAGATCTCACGGTGTGGCACCCTACTGTGTGGTCTCGTGCTGTGGATGGGAGTGGAGGAGGGAAGCGATGGGTGGGCGTGTGGCCGGTAGAGGGTTGATGAGGGAATGGGGGTAGCTTTGAGTGAATCGACCAGCATACATTATTTGTTGATTCTCCTCAATGCCGTGTGCTCCCGGGGTGATGCCCTCTATCACCATTCTCTCTCTTCCGAATGCTGGCCACATGCGTTCTCACTCGCCACCTTACCTGACGCTACCATGCACCATTGCACGACCAAGACCCTCGTCATAAGGACTGGCTCATCATAGTTAGAGGGAAAGAGGAGTTGACGCTTATCTTTCCCAGTATCTATTGATAACGATACATGCACTGATAGCTTTATACTCCTGAAGGCCTTATAAATCTGTGCCATCTATCATGTTGGCCCCAGTATAATATAGTATCGCTAACAGTACTTACGTTAGTTAGTATTATATCCATAGCAAGGTCAGCAAAAAGACCAAAAATAGTATAGGTTGATTTCTGACTCACGAGCGGAACTTTCAATGTTCCGTGTCACGAGTCGAGTCTGCATATCATAAAATAAATAACATTGTGTATGGGTAAAGCCCGAGACGGAATAGTGCAATACTACTACTACTACTACTACTACTACTACTACAAAACAGACCCATGTACTATTCAACCCACTGCGATACTGTTTGTTGGAATAGCCAGAGCGTATCATTCTAATAGCAACTGCTTGATTAAATGCCTGCAGCAATGGCTTGGACGAAACTTCATGGCAGCAACTGCCTGATGACAAATTCCCGGTAGCAAAAGCTTGGAAAAAACTTCCCGTGCAGTAACTACTTGGTAAAAAATGCCTTGCCGCAACTACCAAGCAGCAGCTACATGTTGAGAACTGCCTCATAGCAACTATCTAATAAAACAAGTGCATGATGACAACTACATGACGATCACTGCATTGTGGTAAATCCTAAAAGCGAGAAGGTACCTGCCCAATAGCATCTTCCCAGTAGCTTTTGTCCGATGGCCCATGCAAAATGGCGTGCTAGATTGCAACTGCATGATAGCTACTTCCTTGGTACAACGTGAGGAGTGACAATTGAACTGTGTCAAATACAGCGTGGTAATTGCATGAAGGTATATGCCTGTAGCATATAGTTGATAGTAATTGCCTAAGCGCAACTGCCTGGCTGGAAATGCCAAGCAGCTACTGCCTGTTGGCAATTGCGTGGCTCGAATTGCTGTTGTGACTACGGCCACACGATATCTGCTAGATCATACCTCCTAGCTGCCAGTTCCCTAAGGGAAGTTTCTGTTATGCCTCAAGCCAGGGGCTACAAAGCCCTTGCTCTAAGGCTTTTGAATTAGGGCAGTTGCGCCACAGGCAGTTATCACAAGGCAAACCCTGCGTGAAAAGGACATGAAAATGAACAAAATTCATGAATTGGAATTTTCAACACTAGCAGTAACACGTACCTATATCCGCTCCTCACCTCGATCTTTACTCTTTCACTTCCAAGCACTCCTGGAGCTCCGCTCAAACATGTAATGTTTTCTCAAATGAACCTTATATCTATGTACTTATTTGATATTTAATATTGTTTAGTCCTACTCTACATTTAAATATATTTAAATTTTGTTTGACGCCCAGATAATAAAATATGTAGAAACCGTAGCCGCACCAAACCGGAATCAAAACCTGAACAAAAAAACCAACTGTATAAATGAATTGAAATTTGTTTTAGTTACCATTTACCCCTTTAACTCGTAAATCTCCACTTATAACTATAAATATGTCAGTGATCAAATTTGAAAATAATTATCCGTTATATCAGTTAAGTCCCTACTCTGTCTTTTTCTCACACAAATGCAAAATCAATGTTAATACAATTTTTGGGCCTTAGAAAGACCAGCCTAAGTAGCCGCCGAATGATTACCAAGTCCGGTTTCCGTCTTTATTCGTGCGACTATACAGTGGTTAGCATTTACTTCCCGAAAATGGGACAGAAAGCTGCGATGTCAAATTTCAAGGTCTGATTGCAGTCGCCACTGGCCTGTTGGCCCCAACCAGTTTTCTTCTCACTGAAATTCCTTCATATTCTCTTTCACTACTAAATGTATTCTTATGAGTTCTTATGTGGCAAAGTCTTGCTTTGTTCATTGCAAAATAATATTCGTTCTTCCCGTCATCAAAAGTTTAGAAGGTTTGATGAGATGCAAAGAAACTAACGGCTGAGTACACGGCTGATATTTAATTGTTAGCCATTCCGCTTCTATTTCGTTATCTCCTCCAAGCAATAGATAAAGTATACTTTGACTCAAAGTTGTTATCGTCGAGCCAGTTTGTCCCGTTTATTCACTCTTTAATATTATTCTTTATTTATCTTAACTTCCTAGCATTATATCCAAGTTTAGTATTTGTTTTAATTGTTTTTTTCTTCCTTTCTGTTTATTACAAATTGAACTACTTAAAATTTTAAAAGCAATACAATTGTCTAGGGCTATGTGAAAGGTTAATTGCAGACTGCACCCGTTCACCGATAGCAATCGTCCGATTCGACAGTGGCCTAGGCATAAGTACTTTCAGAAAGGCGATAATTACATTTAAGTAGTTGACTTAAAGGTACTTAACCCAGCCGTCCGTTTTTTCATTCCCATCTATTTGATTTATCTAAACGTAACTCACAGCTATCTGTTACTGCTTCCACAACTCTTATAATATTGTGCTTCATAATTCATCGTTGCAGTTTTTATTCAGGCAGCTGTGGGCACTCAACCTTCAGTGAACCCAATGTTTAACTTAAGTAATTATTTCCATTCTGCTTGTCTCCGACCGTAGTGTAATGACGCAAGCGTACGTAAATTGAACTTTAAATTGTAATATAAATCCTGTAAGTGTTAGTTACTATAGATGGACGAAGTGAACAAAATTTGAAAGCTCGCCTTGCTGGTTGAAGGTTAGGGTTATGTCTTATTGATCCCCAAGGTACACTTTTCATTTAGATTAAACCAACAACCTTCCCCAGCATAGCCCTTCCCTTATGGAGCGCGGTTTCCCCTAGACAGTTTACACAAGCTATTTACCACAAGGCAGCCACCTACCCGGGATTTGCCACTTGAGAGTTTTTAAGAGGCCCTTGCCACAAGACAATTGCCGCAAAGCGGATGCCGCCAGGTTGTTGTCACCAAGAAGTTACCTTCTGACATTTTCCGTATAGCCGTTGATTTTTAACACACCCCTGCAGTTCTTTCCCTCCCCTGTCGTTTCCCTTGTCGTGCCTACAAGGAAATTGCCGCCAGGCAGTGGCCTTCGCATAATGGCTACAAGGTCGTTGCCGCAAAACATTTACTCACAAACAGTTGCCACAAATATTTTGCTACACTGAAGATACCACGCGAACTTTAGTTTAAGACTGTTGCCGCCAGGAAATTAAGCAGTTGCCGTAGGGCAAGTTAGACAAGTTAGTTGCTACGAGGAAGCTGCTGCAACGCAGTCACCAGAAATGCAATTCCTACGGCGTGGTTGTCACTTGCCGGTTGCCGTAATGCAGTTAACGCAGTGCAGTTGATGCAGTAAGGCCCCCCTGCCTACGGCAGGGCCCCCGTGGGGGCTGGGGCAGAATGAGTAATGGCGGAAAGCGCATGTAAAGAATGGAATTGCTTTAATCACAGCTCAAGCAGTACGTATGATTATAATGAGATACATAAAGACTAATATGACACACAAATTTGAAGTTAGACGTTGCGTGGCACAAATTTTGGGGGAGTACAAAAATGCATGGTGGCGGAAATCTGGCAGCTCACGCAGACAGGCAGCAGCTGGGTGATTATCCCCCTTTCTTAGGGACTTGGGTCTTCGACGAGGATTCGGCGGCTGGTGTATTGGGGGCCTTCGGCTTCGGCCGAGCTTTGGTAGCCGGTTTGGGCTTGAATATCGGAGGCTCCACTGATGGTGGAGCGTGATCAGGAGATGGCGGTAGGGCGGCGTCGGCTGGGGTTGCCTTACGGGGCGGTTTGGTTGGCTTCGGCCGTGGCGATGGCGCGGGTACTGCTGAAGCGGGTGAGGGGGCAAGGGGCAAACGGTCGGCGGTTGCGGCTGCTGCAAATAATGCGTCGTCCATACCGTCCTCGAACACACCCATTAGCTCAGCCTCGTCCATAAATGACCTCACGGATAGGGGCAACGGGTCTGCTTGGATACTGATGGCATCCAATGTTAAAGATACATCCATTTACGCAATTGTTAAGCTGATCACAGCGTCATAGAGTCCAAAAAATGAAACTATTTGGGTGACACCATTTATGGACGACCCTTGCTAATTTTAGGCTTATTTGTATTCAAATAACACAAGACTTATAGTTTTCGAAAAAAATCAGAAAAGTAAAAAAGTGGTAAGGGGGGACCATTAGGTAAGGTAAAATTCCTATTGAATTTCCCATATGATTTTTCAATTTTTTCATTTCGACCAATTTTGAAAATTTGAAAAATTGTTTTTGGCGCCAGAACGCAATTTGCACCGATATGATTATATACGTTGTAATGACCCCACCACGTAGTACACGTTCTGATAGCGTTTGCTTCATTTCGGATTTTACAGTTGGGAAATGTCCCATGTCAGGAGAATACACACAAGAGAAAAGGTAGGGATTTTAGTGAGAAAAAAACCAGTTGAGGCCAACAGACTGCAATCAGACACATTAATTTGACATCGCAACTTTCTGTCTCATTTTCGGGAAGTAAATGCCAACCACTGTATGATCTAGCAGGGATCGTGTGGCAGTAGTCACAAAAGCAATTCCAGCCACGCAATTGCCAACAGGCAGTAGCTACTTGGCATTTGCGGTGGCAAAGTAGTTGCCTCTAAGTAGTTGCCCACACAGCAGTGATTACAACGCTGTTTCACCAAGGCATCTCCCACCGCTACCACTAGGCGGTGGCCACTAGGAAGTTGAACCGAGTAAGTTCCTCAAAACATTTGCCACTATGCAGATGGCATCAAGCAAGTGCTCCCAGGTGGACCACTTGTTGCAGATGGCCACATGAAATTGCCACCAGACACTTGCCACGGAGCAAAAGCCATCCGGCAGTAACAAACGCGCAATTGTCACTAGGCAATTTCCATGCAGTGGATACGAAGCAGCTGCTACAATGTATTTTCAGCCATGTAGTTGCCACCATGCAGTTGTCACAGAGCACATAAAATTAAACTGGTGCAACTGTGCCTCCGGCCCCCTAACCCCCTGCAGCAGTACCCGCGTCATCGAGCAGTAGGATTTTTAGGATTTTTAGGATTTTTTCATTTTTACATGTTAAATCCCGTAAGGATTTGGCCATTTTGAAAGTCGACCCCTTTTTCAAAATGCGCGCGCCTTTCATGCGCGAACAGCGCAAAATGCACTAAAGTCTATATACTAGTGGAAGTGTCTAGGATCAGTAGAAGACGTTTTGGTAACAATCGGTTCAATCCTAGAGTTACATGCAAAATACTTCCCAAGTAAGCCGAATACGTGTTTGCACTCATATTGTTTTAAGAAAAGCGGGCAAGAGTATGTAGATAATTTCCAGTTGGCAAATTAAAGACAACAGTGTATGCAGCGAAACAAGTTTTTCAAAGGTGGCAAATTTTCGACAGCGACGTTGTGTTTGTGTTACTACCTATACAGCTGAACTCGACTTACGATAAAGTCGTTACACAATACAGAATACAGAATATGAATAAGAAACAACTCTCAATCGTATGTAAATGCAAAAAATATGAATAAGATAAAACTATAAAATCGTATGCAAATGCAAAGGATAGGAATAAGTTATAATTCAAAATTGTATGCAAGAATGCACAAATTCATTATTTTGCTTATACTGCCGAAACCCCCATACGGATGATCACCAAACATTATCTAGATTATACTGCCACATACCCTATTTCGACTATACTGCCAGACCACCCACTTATACTGCCACATAGATTATTGCCTTATATACATATTATCTTTACAATTAATTTTTCTAATTAATATACCCTGCATATTAAGACGATTTAATAAGATTAAAAGATTAGTGTAAAAATGTTAGAACCAGACAACATGACAAGCCATTGTAGACTCCTGATGAGTCTAAATGTAAGTTTTGTTATGTTATGACGTAATTACGGTGAAAACACAGTTTCTGGTTTTAAAATTATATAATATATATAACTTTTAAATATTATTACATACTCATAAATATTGTCCAGGCATTTTATGTATTTCTACATTAGCCATGGGTAGCAAATGTCCTAGGTTTGGGCGTGGGTAGCAAATGTCCTATTATTATTTAGCAGGGGTTTAGTCTCGACAGACTAACGCCGCCGAGGCCTTTAACAAATGTTTAGCAAATGTCCTAGGTTATGGGTAGCAAATGTCCTAGGTTGGGTTTCGGGTAGCAAATGTCCGGGTAGCAGATGTCCGGTAGCAAATGTCCTACAACCAATAAAACCATTCGTTCAAAAAAACGTTAGTGCCTAAAACCATTCGCACAAGAAGCAATTCGTACGAAATGCATGTCGTACAAGAAATCATTCATACAAAATGCATCCCTTTTATGCAAAGTGAATTCGTACAAAAGAATTTTGTTCTATACGAATCGTACACAGAGCATTGGAACAATGGACTGTACCCCGACTATCCTACAGTCCAGCATGGTATATATGCCTATTCTGAGACTTTTAGATGTTACATGAATTAATCGGAAAGTGTGAGCAATGCGAGTATGTGTTACTTGTGTTAAAATACGCGTATAGCAATATTTAGAGCTAGAACGTTTTATGTTATGAGCATCCTCTATTGTAGCATGGTAGATTTGCCTAATGTGAAGTTTAGGGACGTCACATAAATTAATCGGAAAGTTTGAGAAAACGAGTATGTAAGTAGTACGAGTAGCAAGCTAATATTAATATTTGTACAGCAGTATGTGTAAAGCTAATATTTGGAGTAAGAACGTTTCTTTTGCGTGAGATAAAAAGATCTTATATTATGGCATGGTAAATATGCCTAATATGAAAGGTAATGTTGCATAAATGAATCTTGTGTGAGCATGCGTGTTTGTCATACATACATACTACTAGATTGTAGTTAAGATATTTTCTAAGGGAGCTTTAAAAAATAACGTTGGACGTTTTTTGGGGGGGAGGGGTCCAACCGCCCTATCCTTTACATGTGCGTACATACCAAAAATAGCGACGTACAGGGGGGGGGGGGTGGGGGCCAAACCAGATTTTTGCATAACGTTATTTTTGAGAGCTCCCAAAGCTTGTAAGATGGTGGTGTCTATAGATAGGTATCAACGTCAGCTATGTGAATATGTATAGACAAGTTATAAGGATAAAGAACCGTTTCAGAGATATCGAATTAATATGATTCAATTCTATATGAAAGTATGCCGTTTTAATTATTACGATGTTTGGAAATGTTTTAGTTTTGTTCGAAAACTGAAAAAGTGGTAAATTTTCAAATGGTTTTGGAAGTTGCGATTGCAGGGACGTATGGTCAAAAATTTCATTTCGTTTCGGTTTTACGGACGTGTGTGTAGTATTTGAAAACTTTTGAATCTGTTGAAGAAAAGTAAATTATAAGTCGAACGTCACAGACAGAATTACTTTCTTCTTATATTACACCCACTCGTTTTAGTTTTACAGTTGCTGGTTGGTGCCCACTATCAGGACACGGGCCATAATTACACACACTCTATACATAAAAATAAACCAAACGATTTAAGTGAACAAATATAAGCCATTTTGGTGTTTGACTGTGTGCAACAACATACGCTTTACAACTCATGACAAATTATTTATTTCTTAAAGTGTAAAAAACCACGAATGATGTGGCCGTAACCATACAAAACCTTCGTTGTTGATATGTTTTATGTGTACTTACTAACAGTTATTTGATTAACTAATCCTAAAAAATATGCATATATCTGTATCATATCAGTCATCAGTATAACATTAATCATGACGCCTAAACAGGATGACTCTGGTTCTTAAGTACGATAATTACAGGCTATTAACTAAAAAATAGCCAGAATTATCCTGTATAGGCGTCATGATATTTATCATTTGCTCAATAACTTTTACACCAAAGTACAACGCACTTAAACGCACCACACACTATCCTTCATAGCATAGTCTCAAGTTAATAATTAATTACTGTAAAACTACATGTCTCTATTCATGTTTTAATTGATAATTTATGTAGTTCTTTGTTACTTCATGGGGTGACGTTCTACGGGCAAAAAGTAATTACATCTAGATAAAAGTAGGCTTACGACCAAGTTCCCCAAGCCAGTTCCTGTAAAGAAAGCCGTATACAAGCACTGGATTTCGTAATAACAAAATGATTCTATAAATGTACTCCAACGGCTTAATTAATAAATAATTATGGAGCAACCTGAATATTAAACTTATGATTTGAGAGCTCAATTGCTCTTGAAAGAATTGGTTTGTGGGTGTCACCCACTCGAATCAAGGTTCTTCGCTTCAAATTGTAAAGAAGAACATCGTCTTTGTCAGTTATGAACAATATAAGATTCTTTTTACTTCCTCCACGTTTCGGACGAGATCTGTTGTTTCTTACAATTAATACATCCCGGATGTGCCGGGTTCCTAATGCTGAAGATAAGTCCGTTGAACTGCCTCCACTGAAGGAGGCTGAACCCCCTTGCCAGATATTGGACGACGAGGGCATATTAGTGTTGACATTACTGTTTAAATTTGCTTCGGATAAACCCAAACCACTGGATTGTTGGCCTAGGGCAGCCAGAGCTTCCGGTGGTAAATCTCCCAACTCTTTAAATAAGTTTTCATCAAAGTTAATAACCTGCAAAAAGAAGTTCAAAAGTTATTATAGCCACACATGTGTAGTTTCCCCTGCGGTTTATTTCCAAATCAAAATGTTTCATCTCCTAATATTTGCTGTAGTAATCTACTTCATTGCTATAGTACTTAATTACCTGAATATCCGCATTTCCTAAAATACCCGACGACATTAACTGTTGTTTCAAATCCTCTGGTACATCATCAGGTAGCTTTGCTGGACTTGGTTTCATTGTTAGCCCTGTAGAAGAAGCACCACTTCCTTCACTGGAACTCGACTGAGATTGGAGCTGAAATTTATTTATGAGCTGGTGTGATGACCCTTGGAATGACTGTTGTTGGTCATACTGTTGCGGCTCAGATGTTCCATCACTGACCCCAACTGATGAGTGCTCTTGTGAACCGGAAGACACTGAACTTTGTTTTTGATTTGTATCCAAGGAAGGGTTATTATTCTCTAGAAATGAAGTAAGTTCTTCTAGCCCCATCCGTTTACTGAATCCGGGATAAACAGGTCCTACTGGAGGTTGCATCCCAATGTTATCATAATTAGGCATTCTTGACATATGGGATAGAGGTGGGGCCTGAGCTGGAGCAGGCGCAATTGGATAATATGGTCTTGGATTTGCATCAAATAATGTATGAGGGTTTATGGGCATATTTGAATAGGGTTGTTGATACTCCTGCACTGAAGGAGGTAACATTTCATCAGTTATTTGAGGCGAAGCTTGAAATGGTTGTTGTAATTGTTGCGTTGCATAATTATTGTTGTGGTTATCTTGGTCGGATCGCTGTTGAAAATTTTGTGAATTATGGGGACCTTGATCATAACCTTCTGGTAATGTCTGGCTTGGTGTCCCTTGTGTGTCGGAATAGCTTCCTTGGAAGTCGTTACGGTTTTGAGCAGTTGCTTTTTGCTGAGAATTTTGATTCCAGTCGGACCACATTGGATCCATGTTAAAATCAGGCTGCATATTCGGATTGGAATTGTGGACAATGGTTGGTTGTGAGTTGGATTGCTGATGGTATTGATTTTGTTGATGTGGTACAGGAGAAAGCTGCATGTGCATTTGAGAGCCCGAAAACTGTTGTTGTTGTTGCAGCTGTGGATTAAACTGCGAGGTGGGAGGGCCTGAGGGGACCTGTGATTGTTGGGGTGGCTGTTGGTAGCTGAAGTGGTTATTCGAAGCTGAAATCTGTGAATCTTGAGAAATAGTCTTTTGTGTATTCGGATTAGTTTGCTGGTGCTGAGAGTACGGATAAGCAATTAGGGGCTGTGGGAGCCCTTGTGGTGTTTGTAACTGCTGTGGTGCTTGCTGATTCTGATGATGCTGGATTTGATGCAACTGAGCTTGTGGGAGTTGGTGTTGGGTTCCTTGGGGTTGTCCATTTATTGTTGGTGGTTGAGCTAAAATGACATTACTAAAATCTTGCGCTGAAGGATGAGGATTTTGATTTTGAATTGGTCCTGAATTCTGGTGCATCAAAAGTTGGGGTTGCTGATGGTGATGCTGCTGTTGATGTTGCTGCTCCTGTTGTTGCTGTTGTTGATGATGTTGCTGCTGTTGTTGTTGTTGATGATGTTGCTGCTGCTGATGTTGATGATGTTGCTGCTGCTGCTGTTGTTCCTGCTGATGTTGTTGCTGCTGTTGTTGCTGCTGATGTTGTTGCTGCTGATATTGTTCTTGCTGATGTTGCTGCTGCTGATGTTGCTGCTGCTGAATTGGTACAGGTTGAACGTTGTGATGTTGGGGTTGTTCAAGTTGAGGTTGATGCTGAGCTTGCTGCTGGTGGTTTTGGGACTCACTTGCTTGCTGGTGATTAATTTGATTTTGGTCTGAGTAGATGTGCTGTTGTTGTTGCTGAAGATGTTGCTGAAGAATGGCATCTGGATTTGGGGGATGATCAAATGTAACCCCAAGATGAGACGAAGAATACTGATTTTTATCAGGCCTTATGATTGTGCGGAACGTCGTTGTACCAAACGGGGGCACTGATGCTTCCGTTGATGTCACAGGGGGCTGTTGATAAGAATGCTGCGGATGTGATGGAGAAGCTTGTGGTGTCTGTTGTTGGACATCTGCGACAGTAGGGACGTTTGTAGGTGACGATATAACCTCAGGTTGTCTGTAGGCAATTTGAAAAAACATAAAACGAATGTAATGGACCTTTATTAATGTACAAATATCCTCATTGAAGGAGCAAATCAAATCGTCAACGAAGAGGCAAATATGATCATCTCCATTTCGGACTAAAAGCAATTATGATCATCTTTATTTAGCACTAAAAGCAATTATGCGATCATCTCCCTTTTTCAAAAAATACAACTAATCTGATATGTTAATGATTAGGTAAGGGTTTAGTAACTCGAAACTAAGTACATTAGGGGTCACCCATAAATGACGTCATCAAGATATCGCCGTTTTAAGTCCCTGTGAACCCCTTGTCATCAGATTACCCGTTACGTAAATGGTTATCTTTAGCATGCAACACGCTATCAATATTCAAGAAAGTGGCTTGGCCATACCCATGACGTCATTTATGGGTGACCCCTTAATTTTTTTAAATTTTCAATGATGATTTATTGATGAATCAATTTAATAAAATTAATAAATTAGTGCATCATTCATGAACGCAAGAATTAGTTACCCCTATTGTACTTACGATTAGTTTCGAATTACTAAACCCTTACCTAATCATTAACATATCAGATTAGTTGTATTTTTTGAAAAAGGGAGATGATCATAATTGCTTTTAGTGTTGAATGGAGATGATCATAATTGCTTTTAGTCCTAAATGGAGATGATCATATTTGCCTCTTCGTCGACGAAATCCGTATCCTCACACTTCTTCGCCACAGACAATAAATCCTTCTAGGTTTCTCTATTAAATCAAAACCTTATGCTAAAGGATGGATACGGATTGGTCCCTCACTGACAATAATATGCATTACCTGCAATCTACATATACATAGATACTGTGTATGTAGGTGTAAATGAGATACCAGCGCCAGTTTAATTGGTTTAAAAATTTTATTAAAGAATAGACCGGGTTGCACTCTTGGATAACTTCAGGCCGTATTCGAATGTCCAGAGCTCATGAGTGACTGATTTGATTCAAAATGAGCTACTTTATATAATAGGCTTGTGTGAATCAGAATACCTAGAATTTTGACGTGAAATCTTCTCAGGCATACTGGAATGTCGGGGAATTTCGGGGAATCGCGACTTTCTCGATGTTTGTAATTGCATTTCAATGAATGTTTTTTTTAATCAACGTAGAATAAACATCTCTGGAGTCTGCGTTTTGGTATTTGTTTTTTAATTTTAAAAATTTTCAAAACAATCACGCTTTTGTGTATGAAAATTAAAAATATATCGTAGTACTGTGAATGTAGAAATGCAAGCAAAAACATATTTTATAGCACTTTATTGCAAAAATTTAAAAATTTGGAAAAAAATACTTTAAAATATCGAAATTTTTAAATTCCAAAAAGAAGACTAGATATATCTATTGTACGTCAATTTAAAAAAAATCATTGAAATTCGATTACAAACACCCGAGAAAATTGCGATTCTCCGAAATTACCGGAAATGCCCGTATACTGATTCCCGGGAAGATTTCAAAGTAATATTTTTGGCATTCAGATTCACACAAGCCTACTACATATCATAGTTCATTTTGAATCTAATCCGTCACTTATGAGCTCTGGACATTCCATTCCTGCCTGAAGTGACCCTCCTTTTCATTTTAATTTCGTAATATCTGAAACCAAACTATCATTTAAGCTACGGAAGTTGCATCGATTTAAAATTACTAATGAGAACAATATTAGATTGGAACTTCCCTCACCTTATCGGAATTGAGGCAATAGGCATTTCTAAATTTATCTGAGCATCTCCCAGAGGACCAGCAAGCCCGCCTCTGTTTGAGTAACCACCAGCTGCCGTTATTTCCGGATTACTTTTATTATTTGCAGAATATCTGACATAGAACACGTGAACCGGTTCAGGAGTTGATGGGACTGGTGGAGGTGTTGGAGCTTTTGGAAGTGGAGGCAGAGTGACGTTGGAATCTTGTACAATTATTTCAATTATGGGGTCCGGTTCTGTAACGTACATTGGGTAAGAATCCCCGTACGCGGGTGTGACTGGTGATTCATAGTCATTGTGTGGTCTATTGTACGAGTGACCTCCGTGAACTTGTACGTCGTGTCCATATGAATTGTGGTCATGATCCCTTCTTTCGCTTAGATACGATGGAGGAGGATGGCGATAAGAAAGTGAATCATCGTGACTGTTACTGATAGTCGAGTACTCTTTTGATGAATCGTTGGGCCCTTGACGATTGTTATGGCGATGATCGTCTCGAAATTGGCTCTTGGAGTTGCCTGACGGAAGAAAAACATTGAAAACTAGTTAGAATATAATTTACACGCGCATACTACGACCCAAACTTTTTGTGTTAAATAAAATTTGATTATAAATTTACTACAACCGCATCAAGAGTTGGACTAAGTTAAAAATTAATTAAATTGGAAAATTAATTCATTCACCCATATATTTATGGCACTACAACAATTAAAGCTCTATGACCAAGGGCCGATCCAAGGGGGAGCTGCTAACTAGTAAGGTGCTTTAAACCCCCTAAAATGATTTTTTTACATTGCAGAGATAGGAGCGGCCATTTTGAAAGATAGCCGCTTAAAATTGTTGCCCCCCCCCCCCCCGCCACTATTACACTTACGAGGGAGTGGTCACAACCGGGCGTCGCCAAATTACTCGACTTATTTTTTTTTGAAAAGAGCATGCAAAATAATGTAGAGTAGCGTCAATCATATTTCAGAATGGGCCTTTTGATTTGTTACAGAAATTTTTGAAGACATAAATTTGCTAATGTTAATTAAATGGACGCCATATTTAAATATATATTTAAGTCTTCATTTGTGTCTGCTGGCTACATTTCTTAACCGATTTTGAAAAAATTTGAAGTTTTGTGATGGTTACAACATTTTTCAAAAAGTAATATCTGGGATTTCGAAAATTCAAAAATTTCATTTTTTTTTCAAAAAAGCTTTATATATGATGCCATCACAAGTTTTAAATAATTTTTTTTAAAATTGATTTTTTTAAAAACCCTGTATCTCCTTTCATTTTAATCCGAATTTTAAAAACGCTAAAGTTCATTTTTCTGTGTGACATTACCTAAAAAGTAAATACTGGGTTTTTTAAAATTTCAAAAGCGACTTTCCTTGAAAAATGTAAATTTTACATAATTTTAAGGTCCTTTTCAAATAACGCTTTTTTGAGAAAAAAATAAATTTTTGAATTTTCGAAATCCCAGATAATACTTTTTGAAAAATGTTGTAACCATCACAAAACTTCAAATTTTTTCAAAATCGGTTGAGAAATGTAGCCAGCAGACAAATGAAGACTTAAATATATATTTAAATATGGCGTCCATTTAATTAACATTAGCAATTTTATGTCTTCAAAAATTTCTGTAACAAATCAAAAGGCCCATTGTGAAATATGATTGACGCTACTCTACATTATTTTGCATGCTCTTTTCGAAAAAAAATACGTCGATTAATTTGGCGACGCCCGGTTGTGACCATTCCCTCGTTAGTGGGGTAATTTTAATAAGTCATGCCCAGGCCGGCAAGTCATGCCCAACTTTCTTCCTAACCTAACCATAATGAAGAGTACATGCAGGGCATGACTTATCAAAGAACGAATCATTTAGCTATCACTAATCAAAGAAAACTGTCATGTACTGCTTAAGCTCAATTAGAATGGTTTTTAGTTGGGCTGCGCGTGCTCCAGCGTTGCAATTTTAGGTGGAATAAGCATTACGTTCAGTCACAAGAACATAAGACACCAAATTTGTAATTGTAATTGTAATTGGTACTGTAAATGGTTCTGAAATTGTGATTGTTGTTGCTATTTTGGAGCCAAAGCGCATAGTATGGTAATTTTAATTGCAAAGAAAATAGTTTACAATACATTGTACCATTCTCTCACAATTTATGTGCATTATACTCTATATGCATACTTGGGCAAATTCAAAACAACTTCTTGACTGAATCTGTCATCTGTTAGAGCACCCAGCACCCTTGTTCATAAAAAAATAGTTATATGAGTTTTGAAATATTTTTAAAACAAAACCCTCTATGCGGCAGATATTTTATCAGACTACCCCTACAGTTTGTTACATTGAAATAGACTCACAAGGGAATGCCTCGACATGACCGACCCAGATTTTAAAGAAACCCATTTCAAAAAATCAGGCTACTTTTCAATAGCACAGATCCAAAGTAGCTCCAGTGCATTTTGCGTTGTTTGGCTGCAGTGACCCGCCAAAGTTTTAAAAAATTCAAATTTTGAAACTTTGCCGCCCTATAGCTTCTACATTTCTCACCTGATTTTGATCAAATTTGAGTTTTTGTAATCCTTAGACTATTTTCTAAAACTTAAATTCAAGATTTTAAAAATTTTGAAATTTTTTATTTTTTCAAATTTTAAGAAACCCTTATTTTTGAGGCTCCTTTTTATAACCAATTTTATATAAAATATAAAAAGTTTCGAATTTTTCAAAATCCGGAATATAAGTTTTAGAAAATAGTCTAAGGATTACAAAGACTCAAATTTTATCAAAACCGGGTGAGAAATGTAGAAGTTATAGGGCGGCAAAGTTTCAAAATTTGAATTTTTTAAAACTTTGGCGGGTCAATGTAGCCAAACAACGCAAAATGCACTCGAGTTACTTTGCATCTGTGCTATTGAAAAGTAGCCTGATTTTTTAAAAAAATTATTAAGTATTCGGAACCGTTGAAAACAAGTGGTGCTGGCAAATCTGAACTGATTTCTTTAGGATTGTCGTAACTATATCTTCAATCAATAAGACAGGACGACAAAGCTTTCACATTACTGGATCTCCTTCAAATGCAATACATTGTTCGTCTTTATAGAAAAGGTTTACTGGGTGCACCCATACATTTTGGTTTGGTACTTTCGGTAGTTTTGACACAGGTAGGATATCTTAATCTTGTGTAACTCATTAGGAAAACTGCGCAGGGAGAAACTATCTGGTTGGAGAGTGTACGTATACTATACATTTGCGTGATTTTTAAAAAGGCTTTTTTACGGGTGTTTTTATAACTAATTAATAAAGTCCGGGTAGGAAAAGTCCAGGTAGGAATAATCCGTTTACTATGATTTTTGTAATAAGCTTCTTTTCAAATAACAGTATTAACTTATTAAGCTTGTGGGAATTTCTTATCTGTGTTCGTTCGAATTGCTTACCTTTCACTTTAGACTGACTGGAGTAATGGGATTGGCTTGATGGTGTCATGTGTTGGCCGGGGCCGGATGGCCTGTCAACATTTGATAGTTTGTAAGACGTTCCTGGATAACCTTGCTCATCACTTTCCGGAGGATGGAATGTGGGTGGATCGGATGGTCTTGAGTAAAGAGGCTCCTTGGATCGCTCATTTTCTTCTACTTTTGTTCGTATATATTCCATTAAATTCAATGGTTCATAGCGACCAGGATTGGTAATCTTATCAGACTTGTACCATGGACGATCTGCCTCAGACGTTGATCCAGAAAAGACTGAAGCAGCCATGGCTTCTCCAGAGGGTGAGTGCTTTCCTGAGCCAACCGAAAACCTTGACCCGTTATCTTGCTCTGTATATTTGTGCTTATTTTCTCTCTCTATAGACAATAATACGTGGTAAATGGTATATTACATATATATTTATTTAGATCCACTTAGCATTTTCAATATATAAAAACCTTGAGTTAGTAGGTTGTAATTTAATGCTTAGTTAAAATAGTAAAACTTTCGACCACCATTCTAGTTGTTCTCAGTAGGATGAGTCCCAGTAGTGAGTGGCGATGGATATAATAAACTAACAAAGTATATAGTTGTCAAATCTGCTAGTTTCGTACAATTCAAAATTTTAAATATAGTTTTGTTTAATTATTGCTAATTACAAGAAAATGTTATAATATCAAGTAATAACTTATTACAAAAACTATTCAACATTAAAACCTAACAGTGTCAAGACAAGTAGAGAAATAAAGTATAGACAATCGATCGGGGGTCGGCTCCCCTCGTTTTTGACGTCATCATAATAATCTGAAGATGGCATTGTGGTTGTTTTTACTGTAATCTGCTGGTATTCAGCATTCGTAGCACGATAGACCTCAGGCCACATGTAGATCTATTATATACATTCTTGGACCTCAGCCTAACCCACCTATTGTGTTGACTTGATTCTTTCCACCATTAGCTTGACCTCGGCATCACCCGCCTAGCATAATGTAAACGTTATTGCTATACTGTGACCTTGGGGGAAATATTAGTTACCGTTTGGGCATCGATACGTCATTCACTTTCAAAAAAACTTCAGTTAAAAAATTCAAATAATTTTTTGGTAGGGTCAAATTCTACTCGTTTAAAAATTTTCATCGAGTGTTAGATTATTTCGTCCTGGGGTGCTTTTGAAAACGCTAAAAATAACACGTCAACCTGGCTGGCTGGCTAATCTCGATTGTACATTTTTTCTAAATTGTTTCTTTTTCATCTGTCTAATAGCTAAAAGCTGTAAAACGGGGAAAAGTTAAAAGTATTCAATCCAACATTTTTAAAATGCTGTTTGATAGTTTCCCAGCTTCAAACTTTAGGCCAAGCTCGGTCTATTGATACCCCTGATCTATTGACAAGGTTGAAAATTTCATTTGAAAAAATAACAGTGGTCAACAATGCCTCCCCATATAGTGTGCCGGGATGTAGGACATATCCCCCCAAGCATTAACTCCGGACATTTTCCCCCCAATAAAAATTAAACTACTGATATAATATATTGTTACGCAATAGTGTAAAAGCATGTCTGAGAAAATAATGCAAATCTTGTAAGCTAAATAACACATGTTTTAAATATTTTTCTAAGTTCCGCTATCTGGAATATACTTTAATTTTCGTAATTTTTTTGCTATCTCTGTAGATTGGAATAGGAAGCGAATGATTTTATTTTGATTCGGTTTTTGATTTGAACTTTATTAAATTGCTATTGAGTATGGTGATAATATATAATTACTAATAACTATTATTAAATGTAGATTAAAAGTTTATTGCATCAGTCCGTACCTGTATACAGTGCCATAGGATGCGATCTAACGATACAGTTTTCTGTTTTAGGAACATAACCCATTTAAATGCATTTTTGTCTCACTTCGGCAGTTTCAATTATTTTAAAACCACTGCAATTTAAAAAATAAGAGTTGTGTTTTAGGACAGTGAAACATCTTCAAGCTCTTTGCACAGAATGATAAAATAAAATTCTAGCCGAAATGGATTGTATGCATACTCATTTACTTGCTATTTCGATCTGCTGGAGGTATAGTTAAAAAAATATGTAATATTAAAGTATGTTTCAGCTTGCAAAACATTGAAAAATGTTTGAAAACTTGTATACCCTTTTTTAGGTTAGCTTACAACGTTTGCTATATTTTCTCAGAATACGTGCTTTAACACGACAGTGTAATAATATTTATCAATAGTTTAATTTTATGATTGGGGGAAAAATGTCTGGGGACACTGTTGGGGGGGGGGGGGAATGCCCATGGGGGAATATGTCCGTAAACTGGTGTACGGTTTAATATACTTTTAATAGGTACTTTATTTTATTATCCATGGCCATTCGCAATTAACAGTCATCATTCTGAGTTGGCTACTATAGCTTGGACTAGCTGATGGCAGCACGGAGGTGTAACAGATCATTGAAGTTGAATCGGCTAACCCCACCTTTAATTATTACTACTATACTTACTTATTTACACAATTTACTGGTATTTTTAAGTACAAACTTCGAGTAATATACCAATCAAAGAGTAATGATTAGCTGCATCTAAATAAAGAAACGCGCCTTTCGCGATTGCAAAACGTTTTGAAATTTAAAGACCGGTTTCTGTATTTTTAAAATTCCCCTAAAAACTGTTGTACGGGCAAGAAGACAAAACCAACAGTACTGATTTTTTCTGTTTCCAAGAGCTCTAAATTGATACTCGTTGAAATCGGCCAACTTTTAAGCTTTCCAGTGGGCTTTCCTTTCATTTAAGTTTTTGTATTTAAAATATCAAAGACTTTTGCGATCGCGCTGGCAGTTTGAAGTTTTGAAGTTGAATAGAGTCGCTTAACCATTACGATTCGAATAGCATATAATTCATGTTTGAGCACATTGAGTGTCGGGTAGAAATTTCCGTTTAAAATTTGGCGGGAAATTCAAAAATTCGAATTATGATTTTTTTTTCTTATTGAAATTTATAAAAATTAATACCAAATAATGTAGTACACATCCTAGTGCATAGCTGCAACTAAAACATGACTACCTCAGTTTGCCGTTAGACTAGAGGTTGTATTTAAAGAATACGTTGTTAATAATATCGATTTTTAATTTGTGTTTCATTTATTTTTAAAAACCTTTTTGGTTAAAGTTATTGCTGAAGGAGTTATCATATCGGTCAGGTGGGCTTTGGTTGGGAATTTCGTCAGAAGGTTTTGTTACTTCGCCTCCAGGATGATACAATGGATCCGGTTGTGAATATTTAGCATCCTCTGCGTTTTCATGGTTGTATTCAGGTTTTGGTGGTCCATATTCAGGTTTTGGAGGCCCATATTCCGGCTTGAGGTGCGGTCTGTCGCTAATACTCATACTAGGTCTTCTAGCGTCGTCTTTACTGTAATCTTGCTCACGGTCGCGATTACGGTGATCTGACTCAGCGTCTCGGTTGCGATTTTCTCCGTATTCTTCATCTCGTACGAAGTCAATGTGAGGAGCATTTCTTTGACCATCTAGCGGGGGTGGTCCATATTCTTGGTCAGGTGGGCGATAGTTTGGCTCAGAATTAGCGTAATCATTCCGAGGAGGGGGTGGTCCATACTCAGATTTTATGTCCGGCTTTTGGACAGGTGAACCGCTTTCCTTATTCCATGGACTATTAAATCCAGGTGGAGGTGCTGCATGGTCTATTGAAGGATTTCCTTTATTGTAGTGTGTCCCTTCGAGTGGACGCCTTTGAGGTATATATTGATCATTATTTTCGTATGCAGTTTTCCCGTGATCTCCAGCTCCTCCATAGGGCTTGTCTGAAACTTCGTTCGAATTTCTGTTCAAGTATGGGTTGTAATTTGGTTTATCGTGACCTTGTTCAGGATTATTTTCAACAAAATGATCCTGTACGTGCGTTCCAGATTGTCTGTCCTCATCACTTCCGCTTGATGACTCACTGTTTGGCCTGTGGCTTTCACTTGGTCGGTACTCCGTGTTAGGGTATCCTGGTGGTGGTCCGTAGATAGGCTTTGAATTAACAAAATCATTTTTATTTAATGTGTCGACTGGTGGTTTGAACGTGGAGCCGCTAAAATAGTCTTTGTTTTCTTGGGTATCCGTAGGACGTTGAGTTGAGGTTATATGAATTTGGATGATATTTGCAGGTGGATTCTTGTCGTTTGGATTTTGGGTTGGTAGGTGTACCTGAATTATTTGTGGTTTGCTTCCAAATTCTTGTGAAGATTTTTCATCTAGGCTGTGAATAAGCGGATTTTGGTGAGGCGGAAGAAATGAATCCTAAAATTTAAAGTATTTAAATGAAATAACTAAAATGCATCGTCTCATGAAGTTTAAGTTTACGTAACGTGAATTTAAAAACTAAAAGTATCAAAGAACTGTAGGAAGTAGGAATATAGTACACATATACTGGCTTTATGAAACATGAATGGCAAACCTTGATAAATGGCTCTCCTGGGAAATAGCTGGATGGCGGAGCATACTCAATAATTGGCTTGTCATTAGAAAATCCACTAAGTGGCTGAGACGGTGAAGAGGACTGAGCTGAGAAAATATGTTGCTGCACAATTGCGGATTGCTGATCTAATGAATGGTTTGGTAGCGGGGGTTGCATGGTTAGAATATGATGGCTGTTTCCACTGTTGTGTGGAAGAGGAATCTTTAAACCATTTACGTTGAATGGGTCCAGGGATGGCTGCTGACTAGGTGGAAGTGGAACGACCAACTGGGCTGGCGAAGTGACCACCTGTTTTGAATGTAAAAAATACAAAAGGTACAAAATATACTTAATAAAGATGTATTATTGGGACACAACTAATACTTTCTTGGAGTATTGATAATATCAATTAGTTTTACGGATATATTTTTTTATTTTGTTTAAGCAAGACCAGAACATTAAAAGGGTACAAAGATTATTATTATTTATGTACTAAATATTTATTCAATCTTACTGTACTTGTATGCTATCTTTGGAACCTATTACTAATTACTCTGTTATATGTAAAATCTGGTGTCTGCTTCACGTATGCTTTCGTGACAATAAATCATTATTATTATTATTGCTCGTACCATAGCCTGAAACCTCGACACCTGTAATACTCGCTGACCCCCCCCCCCCCCTGGAAACCTGCTGACCGGACCTGAAACGGGCTGACCCCCCCCCCCCCCCCTTTTGTTTAGCATTACAAGCATAGGAAAATCTGAGATCCCCCCCCCTCCAAAATTTAAAAAAATGAACACAGAAAGGGTTACACCTGACCTGGGGTTTTTTAGGTTCCAGGATATGGCTCGTACCCAAATAATTCGTAACCTACCTTACCCAAGCACTCTTGCATACGTTTTAAACATATTCGTAGACGGGCAAAACAAGTAGCATGGTGATACACGCTCACTTAAGATGGCTGACCAATACATTGTTTTTCTTTTCGAACTTTATCTTCGACACATAATTTAGCTAAAAGCTTCCAGTTACACTTCCTACTGCCACAAGTTCCCACCGGTCATCTAAAATACTTACTTCAGCACGCTACCCCGTCGCTCTGTTCGCAGTGGAATGGAAAAACGTTATTTGTAAAAGATTTTATGATGAGGTCACTCATAAGTGTAAATCAAAATATCATTTCCCGTTTCATGTCTCGTGCTATACACCGTAATATGCCAAATCAAATAAATGTCTGCATTCATTTTGTGCATACAAACTGTGTTCTGTTCTATAGATTATTTCAAGTAAACAATTGGCATGGCACGGATATCTTGGCTCTAGGAGCAGTAGGTTACGACTGGGCAGGGATGGAACGAATTATTTAGATACAAGCTAGTGTATCCAATCCATTTAAAGTGTACATAGTCATAACGTCTGAATCTATAGACGTTATGGGTTTTCATTTAGGCTGAATTATGCTCCTCAAAGTAATCTTTTCTTCAGTGTCTTCAAAATGGTGTTTTACGTGTTTAAGTGATATAAAATAAAGTGAAGGACTTACAGTTGGTCGTGATCCCATGGGTGGAGGTGGATGCAAATGGGGTTGCAGAGGTGGTCCTCTATGATGGTGATGTGGTGGTGGAGGGGGTAGAGGCCTTCTCAGCAGATGAGGATGCTTACCCCTGAATTTCGGAATCGGAGGGCCAAAGTGTTGAATCCTGCGGTGGGCAAATCCTTGTTGTGGTGGTGGCATCGGAACAGGCTGTTGTTGCGGTTGCTGCTTTTTGATTTGTACTTGCCCATGGTTTTGTCCAGCTTGCAGAGGGATTCCTTCAACACTGGATCCTAGTCCAATAGGGTACGGTGACCCTCCACGTCTGACTTGTGGAGGCAACGGTGGTGGCCTACCTCGTCTATATGCATCTGATAAGCTGAATATATTTGCTGACAAAAGTCCGGCAAGCAGAAGTAATAACTGTAATAGAGCGCAAAATAACATTATATTTTAATGTATGAGCTTTATTTTAAGTGTCACAATAATTAGTATGAATAGGTTGGTGCACTCATGCCATTTCATGTTCGCAATTTGCATCTTCGTCCCCAGTTATAAACCATATACATTGAGCTGTATACTGAAGGCTTTTAAAACCAATTGATGATTAATAATTGACAATTGGTTTTAATTATCATTTACATAATGTATAAAGAATATGAGCTCAACTCGTCACTGAACTTTAAAAGTCTTATGAAATACAAATTGATAGGTAATATGGGCGCAACCTATATTATGTTATAATATATAAATAAAATATATAATTTATTCATTAAGTCGATTTGGCGTCAGCCCATACAACATTGTAAAGTTTTTACAAAGTGGTTATTATATTATGTTATAACCTTATTATATAATTATATTTTTTTAACGTTTTTACGCTTAGCGCTGTCTTTTAAGAATAAACTCCGAAGAAATTAAAATCGATTTCTATTTAATTTTATATGTTTTCAGCATTTTTTTGAACACATTAATAGTTCAGCTAAGTTCAGTAACTAAAATCTAAGTGTCATTTGTCAAATCTGACCACAAATGTTTAAGTTTGGTAAATGTCAAAGGTTTTTCATGCGACCCTTTCAATAATTATTCGCTCACACGACGGCACTGGGCTGTATCGTGAGCTTGTGAGGTGCGCTTTTAATCATCTATAAGTCAAAGAATACAGTGGTTCAGGGAACCCCATAAGGTCGAACGCGTTCTACTGGTAGAACGCCGAGGTTTAGAAAGTAGAACTCAGAATATTTCGAAATAATGTAAAAATTGCTCTTTTGACCGTAGTTTCTCAAGTAAATCTAGAAATGTTTAGAAAAATGTAAACTTTTATAAGAAAGATGTTCTGCGTCATTGGAAATGCAATCAAAAAATTATTAGTGGCACGGTTCTATAAATTTAAACTGTTTTATCCCTGAAATTCCACAAAATAACAATAAAGTTTGCATGCTTTTCTAGCAGGAACTACCACAAGTAAAAGCATGCAACATCCCCCCAACAATCCCTCCCTAGTAACATTTGACACAACTGCTAAATCAAGTAATTAGGTTAGCTTTATTAGTTGACTGTTGCAGTTTTAACTTAATTGTGAGAACGTTTTGAAGAGAAGTTTGAATAATATCAACAGCAAATAACCAATGAATTTCATTTAGAATAGCAACATTTATTTTTGTACATTTTTGTTGCAAACAACGTCTGTTTAGGTTGCAACAAGTTTTTTTAAATTAAAAAACTGCAAATCAATTAGTAAATCTGCTGCTTCTAAATCTAATTAAACGAAGTGTCATTCTCCAACCCAACCCCTTAATAGTTGTATATTCGTAAACAAATCTTCATAAATATGTGCTATTTAGTTTTTCAATTTTTAAGTAGAACGCGAGCTTTTTTTCAGATTCCTAATAGAGCGCCTGAAAAATTTAGTGGGGGCCCCTGCTGAGTGGTTGCACAAATTTTAATAATCATTGCCTAGTTAAGTGAATATTTGGGTCTGACTTTATTTAATGCACCGACAGTACGGCAATAAGGGAATTAGAATTAGACTGCGGTACTGTACTTGTATTTGAATTTATTCAGTCGCCAAAATTGTTGATCAACCTATATTATGGCTTCCAAAAGCAGACGGCATGAAATAGGTAGAGATAATAAGTATGGTACAACAATAACGTTGGTTTTAACAGAGTAAAAATATTGACATTAATTTATTATTAAAATTTCAAATCAGTCACTTTTCTCCATAATACAATTAGTAGTATTCTTACAATAATTATCATGTTTAAGAAAACTTAGATTATTAGATGTAGGTATTTCAATTTTTTATATTATGGCACATCTGTAAAAACTACTCCTTCCTACTAGCGTTCACTAAGAGAAATTTTTATTTAAAAATAGACACATGAAATGAATGAATTACATATGAAAAGCCGAGCGGTATATTTTAAGTACCAAAGCAACTTAAGCGTACAATAGTATTGTACTACAGCGGTTGTAGGACATTTTCCCCCGCAGACATCATCCCCCCGGACATTCTTCCCCCCCCCCCCCATGGTAAAACATTAAATATAAATTCAAATACCTAGAAAAGGATATTGAAAACAAGCAGCTTAAATCATAATAATATTATTTAAAGTTAATAGTTAAAAGTAGCAAACTTAAAAATTTGTAAAATATATGTGCGACGGTGTTTCTCCCTATGCCTTAAAATTCTGTAATGTATATGCTGACATCGTACAAAATGCTTAGTTACAAGATAGGAGGTAATTAGACAGTGAAAAACTCAACAATTTAAGTCATTAATAATAGTAAGGTACCAATAGCTCTGAACATAAAAACTTCCTCCTTTATCACAATATAATTCAAACACTAAATTAATTAATTTAAAAAGTAAAAATTAATAAGTAAATCTTTATAAATAAATCATGAGAAAATGCATCAACGCTTAGGCGTCCTTAAATTTCTATATTTGCTTTGTTTTCGTAAAACATTTACCTTAACACTTAAGTGTGCTCGTCTATACCATTAGTTTCATTTTGGGACTGGGGGAAAATGTCCGGGGTTACTGCATATAGGGGGAAAATGTCCGGGGCGGAGGGAAAAAATGTCCGTATATACCACTACAGCGTCCCCAAACTTATTAGTTCGTCCGGGTTACCCTGTGTGATGGAGTAAATCGTGAAAAAAGTAACGTGTCTATTCCAAAGGGATACACTGTATAAGTGGCAGCCAGGTGAAATCACTAAGCAGGCAAAAACTAAATTATAGCTGGGCTAGGCCCAAAAGTACCTAGTCCCCTTACGATTGCAGTGCTGCTTCCTTTAAATAAACTGTAAAAGGCTAGAAGAAGTGGTCAGTTCGAGCAAAGTAGAAAAGCAATACAGACCTGCCTGCTCGCGTTTGTGGTCGCTTAAAAGTTGTTTGAAGAAAATCGGTTCAGTACTATGACCTGTAGTGTACAGCCAACAGACGGACAGACCGACATGACAATTTTAATAGATTATTAAGCTCAGCATCTAAAAACCAACAGAGAAAATTGCAAAGATGTCCTTCGTTTGGCCCAAAGGCTCCTAAATGTGAACCATAGTGAATTCTAGGACCACGAATGTGTGCGAATCAAAATAATTGACAAATAGTGATGGGCACCTAGGCTGTGTTACCCTACATTTATCCTTTTCCTACACCTTATTATGCTGCCTGCATATATCCTTTTTATAGGCCCATCTATCGCCTTTTTCCTTTACTAAAAACTATGCCCTGCCTACAGCCTTTAGCATTTTTTTTAGATGCTGAGCAAGCATTTATTGGAATGGTGCTGTCTGTCTGTATGACTGTCGGTCGCACGCTACAGGTCGCATTTTTGAACCGATTAAATTCAAACAACTTTTAATCGCCCAGAAATACGAGGGAGAAGTGCTGTATAGTTTAACAGTTTCTAAGCATAATTGTATTCTCGCCAGTCATACCCAGACCACTTGTACCGGCAAACCTCTTACCACCTGCCGTCCGTCCCGACGAAGTACTGAAACTGTGCGTGAGACCACCCATTTAATAAAATGAAAAATTTAAGTAGGAGAGGTGGAAGGTGAGTTAGGAGCTGTCGTAATTTGACCGTTGACACAATAGGGTTCTTCTCTCTTATTAAACTTATTAAAGCCAAATGGCGCTGTAAGCTCAGCATCTACTTCGGGCCTCCGGTCGACAAATCCGGCGCGAAGCACCGGATTTTTGCCAAATAGCATAGCAATGCGACCCTATACACGTACTAAAACTGGCTTTATGTCATTTTGCAATGATGCTACAGGAATTTTCCTGAGTCACTGTGTATTACCACTTTCTACCTTCTTTACGTGTGCTTAAATGACGAAAAGTAAGTCCTCAATTCTTATATCAACACTCTATTTCAAAGATCACTTTTTTCAACATAGAAAACCACTAAAAGAAAGCCGGAAAGAGTCTTAGGGAAGAATTAAAAAGAAAGGTCAAGCATGATTTAGCCCCATACTGTAGCAGTTAATTCACATTTAGGCACTTTTGTTCAAAACTGGAGGTTTTGTTATCTGTATTTTTTAGTAGCCCCTTTATAAAGCCAACAAGGTGTTACCGTTTGTTACTAATGCTTGCCGTTTGTGCCTTATGAGCTCCTCTGCTTGCTCATTCAACGTTATTCTCACTAGTCATTGAACATATTAATGACGTTGATATCTGAATTTGAAGTTAGCTCAAAAGAATTTAAAATCAAGTTGTTTTGGAGTTCCTGGTTCAATTATTCTCTACATTGGTAGTTGAAGTGCCATTAAACTACAACTTCTTTTACATGTCGATTAGTGCATTACCCACCTTACCTTAAAATATTTACTAATTTTGCATCTTAAAAATATAGCCGTGGTTCACCATTAGGGATGGTTCCCATAATGACTAACAATAATTTAGTAAACTGCTGTTTTATCACGTTACTCTCTTATATATAGTTCCAGGTGCATTTTATTTCTACACTAGTCACAGTCATATATAAAAAAAGTCCAGGTAGGAACAATCCGGGCAGGACAAATCCAGGTAAGGAACGTCGGATTACCTGTTTATAGTTAGGCCTAGGCTCTGCATAGGAGTTTATGTTACCAACGGTTAGTTAAAGTTTGCAGCTTACTGCAGACTGGAGCAGACAGTTTAATAAACCATTGGTTAATTTAACGTGCAGCTACACTCGCTTTTAATCTCCGGTTAATATTAGCGCTAAGTAAGGAAAGAGTTGTTCACACCTACTATACTACCTACAACTAAAATAGTGTGCATTCACAGACTTCTCTTCCATATTGTGTTGAATCCCACATAGTTAAATATGGGGAGATAAAACACTACCACTACTGTAAGCACTGCTTTCGAGTTGATCACTACACCTAACTAACCTATTTGGTTACGTATGTATTGTGTGTGCATACTAATGTGTTATATTCATGTATATTACCTACAGTATAATAGTTTTAGTTTCAATTTCTATAGGCTCTTGAGACTGGTCCCACTGCACTTTTACCTTTCATAGTTATATTATTTATGACCAAAGTTAACATTAAATTCAAGTTGTTATTAAATTGTGTACACGTTTGTTTACAATACAATATATATCCAATAAAATGAGCTTTTGTTGAAAAATAAATTGTATAGAAAATATTTTGATACATTAGAAACAGTGTAATATGTATCTCCAAAAGTCAATTGCAACTAAATTACGTCTTCCAAGCATAGGGCATTCCAAGCGCACCTCATTTGTTTTTACTGATAATACATTATTGATGCGTCCCTTGGAGCTATGTTGCAGAAAAACAAAGCTGATTGGTGATACACCTTATAGATTCTTGATAAGATCGGTCCACAGCAGAATGTGGAAGCGTAGAATTGTAGCCAAAAGCCAATGTCCGTTACATACCTAGGTTGTAAAAACTTTGAAGTGACAGTAATTATCATGATTGGCAGTTTTCATCCGTATTGAAATACCAAGCGGAAGCCATTTAGAACTAGACTGGGTCAATAAGCAATTTATAAAGTTTATAAACCCCTTAGGGGAATTTGAAACAGTGTGTTATTATTTATTAGCACACTACCCAACCAATGACACAAAAATAAATATTGAACTAGTGCTCGAGATCTAACTTTTAGTAATGTCTCGCAAGTAGCAAGCATATTTACAATTAAGTCTCAAGACTAAAAGAATACAAAAAATAAGACCATCATGGACAAATAATAAATTACTTGCAAATATATGCCAAAGTATTTAGTTACTTCTACACACATATTGTATGATAAGAACTGATGCACGAGTTCCCATTTTTTAAGCTGCCCTACTCCCCACCCTCTCTCGCTGTCTCAATGTACCCCATGAAAACAGCAGTTTTTTATGGATATCAAATGTATAATTATATATGAATATTAAAAAAAAACAAGGAAATTTTATACGAGTAAGGAGATAGTACTATGTCTCTGGTTTAAAACGTTGAATAACAAGTTGAAGTTGAGTCAAGTCATGTAGAAAGATGAGATTAATACTCAAGTGGAATCCAAAAAAGAAGTAGAGTTTATAATGCAAAAGTTGTGGATTTGAAGATGAGCAATGAATGCATTTTGTAAGTTTCCTCCACCAGCCACCATCCCGTTATAATATTCAACCTACATAGTTTCGCCTTAAGCAGCTGCTGCTTCCAAGAGTTTTTTGCTCTGTGTAGCCGAGAAAAATTGACATGATTTCCCTTCTTCAGCCAAGTCCTTTTTTATTTCCTCCACCTTAGTGTGTCTTTATGCTAAGTGCAAAACACGGATTCTGTGACGACTCATTGGACTGCGGTGTCCACGCTTCCTCCATTATTTTCTGAATGTATACTTGTTCTACGTTATTCCCAAAAAGAATGTCTCTTTCATATGGTTCTAAACACCTTTATGCATAATTTATTTCATTATTTTCCTTCTTTTTTTTTGGTTTTAGGAATGTGTGATTACAGAAATATGCTGATCATGGGAATTAAAATTTGCGCATAAAGTGGGTACGCATCTTTAATTCAAATCAATACTGTCTGCTCCCTGCATATGGAAAACGTATGGTGGAGTGAAAGAAATTATTCGCTTAAAAAACTGTTACACTTTTGATAGCCTTATTTTTACAATAGTAGTACTGAATCATGCTCCTAACTTTTTTATATTACACTTGACATGACATGACAGAAAACGTACTCAATGGCTTACCAGTTACCACCAACAAGTATTTAAAGTGGTTTACTATTTACTATAGTCCTGCAAACGATAACTTAATGGATGACAATTAAATAGAAATAATTGTCTACACACATTGCTTAGTAAGTATCTTGCATTTCAAACGCATTTCGTCTTCGTAAAAGCGTTCGACCGAAATTAAAATTGTATTCTCCTGAACTCGCCAACATAATAAGGTATGATCGCGCGTACTTCTTGATTCATGAGGTAATAATTTGACTTTCCTTCTATTTGTGAATTTTTAATTAAGACCAACAATAATATTAGATAAATAAAAGAAGAGAGAAACTTACATGGCGGCTTCGTAACCGCGGAGGGGATCCATTGCCCATCGTTCAGCTCTGAATAGTGTAGCTTTCCCGTTCACACCCGTCAATATGCCACAAAAGTCACACAGTATTATGATTTGCGCTTGTGTCCAACAGTTATCTCGATGTCGAGCTGTCAAATTTTTATGGATATTTCTTGTACAAATAATTCACCAAACTTTAATTAATTATATCGTTGAAATTAAAATCAACTGAACATAATAATTTGTGTCCGTCGATTGAGAAAATATCGGACAAAGTGTGTCCAACTAAAAATTAAGGTTATATTATTTTCAAATTGTACAGCAGCAGCAGTTGGTTCTATCTCAGGTTAGTCGTTGCTCAAAACACCTGCAGATGCTCCTGTCTTGCGCGTGTATATGTATTCACTAGAGTGGATTTCGATAAACTGTCGATGACCGTGACCGAGAAGTTGTCTCTTGAGTATCCGCTGGGTCAGTCATACTATACTTGTCGACGGATAGTTGTTCTTTATTGCCCTGACTGGCACTCGAGAGCCTTGCTACCTTGTAGCCCATTTAAGACGTCCCTCAACTCGATCTCAAAGAGTTTAATATCATCCCGTCTCCTCACTGTATACTTCTTTGTATTCATATGGAATTCCCTGAGCTTTGCCGTGTAGATTACCTGAGACGTACGTCAAGTAAAAGGTATTTTGCCGAGTTCAGCCGTACTATATCAACTATATCAAATGCTGCATTGCTTCGTAATCTGGCTTAAGCTTGTATTCACTGTTTTTATACCAGCCCGGTGGTAAGCAAGTCCAAGATTTAAGAATGTATTATTATTATAAGCTAACCTAGCGCACATTCTGACCCACCGATAGGTATGTGAAAAATGATTACAAACTTCCATCTCATTGCATGCTAGTGCTAACGACAAAACACTAGAAAGAAGATGAGAAACAACGGCAACAAATGGAGCTGACCTGCTAAAGAAACAATTCAATGACCGAATGGCTTTTATTCCCACCCCAACCTCATCGTAGTATTTCTCTACCTGATTCACAACTTTTTTTTCATGTTTCATCTCCAAGTTCTTTCAATTCCGCATCTTCAGTTTGTTGTGTCGGCCAATCATGTACGTTATCCATATTCCTCAGAAGCCAAATAGCTATGACTCTTCAATATACACTCCAAATATTGCTGTAACTTTCCGTTTTATGATCATTCAAAATAGGAATATGAATACATTCACTGAGACATACCACGATGTTTAGTTTTCATTGCGGTGTGATACGATTATCTTGATTTTTTATCTAAGCAGAGATCAGAACAGATGCTTCTGGGTTGACTCCACATTTCCGTTTATCCTCGTAAAATTATGTTCACGGTTTCCAGCATGTGACTCATACATACGTATGATACGACCGAAGAATTTACAGTAGAAAATGCAGAGTTTACTATGCTGCCTGTTTAAAATGTTGATAAATACCGAGCATATCAACCCTTCCGCGATCCCCTCCCAAGAATCAAGTTTCCCATGATCAAATCTATAGACTCCCTTTATAATAAATTACAAGATCACAGAATTATTGAATTGAAATCCTTTGTACTCTTTGCGGTTTGCTATATTATTTCTATGCATTCCTGTGTATGTTAATGTATTATTATTATTAGTAGTAGTAGTAGTAGTTTCAACTGACTGCAGGCGATTACTTTCTATTAGTTTCTATCTACATGTCTCTCATATAAAACATTTTATTGTTTATTTTTATGATGGTAAACATATCACACCAGCCAATTTCCCAATTTTTCAAAGTCCGTTCTTGAAAAACAGCTGCATGTTGAAGTTTGAAGTACTGGACTCCTTAATAAAGCTAAACTCAAACTCAATTTAAAACATTTAGAACTCTAGTGGACTTGTGGTCTTACGCCACAAACGCTTCTTAACCGATGCAATGATACGTAAGTAGTGTAAGTACCTTATATCTTATTATTCTTATTGCGATAGGTGATTGTACGCCCCGCGTGGAGTAGTATTGCAGACTGCAGACCCGGATAGTATTACATGGTATTACAGACTAATACAGACACGCGTACTGCCGATATGCGTGTGTCAAATAGATCCGAGTACTATTCAAACAGACCTTTTGAATTGCTCGTTCACTATTATAGGATATACGGTGACTTTCTTTGGTGATTGTAACCCATAGAAATTAATTAATTGCGATATAACAGTTTCTGTTCGGCAGATACTAATGAAATACAGAATTTAATAAATTCTCCATCGTTTGTCAATACTTGTCAGGTAAACGCAAAAATAGTGTTATCATCCATAGTAAAAATGCAGATGTGAGGTATTATTTCGTGATAACTGATTTACATACTGTAGAGGCAACCGAAAGAAAAGGCTGGCAAGGATAAAGCTGCGATTTGTTTGCATGAAAAATGTATCCTTGGCCGCCGTCTATTTCGATTTAATGTTTAATCACTTTAATCTACTATACATTTCACGGTTATAGAACAAAGAACACATGAAAACACAGGTTGCGAAAAATTTTACACATTACTTGTAAAAATGATTGATGTCGTCGCCGCCTGGTTATTTAACATGACTTGGCCTAGAAGTAATTGAATTTAAATGGTGACTTATTTGACCATAGCAGTCAGCGTTTCCTGACATCTTTAAAGAATTTGTGTGTTCCGAATATTAACTCATTGTGTGTGCTTAATTTCATTGGCGGCAAATTATTGTATCGATTTGGACTAATATGGATTCCTACACGCTTAGAAAAGATCTCGTCTAACTTTTAGTTAGCTCGAGCTGACACATTTGGGTGTTAATTTCAACACGATTATTTTCAAAATTTCAAAATTTTTGAAGGTGAGGAAGGGGATTGTACACTTGCTGCTCCATTAAAGACAGAGACTAAATCACGCAAATGTGTTTTCTTCCTACTGGGGGGGGGGGGGCTGCGCCCCCCAGACCCCCCTGCATCTAACCTAACCTAACCTGTATGGTGCAGTAAGTGTACAATAGCCGTGAGGAAATATGTTAGCTACGTGAAACAACGCTGTATGTTAATATACCTACACAAAATAATGTTACAGTTGACCGAAAA
Organism: Dicyrtomina minuta; assembly: GCA_949802685.1. NCBI lineage: Eukaryota > Metazoa > Arthropoda > Collembola > Symphypleona > Dicyrtomidae > Dicyrtomina > Dicyrtomina minuta. The sequence continues at coordinate 69,347,551 of OX461808.1, read as the reverse complement.
TCGTGTAAAGATTTTATACCACCGTATATTAAGCTAAATTAGTGCTACAACTGTAAATAAGTTGTCTCAGTGGTTAAAGAGGCAGGTACCAATTTAGAAGGTTGCGGGTTCGGGCCTGACTTTTTGCATTTTTTTTTAATTCAGTTAGTCACGTTACTACTTCTTGGTTACATATGCAACACAGAAAATAGTAAACTCAGTCTATCATATTAAAGTGTAAATCCCTAACTAAAATTTGAGTTGACCACTGTAACATCTTTTGGTGTCGATGTTGGAGTAACACAAAAATAAGTTTCAAATTAACACCTACTTGGTTAACTTGCTTATATTTTTCTAAGCGTGTAGCGCCAGTTGGTTTAATATTTAAAGAAAAATACATACCTACATATAGTGGTACTACTTCTAGCCTAGTCGTGATTCGTGAAAACGTAAGTTACTGCAACAATAAAGGAATTTTCGCCGATTTCTCACTAGCCAGAAGTAGTGACTCAGAAATGCATAGTTACATGCTTGTTAAAAGTGGGACCTACATCAAGTATTTATACAAAACAATATGAAAAATATTGATAATTATGTCAAATTTATTGAAGCACTTTTAAGACGTAGTACGTGTAATTATAAGTATGCTAAGGTAGGCAACGCAAACTTGTACACACTCAACACAAACCTGTGTAGTTTTAATTAGAGAAAAGACTTATTGTCCATCCAAAATCCAAAAAGTCGAGATAGATGGGTAGGGCTGTCTAAACAAAAAACAAACCTTGCTCATGTGCACTTGGCGGCATGGATATGAAACTGTTTCGACAGCTCTACCCAGCTATCTTGACGTTTTCAATGGGCAATAGTTGTAGTGTAGGGATAATTTTAAGTCGCATGCTAGTTGGCAAAACCAAATTGAATCCCTGTGTGCAGAACATGATAGTAGCAAATTACTATGCTTAACAAACAGAAAAACACATAAAAACTCAATTTAAAAAATTGAACATTTTTTGGAACATCCATATATTATACATGCTCACTAACTAATTAATGCACCCCCCACTTAGTAAAGCAAAATTAAAAATAAGCCTCTGTTAAATTTTTAAACAGATGCTATCGAAAAACGTAACTTAAAATTTTATGATTTTTGGGCAAGATTGATTTCGGGTCATATGTGTAATAATGTAACTTATGAACAGACCCTAGAATTATAAAAAACCCAATGTTTTAACAATTCAATTTCTCTGAATGGGGCAAAAACGGTCAGCTAATGTTTACTGATTGTAATACAGAATTTTGTGGTCGTTTTAATGGCACGAAAATCTCTGTGGAAGTCGGTGATGTTTTTGAGTTAACACACTTTTTAACTTTGCGTTTGTTTACTATGCATGGGCAGAAAATCATAGCCACAACTTTAAAATTAATTTTAACGTACTTAGGATTACTTTAAAATTCCAATATTTCTCCAAGTCATGCTGTGATATGTAAACTACACAAAAAAGCCATAGTTGTACAATTTTTATACTCGATAAATGGTGCCATTGGAGCGCTTGTCAGAGGAACATATCGGCCTGGATCTTCTAGGAAAAATTTGAAATTGTTTTATTTAACTTGTCGATTTTCATAGTTAAAATTATATTTTCAGTTATTTTAAAGATCACAACGTGTTTATTTAAGATAGTTACATTAGAAACAGATCGAAGATTTAACACTTTTAATAGTCTAGACTATTTTTGGGAGTGTATTTACTACCACCACGCTAAACGCCATCCCATTCTACACAGTGCACATAAGAAAATGGGACAGAGACGAAATCAAAGAAATTCTCCTCCAGGACTCAATTCTCTCCGGATTTAACTGAAATAAAAAGAGCTAAGTTCCATCTAATTAATACGTAGGCCGAAAGGCACTATTTCCATATTTTTCCTACTGGTAGGTTGTAAGATACTAGCAACAAATATATTTTATTAGGACTCGAAGATGCCGAAGGAAAAAAACAAGACTACACCTACTCTAACGGACCAGATCGCGGTGATGGTGAATCAGCAAATACAGACGATGACTCAAAAAATATCCTTTATCGCTGCAAATGGTATTCTGCACACGGCCTACATGATGCTTCAAAAAATGAAAAAAGAAATAACAGAAAATTGATTTGATAGATAACAACGTCAACAGTAAGGTAACCACTTTAAACGAGACTGTTGAAACCCTGAAAATACGGAGTGACGACGGAACGGCAGAAATCTCTTTTTTCAAGGACCAGCTAGCGTGCTTAATAGAAAACAATACTATCCTACAACACGGAGGAAATAATCATGAAACAGCGGACAAACTGGAAGACTCAATTTACAGCCAGGTTGCTCACTTATATATTAAAATCTCTGCATTAGAAGCCCAAATTGAAGTGGAAAAATCTCGGAGTGCTGAATCAAAAAAACAGCTAGCGGGTCTGCAGTGTAGACTTTCAGGGGTAGAAAAGGGAAACAGAAATAAAGAATTCGTGATATCGGGATGGCCAGTAGACAAGTCAGCTAAAGAGGACACCCTGGTCCTGCTTTACTATAATCTTGGAATACACATGAGTAGGAATGAGGTTCTGGATGCTCGGAGAGCCAACGTGTCTACACCAGGAAAACCCCCTCTGATATTTTTGACGATGTCGGAAAGCAGACTAGTCTCGCAAATAATGAAGAAAATATCAGTGTTAAGAAAAAATGGGACTGGAGTTCGCATATACCCGTACCTCATTAAATCGGAGCAAGCCATGTACCGACATACCACTGAAATGTTCTGGCAGTTTAAATATCGGCAACCTACGGCAGTAGTTCGGTTCATCGGAAGATTTGGTATTGAAGTTGACGGGAAGCAGTACACAAGCAATGGGACTCAGCTAATAGAGTGGGGAGGTAATCCTGGCTGAATCAACTTTAATCCTACTCCCTGAAGAAATATTTCTACGCATCCAATTCATTAGTGTATACCGGTGTAAGTGTTTCAACTGTGTAGGTTTATGTCCCCACTAGTGGAGTGTACTTCTCATCGTCATCAATATTTAATTGTATAAGTACCTAAGTGGTGATTTCATGTAAAGATAGATGTAGAGAACAAAAAGTTTGATGTTACTGATAGTAATACTGATTAATGAAACCTATTTAAAAATTAAGTGATGTTAAATCGGCAAGTTAAGTGAAGAAAGGAAAAGATTTATACGGCTCGGAAGATGGCTAATCCGGTTTCTTCGACTTGGCATATATAATTAATAATATGAATTATTTTGTAAATTCGATTTGTGTATGGGCAATTGAACAAAAACGCAATAAATCATTACTACTACTACTAAATGGTGCCATTGCACTTTTTTTCTATAGTGTTCATAAAACAACATGTAAAATACGTCTGAAACACTTCTGATATTAACCCTACATGCACAATATTTGATATTCTGAAATGCATCTTGAGATGACTTTTGTTTGTTTCGGAGGATGTAATTCAGTTGGTATGCAACATATCTGACCGATAGTATTTAGTTATGGGTAAACATATTTCCTTCAGTCCTATCACTCGAAAACCCGTTTCCAAATTTAATGAAATTTTGGATCCACCCAACTACCTTGACAACCACGTTAGCGTTGCGTAAATGGACCTTCAACATTGTGTGTCATCTTTTACCAAGTGACCCACCCTTAACGTGGGTTAGGGTTAAAAAATAATGTCACTCACATAACTACTGCTTTATTGAGATGTTCTATAAATGACGCTTCCCAAATCACCACATTTTTATTGGCAGAGTCCATAAATGACGTCACCAAAATTTTCACTATTTTATTGAAATAGTCTATATATGACGTCACAAAAATCATGACCCTTTTAATAGCAGTGTCCACAAATTACGTCACCTAAATATTCGTTTCTTTAGAACCCATCTCGCTCGTACTTGCACCACTCGTAAACCTATAACTCGACCATATTCCTCTATTCTTGTAAAGCCCAATCCTACCAGCACCAATCGCGTCCCAAATATTTATAATAGCAAAACTCGTACCTTTTTCGTTATGACGGACACTAACTCCGAGTATTTTAAGTTAGCCTTACTAAAAAACTTACAATGATTTGTATGTGAAGTACTTTAACACGTCATACGAATCTGGCACAGTTAGCATCAGCATCATTTAAAATTTCGATCGCTTCTGAATCACTTCTAGCAGCACTAAAATACATCTCAGCAACAGCTAGTGAGTGTCTTTCTACTAAAACGAAATGCAGTTCTAATGTACCCGTTGAATGCATCTTCCATTCTTCTGATAATCTTCTTTACTACCGATATGTACCTCTAAAGCAAGTCAGACGAAAAAATTGTGCTTTGTGAGATTGTTGTACGGATAGTGTACTCATAAGTAAATATTTTTTACAATCAAAATGAACGAATCAAGGTAAGGAATGCTTCACCTGCTTTCATTTCACATTTGGGTGGTACGAACTCAAAGCCTAGCCAGTAGTAAAATATGCAGTAATTATCATACTGCATCACTTTGAGGTGTATATAAGGACAGTCGGAGGATCCAATGTGAACACGACGACGTGATTATTTCAGATTCTTTGCACCCAACAGTGGGCTCAATGAAGCTTGATTAATTTTACTATCTACTTACCTAGTATGGTTGAAGCACATGGTAAGGCAAGGAACTCCTTAAGTACATGTTACATTTTTTTTGTGCTAATTCTTCCTTTAGATTTATTGTTTCGTTAGTCCCCCCACTTTGCCTACAGAGAAACTTGCACACCTTTCAAAGCAAAACGCATGTGGAATAACTGAAATACATCGAATTATTTTAGTCACGGCTGCAATGTATATATACCTTGGCTAGAATGAGATCATTTCTAGTCATGGAGGAGATATTTACCACACAATAATGCATAAAGCGTTCAGTCATGTATTATTCAGCGTATGTAATTTCAAGTTCCTTATTGAATTAAAATTATTGTATTGAATTTATTTTGCGTACAAAATTCAGTAAGCGGATACACATACCAATATGTGCAGTAAAGTTCCAATTAATCATAAGCGCCATAGAGGAACATTCTGATTTAAGTGTTGTCGTTGTCGGTGTTGGTACGGCGCTTTAAACGGAAACAATTATTAAAATCCTTAGTATTGAATAAGAACTATCCTTTATATTCATTGCTATGACTAAAGTCCGGTGATTTTAGCACACTTTGTGTTTTGAGTGAGCGGGTTCGTTAAAGTCTCACTACGGATCACTGCGGGGGTCGTACGCAAACAACACCTTATAAAATAATTCAATAGAGACCTTCCCACATGCTCATAACAATTATTAATTCTCTAACACGGTGGTCTAATTACAGTAGCACACATTCGTTAGACGTTGATTCTTTAAAAAATGAATTCATTATTACGGGCGCTGTTTTACAATGCCCCACGCCTGTAGTAGAATGAGAGACTGGGAAGACAATTTGAATGTTGTTATGTATAATGCTACGAAAGCTTGGGACTATTGAAGGAGACTAGATGTATCAAATGTTTTAAAAAATTTGGTAATTGCTTTTAAATGCTGAGCTTTAGCTCATTATGCGTCTATTGAAATGATGTCCATATACATGTCTGCCTGCCTGTCAGTCTACCCGTCTGCTTGTCTGTCCTTCTATTGGTCATTCTCTACAGGTCAGTTTTTAACCGATTTTCTTCAAACGACTTTGAAGCGACAAGTGCGTTTGAGAAGAGACCTAGAGAGAGATTGATTTTGATCGGACCTACTTCTGGAGCAATTTTAATGAACGAGGACAAAAGCGGGTGTCACCTATTACATTCCAAGGCATATGCATATGTATTTGTCTCTGAATCTACACTCAAAAGTGTCCAAACCCTGCCTTGTGTACTTGGTAGCAGAGTCAAGAAACTGTTTGGACACCTTGATCAAATTTCTAGTCGAAACATAATTTGAGAGTAGGTGGATTATGGATACGATCACAGTACATCCCACACTGGCTCAGTGAATTTAAATAACACGAAATGGAATCAAAGGGAGCGTCCACAAGTGACGTCATATTACTCGATCAATTTGCTGACCTACTCACCCTTCGCCAACTCGCCACCAATGTTAATAACATAATGAAAATAGGGAATTTTCAAATCCCCTTACCGCATACAGAAATGATAGCATCATTTTTTAACGCTCCTATTATCTAAATTGACTATGGACTTCAAAAGACTTGAGCTCTTGCTTTCTTTGGACCATATGGAATAGAGAAGTACCTTAATCATACAAAGCTGAACTTTAGGGATGAATGCGTTATTTTTTTAAATCCGAAATTTTTAATTTTTTTTGAAAAAACCGATTCCAAAAAGTATTATTTTATTGTATTTTTTAGAAAAAAATGTAAATTTTTCGAATTTTAAAAAATCCTAAAATAACCTCCTCTCTAAGGATGAGAAAAAATTTTTCGTCAAAATCGGATAAGAAATGTAGAAGCTACAGGGTGCTAAAAAATTATTTTGTAAACTTTGGCGGGCTACTGTGACCGAAAAACACAAAATGCGGTTGAGTTACTTTGGATCTGTGCTATTCAAAACTAGCCTGATTTTTGTGAGTGGCAGGTTATGAAATTGGCGGGTAAAATGTGGTACCATTCCCTTGTAAGTTGATCTCATAAATTCATATTTATAATTTATTGTGTCCATTTACCGTGAAGCTCATGTTAATCGCTTAACCTAAAATTATAAATTACTCAATAAAATTCACACAATGCAATGCAATGGCCTTATAATATTTAAGTCAGATTATTATATATTATTCAAACTAAATAAATACACACTGCCATATGTATTTCCTAACGTTTATACACCATTTTCAAAGCGTAAAATGAATAATCACTATTCGAAATTCAAGTCTTATTAATAATAATAAACTTTATAGTCGAAATGTAAACTATATGGATATAAAAGTATGATATTCGGCTCGGCTTAAATAGGTCTTCCAAGACAGGATGCGGACGTAATTGAACCTCACAGATGAAGAACAACTGAAGATAAGACCACCAGCAATTAGCAACCTGATTATGCACAACTGTATTTGGGGCTGTAAATCCCGGTGCACCTTAACGTCAACCCAAACTTGGCGTCCTCTGTGTAAATAAGAGGAAAGGGCTGGCTTATCCCAACTCAATTTGAAGATGTAGGTTGGAGGTTTGTGGTAGTGCTCTAGTCGGTACCGGGGTAAGTGAGTACAGTCCAGAGTAAGAGGAGATGGTTGGTTGGAGCGGCCTGACCGTGTTGAGAGGTAAGCGGTTAGATCGAATGGAGCGATGAGACTGGGTTGAGCGGTGAGACCAGGTTGTGAGTTGTTGAAGCAGGATCAACTTGGTATCGAATCGATAGACCGGACCCGAGTTGGATATGGTATGAGGAAGCGTCATCCGCAAGCTCTCGGTAAACCGGAACTGAAAAGGTTATGGTATAAGAAAGCGGAAAGTTACCGTTACTGTCATTGAAAGTGGCCGTTCTCCAAATTTTACTAAATGCAAAGGGGCCGATCTCCATTTTGCTATGGAAGCAAGGTGGCCGGTCTCTAAATTTCACAAAAGCATGCACTAGTCTTCATCTTATCTTTCTCACTGTCAAGGTCTAACAAGCTTTGCTGAAGGCGCAGAATGTATCTGTTGTACTTAATCTTAATTAATCTGCTGCTCCTTCAGCTTCAGCATTTTAGTGTCACGTTTAAGAGCTTCCAGTTACATGTACATATAATGCTTGTTGTTGAATTTTAGTCGTCGAAAACACAATTCTTTCACTGTCGTCGTCATCCCCATAAGTGGAAATATACACCGGCGCCGCGATTTAAGACTTCGTATTTAGCTAGCAACTTCTCGTTTCTAGTCCTAAATGCATCACTTGACTCATAGCTAGCAATAGGTAGCATGTCTCTGAAAAGTATAGGGCATTTGATAATCTAATTAATATCTGATTTAGTAACAACTCCTCAACCTTTGATAATTTCAAATTTTATACATTTTTTTTGGCTAGTGTATTCGTTTAAAAATTTATTTCGCGTATGGTATAAATAATAGTATGCAAGCTGTATACGAATATGGAGGGGGTGATGTGATGATAACTATTGTATACCTGTGTGGGGGCAGGGGGAATACAAAAATGGCAAAAAAGTGTATACGCAATATATGCACGACGCCATAGTGAAGCCATGTTCTGACTAATTTTATGGCCTTTACAGTGTAGTGAAAGAGAGAGAAAAACTTTATTAAGTCACTGTTGCACAATTGCAATAGCTATACAGCTCAGTATACATACCATCACTTTCTTAATTGACATGATTAAATTTTTAAATAAGTAAGTTTATACAACTAAAGTTAAACATAAATGATGATTATAAATCTGAATTGATCCTCTTAGGGCAAACAGTAAAATGTCATCCAAGACTGTCTGTTTTATTCCAAAAGATTTAGCCCACGACTTGAAAAAACTTGTTATTGTACCCCGCGCACCTACATACAAACCAACGACTTCCACACTACGTAAACTCCATTTTTCCATGAAATACTAGACACAAGTCTCATAGATCTCTTTTTTTCCAAATCCACTGCGGTCGCTTGCTGCTCACTGTCCCCATATTCAAACCGTATTGTAGGATATAGAATATATCCAGTTTTAGAAGACGGGCAATACGCTATAATATCAACTCTCCTAGTTGACCCATTTTCAGCAACACAATGAACTTCCTGCTCCACCACGAATCCTCTGTCAAGAAATGCTTTTGCTAGAATTTCACGAATACCGTGATGTCGATTGTTGCGTATGAGTTCTCCCCGGACACAGTAACCTAATACATGACCAAGACTTTCTTTCTCAGCGCCGCAATGCCGACACTGGGTTCCATCTAGGCTCCTCCCTGGAATTACTCTTACACTAGTGACATTAGCATTCATTTTTAAAGTAGTGACCCATTCAGAAGTAGTAAGGCCAATTTTATTCATCAGCAATTTGTTGCTATTTGGATTGTCTTTGAATTGGCACACCCCTGCACCACGTAACCGCATCTGACTCCACTTTTCTAATTCTTTTTCACGAAGCTTGATGCGCATTCTTTTGGTGATTTTACTTTTTGCTTTAGGATTGTTCAATTTATCTAATTCTTCATCGCTGAAATTTAATGCCTTTTCGCACTGATTTAATTCGTCTTCAAGATCGTTTGCATATGGGACATACATATCATTGGAACCTAATAAAACCATGCATATAATGTTTTAAAAATGCCTCCCATTCTGCTTTTGTTATGGAAAGCCCCCTGAGGTTTTTTGAAGTGTACAGCATAGCATTAGGAGTATCTGTTGGAATCCCCAAAATTTCTTTGACAGAACTTCCTATTATTCGATCCACGTCCATTAGAAATGATTTCGGCAGTTTATGCAAGGGTGCCATTTGAAGGGGGTAGATTAATACCGGCCAAATATAATCATTAATAATTATTTTTCGATGTGGCCGTAACATCGGTGTCAAAACAAGATCATTTAGCATCTTATTTAAATTATCAATATTTTTTGACGGCACAAAAGTGAGCTCAGAATTAACGTCGACTACCAAATACTTTACGGTATCACCCTCCTGTAGAGATGGAATAGAGTCGTCTCTTGTTAATTGTACATCATCTGTAACTAGTACTCCGTCTTTAATGCAAATGCATATAGACTTTTCAAGATTAATTTGAAGTCCTGAAAAACTAAATAACTCAATCGTCTTTTACACAATTTTGATAAGCCCTTCTTTTGAATCTGATAAATTTGCAGTGTCGTCCGCAAAATTCATAGCTGTAAATTTTTGAACTTTGTCATCTAGGCTAAAACCATAAGCGTTTGCAAAGTCTGGATCTGTAATTTCTTCCAAAACATAATTAATTGCCAGATTAAACATGAGCGGACTAAGCGGAGACCCCTGCAAAACCCCACACTTGAATTCAATGGGCTGCGTAGTAACTGTTCTTGTCTGTATTATAGTATGATTATTTAAGATGAGACAGTAAAATATAGACAGTATTACATAATTTACGTTGGTAAAGACTGACTTGTGTACAGTATTTTTATTTTACATTTTGTCATTCAAGACGCCATTACTAGTTTCAATCTATATGGACCATTTGCTCACAAATCATTCGTACTAAGAGGACGTATGCTGTGCTACAGCAACCCTGAGCAAAAAATAATAAAATACGCGTTAATTAAGAGATGCAATCTACGTGAAATAGTCCGTCGCTGAGTGGTAATGTTTGCGCTTCTGACCTAGTATAAATTCTAAACGGTGTCAAGCTTTAGCGATTGTTGGTAATAAGGAATTAGAATGAAGTATTTAGCTCAAAGTTTTCATTATATAATTTATATACATTCTTCAAATTTCCGAATGTAAATCGGATCTAATTTATTAAATCCCGCTTGTTTAGAGGGATTTACATCACACCAAGCCTACCGGCACAACTTTTGGGCCACACAACGTGATATTGGAACTTTGGAGCGACACCAGTGTAGCATATTGTTGCAATTATTTAATGTGCGCATTATGACCAAGCGTTGCTCCGATTTATGACAAAAATGGAGAAGCTTGTTGTGACGTGGCCCCTTTCGGCAAAATCACTTTCTATTTTTATATGCTGAGCTCTAACATCTATGGAAATGTTCATGTTCGTCTGTCCGTCAGTCTGTGGACCGTATACTACGGCTCACAGTTTTGAACAGATGTTGTTTAAACAACTTTTAAACGACCACAAGTAAGACAAAGTCTGTATTGTTAGATGCTGAGCTTTAGCTGCATCTATTGAAATTGTTTTAGTGTCCGTCTGTCTGTACGCTTGTGTATGTTACTACTTCTCTAAAGGCGCAATTCGGAACCGATTTCTATTAAACAACTTTTAAACGTTTGGAAATGCGAGGGAAATGTGCTGTATAGTTTTTGGAAATTATCCAAATTATAGTTTGTCCTTCTCCGCAATTAGCAGCTGAATGGACCAACTTTTGAATAGTGCCGTAATATTGTAAATTGTAATTGTAATTGTATTTTTATAAAAATTACATTTACAATTGTAATTGTAAATACAATTACAATACAATATCAAATTTATTTTCTGCATTGTGTTCTGAGCCTTTGTACGCTAAAATCGTGTATCTACATAATAGTTATCATGGTAAATATCAAGTCAGTAATTTTATCCTGATTAGGGGTCTAATAAAGGTTCCAAAAGTGCGAATTGTAATTGTATATTGTAATTGTATTGTAATTTACAATTACAACTACAATACAATATTAATTTACAATTAAATACAAGACAATATTTTTCTTACAATAGTTTTACAATATTACGGCACGACTTTTGAACTTTTGGCTTAAATGAAAATAAAAACCATGAAAAGTTTAAAAAGTTATACAAGAGGTACATACGTAATTTTAAAGCAAGACTGCAAATTCACACGTGGTACTACATGAAGGACATTGGTTCCAAATTATCACACATTAAGAACGGCCTCACCCTGCCGTCTTATGTGAGCGGCACAGAACCACTAACATTAATGCTGGCATTATTTATGGACGATCCCTTACTGCATTTAGTTCAAAACAAAACACCCGTCACCTGTCGCGGGAAAATTGAACATTGTGAATTGTGAAACATGATCATTCGTGGCCGTCAAGAGCCTAATAATAGCTGTTACTTCTGATATTTATTGGCAGTCCACCATCAAAGTAGTAGTTTGATTGTTTTTGCCCATAACTCCCATTGCTGCAAATTGTGATTAACATGTGGTAGTTACTGGCCGTTAACAGCAACACAGTAGTTAATGGTTGATTTTGTTTCTTTGACTTCTGCACACGTTTAGTTTATTGGATTTAAATTAGTTTCTGCTTAACCTTCAACCCTTGAGCTAGTGCTTCGTTACCCCAAAAACTGGGAAGCAATATTATAGCTAGCGACGTGCATTTTATCAAAAATTTCGAAATAGACCAAATCAATGCATCATATACCACAAAAAACTAAATAAAAAGTGCACTCATTAAGAATGTTATCTTCGCACCGGCGGATCACCCATAAATGACGTCGTCAAAATATAATATTAGAGTTGAGAAAAACCAATATAATCATTTCAGGAATCCCACTGTCATCAGTTTAAGTTTAACCATTGCTTAAACGGCAGTATTTAACATGGGATGTTGTCAGTACCCAAGAAGACCTATTGGACCTAGCCATAACGTGATTTATAGACGACATCTAAAATTCCGTTTATTATAAAGTGGAAATTCACCCATTATATTGGATTACGAACATAGGAATGCAGCTATGAACATATGCATGCAGTTTAGTAGTTAAATTGGTAGTGAATGTAAAAACACTCTTAAGGCTGCCATTAAACAAGAGCTTTACTAGCCTCACAAGAATCAGTGAAACTCGATCCTGCACTACTTTTACATGGGCCACAGCCGACTAGATATATAAGGCCTAATATTGCACCTGAAAAGTTTGTAGCCACAAAAGTTTGAGTTTAGCTCGTAAGAGCCACCAGGTGCCCCTGCAAGTCGTCCTTTGAGCAACCAGCTGAACCCATTTTATTGCTTGTGTACCATGCCAGGTAAAACTTTCATTAGTAGGTCTTTCCTTACATAATGCAAGCAAAATAAATATAGGTATGATAATTAAGGAAATCAACCATCAGTCCATGACTTTATTGAGTCGACGCGACTATGTGAGCAAGATCTCAGTGCCTACTGTTTTCATAGTAGAATTATAATTCTTACGAGTAGTTAGTTTGTTAAAAGTATGGTTCGAAATTGTTGTGCTGTTAGATGCGCTTCTCGTGCTGGAATTTCAAAGGGTTTGGCATACCATGAAATACCTAGTAATCAAAATCGAAATGAATGGATTGCCAATATCTGCAGGCAGGACTGGGGCCCTAAAGATAGTTAATTAAATATAAATTAGAGTATTGTGTATTTTTAATAACATAACTTGTACCTTTTTGATAGTACAGAAAGGAAAGATCAATATCCTACAAACATAAAATATTATTTATTATAATAAATTAGTTTGTTATTTTTTACAGATCCACACTATGCAGTTTATTACACATTCAATTTAATTTTGCCACTTGGTAAATCTAAAGGAGTTAACACGTGGATATAAAGATTGTCATCACAGTGATGAAATTCAACGCATTTGTTTGAGGCACCTAATTAAAATTAAGTTGTATTTTATAAATGCTTCATTATTAATTTCTGACAAAGAGGATCAAAAGATTAAATATAATAATATGCCGCTCTTGAGTAAGGTAAAAACAAAAAATATAAACTAGTAGAACGCTGTTATTTATGTAAAGGATCGTAAAGGTTAGCCAGGTTAGGTATTAGCTGGACATTTATAAATACCTTATTACGATAGTTTTCGAAGTTTGAAATATATATAGGTATTTATGTTTCTTTACAAAATTTTTTGTAAAGATGTGAGTAGTTTAGAGAAGCTTATCGTGATTTTTCGACTTTACCTACGCCATTAAAATATTAATAATTAATTAATTGGCTTTGTATAATTCGCTTTTATTCAACCGTATATTATTATTTAGCTGATAGTGTTTGTAATTAAATGACATTTTAAATGATTTAAAAAACTTTTGCCTACAACAGCCCGTTAGAAGGGCGTACAGACAGGACGACTGGACCTGCCATCTATGCGGCTGTAAATGCAAATGTGTGGCGACATATTAAGCATTAGAAAATACTCATAGGCCTTATATATCTAGTCGGCTGTGCATGGGCCAACAACATTAAGCAAAATTCGTACCAGCCCCACTCGTGCCGGCGCTTATTTTACAGAGCCCAATCGTACCGGAATCGCTCCTAACGTTCCCACTCAATACGGAGACACTTGAATCCAGCCAAGTTGTACTGTTCCTGTACAAATGCTACCGAACCATGTACCAGCACCACTCGTACCCCGCCCACTCCTATCATCAACACTCGCACCGGCGCAATTCTAACCAAGCCCACTCGAAACGGCAGCACATGTACCTGGCCCACTGGTATCAGCAAAGCTCGTACCCAGTCCGTTTTCACTGGATGTAACTGCTTGAATTTTATGTTAGCCTTTCTATAAAATCATTGTTTTCCAGTGATGAAACCAATCGCCTAAGTTCAGCATCTACTTTGAGCCCACGGTGACCCACGGCTTCGCGCCGGATTTGTTTCTGTAAACGTTTTGAAGCGCCTAATCCAGCTATTAAATTTCTTCTTTTAACTATGAGTTTGTACAGGAATCATGTATGAATGTAGGGTCAATGGGTTTACTCGGATATTGATGACATTCCATGCCAAAGACAGCCATTTACGCAAAGGTTAAGCTAGTGAAAAGAGAGTCATAGGGTCCTAGAAATGGGAATATTTCGATGACATCATTTATCGACGTCCCCTAGTCGTGAACAAGGGCTACATTTTATTTTTGTACACTTTTTGTGTCTTCAATATCGGCGGAGCTATGAGCACCGAGAAGTTTTCTCGAAATTTAATTGTTGGACATAACCCATTTTCTATGGGAACGCCAAAGATTTGAAGCCACAGAAATGTGCAAAATTTCATTCAAAAGGGCCTACAATTCAACAATAATGTATGCGATACAAAAATTTTACAGCTGGAATTTTTGTAAGTATACATAAAACTTTTTATAGCATGGCTAATTTAAGTTTTACCCCACCATTTTTAATTTTTGCGCATATTTTTTTAAAACGAAACTCACAAGCCTAGTACCTACATTGGTGGACAGTAAATAGATACATTTCGTCTTAAAACAGCGACATGAATTTTTTACATGACTTTCGTGGCCCTCGATTTTTCGCGTTTTTACGAAATCTCAATACTCCAACTGCAAAAAATAGTGCAAACAACATTAATTATTCACATTTATTTTTTTAAAAACATTATTTAAAGTCCGATACGCAGCAAAGGCTCTTACAGACAGTTTATTGGGAAATGTGTGTTGTGTTGATACCTTTCATATCTCTTCTAACTAAGCAGTAAGCAGTCGAGCATCCTTTATCCAACTCTGGACGGGTGTCGCATCACAGATTCAACCTCGACTACTTTGCGTTACGTGTAGATCGTGTAACCACTTTGCTACAGGGGCTGCCTTATTCACATTTATTACAACCATCCTTATAATAAATAAAAAATTGCTGTTCTTCGTGTATTTTAAATACAACGTTTTGCAATGGTGGGAATTCACCATGCTTGCTAGAGGGTTAATCCATAGGTACAAATAACATCGATGCAAATATGTCTGCAAATGTGCAGCAGAATTAGTGAAATTGCCGGTGGTACCGGTTTGGAATTTGTGTAAGAATTCAGAGGAAGGTTGTCTGGTCCTGCTATGAATCAATTTATCGATTGGCCGCCTGGCCGAGTTTTCCCGTGACTGAGCTCGGGAAAAGTAGTGCGAAGAAGAGCTGGAAAGTCTCAGCAGTTTTTCCTTTCTTGCATGCGGGGACTTGATTTGCCAATAATAACCCAACTGTATTTTAATCTTGGAACTGCAATACATTTCCTATTAATTAAACTGTAAACAAAAATCAATCTTTGCGGAAAAATAAACACAAGTTAAGTGATATAGTATTATATTGAAGGATTTGGAGCAGTTAAGCAGTTTTAAATTTCATCGAACGCTGTCCATTCATTCCAACGCTGCCGAAATGCAGCTCTGACGGCATTACTTATACCTACGTTCAGCCTTATTGAGCCTAATAACAAATATTTTAATTTATTTACATCCGTAATTAATGGTGTATAACTTTAAAACTATATAAAACATAAGTACCTGACACGTGTGCATATAATTGTGACCTTTTACAGAACGGTAAGGGAAGCAAAATTATTTAGTGCTCTACATGAAAGAATTGTTACTTAGCAAATATGCAAATTGCACTCTAAGAAATAACTGGGCGAAACAGATACGCAATAACCATAACCACATTAGTAGAAGAACCTGCTATCTTTTATAGCGTTTTATCCCTATTATCTGCAGTATTTTAGCGGCTTTTAAGTAATTTTAGTCGCATATCCATTTTACGGTTCTTCAGTTTTTATTTGTTGAAATACACCGAAACCGGCAGCTAATGAAATATAAAGATTTAGTGCCAGGATAATTGACAGTGACAGGTAGTGGTATCCAAAAATCCGCTCCACTCCACGTATTAGATAGAGCGGAGTTGATATACTACTATACATACTACGACTCCAAAACAGTGGCATTCGCTAGTTTCAAAACTTAATGATTTCCCCAAGGGAGCTGAGGTCTCAGCGAGAGTGCGAGTGACCCAAGTTACTATAGCCAGCAGTCAATAATTATGATGAAATATTTGACATTTTTCCGTTTACGTAATCGCTTAAAACTGTTTTGGTTTTATTAACTGCGGATTTCTAAATCAAAACTAAAAAAGAACTTTAGGAATCTATATATTCTTACACAACGGAAGCGTAGTACAACAGATAACATTGGTTTACTGGCCTGCTACAGCGGCGGATCCACAAATGTTTTAAGGGGAAAGGGGGGCTAACAATGATAAGCGGCCGTCTTGGAAAATGGCCACTCCTATCTCCACAATGTCAAAAATTGGCCTTCTGAGGTGGAAGGGCTAAGGCCCCTGCCCCCCCCCCCCCCTCTGGATCCGCCGCTGGCCTGCTATAAACAAAATATCCGGCGATTCGCACCAGGTTTTGCGGCTGGGGGCCCGAAGTAGATGCTGAGCTTACAGCGTAGTGCTTAATGTGCTGTACCCTTGCAGTGAACGTAGGCTAGGTACAAGTTTTCCTAGTGTAAATCAGTGGGGTGCGATTGGTTCCAGTAGGAGTGGGGTTGGTGCTAGTTTTCGTAGTACGAGTGGGCGGAGTGCGAATGGTGGTGGTACTAGTGAGCTCCGTAACAGAAAGAATAGCGCCGGTATGACTGTGCTAGGTACGAATTTTGCTGGTACCAAAGAGCAGGGTACGAGTTATACGAATGTGCTTTATAGGAATATCACTGGCACGAGTGGGCTAGGTACGAGTTTCTGAAATTTAGAACCCGCCTACATATATTATGTATGTCATGAAGGTATAAAGATCAGCATTAGACCGTCGCTGTTCGCGTAGCAGGTCTCGCTAAACAAGAGTACATTGCATTGCTACCAAAATACTGAGTTGATTAGTTGTATGCCCATTAGGAGGTTTAGAGATATTTGGATATCGTAAGCGCAGGGGCGCTAATGAAGTTCTTTGGAATAGCAGCCAGGCGCTTATTTGAGCCAGGCTCTTGTTTAATTTTTGAAAGTTTGCGGGCCAAAAATGAAACTTATTTGCTTACAAAACTAAGCATAAAACCACACGGGGGGCGGGTTTGGGTTGTTTTTATTATATTTTGAAATACAATGTAGATTAAAGATTACTTTTGACGAAATTGTGATCCTACTATCATTCACCTGTTTTAAATATGCCATACAATGCTTCTAATATGCCTACGGGTTACTTTTAACCCGGAGCTTATTTGAGACCCGGCGCTTAATCGAACCTCTGCGGCATTTATATTTATTTACTACTCTATTTTTGAAACTGCCAATTATTTTTTCTTATTGTTGAATTTGGAGATTGGCGAAAATTTTTATATTTTTGCTAGAGAATGCCGTTTGGGTTAGGTTATAAAGCACCAAACACTCGCGATGAAAACGGCACAATAGGTTATTGTATTTCATTCACAGCTATTAAAACTCGGACCTTTCAAATCTACTTACAGTTAGGGACTAGCTTATTTTATTAAAAGGGATTGGCCTGGTGAAATGAAATATACCGTATTTTGCTTTAGTGTTCTTATTTTATGACAGAGGCTGGATTTACACAGTTGAGTTATTGGGATATCTACAAGATGTTTGATTTAGTTATAAGTTATAAAGACTCGATTTGGTATTTTGAAAAGTAAGAAGCTTTTGTTGCTCCAGTTTTGGTGGAAGACTCACTATAAGCATATTGGAAGAAAAAAAAGATAACGGGATAAAAACTTAAAGCACAGTAAGTTTTGGAATATGGAACAGGGTAGCGAAGAGAACACCACAGTGCCTATAGTTCAGCACCTCTATGTACAATTCTCCTTAGCAATAACAATATTATGTGCCACTATGTCCCGTCCCGTCGATATGCTCTGTATTATGTATAAATAAATATTTCATCGGCTCGAGTTTTAGCGTGTAGGTGCTCGGTCTTGAGATTGTCGGGTTTATCATACATACCCTGCCGCCTCGCCACATTTAAAAACCCAGTTGAATTCAAAAATTTAGAACCAGCACTTCACAGTGTATAATCAGGAGCAACGCAATAGTTAAAGTACCTTACTTCGGAAGGAAACCAAGCGGTATACAATATATACCTGCGTCGATCTATGTATAAGTAACTATGTAATGTACTTTTAAACCATGCTTGCTTGAATGCTGTTAGGAGGAAATACAATAATATTTCGTTTGGCTTTTGGTCATGTTTTCCTTTGTACTTAAGTGTTACGTATGCATGCGAATGAGGGTTTTATGGGCCCTCGACTTTTCTTGGAACTGGCAGAGTGGCAGATTTCTTTGCAAACTCATTCATTCATTTCCAATCAGTCTTTCAGACAACAGGCTACCGTCGTGGTTTTGTGCAATTGTCGTGTACTGAGTACTGATAAGTAGCGAGTAAGTACTCCTTGTAATATTGTGTGAAGATCCAGGGTATTTTACTGAGTTAAAATAATCGACTATTTTATTCGCGGTCAGAATATTTTTCGTCATATAAGTTTGTTGAGCGGCAGTAACCAGTTTTTGTGACTTAAAACTAAGCCCAGGTACAAGCTTCGCAACCTTGCGATATTTATGGCAAGAATTTGGTTACCTCTTAGTTTTTTAATGTAAAATTGTTATTCATTTTGAACTTTTGCATATTTGATTGTTACCAGTGAGTTATATTTTCATACATCAGGAAATAAGACATGATAAATAAAATCGAACATAACTCTGAAGAAGATTGAATGACCTTGTGTTCATTTTTTTGATTTAGAATTTCGGCTGATGAAAAAATATTTGGTTGCAACTACCTGCAACCTCTGGCTGATTTATCGGAGTATCACCAGTTCAACTTGGTGATTTCGAAAAGTTTAATTTCTGCTTATTGTCATACAGTGCACAATTTTACGCGTTCTATGTTTACAAAACTACTTCTCCTTTTCTTTATTCGGAGGTAAGCTTTCGCTCATTTTAATTTTTGCTACCACCAGATTAAAATGTTACAGTAATACTTAAGTAGGAAGTATAAGTATGTACATGGCGCCATAGTGTATGATGCTATAGCATGCGCGCTGTCGTTCATCCACCGTTTTCCTGTGCATTTGTTGGTAAAGTAGAAGTAGGTGATAAGAGAGAACGTAATAAATATTTATTTTACAACCGGCGCAACAATTACACTTGCCATAAAGACACAATAAGAACAAAGTAAATTTTTAACATAGTTTTAAATGAAGTATTTAAAATGATTCTATCTTGATTTTCATTTTTCGCTAGGTATGATTCATTTTTTCACACAAGCTTGCAACAACAAAGGCGAAGTCTCTTGTAAAATGCTACCTATTTTTAAATTGTTTTTCATTTGTTTGGCAGTTAAGCAGAGCGCAGTTGTTAAAGTCCCGTCTGCAGTTCTGGACCCATGTACAACCATGCTTCCGCATTGTGTCCTTATTTTTTGGGTTTAAATTAAGCAATTTATGAAATTCATAGAATTTAATTTGTACTCGTAATTTTTGCACTCCCCCGTAATAAATTTTTCATGATTGCTTCAAAACAAATTTACTATGATGGTTACATGTTTTAGTCAAAGTCAACGAAATATTCTTTTCTAGCATACATAGTTAGTTTCGCATGGTTGACAGTAAGTGTTATTTATTGTTTATAAGCCAGTGATTTGTATAACTGCCTTGCAGGGTGAATCACATATGTATATAAATGGTTATACTTTTTAATTTGTGTGCGTGCCCTAAGAAATTACGTAAGTAGGTATCTATCTACCTTAATCTTCGTTCTGAACTCGACGAGAGTAGACGTGTACTTCTCTCTGTCCTGAGTACTATCAGAAGGCCTTTTATTTCCATTTTGGATTTTTTTGGCTTGAATTCCTCTGTTCACGAAGCACCTAGTGGTTGCGGGTTTAGCGTGTCGGAATTTAGTTGTCGATTTTCTCCTATCTTCACCTTGGACAACTTTCGATATTTGAGATAGCGTATATCTAGGTACATATCAAAGCTGTTTTGCATACCGCAGAACTAACAAGCTGGAAGATATGTAGCTTTAGTGGAGAGGCAGTGCTTGTCACATTGCTGCTCTACTGAAGCTATTTAGGCGTTGTCACAACGTATTTTCGGGCACGTTGACCCTAGCCAATAGCACTACCGGCAATCGCTAGAATATCTCTCGTATTTTTGTGAATAGTTTCGATTAGCTTCGCTTAATTACATGCAAGTTAGACTATGTGCTGGTATTTCGGGAATTTGCATTCCACCAACGACTTCTGCCGTTGATAAATACCAGTACTATGGTCTGATTTAATTGTCAATTCTGAGCAACTCATAGGCATAATCATAGTCACTTAATAGGTATACGCTTAGAGATTAAATTGAAAGTTTAGTGCGAAAGTTTCTCGTTCTTGCTCACGCATACTTTATAACGAGTAAACATAGCAACTTTCATAAATAAAGACATGTTCATAGTAAAAAAGGATCGTTCTGCAATGGGCCTATCAGTGGCCTGAGCGGCATTCCAGTAGCTTCATGTTACTGGATCTCCTTCAAATACAATACAATCTATCTACCTTTTATGAATCTGTTACCAATGCACTGTACTAGTTATTCTAGCTCTTATAATACGATGAGATCATTTCTTTTTTGTAATAGTATTAATCTACCTTATAGGTTAGGAAATAGTAGCGGTATTCACGATTACGCTACAACGTCTGTTGGTGCTACTTGCTGTTTGCGCTGTAGCACGAAAATCGTCCAGAATTGTGAGCACACTTTATGTAACGTGCTGTAGCGTCGAATTTTACTGTTTCCATGGTTATTATACGGTGTGCATTGTATTACATAATTTGTATTTCAAATTCGAAGCGTAAAAATATTAAATTCATTAGTTGAACTCAGTATCCGTGGCAACCAACGCAACAATTGCTACAGTGTGCTGCAACACGTTATTTATAATTTGCTGTAGCATAAACAGCAAGTAGCACCAAAAGACGCTGTAGCGTAATCGTGAATACCGCTAGTGTTCTCACACTTCTCACCAGTGTACAAGTTGAGTTTGGAATAAGTAATAAGGTTAAAATTCTAAATGAATTAGTGTGCAGCAATCTGCATAAATAATTATATAAAAATGGCTTGTCGGCATGTAGTTATAAACAATGGAATTACAAAGAAAGTGACAGCACTTGCCCCCCCCCCCCCCGAATGCCAAAGTGCATTTTGTACGCCTTGTACAATTTTGCTTGAACATTTCGAAGGCCCTGAACTTTTTATAAACTAGAATCAATTGACGATTACCTACTTTGTCTACAAAAACCTTGAATTAGCTCTGAATTACTCGAAAGAATAAAGGAGCTATGTATAGTATGAAGACAACAAAGAAACGAAAATAAGCTATCAAACCACGACACGGCGGTAGGCAGTTTTTCAAGGTCATTTCTGTTACTATTTATAGCATTGTATTTTGAAACGTATCATCTAGCTACCTTGATATAAACAGAGTAGATCACGAAGTTCTTGAATGATGCACTTTGAGTTCAGCATGTCCAAAGTAAATTGTGTGCTAAAAAAGAACGAAAGATGACACTCCTTCTTTTGTTTTTTAGCTCTAAAAAAGCAGTATGAGGTTAATTACATGCATGGAGTGTGCCATACCCAAATTATGGTGTATGCTGAATAGTATATAAGGAAATAATTTTCCATTGACAATTCATGTTAAAGTTCATATAGATGACACGTTGATATAAATTAATCAATTAACAATTGTTTGTATGAATTTTTTTCCAGATGGAAGTGAGAAATGGACCGAAAAAATTGTCTGCGGACAGTTTTGAGCTGCACTTGAATCGCGAGAAAAGGAGTTACCCAACCTTTCCCCAAACGTCCCACAACTTTTGTGACCAAACTTGCAGCTTAGTTGACAACATAAACTATAATAGTTGTTATTGTCACATCTTGCACCACACTAATAATAGTCGAGAAGAATTTTTTCTATTTTCTGTTTATTCCAGCATCAACGATTTATTGTTGAACAATCAAAGTAGCTTATAGCAAACTAGCTCAGTTAGTCGATGCCCTAATTTTGCGCATTTTGAACATAGTCTATTTTTTTCGAACTCCCTTCTTTAAATTGAATTTGCTCAATATCTACATTTTATCGAGTCGTTGTCTAAAAAGGAATCTGTTGGATATATCGCCAAGTATATATAGCTACTCAGTTTTGCTGGCATTCAGGTAAGATCCATATTTCTTTTCTGTTTTAGGGGTTATGCGATATCTATAAATTCCTTTATTATTACTTAATTACTTAATTATTGTCTTTTTCAATATTAAATGCGTTTGCAAGTTGGGAGAAGTAGAAAAAATATTTAATCTAGTTAAAGCAAGTTAAGCTAAATGGAGTCATATGCATTACATAAACCCTGTGTAATGTTTAACATTCTTTACCTCCAGTTTGAGCTTTTACTACTGCAATTTTATGTGATTCACACTTCACACTTGCAAACGGATCGTTTGGGCTTCGAATTGTTGATATAATTCAGAGTTCTGATGTATTTTAATATCTAGTTTACAAGTTTGTATTCAATGCTCGTCATCACAAGAGTTGCTCCAGTATTTGTTAGTGGTTGTCTACAGACTCGCACCATGTAATTTTCACCAACATTTTAGAGGTCATGGTCGACCATAGTATGGTCAGAAGGGTGTCACAAGTCATTCTTGGCATTTAAGGATTTTTTAGAGGCATGTACGCATGCTACATATATTTCTACCTAAATTATTTTTCCAATTATTAGGTGAGTAAAGAATCCCATCTTTCCCCCTTTTAACTTTTGGGTAAGTAGGCAGGCACTAATAAGAAAAAACTTTCCCCCTGCGCAGAGAAAGGCTTTAGGACCCTCGGTACTGGCGATGAACCCCGTAGCGAAGACAGTGCGGTTATTATTCGCATACGCTAAATGTCATCAACTTCAACCGGCATGTAGACAAGTCCCTGGTGGCTGTAAACTGGCGGTATTGGTACTTATGTCATCTGTATTCTAAGAAACCGAGCGAAGTAAAAGATCCGCGCTAAATTTCAAATTCTGGAAGCGATTTGTGTCGACATGTGTAACGGCTCTGTGTTAGTACGGGGTAAGCTAGTTACATGGGGGTTCGTGTTGTGAGGTGAATTCACTTTGAAACACCTAAACCTCTAGAAATAAGTACCCTATGGAACTGTTGGTAAGTAAAGGTAAAAGTGAATAGTAATGCATCCAAGATAGGTCTCTTGGTCTCTTGGACTCATGGTTGCCGAATATGTGTGGTTTGTATCATGTCTATGGACGTATACCAACTAGATGAATAAATGTACATATATACATACCTCATAACCTCACTATCAGTATTGGGTGTTGTCCTCTAAACTCGGAGGATTATAATGTCGTGATTAGTTATTAGTAATCAATCAGAGAGGATTTAAAAAATATTTTTCTCAGTATTAATAGCAGAATACGGGAACACGAACATACGAAGAGATAAATACAGAGATTTATTCGATAAAAAAAATATGTTTACTTGATGCTGTCTTCTAATGACAAAAGACCAAAAAGACTCTTTTTACTTTATATTATCAAGTGAACCGGTTTTAAAAATTGCGGTTAGCCCATGGCAAGTAAAATTTTCTTCTTAATAGTTGAAGAGAAAAGTTTAATTGACATGGGTTAACCTTTCGTCTTCATGCAATTTGAATTACAATTTTATTTGTTTAGTAGGCGGAAAATAGATAATAAACTTAACAGTGTAGGTACCATGAATTGTACTTTAATCCACGAGGCAATAGGTTTTCGGGCATAGTTAAAGGTAGTGAGAATTAAACAAAACTGGGAAGAGCCATTCAGGCATTCTTTTTACATTTAGTTTGTAAATTAGATTTTATCTCATTCTGTTGTAATGGATTGATACTCCTACTAGGTTGATTGTACTTGTGTTTAACGTTTGACGTTTTAGCATGCGTCTTCAAAAAAGGCACAGGACAGGAGTTAAATGCATGGAACAAACGTGGGATTGTGAGTCTCTTCCTCTCTTTGGCATGTGTTGTTGTTGTTGATTGACTTCGAGTGTAAAGTATGTATATAGCTGCGTGTTACACTTTGTAGAAAATAGTGCATATATTATAGTATATATACATAATTATATATTTTACCTCACATGCCTACATGTCACATAACGATAATTGGATGATTGGATGCCTCTAGCCTCTATGTATAATACTACTTCCCGAGATTACCGACTAATTTTTCTACTCCTATTAATCACATCAGCTATTGAAGACTGATAATTTTTCTCTTGTGTCGAATTACATTGATGCATTACGGCATTACATCACATGTATTAATTATTATCACAAAATCAGAAGGAAACTCTCCTTTACATAGCCATTTGAGGAGCTGAAACACAAGTAGCGTATAGTAGAGGCAACCGAAAGTGAAGCCTAGCAAGGATACATTTTGCATGCAAACAAATGACAGCTTTATCCTTGCCAGGCTTCACTTTCGGTTGCCTCTACAGTAAGTGCCTACTACATAGGCCGGGTCTCCGCCACAAGGAGTAATGCTTTTTTATCCAGCTCAACCATTTGTATTTTAATAAAAGCCGGGTCTGTATTATAAGGCGGGGGTAGATGGTCCTGTTTTAAATAGAAGCCGGGGGCTTTTATTAGGAGCTTTACATTACCTAGTATTATTTTATATTCCCTATTCCTTGATTAATCAGCATCGTTAGAAAAGGTAGCAATTGGTGCACCGGTGGGGAATAAAAGCAAAAAAAAGCACGGGCTGACGCAGCCCTCGGCTTTAATTATTTAAATGGTATTTTAGCAATCCGTACCATTTTAGTATTTATTTATATTTATCTTCCATGATTCTTCAGTCAAGTAACATCAAGTCAAGTGTTAAAAATAAAGGTGCTGTCTGTTTTATTTGTCACCTACAGCTGGTACATATAACGTTGTAGTTCAAAGTTCACTCTGTTAAATAAATACCTGACGGAACATTTTTACAGCATGCAAATATTTTTATTTGTATCTATGCTGCGAGTATAATTTCAAACCGTTGATACTTACAAATTTGACCTCTTTTATTGTAGCATTTAGTACGTTTGCGTCCTTTATGTATTTATATTCAATTTGGAAATAGCGAAATGCATTTACATGCTATGAATTGTAAGAATGGTCTTGTGTCGTTTTTATTGGGATAACCATTTGTAAAGTTTAATTACCTACCTACTTAGATACATACGTACGTACTATATTTGCAACAATTCCATGAAGGTAGGTAGTATTAGTATACATTCAATTATATAATGGCATGGTTATGCTATTCAAGTACAAGTTGTAGTAAGTGTCAGCTCAGTTCATCTTTTACGACAATTGTGCGGTGAAGACTACTGACGGTTCGAGTAATATTGATGATAAAAGCAAAATAAATATTCTATAACTTTTCGTTTCAAATATACGCATATACATGATATATTGAGGGACGTAAGCAGAAACTTGATCTCTTGAATTTTATTGCTTTTGTTTAGTCTAATTTATATCCTCGTTTCACGGACGAGTATAAGTAATTAATACAGTCGCATTGTAATCACAGTAGCACAGTGCTCCTAAAATGGTATAGCAGTCGATCAAAATTAGTAACCTGCATCCATGAATGGTTGCCTAAGCATAGGCTTCTTAAGTATACATGGCCTTCCGATGTACGTTAAAAGTTTGTAGCCAAAAAGCTCCTAATTTGGCAGGTTTATTCCTCCTGATTATGTTCGAAATTCTTTTCAAATCAAGTCAAGTGTCAAGCCCTACCACCGTATATGATAGGTGCTTCCCTTATTTTTAAGCGGTTTTCCGGAAATACGTTTAGGCCGAGTTCGTTTATGCAAGCAGGTTTCCGTCTTGTAAGATAAATTTTCCATTAACATAATATCTAATGTATAAATGATACGGTCAAAGTTTCTGTTCATTTTTTGTAACCACGAATTTTTATATTATGTCATCAGCTTAACAGTTGCGCTAAAAATGCCATCCTTGACATGAAATTCGATCAACATGCAGCAATACACATTGACGCTGCGGGCGATTTCATTCACAAACGACAACAGAATTTAATATTTACACCGTGACGATTCACAATTTTTTAAAAGGTCTATCTATTTATAAAGTGCTTGTGTTAATTTGTCTTAAAGGATTAAATATTTCAATGTTAAAGTAAATTACATTTATGCTGATAAAATACAATATGAGAATTTGTGTATTTAGATAAAAGTATCCAAAAATACCAATCCAGTGTACGCAATTTTAAAATGATTAGTTCTGACAGTATTAATTAGTTTTTGTATTGTGAATGGAAGAGTTTATTTGAAGTCAGTTTGCATGACTTTTAAAACTAATATATAATGGGTTGGGAGTAAGCCAATAAATGTGACATAATATAGATATTTTCGCAAACATTACACGCAGTGGCCACGAAGGGGAAAAACTGACGTGGGAAGGGTCGTTGAGTAGGCTATAGGCCGCTAGCCATCAGGCAGG
This sequence comes from Dicyrtomina minuta, assembly GCA_949802685.1. NCBI lineage: Eukaryota > Metazoa > Arthropoda > Collembola > Symphypleona > Dicyrtomidae > Dicyrtomina > Dicyrtomina minuta. Next base: position 69,320,686 of record OX461808.1, on the reverse strand, counting down.
CATATGGAGTCGTATTGCAGTGTTTATGGATATAATGTTATTTTTCTAGGTTTTTCAAATGTAGACAATAATGGACTGATAATTCGACATTCCTATGAACTTTGCGAGAATGAACGATTGCGAGTAATCAAACCGCGCTATTGCAATTAATTATAATTATACAAATATGTCTTCTATATATAATTTTAAACAAACTTTATAAGCCTACTGAATCCAGATTTTGAGCTCCACCATAGTTCTACACTAACTACTCAGTAAACTACTAAGTTTACGTTGGTAATAAAGCATTGTCAACTAGACATATTACATGCTGTAGTGACATATTATTGTTGTGTCCTCCTGCAGGTGTTATCTTTAATTCTTTTATATACAGGCAGGCAAATTGCTTTTAAATATTCATTTTTAAATCCATTCTGCAAACATGCTTCAATTTATTTCATTGCCAAAGTCAAGTGCCCAGATTTTTCTGTCCTGTCAAACTCGTGTTTTATCTCCGAATTGTAATTTTACATTTCAGCTTACAAGATAACCAGTTGATACTAATAATTATAATTGGCTACTAGCTCCATACTAATTTTTAATCGACATATATATATATAGCCAATGCTGGTAAGCGCAGGGTACGGTAATGATGCTAAAAGGATTGAATTGTTTCTCGGCTCCTCATCTTATGTAAGAAAGAAGCTGCTCACTATTTAATTGGAAAACTCCATCTCGTTTTTGCAGTCATAAGGATTTTATTATTTGTGAATACTGTGAGAATGCTTAAGAATAGTAAAAAATATTGTCATAAATTTCATTTTTTTATATCATTTTCCCCTTGACGCAGCTTTACTAATACAGCTATTTATATTAGTTCATTTTACTATAAATAGCATAGTTTTTACGTATTATTTTTGTTCAGGCTGAACTTAACCTTCCATTTTTACATTTAGCCTATTTTTTAAAGAGAGTAACTTCTGATTTGGTCGTGTGACATGAGTAACAAAATTTATAACGTTAATTAATCATATAAAAATTTTTTTTCGCTCATTGAGAGTTTAGGTCGTGTTATGTACTGGAGTGGTTTTTATTTTTATTATCACTTGACTTACAAGTTGGAAAATATTTAGCTAGGAATTAAAGAGTGACGATTATAATATTTATACTAGGTATAGAGAGGATCAGAACTGGCATGTTTGATTAAAGTTAGCTGCATCTCTATTGCATTTTTACCTTAATATGACAAGTTCAAATTAAACGACAATGATATGTGCGGTAGATTTTAAAATAATTATAAGGAAATTACTCACTAGAAATTAGAAATTACTGTAGCGTGGAGTGGTTATATTTATGACTCAACTTTGCCATATTGGCAAAAGGTTAAAAAAAACTGCACAGATTATTTTGCTTTTTTAAGATAAGCAGGTAAAATCTCTTATTTGTTTATACATTATACAGATACAGATATGGGTACACATATGGCTCAGCTCAGTCCTGTAATATACATACATACACGGAAACTTTTGCTAGTACATGTTGGTCACATAATCGGGTGTTATTTTATCAGTGTCTGATGTACTTTTCATATTCTTTACTAGGATTTTTTAACTGTGTTTGCTTAACAAAATATATAGTTTATACAGAATTCGAAATTCAATTAACAGTAGGATCCAATTGTCCAAAAAATGTATCTATGTGTGAATGTTTATGAATAAGCCCGAGTTTTGCCCTGCAAAAAGCACAGTTCTTTAGCGAAACAAATTTCAGTTGAGGAAGGAATTTTATTAGAGAGATAGAGAGAGAGAGAGAAATATTAATTTTTAACTGCTGTAATTTCGATCTTTAATCGTGATTTTTGCAATAAGTACAGAAGTGCATACTAATAGGTAAATCTTTTTCCCATTTTGTTTTAATCATAAAGATCATTAAAATAATTTATTATTTTACATCCTTGAGATGTCCATTTTATTTATGATTAAATTTTAATGTTTTTGCACAAAACCTATATGATTTTAATTTTACGCTTTCTCACAAAATTTCATAGAAGTCAATGATACATTTTTTGTGTGCCTTTATGTATTTCTTACGAATAAATATGTAGGCTGTAGCGTAAGTATGTGGTTGGTTGGTTCCAGACTTCCAGATATTCGTAATATCCCTAAATATTCATCTTCTTGGTGATTAAACTGTGAGTAATGACATTGTGGCATTACAGTACACACGTATTACTGTGTACATACTTATACTTTATAATTTTAGGTTATAATGTTAAACAAATACTGTCATATCCCACTGTCAACTTTTAGGGTAAATAAAACTTGTGTTATCTAGCTTTGCATAGATATATATCTATAATTATATATTGAAACATATAATTTAGTGTATTAAATACACCTAAATTGTATCTACAACTCAAATTGGTATAAATTATTTAAAGCCATTCGAGAAATATGCATTTGGCATTTACTTGTCTCACTGAGCATTATATGAGCAAGATTCAAAACATTCTGTTTTCAGTTTTAAAAGCCTCAAGCACAGTAAATTAATGGTACTAATATTATTCCTAATGAGCTTTGGACGCTCTTTTAGTAGTGTTTTTAATTTCTAAATCTTTAAAGAAAATCCTGGGTAATCTCGATAAATCTCAATTGGAAACGTATAAGGAGTCTTCGAGGTCAATGGTGATGTGGTCATTCCCTACTTTTAAGTCCAGCAATAATGTTATAAATATTTATCTTGAACAGATAAAGAGTTACTTGAACTTCTGTATCACTCGCTATTATAATAAGAAATGAGGCTTCAGGGTATTTAAGGGTACATTGTACTTGCACTCGACGTATGTAAATGACGCCATGTGGAAATAATGTATCCGGCATTAAACATTTCTACAACAAGTTTTATACTAAATCTTACGTTAGATACTTATATGATTATAATATGCGGCTTGCACTGAATTTATTTTCCTTTTCTGTACAGAGCAAAAATTTGCAGGGCTGACCGGTGACAAAAATTATAACATAAAGTACAATTAGCTATAATTAATTACACTTGCTATCAGTGTTGACTGTATGCGAATTCGAACGAGCAACGTTTGTAAAATAAAATTGCCTCCTGTAGCTCTACACTAATAAAGCTTTGCTATTTCTATTGATATATGCACATATAATATTTAAAGTCATCCTGTGAACTATGAATATCACGTCTTGTGCTTCTGATTTCTGATGTAGAATTTATGAATATTTAATTGATGAGTAAACGGTTGAGTTTGAGCGCTGTCAAAGGACCTCCTCATGTCTGATAATAGATAAGCTCCCTGGATGGATAGTCACATGACACTTTCCATTTCCCTATGAAGCAAACATTATGTTCACCTGCTCAATGAATGAAATTTTTTTCTTAATTGTATGTATACCGGCACCGGCGACCGGCCTACGTCAGTCGAGTTGACAGCAACAGTTCAACTCACCGTAGCTCATTTCAAAATGAGCTTAAATGACCAAACGTTGCAAAGCATAATACATATATATGTGGATTTATAATTCCCAATGGTTAATAGTATAATCTGCAGCTTTATTTAAAGTGTTTGATTAATGAAACCAGTGATAAACAGTGGGAATTAATCAATCAGGTGTCAATACTTTCCCACTTGTAATCAATTAATTAACCTATTATTTATTGTAGGGATTTTGTGCGTGTCAGCTTTGATAGGAAAGGAAATGTTTTGTAATTTCATGTTAGTAACATAATTGTATGTATATATACATATATATATTTTAAAGGGTAAAGTCTAAAACAGAGTTCATCTCTCATCCAATTTGTAAAGTAAGTAAATTGGAGGGAGGCTGTATAAAATCCTCATTTTTCCTTTACTTCCCTTCATTGATATACTCGTTGTCAATTGTTACTCATCTTGAGTTGAGTTGGGTGACTATAATATTCTCAATTATTACTTTCAATTTCAATTGAGTCTGTGTCTCTACACGATCTGCGCTCCCGTTCTCCCTGTCCCTCCTATCGTCCATATATATATATAACTGTTGGTAGCTACAAGTGAATCGGACGAGGGCGAAAGAAGCATTAAAAATAGATATTTAGGAACAAGTTTCCATTTTGTTGTGTACGTCTCCCAACCCAAGTACCCCTTGTTGTTTTTTTTGTGTGACATTGAAAATTTTCCTGTCCAAATCATTTCGGCTCTCTATCTATCGTATCCCCAAAATAGTATATAAAACGTAATTTGTAGGTATAAGGACAGTAAAAGTAGATTAAAGGTTTCCATTGAAACTACAAATTACCGTCATCGACCGAGAAATAGGAAAGGCAAAACTGACTTGATTGACTTTCGTGAGTAGACGAGAATTTTATCTTGATTTGTGTCCGTGTAATCTGCGTCGTACATAGTACATACACACACCAATCTAGATCCGACACTCATTTACGACTGATCATCGTTAATAAAACGGGCACCACATACTCATGATCCCCATTACGTACTAAGCCGTGAATATTATATATTCTCGCAGCAACTTCTTCTTTCACTCTGTGATCTGCAGAAAGAGACGACGACGTCGTCTGTGCATAGCTTTTGGTATATAGATTACACTCCCCCTTGACTTATTAGCTAGCTACCATAGCGTGTGTACTATTCTCGCATCTTTAAGAGAGTCGGAAAAATAAATTTCCCTGCCATTCAGTTAGTACAGACTTATTAAAGCAGTTTCTCCGAAATAAACAAAACTGGCACCACTACTTCTTCTATGTAGGGACAATCACTGTATTCAGTTGCCAATGAATTCAACATAGAGTTAAAAACTAAATATTTCTTTTTATTTTTATAAAAAGAAATACATACATTTTAGGAATCCCTAATCCATTTATAAAATTTTTGACAATGGTGACATCGTAGTAAAGAAGATTATGTGAATTATATTTAATTCAACATATTAAAACCATACCTGGACGTACTCTAAATTTGAGGGATCTCATTTTGTAGTAAAGCTAGAATTTCCTTGTGTCCAAATCCTCCTACCTCTCTCAAAACCTTTTAAGAGAACCATTTTAAAAAATATATTTTTACAAAAAATATCAAAATGGAAAATTTAGCAACCTTGTCGTCAATTTTTATCTCATCAACGGAGTATTTTGATCTCGACATTTTTCGAAGTGCTACATTATGGATTTTAATTGCTGGCTTCGTCGTGGCCTTCTTTTTGGCGGCTGGAGTGGGAGCTAATGATGTAGCAAATACTTTTGGTACATCTGTAGGGTCCGGTGTGATTAGCATACGTAATGCTTGCATAATAGCAACCATTTTCGAATTACTTGGAGCAACTCTCATAGGTAATGAAAAATTATATAATCTATTTCTAATTTTTGTTTTGTCGTATTGTCTTTGTTTTTTCCACAGATTTGAGCTTCTGCGCTTGGGTTTAGAATAACACAAACACACACACACGACATTTTTGTCCAATTTAATAGTATATATAAATTTATGTACGCTATACAGATTTTATTTGAATTGATATAATAATTATATTCTGTAACTGAACTATACGGAATATTAGGTAAATTATAGACAGTATATTCATCGTGAAAATGTACTATATAGTAGTTTCTGTATTAGGATAATGCGCTGACAGTATTTTTACCGGGACAAAGCAGAAAGTTGGATTGGAGGGGAATTATTTTTCGGAAAGGTAGCCAGAAGTGCTGGACGATAGGAAACTTTCGCTAATTATTTTCGTACGCATTTCTTACGAGCTTAAGAGGCTTTAGAAATTTTAAATCAAATTACATATAAATATACACATGTATATATTTCTGGCTGTATCAAATTAATGCTGAAGGCTGTAGCCTACCATTCCAGATAAAGCACTTTATTGTTGTTAAAAAGATATTTACGACCTGTAGAGACTTGTGTCAAACGTTAAATTAGATAGACGTGGAAGATATCTCATTAGTCCGCTTAAACGATAACCTTATATTATTCAGACTGCTTTGGAATTATCATTTGTAACGATTTGAAAATTTAAAAAACCTATTGAGCCAGAGTGAAATAGTACTTAGGAGAAGTTAGTTAGCCAGGAGTATTAAGAGGATTATTAGAATGGATGCATCCACAACAATGTTACCGGATGTAAGTGGATCCACCTTGTGGATCATTGTCCTTGGCTTCGTGGTGTCATTTGTGTTGGCGTTTGGAATTGGGGCTAATGATGTGGCAAACTCATTTGGAACATCCGTGGGTTCACGAGCTCTCACGTTAAGAGGTGCCTGTGTTCTAGCGACCGTGTTTGAAATCAGTGGAGCCGTTCTTTTAGGTATTAAGTGCTTGGGTTATTGACTGTGATGTGCAATTGATCATTTTAGTATATTATTATGTTCTGTATGATTTCCCATTTGCTTCTTCACAGGATGAGGATATAAATCGAATCTTATCTGTGTACATGAACCTTTTTGGAAAAATTAATGCTTTCATTTACAGACATTTTGCGCCTTTATTTTATATGCTTAAGTATGTACTTACCTAGGTACTTTGATAATTTTAAGGATTTAACTTACTTTCCACTCAACGCAGCATTATGTATGTACTTGTATGGTAAACTAAAACTACTTTGAAGCATTGTTTGTTTATTTATTATGAACGTTTTAAAATCTTGCAGGATATAAAGTGTCGGATACTATACGGAAAGGAATTGTTGATGTGTCAGTGTACAGTGATAATCAGAAGGATTACATGCTAGGAAATCTTGCTGCTCTAGGTAAGTCTAATTGCCGAACTGGCCGAAGCTATCAAATATCAAAGATATGGGAATTACTTAAATATTGAGCCCAAAATGCAAATTATCTGATTATTTTGTAATAATTCATTTACAAAATTATTTCTGAATTGTTAAAGGTGGAAGTGCAATATGGCTTATCCTCGCAACCTTCTTAAAAATGCCGATTTCGGGAACTCACAGTATTGTCGGCGCTGTACTCGGTTTTTCCATTGTAGCTCGAGGCACAGCAGGAATCCAGTGGATGACTATGATCAAAATTGGTAGGCAAAAATTCACAGCAGTACATTTGAATAAATAATTTCCCAAGTTACAGATAGACCACAGGAATTAACTCGAATAAAACCTGCATCTATATTTATAGGAAGATTACAGCAAAATTGAAATATAATAATATTATATAATTACTTGATTATATATCGTATTATAAACACATTTATAGTCGGCTCCTGGTTTCTTTCACCACTACTTTCTGGAGCTGTGTCCGGCGTCATCTACTGGATCGTTCGACGATTCATTCTGTCGAAGGAGGATCCCATTACCCCAGGTCTTAAATCTCTACCTGTTTTCTACGGCCTTACAGTCTTTGTCAACATTATCTCCGTCACCTTGGATGGTCCCGACAGTAAGTTTACAGAGTAAACGTTATTTATAAAACTATACGCTTTTACATACATAGATGAATAAATGGCTACAAAGAAAACATACAATCCGGTCATATAAACATGTTTCATGGCTCCTGATAAATATTTGTGTATAGCACATTTGAGTTAAAATGTGAATTAACATTCTCATTCATTCTTGTATTTGACAGTTTTGAAATTTGAAATCAAAGATCTGCCATGGTTTTCTTCCTTCTTTGGAGTGCTAATTTCAGTCGTTCTTGGTCTGGCTGTGGCATTATTAATTTATTTCGTTTTGGTTCCAAAACTAAGCCGGGATATTCAGAGTAAGTTACAAATCGAAAGTTATATACTTAATAAATGTATTAGGTTGATTACCTACTTCTATATTTTCCGTATTTCGTAACTCACCACACATTGTTTTTCTGTTAATGTAAGCAATGTAACTATTAATTAAATGCACATACACCAATCATTCAACACGTGGTGTTTAATAATCTCACCGGAAATGAAACCAAATAAATGCAATGCAATGATTGAATGTGACAAAATTGCTTTCTTGTCCATCACAGAAGAATTGACAGATGGACCACCAGCTTCTCACGCACTTTCAGTTTCCGGGGCAAATACAGGAGATCTTGTTGTATTTGTAATAGGCAATGGCAATATTACACCAGGTTCGTTCAAATGCTAGTCGGCTAATTACAGCCCAAGATTCTTTGATATTCTTAGCCTGTTCATGTTTTTTTTATCGTTTATTATTTTTACTTTTGCGTTTCGTTTATATCGTTTTGTTTTCATTTTGTTTTTGTTTTGTTTTCGATTCTGTTTTCTTTTTGTTTTCCGGTTATTTTGTTTGGATTTATTCCTATCAATTTCATACCTGTCTATATGATTGTTTTTATTTCGGATTGGATAGAAACTACAAAATTAGCATGATGATCTGCTCAAATTTATTCTATGTAGACTCTAATTTATCAGGTATATAACCGGATACTTGGCTGAGCCCTTTATTTTTGGCAATTTTTTAAAGATTTTACAAGTACCTACCTTCATCAATGTGGAAGCCATATTTTAAATTTTAGTTGTAATAATCTCGGTATAAAATCTGCCGTTGTAATATTTTCAACTTGCCTACAATTTTACGTTACACCCTTGCATTGATTGATTGATCTGCAATGTAGTATAAGGAACAAAGCATGTAGAGTATACTCCCTACCTGCAACCAACCCACGCACTTTCACGTTTAATCCGAATTTGATATGTTACTGCACCTTTGTCTTTAGTAATATTATTTGTATTTACTATTTAAGTGATGCATAAGTATAAGGTGTTGAGATAGTAATTAATAAATAAATTAATTCGTGCACTTTAGCAATTAAAGATTGCCACATGTAAAAAATTGTCTGTAAATGTATTTTTAATCGTTGAGGCAATTGTGAGATGTGAGATCAAGCAATGGAGGCCGGTCTGCTGTGTCTGTTATGTACAGTGACTCTGCCGTTGCCTTGCAACCAAATCGTTATTATTGTGCTATATAGTTTAAGTGCCCGTCACAGTTTTGCAGTGTCAATGTCGAGATCAGGCAGTGTCAATATTATATTTTTCGTTTTCTGTGTATCACTGAGCTGCGTCTACAATAATTTGAATTTACTTTGTTAACAGATGACTCAAAGGAGCAGACACCCATAAATATTTCAATGAATGACTTCCCTGCGACCAAGAAGTCATTGGAAGCTGGTATGAAAATGAAAGGGCACGGCTTCATTAATTCTAACGGATTTAGCACTATTATGGCTGAACCAAATCATAATCATCATCATAGTGAAATAATTAATGAGAGGAATGCGAAAAATGATAATCTCAATTATCGTAGTCAACAACAACGAGGAAATAATGAGTTAAAACTGGAAGTTATTCCAGTTGATGGTCTTAGTCCGAATAATAGTGGAGTACCCTTGATTAAATCCGGGACAGGGACGACAGTTAGCTCAATGGGATTGGAAGACGGAACTAATGTGATTCACATAAATGCTGACGGCCTGGTAGATAATGTTAGGGTTTCGGAACAACATCAAGTTCAAAATCAAGATGAAGGAGACAAACCGGGAGTGGGCAAACTTTTCTCATGGTTACAAATAATGACTGCTGCTTTCGGTTCGTTTGCACATGGAGGCAACGACGTGAGTAATGCGATTGGCCCTCTAATTGCTCTCTATTTAGTGTACGATACCGGAGATGTAGCAACTAAAGCTCAAACACCCATATGGCTCCTCATCTTTGGCGGTGTGGGAATTTCACTGGGTCTCTGGGTTTGGGGAAGACGTGTCATCAAAACCATGGGAGAAGATCTCACAAAAATCACTCCTTCAAGGTTTGTTTATTTTTTAATTCTTTAAATTTAAAAAGGAGAACTATTTACTTTTTTTAGGTGCATCTATATTGTGCCATTAAAGTCACCCCGCCCCCAATATTAAACGGTTGCTGTTAAATATTTATTGTAGTGGATTCACCATTGAAATTGGAGCTGCAATTACAGTTCTTATTGCCTCAAAAATCGGCCTCCCTGTAAGCACAACACATTGCAAGGTTGGCTCCGTTGTAACCGTGGGTCAGCTCCGAACAAAGGGTGGTGTGGACTGGAAACTTTTTAGGTACGGATTTCTATAATTTTATTTCAAATATAGGAATAGATCACAGCATCACCGTCCTACGTTTAATTGCAATAATGCTTTAAATGAATTAATCACATTAACTGTTCTGATATGCAGGAATATCTTCTTTGCTTGGATCGTGACGGTTCCAGTTTCTGGAGGGTTGTCTGCTATACTCATGGTCATACTTCAAGCCGTCTCTTAAGCGTCCAATTCAACTTCAAACATTTAATGTAATTATTATTACAGCATCATAGTAACCTACATTCTGTAGATTCGTCCATGCATGCTCATCTCAATCTTCTTGAAGAATGTCTTCTATCTTCTACATTTAACTTCAACTTCCATCATACACTATAGAAAGTATAGTACTTATGCATATTGTATAATTTTAAAATCACCTGTTGTATTGTAAATGTTTAAATACATACTATCAACTCTTCTAAATCTAATTTTATTTTAATGATTCGACATTATTATTATACTATTTATGTCTTGTAATTGGAATTATTAGTCATAGCTCGCATACTAAATTGTTTAAGGTGCTAAGTTAGTTAAATTAACTTATTGCCATTTATTATATTACATAATTTGATTAAATATAATTAAAAGTATGTGTAATCGCCATCAGGCGAGTCGTTAATGTTGGAAGCGAGAAACACTTCAACCAAAATTAGGTACGAGCCATAATATCTTGATTACTTGTAATAACAGCACGTGTGATCAAGTCTAGCAACATGCATACGGTGTTTCTTAAAAAACAGAGAGTTTTGGAAGTCTGATTTTATTACTATATAAAATTTTTAAAGTTTAAACGATTCAAAGAATACTAACATTAATAAACATTACAGTTATTCAATATAAAGTTCATTGCGATGCGTAGTATCAATGCACTGTTGTTACTACTTAAAAGTGACGATAAAAAGTGAATAAAATATATTATGTTATTAAAATATTGAATAAAAATTGTTACACAGACCTTTCTTTCGAAATCTATAATAATTATTAATACAAGTTTCCCTACATTGCATTGTACTTATATGAAGTAGTAACATTAAATTTGATTTACATTGAGTATTACTATTTGCGGCGAAATTCTTCTTATGTAAAATTAGAATCTATAACTTTAGTAGCTCAAAATATAGAGTTCTTAAAATTAATGCATGTACATAAATGTAATAATTATTATTAGTTGTACTTACATGTTTATTAAATATATTTGATTCTGCTGTATTGCGGAAGAAATAAATATAAGCAAAGTGAGCCTCTTGTGAGTTCTAGCAATAAATAATAACATTTAATGCTCTAAAAAAATGATAGTCATACTGAATAATGCAATCGGTAATCACATTAGTTTTATTTGTTATTATTATATTATTCCTGTTATAAAATCATAGCTAATTTGGATTCCAAAATGTAACAATAATTTATAGAATCTTCGAAACATTTTGTATTAATTTTTTTAAAATAGCAATCGAATGGAGAGCCTAACTGTGGCGTTGTTTAATTTGAATTCGACTTAATAAAATTTTTCAAATTTTTGTTTTGCCCGACTCAATCTGTAGTAATCAATTATTTATTTCATTAGTTATGTAAAATATGGAATCAGGCGCATCAACTTTCACACGGCGTAACACGTTTTGGTAAACACGTACAAAATGAATTCGTATAGACGCAGCCAGCTGCCGGGGTATTAGATTTTTGTCTATGAAATAAACTTGTTGAAAGATTCTCGTTTATTACGACCCAAATATAGACTTTATGGAGACCGACGGTAAAACTGTATGATGCCAGTAAATGGTAAAGCCTCTTTCGAAAGAGTATAACATTACATACATGTGCAACATAAATTTAGTGGTTCTAGGACGTTTTCCCCCCAGGGCATTTTCCTCCCAACTAGTACCGAGAACATTTTTCTCCCAACTAGCACCGAGAACATTTTTCTCCCAGTATCAAAATCGCATTAAATTAAAAGAGCGTTTCTTTTCAGAAAATGTTTAATATATTCGTAGAAATTCTCAACAATATGATACAGATTGAAGAACTAAAATGCTCCTTTTCTAAAGTTCTGTTGGTTTTGAATCACATGGGGCAAAAATTTGAGAAATCGGAAATCGTAGAGCTAAATTACAACTCATGGAATGACAAACATTAACATATAAATCTGTAAAATACATCTTTTACTTTTTCTCAACTTATGCGAGTAATTTCCGCAGCTAATCTGGTTTGTGCAAGTGACAAATTATTAATTCCATTCATGCTGGTGGTTAGAAATAATTAGCTGCCCATCAAAAATTGAAGGTATTTCAACTAAACATAATTGAAATTAAGTTAATTTAATCTGTAAAACCGTCTTAATCTGACTAGTGAGTTATGACCGATGACCGTTGGACTGGAGGCTTGAGGGTTGATCAAATTTTATTGAGTGAAACTTTTTCGCTCAGTGACAGTACTTTAAACTATAATCGTATTACTCCGCTCCGTAAGGCCTAAGTAAAAGCTTTATGTACCAGCTCTTTTATAATCAGTCACACCATTTATTTTATTTTTCATTCTGTAACTCAAAAAAAGATTTTCTTTGTCAGTGACATTTATTCTCTATGCTATTATTTTAATTGTCAGTGTAAAACTGCAAAGTAACAATGAGAACCAAAGAATCACGTAATGACATATTTTTACAGCTAGGGGATGTAAGTATGCTGTGTTTGAGCGACCTCGATCAAAAAATAATAAGATATGCATCCTAAGAGAAATAGGATATCGTAGAGCGAAATATACTCCAGACGTAGTATAAATTCTTAACGGCGTCAAGCTTTAGCGATTCTTGGTAGTAAGGAGTAAAGTATTTAGTACGAAGTTTTCATTATATAATTTATATTCGTTCTTCTAATTTCCGAATATGTAATCGCATGTATTTTATTAAATCCCGATTGTTGGTTGGAGGGATTCTACTCACACTGACGCAATGACTGACACCGTTGAAAAGTGCAATACAAAGACATCAAATATAAATGACGGAGTTCAACGCCGTCTTATGAATTACTACTACTCCAAAGAATGTCCGACATTGCCCCACTGACGCTTTTGAGCATTGGGTTTTGTAAAACCCTCAATACCAACACAGGAACAAAGTTTCGAATAAATGCAATGGAACGAAATTTTGGTGTGTACGTCATACAATTGTCTAGGCACTCCAGAGAAGATATTTGGTATTGTTATTTTCATTTAGCTGCAATTAAGCACCAAACGTGGGAGGAACTTCGTTCCTCATATAATCGCATGTTAATTTTGACCATTTTTAATTTCGGTTAGTGACCAAAATAAAAATGATGTTTGGGATTTCCCTTCCCAGATGCCTTGTTATGACATCAAACAACATGGAAAAAAAGTTACATAGTCATATTTATTGTTTTTATGCTAGTTCCATTTGCGCAATACAGCATACGCCCCTTTATTGTTTACCTTGTACAAGGAAAATAAGATCTCTTTGTTGCGACTGACGAAGAGTTTTTTCAAATTTCAGTGTACAGTCTACTAATTCCATTATTTGGGTGTACAATTTGGGCTGTCGAGACACCTGCGTATGCCAAAATGGTAAAAGATCCATTTTTCAAAAATGCATAGTTTACTTATTTCAAACTGAAAAACATTTTTTGAATTTTCTCTTCGTTAGTAGTTAGATAGTATGTATTAACTGTAAAACAACTATTTACTGTAAAAAAATTAAAAATGTCCAACCCTTAATAATTTCTAAGGGGGAAACGGGTTCGTCACCCGAAGACCCAACACCAGTAATTGTTATTTTATTGTCCAGCAGTGTCTTATGTTAGTAAGAATCGATCTCATTATTTTAGTTGTTTTGCAGTCTTCGGGCTAGCAAGTGGGTATGTCCTTTCACCCACCCTGAAGCCATGACTGAATGAGTTTTTCTAATTCTAATTTGAGTGACCTTTATGAAAAGGTCAGATTAGCTCAATACAATAATACTCCTTTACGATAGCTGCTACTGTTTTGGTTTGTTTGATAAAAAAGTATGCGCGCCATAAATTGTCTCTAAATATTGGGCTACATAAAATAAGATTTCAACCAAGTGTTTTACCAGTGAATGCATAATCAAATAAGACCGTCAAACTGAGGATTTGCATGGATCTCACAAAAGTACCACCCATTTTTATTTCTTCCAACACCTCGGCCAACATCCTCTGTCAATAATTGTCTGAGCAGATAGAGGGCACACACACTCGTGAATTCAAAATGTGATATAATTAACAGTTGGATTGGAGAACATTATACCGTACATATCCCGAGCGGAAGTGTGTGTGTGGCCCTGTGGCAAGAATGATCTAGCATAGCTCCCAACAGGAAAATGATAGCGTACGTAGGTACATAATTACACGTTGATGGCACGAAAATATTGCGATTAGCAATAATTCCCGTCTGTTCATTAGACGAAAGGCAGAAGAGCCAAAATTTACGGGACCAGAAATTGCAAGGATGAGAAGGATGAGACACATTAAAAAGTAAGCAAATTGCCACAGGAAGGAAAATAATATGTGATGCAAGCCCCTGCCCTGACTCTTTTCTTCGTCTTTTCTTAAATTAAAGCTAAATGGCAAATGTGACCACATACCATACCGTGCGTAGGAAGACTGTATGTAAAGTTACACAGGACTCTCGGAGTCGTTGTTCAACTGATGAATGCAAGTTTGAGTTTGAGGGAGAGAGAGATAAATTCTCTTACTACAGACTGCAAGCGTAGGAATAAGCTAATAATATTATAACTAAACCTTTCAGCTAGGCCAAAACATAGGCGTCAGCACTGACACAAAAAAAGCATAGATCTCACAATTAATGTAATAGGACGAAGGAGGTAGTAGTAGTCGGATGTCGGATACACGTCGGTTTCATATGAAAGAAAAAAATGTTGCGATTCCCCTTGAAGAGATTTTTGCAACTTACATTTTGTTGTTCAAATCAAAGAGGAGAATGCAGAAGAAGACCTACTCGAGTTTAAATAAGACTTTGCTCTCCGATTTGGAATCTTTCATGTAGGTTGACTGTGACTCTGACTGCAACGCTTGGCTAGACTACATCGCTCAGTTTTAAACGGGCATCCGTCCCGTCCACAACATTAGCTCTTGTCGGCAGTACGTAAAAGTACGCACCTACTGACATAACAGTCCTCTACAGACGACTCCTGCACTACATACTACATCTAATAATACGCCAGGAAAGTTAAACAAACCATTCGTCCTGGATTCTAAACTAACATTCAATTTCATCGACCAGCAGCTCTCCATTGTTTATTCAGCCATCTCATGGATCACTCTAAAGATATTTCTTCCAAAAGTGTTAAAATTAATTCATTGTTGGAATTGGAATTGGAGCACACTACTTTAGAGTTTCTAACAAGAATTTGTGAATCCCTGGCCACGGATTAAATGTCCAAAGTGCACCTGACTGACCACCTCAAAATTCATCATTATGTAAATTAAATGGCCCATTATACATACAACAAAATGTATGTACACTTTATAGATTTAAAAACATAAAGCTACTCAAATAAATACTATACAATGTTTAATTTGCATGTAATAAGAATCACTATACATATAATGGCATCTACAATTCAACTCGAACCAATTTATTTATCTTCTTATTAAACTGAATATAATAATAATTAAACTCTCTGACATATCAAAACAAAAGGGGTTCTATAGAAATCATTAACTATCTCCTGCAAAAACCAAAAATAATATCCATATTACTTACCTATATCCGGATTTGATACAGTTAATTCGTTGAGTGAATCTAGAATAAGTTGAAAAGCTTGAAAGGAGCTAAATTATTCTGTTGTGTGAGCTCATTGGAATCAAATCAACGTTGCCATGGACAAAAGTGTCGGTGTTAGTAGCGGGAGTAGCGGAGGAGTTACGCTTTCACGTAGACAAAATAATCCTACAAGTAGTAGTAGCAGTGCTGGTGGTGGTTATGCCTCAGGAGGGAGTTTGATTGTCCGTAATTACGGTGAGAATAGCCTCAGCGTCCAGGCAACCTCCTCGTCCGCATCGGCATCGGGTGAAAGCTCAACGGTAGTCACATCTGCGGGGAGTGCGATGAGTAACTCCACTGCTAAACCTCTTAGTAGTAGCCATCATAATCATCACCATCATCATCATCATAGGAGAAAAGGGAGGTCCAAGTCATCCACTCGCTACGTGGATGTTGAGAAACCAAAAAAGAAAGTTTTAGGAAATGCTGGGTCCCTCATGTCGATTCCAAATACCGTCAAATTATCCATGCTCAATAGTGGATTCATCTCCATAAGTACGTTCCAAAAATTGTTTGCGTCAAAAGGTTAACACCCATTTTCATCACCACAAATACTATACATTTTTTTCTTCTCAAATAATGTACTATTTTACTGATATATTACGGAATTACATATTATGATATGAACTTAATCTTTAATTGTAGTTATATTACGTATATGTGTACTCGGTCCATCTTCTTTCTCGTAAATGATAATAATATATATATTTAATATTATTATGTTCTGCATAATATGTGCTGGTTTCCATATTTCGATTCGCTTCCGTTTCAGTGTAAGCTTAATAGAATTTTCCAAACTCTCTGCAGCTATATGTTCTTGTATACACTTTAAAAGAATACAATATTTGATGTCTAAAAGTAGAGTTTTAAATTGAATTTTAGAAAATTTTAAAGTTTATTCATACGATATTTAGCGTGGCTGTAAAGCGATAATATACAGCTAGTGAAAGCGCTGTTGTTACCAGTCCCCTATTATTTTATTAATAACTTTCCCACTCTTTGCGGTCAGCTCAGTTCATTACTCAAAAGGAAGTCCCATTTTAATTGTTTTATTAATTTATGCTCGTCCGTTTTGAGGAGGAGACAGAAGTAAAATGTATTGAAAGGGTGCTATATAGTGCGTAAATTTAATATATTACGTGTTAGAAACTTTAATAATTGTTTTCCAGCCAGTGCTAATTATTATGATAAACGATTGTTTGTAAGTCATGTGAAGTAAATATTTATGTGATAATAAGGAATTTTGCTGATCCTCAAATAGTTAAAATAATCTTCTATAACTGACATTGTTGCAGTTCTGGTTCTGAGTAGTCCTTCGTACGTATTTTATGTATGTATAGTCTAGTAAGTAGTGAGAATGGGTGACATTTTTATTGAATACCTTTCATTACGTTTGTGTAGCTTGTAGTAGTATCACTTTTGAGAGATTTTCGTTTAATTGCTTATTTTTGTGTGCTTCAGCTTATAGTTAGTATAGCAGTGACAGAGTGAAGGTGATGTTCGACTTCGAGGTACAATTATTATAAAATATATTGAAATAAATACAAATTACCACTAGATAGCTATAATTTTATGAAGTATTTAAACCAAAAACAAGTTAGTTGGAAATTGATTCATTTTTCTCTCAGATTTTACTCCTTGTGAAATTTTACTTAAGATTAAAGGACTTTTTCTAAAAAGCTCAGCTTAAAACAGTAATTTTTAAGTGTTATAGAATTAAGTTTGGAATCTTTGACAGTCGAGAAGGGAACCATTTTAACGGGAACGATTTTGCATGTATTTTCATGCGATATATCTAAACGCATGTATACATAATATATTACGCTCAATGCCCGCCATGCCGTTACACCTGAAGTACAAAGTTGCTACGTGCATCCGCTCCTCATGAAATTACCCATTTTTATTTGCCCGTTATAACACACCATCTACAATAACCTTAAATTTGAAATGAACTGTGCTCACAATTTTAAACAATAAAGTTGGTTTATGAAATTCCTATATAAATACATAACGTATATTTTATTTGGAAGTTATAGATATTTTTTTACATGAATTGTCAATTTTTGGACCATGTAAAAAGGGAAGTGGAAGCAAGTTATATCGTTAGAGTCTCTTCATTCTAGTTCATTTCGTGTCAGTATACAAGGATGAAAATTTGGAAACAAAAAATTAAAAATTAGTCAATAGAAATACAACACCTGTAAAAAATTATACTTACAAACAAGTGAGGCACTGCTAATGGAAATTTAAAGATTTGAATGCAAAACTGAGTTTAAAATTTTTTAATTAACAATTTACGATAATAAAATAGAATTTTAAGTTAGTAATAATAATAGTAATATCACCCCGGGTAGAACCCAATGGATTTAAGACTATAGTCTTTTGTTATCCCGTGGTATGTAATGTAGTATGTAGTTTATAGTAGTTAGAATCACAGCTAGTAGACGAGTTCATTTTCATGTAACTTGGTATTTCAACCTGAGAAGACGTCGTCCAAAGCCTGACAGATCCACAAATAAATTCCTAGTAAATTTGTGTCCACGAAACGCGACATGCGCATCCAAAACTTTCTTTGGATGCACCAATTATGTTCTCAAAATGCATCTAGGTACATAATATACGTTGCATAAAATACAGGATATAATATAGGAGTAACTTATTATTTCAATAAATCTTTTGCATATTTTTTCTTACTGTGAGAGAGATATGGAAATGACATAGAATGTCTGGGGTGACAGGATTTATTGGCGATAGTTAATTGTCCCGTGAAACTTAAAGTCAGACTTTTCTCAGACTGGACTGTATTTTGAATTTGTATTAGGATACACTTGTGGTCTGGTTGCCAGTTGCCAACAACATATGTAATATGTATAGCAGTTCTTGAGAGGAAAAGACCGTTTTCCATTTACTATTAAATCCTTATCACACATTCTTTTCATGGCCTTTTAAATATGATATAGGGACCTATACCTACATAATAAATCAGCAAATTAATGTTAATACTATATAGTTGTTTACACGAGAAGGAACTAATAAAGTAGGTGCAGGTAGAGCAGGAGCTTTGCATTGCGCTGAATTATAAATTTAATAATTTAATAATTGCTATTCTATGTGTGTCGTTTGTGACTTGTATATGTCTTGCCTCTTGCATTCTTTTCTTCTCTAATTTCTTATGCATGCGTGTGTAGTTGCTTCTGCTCTCCGAGAAATTAGTGACGTTCTCGAGATCCGAGCGTATAGTGCAATTTGATTCACATAGTTTGAAAGTGATTAAAAAATAATAAACTATTACAGAGGAAGAAGACGGCAAAGTGCTTTCATCATTACCAAAACGGCCAGTGAATAAAGACATATTTTTAAAAATTTGCGAGGAGCGTCGTAAATTTCCTGTTTTGTACAAAGTGGAATTTCAGGTACGTTCAAATAATAACTATGATATAATCAATGATAAATAATAAATTTAAGTACTAATTTTTAAAGCAGTATAATAAAATATAAATTTATTTGATTCAAATATTTGTATCTAACTCAGACTCTCAGACTCGTAAACCTACCCTTATAATTATCAATCAAATATATATTCAAAGAGTCAAGAATGCTTTTTTGCAGTGCAAATCTCTCCAGGCAGCGATGATTACACATTTAATGGAGATCGTAGTCTCTAAACTCATGGAATTAATTGTATTGTAATACGAATTTCGATTATTTCCACATGCTGGAACTATCACGTTTTAGAGTACCTCTCACGAACATAACGTCCATTTACATTTAAGACTTGACTATTAAGATGTGACGGAATTCCCATCTTATCAGGATTCCGCGCCGTTTAGTTTATATGATGATTCTTTCATTCCACTATCTTGGCCGGAAGAAATAAAGTCAGACAGAGGAAATGTGCGATGTTGGCTACTGGTACTGGTTGTAAGATACCGTATTTATCTTACTCTGTACCATCTGTTTTATAAACATATATAATATAATACTGGAGTTTTTTTTAGAAATCCACACCTGCTTAATTTGCTACAAAATTTATAAATTATTATGCACATACAAAACTTTCAATAGGAAACAAGACTTTTGCATATACAAAAGTGACGGTGAGAAGGGAAAGTGCAATTGGACGTATGTAATGGGGGAATGGTAGGTAGTAGATACATGATATTATATTATAGTTCATGTAAAAATATTCCACCACGATTCCTGTAGGAATGTGTGAATGTTTCGTGGGTTTATCACTATAGTCAATGATTTAACAATCTTTCACTGTCTTCGCAGACTTGAGATAAATTCATTCCATTCTATGTTCTCGGCGATCTGCGGTTCTGCTCCTAGTTGTCTCCTTGTCATTGGCAATTTCTGCCCTGAGATTAAGATGTTGGTTCTCTCCTGAGATTTCCTTGTCTCCCGTTGAGTGTGTGTTTCTGTGTGTGTGTGTGTATCTGTGTGTGTGTCTGTGTGTTTCATGCAAATGTTGGCCAAGTAAAAGTATTTTTAGAATTTTGCAAGGCCAATTCACAAAGTTGAGTCTTGGGTCCTTGCTTTCCTATCTAATGCCGTGGTGTACATAGAGGATAGAAAACAGTGTAATGACATACCTTGGCGTCCGTTCTGAGTGAGTATACATATACAAAATCACGGTGCAAAAATAAATACATCACTGAATTTTTAATTTTTTTAAAGTTTAATTTACACATGCAGCACCCAAGTCAAGTAAGTAGACAAAATCGAAAATCCATGGTTTATATGTCAAAATACATATAATAATTGGCGGCTAGAATGATTATTTAGATCGTCTATAGGCATGCTGAGATATGCCTGTGTAAACTCACACTGTAATGGTGGCCAATTGATTGGATTCTAAAGTCGTGCTACTGATACACATGCTTGGACTATTACCATGACACACTGCATCATAAATGTAATGATTATATATATTTTACTATAGTGTGATGTACCTACCTACCTATATTAATTGAGACAGCCTGCAAGAATTCGGATTTGGTCTCTTTTCAAATTCAAATGCATCCATTCATATGGTAATGCTTTAGAAAGCCCTCATGTATTTTACTGCCTACATAGTAAATGTAGATGACGTCGTTATGTGCATTTAGTGTGTGTGTGTGAACACTTGTCTAAATACACCAGAGGAGGCGAATAAATGTAAAATAAATGTAGAATTCATTTTAGTATATGATGCTCGTGTGTGGATTTTTAAAAATGACAAAATTTCCACAAGCCAAAAGTTGAATGTGTGACGTTGTTTAGCCCATTCACAAACATAAAACTTTCGTGTGTGAGTCAATCTAAAATTCCTTTAGTTTGTGGAAATGTGGATTATATTGCCAATCAAAGGGAAAATGAGTAATAATTAGTACAATCTACACACACACACACAAAATACTAAAGTGAAAAATTCCAGAATGCGTGTGTGGTGATACAATACTATTAGATTTGGTATGGGTAGACAAATGGAAATGTTTTCAAGAAATACAAGCATTTTTTTGCGATGATAATCATAAAAAAAACGTAGCAAGATGAGAGGAGAAGCTGCTAAAAGTCAGCTTGGCTGATGAGCCAGAGGATAGTTGTATATAGTAGCTACACTGCATAATATGTAATTTAGAAAGTTTCACCCAAAGGAATATAATGGTTACATATGAATGACTTTTACCAAGCTATAATGATGTGTGTTGTTTCCTTGTGGCTTTCACCTTGACCCTGAATAGGAAAACGAGAACGCCAACATGGCTCCACGTCATTGACTAAATCTCAAGCATGTGAATATATTGTCTCAGTAGATGAGATTCCTGGCGCAGAAGTCAAGTTTTAGAAAGACGATCACTATAGTCAATGGACCAAAACATATATATAACCGTCACACTCTCAAGTCTAATCTCTTGTCGTGGTTGTTAGCCCATTAAAACTGTTTTACAGTTATTAAGTTATTCTTCTTCATCACATCTCACATCACGGCATCAGTCAGGGCATTCTGTGTTGTAGTATTCGAGTACGTACATCTGTTCTCCATATGGATTTTTCCGAATCTCGAATTTTACCGTAAAGGAGCCAGCAGCCAGGGCATAGAGTAGGAAGGAAGAAGACATCTCAACAAGTAGGACTACGTATAATAAACTCTGGTTCATTCTTCTATATAGTTAGTCTATTGTCTTACTTTATTAGTCATGTATTATGTACGGGTCATGCCATATGATGAGTTGTTAAAGAAATGAGTACACTATATGCTACATCCTAATTTGCTCATAATTTACATTTACATGGTATTCCTAATTTTGTGGAATTTATTTTATTTCGCACTTAAATTTGTAAAATGGCATGTTTTTTAAATACAGATAGCCTGCAAAAATGAGGGGCATGCTTGCCGCCATGCAACCAAGTCCGTGAATAAAGACAAAAATCAAAATAATCGTGTCATTCCATGTACGTTTGTTTAAAAACAATTTAAAAGACAATAAGAATATTTGGACAAATTAATATATTCATGTATGTAGGTACATATATGATTATAATTTTTAAATATTTCAGATGATTACAACCGTGTAGTTTTAGAGCCAACAAAGGAGTTTCCAGGTGATTATGTGAATGCATCTTATGTGGATGTAAGTGTACAAATAAATCAAATTGAACCTCTTAAATAATGTTCTTCCTCGTAACCAAATCATTTTACATTCTGATAATTTTTATGATTTGTTTTCAGAGTTTATTAAAACCAAATGCATACATTGTGGCACAAGGGCCTTTGGAAGGAACCGTTGGTGACTTTTGGCGGATGATTTGGCAAGAGCGAATATCCTGTATTATCATGCTCACCAAGACATTCGACTTCATCAAGGTAGGTATATATTATTTTTTGGAATATGTATCATGTTGTTATATGTACATGTTGTATGTTTTTGATACGTAAGGCATATGTATATATGCATTTCTCGGTTACTCGGGTTACATATTTCCTGTTTAGGTTATGCATAATTGATTATATTCAGGTATTGTCTTGTCACATTTTCAATTTCGCCGGTATTGTTCATTCGCTTGATTTTTAAAAACCTTGTGACTAGTACAGGAGTCCTTTCAAGCTACTATATTTAAGCTTATATATTTTTCCGTAACAATTATTTTTGTAGTATGACCATTTTTATTAGCTATATGCATAAGATCTCCGGGGAAATTAAGTCTTAGTGTTCATGCCGCCTTTGTAATTATTCTATTTAAAATTACATTTTGTAAAAAAAACTGTAATTTCCAGTTAAATGTCCCTTTGTCTCACTATTCCAATTAATATTTCTGTTTGTTCGTTTAAAAGTTTAAATAAAATATTATATTAATTAATTAAATTGTATATACGTACATCGAACAATTTAAAGGCGCAAAAATATAACACTGAATTTGTGTGCGGTAGATTATGTCCTCAAAGGGGAAAGATGAAAGGATGCCAGTTTGTTTCTCTCTAAAAAGGAGGACATATTATTCTATACTTTTGAGTTCAATAAAAAAGTTTTAGTGATTTTAGTACATGCAGCGTGACATTCAGATAGCGTGAAAGCTAGGTACTTACTGCATAATGTAATATGGTTCTGTGAGAACGAGAATTTCCTTTGTCTACATCTGAGAGTGAGTGTTATGTGTACATATTATATTCTAATTACTTATTGGTTGACTAGGTTATGTGTGAGCAGTACTGGCCAGCAGATGACAAAACGGAGAAACATGGAGGATTCACCATTCAAGTGGAAGCAGAGCAGTCTTTGGCTAACTTCACAATACGCACAATTAAATTCTCGCTGCCAAATCCCGCGGTACGAAATCCAAATCAATTACCTACCTATGTGCAAACTTTCATCCTCCTGACGATGAGCTAATTTTACGATGCCATTTTGGTACACTGTGCCTATTTAGCAGTCCTTTGTTAGTCGTTATATAGTATTGACTCATTAAATGCTATTTTCATTCCGCATCTGCTATGTAAATCGAGGATTCAATTGTCTTTCATGTAGGAAACCGAGGTTCGTCGCGTCTTACTGTTTCATTATACGGAGTGGCCTTGCCATACGGGTCCATTTCCAACAGCACTATTAGATTTCCGACGTCGTATAAGACAAATTATAGCTGAACAGCCAGAATATGGGAAGGGGAAAACCTTAGTACATTGCAAGTATGATTATACAAAAGTTTAATTTTTATCATAGTGTAAATGTATAGTATACTAATGTGGGGAAATTGAAGTAACTCATACATTTTTAGTCATGTCGTATATATTTATTTTTCTCTTCTGTGCACCATATATTCAGTGACGGTGGAGGGAGATCAGGTGTTTACTTAGAGGTTGACGCAAACGTAGAATTACTGGAGGAGGATGGCCTTGTAGACGTCTTTGGCTATTTGAAGAAACTGCGTAATGCCAGAAAAGGGATGGTCGAAACTCTGGTATGTCGTTATTTGAATGTAAATATTTGTATCACGTTTCAAAAAACGACCCATGGCGATTTTTGTTTCTACCCCCGATTGCTCCATAGCTATATAAACAAAAACAGTATTACTGAATCTGGGAAATCCTCAAAATTGTCATGTGCTTTTTACATTAAGGACCAAATAAAGTTTATCTACGACACGCTCGAGGAGTATGTCATTTGTCGTAAAACATGGTTTCCCGTGTCGGAACTATCTCAGAGGCTAAAACACAAATCTATGAAAGATCCACAGACGAAAATTAATGAATATCAACGCGAATTTCTGGTAAGATAACTTTAAAATCACAAAATAAAATTTTTAATAATAATTATATTTAAATTTTTAATTATATTAAATTTTGGATATACTTACTCGTAGGAATAAACTGCCAAAAATTCTTTTATTAATTCCTGGGTAAATATTAACAAGGCGATTTACAAAGTTAATCGAGACCGAGACCGGGAATTATTATTTGTAATTAAAATCCTGGATGTTTAACTGCTAATGATAAACTGAAATGAAATACCTGCGTTGTAACTTAATAAAATATACTAAAAAAAGCTCAAGTGCGAAATATTAACTCGATAACACATAATATACCCCACTCACAAATTATATTGCCTACAAATGGACAGTCTGTATCTGTAATGCGAATGACCGTCAGTTGACAATATTAGTGGAGTACAATAAATTCTGGAGACAAATTAGAAATATTTAGCGAGGTCAATGGCTTTGTGTGAGTTTGCTCAATTCCTATGGGGAAAGGTCAGGAATTATAAGGACCTACATACAAAGTAGTGTGTGTTCAGTGTAGAATGCTATTTCATCTTTACTTTGTAAACATTGTTGAGTCTCTAAAATAGAAAAGCGACAAGGTTTTGGAGAACTATAGCATGTTCTAAAAGAAGGGGTTTCGCCCGTGCTTTTTGCTTTGCTTGTGCTAGCCACTAGCCGTTATGTGATGGCAGCAGCAACGGTTACAGTGGGATTTGAGTTTTGCCGATTTTGTTTTGTAAACTTGAAAGATTTGAAATTCCCACAAAACCGGAACCTTTAATTTTCAACGTATAACTCATTTGCAAGTTTAACATTTTGTCCACCATTCAAGCGGTGATGACGATTAGAATCTACTTATACAAAAGTAAACGATGAGGATTCTAAACTTTTTGAGAAAAGTCCAAAAAACACTCTTTTTTTTGTGAAAACCCCCCAAAAAAGGCAGTAGATAACACAATTTTGGAGGAATTTCATTTGTCATTCTTGCAGAGCTTTAAAAGGATGTTTCACATGCCTCATTTCGTTGAGGAGTTCAAAAGAATGCTAAATCATGTAAGTATTCAGGTAGAAATAAGCATTATTTTGGGCCCTTTCGCCCAGCGGTGTATGCGTGATAATATTTTTTTCAGTAGCGGGCTAACCAGTAACCTACAATAAGTCCTTGATGCCCTGATTCCTTCATTAAATGTGTATGCGCATCAAAATGCATTCAGAGCAGTTCGTTATTAAAAAAATTAAAAATCCAACTCTATATTTTAACCCAGGAATAATAAACCTATTATGTAATTATCCGATTATATTAAGTTTTGCTCGTATTTTTCTTTTTCTTCCTGTAAATTATCATCAGTCGTGACAACGTAAATAAATTCCACTTTCCCTCCTGGTCATACTTTGTATATTTCATGCCATGAACTATTACACTAGAGATTACTGGTATACCTTATACCCGCACTTTGTTACTACATACTTTAATATGAAGGAGAAACTATGATTAATGGGAAAAGGATGTTTTGAACAGCTGATTTGCAAGCAGACGCCGAGATTCTCTATTGGTGACTGTGCTGGAGGTCATCGGGGGGACAACCGCGATAAAAATAGAGATGTGCTCGTCATTCCGCGTAAGTGAACCCCAGCCGCCTTTCATTCATAATCGTAGTAGCAAATAAATAATGACTCCGCTCTGCTTGTTGTGGCGACGATGACGTGTGAACGTGACGTTAAAATTTTTTTTTTAAACTCCTGCATGGTTCCATGCAAAATTACGTAATATTGTATTTCTGTGGTATTTATTTCAGCTGACAATTTCCGGCCGTACCTGACTTCCTTTCAAGGAAATGCGTTCACTGACTATATAAATGCTGTATTTGTTGATGTATGTGGTAAACACTATCGTTAGCCTTTGTTTAATTATATGTTCCTATTCATATCATCCTTATTCTAGAATTCTAGTTAAACATGGGTTTGTTTTCCACAACGATCAATTTAGCTGTTTTCTCAATATTCCCAAAACAAGTATCTGCAGAAACTTTAGCATTTTTTTCGGATGTAGGTAGGTAGGTACATTTATTAAGCTACAGGTGGATACATAAATAAATAATGTCAGTCTATTGGTCTGTAGTCATCGAAATGGTCTGGTCATGATTTTACGGTCTGGTCTGGTCGGTCCGACTTCACTGAACCAGATCAGGTCCAGGAAATCCTCCCAAAATTAACGGTTGTAGGACAGATTCCCCCTGGACATTATCCCCCCGGACCTTTTCCCCCTGGACATTTTCCCCCCGGACATTTTCCCCCCAAACCCTTATTTAAGGTACTGAAAACTGAAATGCTCATTCTATAAAGTTATGAATTTCGAAATGTTTGTTAATAATGTAATATATCATAAATACAAATCAAAATTATACTTTATTGAATCCTGAGCGCGGTTTGCGTAGAAATACATGGAAAAATCAATTTTAACATAAAATTAAGGCAAAAGGGGTTTATAACTAGTTTTAATCATAATAAAATTCTTAAACATATTAGTTAGTAGTAAACTCACTACAGAAACACGTACTATACTATTTTTTCAAAAACTAAAAACAATGTAGATTAGTTTTTATGTATGCTGGCATTATATAAAATCCTTGCTTACTAGATCGGTAAGAAAACGAAAGTAAAACTGTTTTCCCCTTGAATCAGTTAAGTAACTAGTACCTATACTTATTTTACACTACTAATTTGAACAATTAACTTCGTATTCAAAAATTTAACTCTATAAATAATTAAATAACGGCCCCCATCACTATTTTACGGTAAATAAAAAGCTTTTACACGACCGCGTAATATTATATATCAGTATCTTAAATAAAGGTTTGGGGGGTAAATGTCCGTGGGGAATAGGTCCGGGGGTAAAACGTCCAGGGGGAATGGGTCCGGGGGGAAAATGTCCAGGGGGAATCTGTCCGTATACTAAATTAACTGGGACATATTAACGAAAACTAGTTTTTGGCGGGGATTTGGCGAAAAATAAATATTACTCAGTATAAACAACTCTCTGCAATTAACTGAAATAGTTAAAATAGGGTTTAGAACAAAATTGTCCAAAGGAAACCCAGACCAGACCAGATTTTCCTTGTCCGGACCAGTCCATTTCGATCACTACTAGTCTCACGATAGAAACTAAAAAGCTTGATTGAAAAATAGAAGTATGCACACCGTTTAAACAACTGTAAATTAGAGATCTGTACGGTAACACGGAACAGATCGTTAACGATTGATTTCTTACAGAGTCATGCAGTCACGGATCCAGAATGTTGT
The DNA here is from genome assembly GCA_949802685.1 of Dicyrtomina minuta. NCBI lineage: Eukaryota > Metazoa > Arthropoda > Collembola > Symphypleona > Dicyrtomidae > Dicyrtomina > Dicyrtomina minuta. Next base: position 69,292,777 of record OX461808.1, on the reverse strand, counting down.
ATTAGGGCTTTAGCCCCCATCTCCCAAGAATTTTTTTAACTTTGTGGAGGTAGGAGTGACCCTTTTCCAAGATGGCTTCTTAATATTGTTAGCCATTCCCCATGTGGTCATTAGCCCCCCACCCCCCTCCGTAAAAGATTTATGGATCCGCCACTGTACAGAGTTGCGTATACATAGTTTTGGAATCTTCAGTTTAAACAATTGCACATAATGTTATTAATTTTTCAGTTATTAGGTTTTTTTCCTGATACAAGTGCAAAAGCAAAAGTGTTAAATAGGTTTGGGAGAAAACTTATCGCTCTTTTATCGTATGTATCAGCACAAGACGGTAGAATCAGGAAGTTTATTTCACGACATGAGAATGTGCATTCTTGACTTAAGTTTCCAGAAAACTAACTGTCTATGTGTTCTCTATTACAGGGCTATAGGCAATCAAAGGGTTACATTGTAACGGAGTGGCCGCTTCCAGATACAATATCCTACCTCTGGTCACTGGTTTACGATTACGATGCAAGTGCTGTGGTTGTATTAGCGAGTCCAGAGCCTTCTACGGTAAATATTTTACTATCATCACATTTTGTAACTTTTTCCTATTTTCAGATTCCGATGTTTAAATTGGTTAGTGTACATAAATGTGTTCCCTGAACTGCACTTTAGGTTGCTTACAAAAAAAGAATCTTATAACGCTTGCTCAAGATTGTAGGACATTTCCCCTCAGGAAATTTCCCCCCGGGACATTTTCCTTCCAGTTTCAAAATCACATATCTAATTTGAAAGAGTGCTCCTTCACAGAAAATTTGTATTCGTAGACATTCTCAAAAATATGCTAGAGTCCTAAACTGAAGTACTAAAATTCTCCTTTTCCCTTTTTTGAGAAATGTAATGATTGCGTTGATATCTATTACTCAAAAGAAACGAATTTAATATGATTATTATTGGAAAAATAATGTAAACTCAGCTTATTGAATGTTTGATTAAAACATCTATTTTTTGTCTACAATAAATGGTAACATAAAAATTTGTTTTTTGAGTTTACATACATTAGATCCTCGAACGCTAACCTTTTTTCTTCTCTGAAAATTTTTATTATTCCTACGGCCATTGAAATGGTATTGATTGAACAAGTTTTTATCAGAGATTCTAAACTTTATGTCATTCTTCAGCTTATGAATTTTGCACATTTTCGAAAATGTTTACGAATACAAAATTTTTCTGGAAAGGAACACTCGTTCCTTTTATTCCTACCTATCTACATAATTTACCGGAATTTTGTTACTACATATAATCTACATAATTTAACGGTACTTTACCCGTAAAACTTGATCAATTTTAATGAGTGATATACCATTCGAAACGTAATGACTAGTAGAATCTAAATAAAAAAACGTGCCTAGCGCGATTGAAAAATTTTATGTTTGTTTTTAAAAACCACATCTTTTAAAAACAATTTCACCTCTAAAAATGTCCAGGACGATTTCCGTATACCCTTTTGCTAAACAATGGTCAAAATACACTATATACCAAACTATATACGCTGTATTGTACAGATATACTGGTAGAGAATAATAAAGATTGCCAACACTTAATGTCAGAATAGCTGCTACATGCATCCTTCCCCCATCTAGCATTTGGTCTCGCAGGAAAACTTTAATTAATGTTTATTTGTATTTGCACAGCAATATCCTCCTTTCTGGCCCGATTCAAGTCGGAGCAAGAAATATGGGCCAGTGTTTACTATTGACCACATGTCACATAATCATTACAATAATATCAAGAGCTGGATTTTCCGTATAAATAAAAAGGTATTATGTCCATACTGTGAGCAGTACTTACTTACATATACCCGCATCGGTTGTATTCAAGCTGGCGCCGGGCGCTAGCTATATTGCCATTACTATCCTTGTATAAATTAATATAACTAGATCAATTGAAAAAATATAAATAATTGTTTCTTTGAAACCAATTGTATGTTAATAATATTGAACGTAATAACTATCCTCAGATTGTCTCGCTTACTGAATTGATGGCGGGTGTGAAAGCAGAGCCCAAGAAATGTCAGTTATTCCAGTTAACGTGTTGGCCAATGGAGCACAAAGTTCCCACCTCTACAAACTCACTAGTAGAATTAATGAATATGGTAGAGCGGTGGCGTGCAAGATCTGATTATGGTCCAGTTGTTGTTGTTTCGCCGTAAGAGAGTTTTATTATACTACAATATTAACAAATAAAACGCTGACATAACGTTGAAAATTACTTTGGAAAAAAAAATATTTAATTCATTTCAACGCCAATATCTAGGGACGGAAGAAGTCGCGCAGGAGTATACTGTGCTGCAAATGCATGTATTGAACAAGTAATTCAGTATGGCGAAGTGGACGTTTTTACTGCCGTCAAGACAGTTCGTCGTCACCGTCCTCAAATGATCGAGAATATGGTATGTGCTTTTCTCTTTAACATGAAAACCGAATAGAACGCGGAATGTTTACTTTAGTTCACTTGAAAAGTTTTATTGTTTTATTTTTGTATGATTCACAGACGGAGTATAAATACTGTTATGACGTCGTGCTACACTACGTACTTCATTACTTAAATAAAGAAACTGCCGCCAAGAAGGTATAAATCCGGCGAGTATTTGTATTTTCCTTCGCTTGATTTATTGTATTCAGCGTTGCCAACTATAAGTAATGCGGCCTCGCCTCGGCTCCCAAATATTACATTGCACGCTGCGGTTTGGATTAAAAGAAATTAAATGGGAATGATTGCGTGTGTATTTCCGTAACGGAACGGAGTAATAATTTCATTCGCACAAGCAGTTGCTGAAACAGGTTGTCCAGCACAATATAATATCTAGAGGCATAGATTGTTGTCAAGACAGGCTGGAGAGCATTTCCTAAATATCAGCTACTACAAGACCCGATTCATCGTCTCACTATACAGCAGAGAAGAAGTAAGAACTATAATATATAGAGCCAAATTTGTATGAATAGTGTTGTAACCTTTGTTAATAAGTAAAACGGATATTTTCAAACATGGATGTTGATATAATATATATTATTATATAGTGTGTTGCAATGTTACACCGTTACCAATCTGTCCAATTAATTTTCTTTGTTGTTTATGGTATGTAATAAACCGATTGTTCCCTGCCCTCAGGATTCAAGATTGTATCCCCAATCCCCAATAAAAGAAATGACCTATAGGAAACTTGTATTCATGGGCATGGAGGAAAATATTTTGGGTCATTTATTTCTCATGCCAAAATGTTGTATCTACAGAGACAGAGTCTATACTAACCTGCTGTAGGATTTCAATATGGTTAGTTTAAACCTACTTATTCGATAGCCCACTTATTTGCCCAGATTTTTCAAAGAAAAGTAAAATTCCAGCATATATATGTATAATAAATAGTAAGCAGAATAGAGGGGTCAGGGGAGAGAAGTCCAAAGAGTAAAACTGCCTTGTTTGTTCCAAGTAATTTTGATAGTTGTCTATTTTAAAGATTTGAGACCATGTAGCATTTGATTAAATAAATAATTAAACATGGAGTTACCAGATTGGTATTTTCATTATTTTATCAAAGTCATGCTTTTTACCAACATTGACTTGCCTTCTACCCAGGATGTTTATTCTCGTCGTAGCCATTGCTTACAATGTATGTACCTACCTTGATATATACATCCCAACATAATAAATGTGCAAGTACCTTTGGTGGAATTCCAGGATTTTGTCTTCATAATTAATTAAGGAATATATATGTATATCTCCAGTATTTAGCCTTGTTTTTTTTGAATAGTGTGATATTAAAAAATGTAATAATTATTATGTATCTTATTTTCATAAAAATCGCACAACTATACACTATGCTAGGCTATGATACTTCAAGCTAAAAATAGGCACAGCTTATTTAGAAGTTAGACCTACTTATACTTAACTGCCACGGGTAAAGATATTTTACACCGCTTTGGCTGCCTCCTTTATTGCAAGAAACTTAAACGGCCCAATATTAGTTGAGCAATTTTATTGTACATTGAAGTTTTTAAACAATACAAATGTTCGGCTAAGGCTGAAGTCAAAATGGGAGATATTTATACACACGTTAGCTTTAGCCCGTCGAAAGTCCTCGCAACGCGACAGTAGCGTGACATATTGAAATTGAGAAAAAAGTCTCTAAAGTATGTGTAATTACAATACAAATAATAGCTTATATCTTCTGACTCAAGTACTGCCATATTCATCATTAAGTACTCTGGATATTTGCCTAAAATTAGTAAAATAATAGTAAATACCTCCAGTCTCACAATTTAAAGCACCAAAATAGTATAATATAGGTATAGGTACCTTTTCATCTCTATAGCTAAATATTCTTAGACATTTTCAGACAAAATACATGATTGAGGAAATTAAGATTATGTTAGTATCTCATTAAAATCATTAATGCTAGTAATCATTAAGCTAGTTAATCATATATGCTAGTCAGCACTGATTTGTTTGAGGAAAATCATAATATGATGGAATCATTAGTCACATATAGGACTGTATTTGATTAGTGTGCATTCAGTAAAGCTCAAAGCCTAATATATTTTTGTCTTCTGAAAATATTTAAAATATGTTGGATTTCTAACTCGTTAGTTTACTATTTACGATTATGTTCAGTGACAGATCTAGAAAAAATTTCTGGGGTGGGCAGTACATAAGTCGGTCATCTTAGTTAACATTTACATGCTCCTATTTTCAATGTTAGCCTGTGTTAAAAAATTCATTCTGGGGTGGGTAACTGCCCTGTTGCCCACCCATGATTATGTTTAAACAAGTTTTGATTTAAACTGTTGAGGAATTTTCAATCATGCGACTGGAATGTTTTTACCATACTTTACTTGGCTGATTTATATATTAATTTCATTCATTATTAAGGATAGGAGGTGTAAGGTGCAAAATAATTTATTATTACTCAGTCAGCTTATATATCCTATACCTTTGCTTCTTATTCACAATTATTTAATGAATCATGTCTGTATTTCTTAGTGGAAAGAGTGGAGTGCACTGTAAATTTTGAAGCAATAAGATTAGCTTTTGCAGCGATGTAGTGATACATTCGACGACCCAAAATAAACTGATTGATTCGAATAATTATGCATAATATACTTAGTAATAGATAATACATACATTACTCCGGTGCTCGTTTCTGAAATATTTCCAAAAAAGAAACTTGCAAATTACCAATTAAAAATTCCAATTAAACTATGAATTACTGTAATAGTTAACTCTAATAATGATAGTTAAGGTTGTGCCAAAATTATGAAACTGCTTAATATTATTCTCTAGTTTTGTAAAACAGACAGAATGTATATGTATAACCGCTTATATTTTGAGCTAGAAGTAGAGATAACTACGAAAACATTACTTCAACCTAACATTTTACGTTCTTCAATTCAGATATTTTGTAACAATTTGCTCATGTTGCTGGCGACTGTGAGCATTATAGAATGTCAAGTTGGTCTTACATCGGTATTATTGAACGTACGTTACTAGAATCGCAGTATTAAAATTATTATGTAGTGTAGCTGCTGAATCGATTTGGTGGCGATTTGTCTGAATGTGGGATCTGTACTATAGATGTAGTTCAGTTCAAAAAAATCTAAAGCTAATAGATATTAGCTTTTGATATTTCTGGATTGATATCAAGCTATACAAAATTATTCTATCACTTTTTCAAGAGTGTACATTTAAATGTGCAAAAAGCCAGGTACCGTAATCAGGCTTGTACTTATAATATATACTATGTTTTATTAAATCCCTGTGCTTGCAGACCTGTCTCAAAATGCTGGGTTATGAGTTCGAGTGAACTTTATTCAAGTATCACCTGAAAATAAGTTCTTAGAGGCTGTCAAAAGTTAAAGGGAAGGATATTAGAATTACTAAAAAAGTCATTAGTATTATTGAACCATATATATGGATCGATAAGTACTTAGTCCTGCGCTGGGCTTATTAATGTGGGGTCATTCGGCCCATCCAGTTATAGTGCTTGTAGAGCATTGATGCGTACACATGTATAGGTATAGGAATTTTTAAGTTAGTTTTAAGGGAGCATAATATATAGTTACGTATAATTGGTAAGCTACTTTAATTACACAAATATACATTGTGCCTTAATCTAATTATTTTTGGCATGATGCCTATGCTCATCCAACTCAAATATTGCGCATTTCATTAGATTAAAAATCCTTATAATTATTGCTAAATTCGAGTCACGTATATTTATTAATTCTAAAAACAAAAGCTAAAGGCCTTGCATATTTTCAATCGTCAAATATTGGTAGCCTTAAAAATTGTACAATCATAGTGAATTAGTGACTAAAAAGTGAAAAGTGGCAGGGTGGCTAATTAACATTGTCGAATTTCAATTTACTGCCATCGCCATCCATGAAACTCTACATTTTCTATATCCACGTGCACTTAAAAAGTGTAACCATGTTATACATAATTTTAAAGGTATTGATTGGTAGAATATAATTGTGTAAACAAGGTATATCCAGTCTAGTATAGCGGTTTTTTAAAGAAACATCATCGAAAAATAGGATTTAAAAAAAAACTAGTGTAAACCCAGTAGCTTAACTTGTATTTGCATTTTTTGAGACTTGGTCCGTAATTCTAGTCGTCAAGAGCTTCAAAATTGTAAATTATTATGATAACATTATGTTGGATTTTGACAAGTGTTTTAATATTGTGATAAGTTATGTATATACGTAAGGTGTCTATATCTAATTATAATAATAGATAACCCATACTGTCTATAAGTATAAATATAAGTAATCATAATTCTGGCCATATTGGATTCTATAAATTAATTTTTGTAGTATTGATTATTATGAGAATGGAAATTATTAAAATTCAAAATACTGTTACGAAGAGAGAGAATGTTTGCTTGACCACGGCAAGATGGTCAAATTCAGAATATGTACGTGCCACTCTGTAATCCCTTTTTATACAATGTGTTAAAAATAAATGCATTCTCCAGTTAATTTAATGAGTGAAATTTAAGTTTGTCAGATAAACTGAAGCAAGCAGGGAGGAATTTAAAATGTATTTTGGACGGTATAACTTCAATATTAGAATCTCAGTTAAGCAGTAGTCTGCAGTATTTAGTTAATTATGGATGTAACTGATTGTCTTTGGATGTACGTAGTTAATATAAGGCGCTGCTAATAAGCACATTCAATGTAATACCAAATTATTATTTGTATGCGTTCATAAATTATTGTTATAGCATCCATTAATTGCTTTTGATTGTGTTGTTCACTTGTGCATGTAGCGTGGTATCGTTTACCCATACTGCTTATTTTTGGTTCCTTGGGTGATTTGATTTATTTGATGTTTAATTAGAAATGGGAGACACAAATCAACCGTAGCAAGTAAGTGAATAAATTATGGTATAATATGTACCTACCTAACTATAGATGATTGTAAAGCTGCTGGTGCATTGTGGACTTGTGGAATAACGAATAACTATCATATTGTTTCGTAATAAATACAGTTTTTCAATTAAAGTGGGCAGTGAGCATAGTGATGGATTTAAAGATGATGGGACTATAGTTTCTTCAATGTACAAGAATTATTATAAAAATAGTAAAAATACTAACGAATTTCATCGGCTGTAGGAAACTTTCCCCCTGGACATTATCCTCTCAGGCGTGTTCATCCCAACTCGTACTAATGGCATCTTCCCCCCAGCATCAAGACTACATTTCACTAAAATAAACGATAGCTCCTTGTCAGAAAATGTTTATGCGTAGAGATTCTCAAAAACATGCTAGATTCCTGAACTGATGTACTAAAATGTTTGTTTTCCCAATTTTTATGGAGTCATGATTACGCAAATATTTTTGTATTAGTCAAAAGCAAAGAATATTTTTATATATTTATTTTTGTATATTTTTGCAAAAATAATGTTGTCTGAATTATTCAAAGCAAATAATACTCACTAGCCAGACAAGTCGTGCAGATGTACCAGCACCAGCAATAAGGCTACGCAGATATATTCTGGATCCTTTGTCTTCCATGTTGTGTGCCTACCATAGCCCAGAAGCAAAGTCGAGCTGATTCAGACTCCGGTTGTCGACGACGACTTCAGTGATGGAGATTCCAACTTGCCTGTTGACAGCTATTCAGGTAGTTCCACCCCCGCTTCCAATACTATTAGACTAGACGCGTTTCTTCCTTAACAAACTAGAACTTCTAAGACTAACTATGCCCAACAACGACAGTAATATAGCAACTGAAATTTTGCCTCCTCACCTATGGAAGTTTCTTGTGCTTCTCCAAAGGAAGCTATATGGCCAATAAAATTTCGAAACCCCCAACTCAAAATAGAATCGCCGGTAGCAGTAAGAACGCGAAGTAAGTGAACTGTGGAATTAACCTAATTAATAATAAGTATTACCTACCTATTGTTACCTTTTAATGATTAAAAAACGGAAATGGAGAAAGACGTTATTTAAGCAAATGTTTTTTTAATCATGTTGTAAATACTTATACTACATTATTCACCTACTGAAACGCTATATAATCGTAATAAACAGAGATAAGCAGCATTCTCACAAACGTATTCTCTCAAAATACATACATATCAATGAAATTAATAACTGGAATGACTTATTTTTTATTACCGATAAATGTAATTACTACGCTAAAATGATTCAGCTTCTAAAAGGAGGTAAAATTTATAAGTAAATAATTAAGTATACGCATTAGCAGTAACTCTAAATTATAACTTACTGTTTTGACACAAATATTTATTTTGCAAGTACATTGGATTAGTTATAAAAACTACATTATTATGTAAATACTGGAATGGCATTCACAATACATAATTAGTACTAATGTTTCATCTAATTCTAAACGTGAAAGCCAAAATTATAAGATTATATTAATTATTGTTACAAGGAATTACGTCTGAGATTTTAATGTAGGTGATTGTATTATTGTATAATATGAGTAAGTATACATGTATGAATTGTTACATGAAATCAATGACAACTCTGTGAACCACATTTTCCCGATCCACAGCCATGACAATCAGTTCACTAGCTCGACACGTTAAAATTAATTCAATTTCTTGCCAAGTTTTCGTTGATTCAAACCGGAGTTCACAGCATTTTACGACGGATTGGTCCGTGACCAACTGTAATCACAAAAAAAGCATTATTTTAATTATTATTACTCCAAGAAAATGCGTTAGTACTACGACACTAACTTAAATAAAATCAGGAGACACATAAATGTTGGGGGGAAAATCTGCAAACATTTACACATATGTACTCTATTATAAGTAACGTACAAATTTTATTTAAAATGTTTGAAAATACTACATGTATTTCTATACATTGTTTAAGTTTGCAATCTAGGTGCTATCATATAAGAATCATAGTTGTAAAGGCGCCATAGCAAGAAAAAAATTTGAATAAGCCAGATTTTAAAAATAGATTTATTTGGGGCAAGTGTAAAGTGTAACCATGAATGTCATAATTACTACTCTGACTTCGTGATGCTGAAATATTTAACTAGCACTGACTACCAGTGACTTTTCAATGTTTCAAGACGAAGGCCCAAATTAAACGTCAAATTACATACTAACGTATTTTTTGTAATGGACTAGACTATAGACTGTTAAAACTGCTTAACACACATTAGGAATCGAAGAATGACACGATTTAAACAAAGGCAGGACAAGGCAACTTTGACCAGGCTGTGCTCCAACGTACGATCTCTTATTAATGACTGAATTTAACTCCATTTCTTGATCGAATTTAATGAGCGTGTCCCAAACATCCGCACACCATGCCTTCCCGTCCTTGACAATTTTCTTCACTAAATTGAACAAAAGGAGAAACAATGATTACTTATACGGTACTTACACTATTTGGTTTTCATTCAACTCTGCATTTCAGCACTTCATACAAGTATACCTTTTGCTTGAATTTTATTACCGATAAATAAATACACGGATATTTATATTCATTTAAAATTGTAATGAAATCAAAGTATGTAATAGTAATAGTAATTACTCTTACACTACTTCTGTAGCGGAACGCTGCTGTAAAATAAAAATAAAAGTTGAATCACCTTCCGGATGTAGAACTGCGTCAAAGGGTGTCATAACTCCAACTCCAATAGAAAATGGGGATTTAATAACCAACTTTGGTTGAATATTTGGCATTAAAGATAATGTTGCTCCTTGTAGAACTCCGTTAGGAAATTCCTACAATAATTAAAATAGCAGAATATCATGCATTATGTACGTTTGCACTGCACATTATGGGCATCGGTTTTGTAGACTTTTTGCACAAAATGTGTACTCTAAAACCTATCTGCTCTAAATGTGACTACTAACGATAAGATTCATTTCCCTGGGTTTATGTGACAACTTAATTGACATTTGTCAAATTTAACGACACATGGCACAAGTAATAATATGTAACCAAAAACACGATCTGAGGCAAAATTCACCATTTATGTGAATCCAGACTGTTCTATTACTCTACCATATTCGCCCAGCATCTACTTGGCCCCACCACGTGGCTCCATCATTTTAGTTTACATTCAACATACCTTTGGCATAATTAATTTCAGTTCTGGAAACTTCTGTGATATGGATTCCTTTAAAAACTTAGACCTTGCTAAACCTCCAGTCAAAACAATATTTTCAAATAGATGTGCATCCAAAACGAAGTCAATCTTATTGATGACGAAATCCAAAGTTGGTTTTAAGATCATTTTCATTTCACTATGTGGTATGCATAATGCTCCATTATCATTCCATTTGATTCCTGTATTTTGCTCTTGAATGCATTCAGCTATCTACAATAAGCAATTTATTCAGACCAAATTAACGACCATTTTTTATTTGCAATAATAATAACAAATAATATTATGTAGTGGACGAATTTCTTTACTCACCTCCATTCCAGTGTAACAATTAAATTCGATGACGAAGCTGGACGGAAGGAATACAAAAGCACTACTATGATGGATGAAGCTACAATTATCGAATTTGCATTTAGCTTTCCCAAAGTTTTTCATAAGTTCAATCCATCCCGGTCTGTACTTTGCCTTGTAGTACAGGATAAACTCTTGACTCACGATCTGAGTAAGCAAGGTTTCAAAAGTCAGTTCGGGAGCTAAACATTTAAAACAATAGTAGTTATTTCCCCATGATCAGAATCGAGTTTTGCTGCTGTGTTTGTAGACTCGAAGTGTATTAGATGCCCGTGCCGTGCTCTAATTGGAAGCTTAGTACGATAAATAGTTTAAAAAATTATTACTCGGTAAATGCAAACTTCTGGCTTCAACGGTTTGATGCATTCTTCCATTTTGTAGCTCAAATCCGCTGTAATGAAGAAAGGAACCACCAACGTCTACCGCTAGGAAATTCTCATCTAGTTAAAACAAATACAAGTACTTAGTAGTTAAACATATACAAATATTATTATGTATGCTATATCGTAGCATAAAAGCCGCTTGTAAGGGAACTAGTGGGATCAGTGGAATATGTCCCTTACAACACTACCCGAATCCCAATTTAGATACATTGGTTTGGTTTAGGCTTTATTTACTTTTGGACGCTTTAAAGTACCGTATTTCCTCTAATAGTACGCGGGTCTCTAATAATGCGCGGGTCTCTAATAGTACGCGGGGGGTAGCTGCCTCAATTTAGATAGTACTCGGGTCTATTTAACACACTATTAAATGCCAGTGCGCGGGTCTCTATTAATACGCGGGTCTCTAATTATACGCGGGGGGTCGAGGCTCGAGTTTTGATAGTACGCGGGGCGTACTATCAGAGGAAATACGGTAAGCTTCCCGGGTTGAGATTAGCGCACACTAGTAATTGGTATTTCCGGAAAAAAATAAAATTGGTGGATTTTTAGGAATTTAGGATCACATGCACAAGAATAACACCAGTTTACATAGCTTTAGTACATCATATACCAATCTCAGATGTACTCAGATGTAACTTTGCTACAGATCATTTGCAACATTTGAAAAGTTATGCTGTCTGTATAGTTAGTTTTTTCATCACTCCAGCTCCGAATGGAAGACATCTACAAGACCTTTTTACAAAGTATGTACCATAAAACGATTTTCCCTTACGCGCTACTTTTACTCTAAATTATATGATATTAATAGATGATGATATATTGAGCATATTATAATCCCACATTACATTCTCCACACATAGCAGCAAAGAAGGACGCTGCCATTGGGTCTTCTATTAGATTGACTCCATCACTGGATTTCACCGCACCACTCTATACAAAATAGTAAATAGACCAGTTTGAAAAATAAGACAATGCTATGGCTGCACATTGTGCATTACTTGAAATGAGTAGTTTTAGTTTTATATGTTAATAAAGTTTAAAACAAAAATAAATTGTGGCTCAGTAAATTTTCATTTTGTAGAGCCGCCTTCCACCATGACGGGAAGTTTGCTTTTAATGAAGAATCGTACATAAATTATCACAAGTATAAATTTCGGATATTTTAATATGTAGTATTTGCAATAGCATCTACCTAATTTTAGATTCAGTATTTCTTACATGGATTTTACAGAGAGAATAGAATTCATTGAGATCAATCTTAAAAAGGCAGTTTGCTTATGTAATTTTAAAAGCCTCGCTTTAAGTTTACAAACAGTAGGTAATAAATATCGACAGTTCACGATGCCCCATTTATTATTGTAGCTCGATAAAATGTAAAACAAAAGTTTGATTTATTTCCATTGCAAGAGAGGAAGTACTAGTAGGCAGATCTCAAACAAATCTGTTGAGGTTTTATAAGTTTAGAATGCAAGTATACCTACCTATTGCGTCATCATGTCATCATGGCGCTTCTACGCGTATACTTTTTATTTAATATAAAGCCTCGACTTGTAAAAGCGCCATGGTTCACTTTACATGGTCTTATAAAGGTGCATTATTAAATAAAACATAGAAGGGGTTGCTGTTGCTGGTATTCCCAAAGTCATCCAAATACCTCAAATCCTCAAACAGAATCAAACAATAAAATAGGCAATTACATTGTTTTGCATACTGCATATTTTGACGAGAATAACTACCATGGCCTCTTGAAAATTAAGCTGTATAAAGCCGTGTAAACTTCATTTCTTAATCTGAAATGTACTTCCTGTATTGTTAATGCAAAAATAGTTTTTTTTTCTTCTGTGATTTAAATAGAACAGCTATGGAGGGCTATGTTAAATCCTTTAGTAAAACACATTTTATCCTTATGAATTTTAAATGCAGCTACCTTCTTGGTGGAAATAATTCCAGTACGTACTAACTGAAAGAAGGCCTAGAAGGCAGGAATAAGAGGACTAAATGAATTAATCGTACCTTGCTTGCAGCCTCACGCATCCCCTGCCTTGACTTTGAGTTCCAGCACGTCGGTATCGTTAACAGCCATTCGATGGGTTCACCTGTAAGCATTAATTTCCTTCTCAATTTTACAAAACGACTTCAACCACTGCACTATAGCATAATTTTATTTGATTATGTACAACTGAACGATACACTTAATTTCGAATACAAAATACTATACTATTCTTCTAAGCATCTCTGCGATAGCAAAAAAAAATCATTTCTCCCTACAAAATATTTGTAAATTGACGTCAATGCACTTTTGAAATTTGATACAACCCCACGTGTTATTGAATCCAAGAAGAGAGAGAGAGAGAAAACTGTTTTTCTGACTACGAATTTAAAAAAATAATAATGAAACATACCTTTATCAAAGACAGTTCCAAATTTAGCTTGGATCTGGCTGATAGCAGCCAGTCCAAAGAAATGAATCAGAGCTGTTACAAGTTGTGTAAAATCAACGTCATCCAGAGACTGGAGTGTATAAGGGAACGTGAGCCTTCGTGCTGACTCAGAGTCATGCTCAAAAAATTCTCTCCACTGACTAACAAATGTTAAAGATGAAATTTGTCCTCGCTTTTCCGTATACTCATCCAGAGCGTCTTGTCCAACTTTTATAGAGGTGGAATTTATGGACTGTGGCAACTTTTCAATTGATGGTGGTATTTTAGTTGTATTATTATCATTCACTGTGAGGATCCATGATGGAATTTTGTGGAAGCAATTATCTGTGGTAGAGGGAAATACAGTTAGGGTCAATTCTGCATTTTCAATTTTCCTTTATGATTAATGTCTCCCAATGCGGTTTGCAGAGGGTTTATGAGCAAATTATGAACAAAGTTATGTTGTCTGCCTACTGTTAAGGAGCTTGTTACACATCTCATATATTTTATACATTTATTTACAATTTATTTATTTTTGAACTAATGAATGAATAGAAAAATTTAAACCTTATTTTCACTTTAAAAAATCTTAAATTCTATAAAATCTAAAGTCCACCTATAATGGAAATCCCTTAAATGGGGAAAAAGGATTCCAGCTAGGGGACAGATTATGTAGGTACCACAGCGTCCCTTATATAACCGATTTCTACTGTACGTAAAAGTAATTTACTATTATTAAAACCAGGTTGAATTTCAAAATAAAAAAATCAAAGCCGCACAGATAATAATAGCAATAAATTTCAAGTTATAGCATAACTATAGGTATTACTTCAAATAGTAAAGATGTTGAAGAGCTGAATTGAGCTGAACACAAAACACATTAAAGATGCATAATATTTACATACCTCCGGACCAACTACCAATATGCACTACATTTGGTTCACCATGGAACCAATAGGAAAAACCACTAGCATGGCTTCCCAAATCCAATGAGATGATCCACTTAGCTGGTTTAGGATGAACATTATAGTGATCACCATTTGAATTAGTCCCTGTCTTCCCCAAATTGCAATCTATTCGATTTACAGCTCCGTGTACCTGCATAGGAGTAGACAAACTGTGATGTAATTTGATGTTCATTTTCAGGCGCATATTTGACTTGTTTCAGTTAATTTCTGTCTAAATCACTTTGTTTTATCAAATTAGAGATGTAATTACGTTAAAGTTTAAGCAATATACGCTTATTACATATTATACATATTTTTTTGGATTATGCTGCGTATATTACATATGTATAAGTTGAACAGATACATGGATTATATCTGCATTCACATATATTTGACTCATCATAGATACCAGGAACCATATCGTCGGTGAAGAGTCATTCTGTCGTAAGTCCAGTGCACAGCTAAAATCATTCTGTCGCAAGTCCATACGATTCTTAACGTCATTCTGTCGCAAGTCCATTCAGTTGGTAGCTACTGTCGAGGTCGCTTCCGCGTTGTCCTATGCATTAGGGGAGGGGGGGGGGTGGTATATTACTGACTGTGTTGTACTCATGAAGTACATTTAGGGGTCGTCCACAAAAGACGTTATAAGAATTCCATTTCCAAAAACTGCAAAATGTTCTATTTCCATGTTTCTCAAAAGTGTCAAATGTTTTATCTACATTTTTCTCAAAAGTGTAAAATGTTCTATCTACATTTTTCTCAAAATTCTAAAATGTTCTATCCACATGTTTCTCAAAAGTGCAAAATGTTCTATCTACATGTTTCTCAAAATTGCAAAATGTTCTATTTACATGTTTTTAAAAGTGCAAAATTTTCTATTTACATGTTTCTCAGATGTGCAAAATGTTCTATTTACATGTTTTTCAAAAGTGCAACATGTTCTGGAAATGGAATTTTTATTACGTATTTTGTGGACGACCCCTAAGTGTAAGTCATAAGTACAACACAGTTAGTAACATAACGTCTTCTGTGGACGACTTCTAAGTGCACGTAATGAGTACATCACAGTCAGTAACATTACGTCTTTTGTTGACGACCCCTAAATGTACTTCATGAGTACAGCACAGTCAGTAACATTACGTCTTTTGTGGACGACCCCTAAATGTACTTCATGAGTACAGCACAGTCAGTAACATACCACCCCCACCTAATGCAAAGGACAACACGGAAGCGACCTCGACAGTAGCTACCAATTGAATGGACTTGCGACAGAATGACTTTAAGAATCGTATGGACTTGCGACAGAATGATTTTAGCTGTGCACTGGACTTACGACAGAATGACTCTTCACCGACGATATGTATAGGTGAAATAGAGTACGTCTCTGAACGTATATGTATAATATGTACCTGAATATTATCTAGGACAGAAATGTATTCAATGGAATTATTGCACTGTTGAATAGGATGAGTATCAAATCCACCATTTGAACTTAAGTCACTACTGCATCGATCATCATCATTATCAGGTTCGTCGTCTTCGAACTCAATCACCCCTTCATTGACACCTTGAGACGGAAGCAAACTTTGCGGTTGCGACTGTGGCTGTGGCACATGAATAATAACCTTTTCACTGTAGCTTTCAGGAACATGTGAATTTTTCGTAGATAAATCTTGAGAGGAGCCGTTGGAAGAGGATTCTAAGAGCTCTTGACAAAAACCTCGGAAACTGTCACGAACTGTAGAGTTTCTCCTACAATTCAATCATTTTTATAATTAGATACGTGATAGAATTATGTAAAAAAAACAAGCAGTATATTCCACTGCAAAGGTAATATTCAATTTTCGAAATGTGAGTAGTGAAATTTCAAAATTAATAACATAATCTGTAATAAAATTAATTTACCAAATTGCGTCTACATCAATTTCGTCCCCTGAATCCGAGCGCACATGTTTATTTACAGCTTGAACAGGGATTTTCACAGTGGCAATGGGCGATGGACCTACATAATAATAGGAATTGTTACTTGAAAGTTTATAATACGTAAAAATAATTTAAACGACGTATTCTGCTTTGACTCAATTCTAGCTCCCTGAATTTCATTATAGCTCCACTGCATATTACATCTGTATCTGTAGTACAATGTACAAACGACAGATATTCGCTCACAAAGTTGCACATGACCAACATAATTTTGACTTCATGACTAAATTAAGCTATAGCTCGAACCCCTAGAACTATACCAGCACAAATTATACATAGAAAATATTTTTTTGCTAACGCGCATTTTTGCCATTTGGAGACATTTTTGAAACGTGAATGGATAACCATCAGACCAACGTATCTCTGATTACATGTCCCAGAGCTCCCTATTTCCTATCCCCAAGTCTTCTATCTTATCTATCAAAGCAATATGGTTGACATTGTCAAAAACAGGTTCAAATCGCAAGATCCCCCATTAGAATCTACACTAGCGACACTAGCACAAAGCAAAATATATACCGTAAATGACCGAATAACCGCTGGGGCTCAAATTCGCCGGGCTGTCTGTCCAAATGATTTAATAAGCGCTGAGCGCTCAAATAAGCGCCGGGTCTCAAATGAGCACTGGGCTATAAAGAACTAGGTAGGCATATTAAAAATATGTTAAAATGTGTTTAAGATAGCTGCATGATAGTGGGATCACATTTTGGTCAAACGTTATCTCTAATAAACACTATTCTGTCAAATTTAATAAAAAAACAAAAAATGTGGTTTTGGGCATAATTTTGTATTATTTATTTATTTATTTATTTATTTTGTATTATGTAGTTTTGTACAAATTAGCTTCATTTTTTACCCTAAACTTCAAAAAAAAAAAAAACGCCCGCCTCAAATAAGCGCCCGGCCTCGAATAAGCGCCAGGCTGCCACTCAAAAAAATTGAATAAGCGCCCGGGCGCTTATTCGGACATTTGCGGTAACGTTTTTCAGAGAGAATCAAACAAGACAAATAAAAGCACCTGTCCCTATTACTACAGTCACACATTTCAATTTTATCAACTTATCCATCAGCCATCAAGCTATCCCTCATTATTTACCTTTGCTTATCGTAAAATCATTTCTTTCTTTCTGCCTTACACAGTAGTTAGTATAAACTAACAACTGTCCATAAAACATTATTACAGCTTCTGTAAGTAATTGGAAGACAATTTCTACTATCTTGCCTTGCCACTCACGAACACGATCACGATGGTTTACATAGTCCTACTCTATACATTCAACTTTAGGGAACGACGGCCTGAGTAATTTACAAAAATAAACGAGCGGACAAATGAGATTTAATTTAATGGTAAGGGTCCCGCGATATACGAGTACATAGTATGCATATGATGAGATCAGTCACGGCCGCAACGGTAACAACTGTTTTGAGTATGAAATATTCTAGAGTTTTTGCACTTTAGGAAATCAAAGTCCTTTTTCCAAAAATAATCCAAGAATTTATGTAATTAGTTCGTAAATACTTTAATTATCATGAAATTGGTAATTAAAATTGTGTCAATGAATTAAACATAATTATCTATCGGCACTCCCTTTTCCTATTAAAATCACATAACCACATACATATATCAAAAATATTGTCAACCCAAACTGTGAGGAAACTTGCCCTTATTCATGACTATTGCTATATACGAACACAATCTTATAATAAAGGCTGGAGCCTTTGATGAACAACAACAAAATTAAGAGCACGCTAGAGGACGGCTTATCGTGAATATATCAGTGCGATAGGTATAATATTATGATCGTTGCACAATTCGAAAATTACGGTTGGCTGCTAAATATGAGAAACTTGAGAACAAAATTCAGAAATCACACAATGGTGCAAGACAATTATTTAGTAAATCTAATTAAATAACAACAAAATGTAAAGCAAATATGAAATGTGAGTGTATAACGATGGTTAATGCTAAGAAGAAGAATACAAATAATTATAAGACTTCCACAAGGAAATTTAGATCAAGGTAAGGGAATACATGGATAATAGACAGATGAACAGTTCGAGAATGATAACTTTCCAAGGATTAAAATGGTACACACAAAAGGCATTGTCTTATTGCTCTTCCCTAAGTATACAAAGTGTAAAAATACTAAAATACTTCAAGCAAAAATGAACCGACTTACGTACGTGCAAGTAAATTTAAAAAAAAATAAAAACAATAAGTATTACATACACAGTGTAATTATGAATTATGTATCCAGCATAATATCTTTCACAGAAAAAGGAGCAATAAAAATATTAAATCTCGTGCAAAACTTGAATCAAAACAAATATCGTGTTACTTACTATTGTAACTTATTGTAGTTGTAGCATATTCGAATATAAGAGAAGTAATATATTTCAGTGAAATACTATATAGTCGCGCTTGCCGCAAGACATTTGTTGCAGATTGAAGTCAATTATCTTTTCACATTTTCATTGTGTTCTGTTAGTTTTCAAACCATTAGGCAGCTTGCAAAATTCGAGTTCAAATTCATAAACATATCTATACGTACGTCACATTTCTGAAACGTCCTGGGAAAATATTCACATTAGAGTTAACAAACTTCATGGGAAGGAATAATTTTGATGTTTCTGTTTATTTAGTAGCAATGCTGAAGTTTTCCTGTAGCAGTGTAGCTATATATCTTTCAGTTAAAGATGCAAAATATGAGCACTTGAATCTGCTTCTGCGCATCGTACTGAATGTCAAGTTATTCATAAAACCAAACAAGGTTTAATACTACATAATAAAACAAAGTAACTCAATATATTACACAAAATTACGATGAGTTACTCAAAAATATAAGACAACAACAAAACAATGCTAATAGTCCTTCACATCAGGGAACAATGCTTGTCGTGTACATACATTTCGTTTTAAGTAGTATGCGGGCCTAAAAAGTTTAGGTTTGGTGAGTGCGCAGTTTCACAGTCTCACAGCAAGCGATAGCGGGAGTAAGACTTATAAGGTCCACATTTTAAACAATTTACCGTATTTCCTGTAACAGTACACCCCGTGAACTATTCAAATTCTGAACTATCAGACCCATATACTATAACAGGCCTGTGTACTGTTACTATTACATGCCCGTGTACTAATACAAGAAATACGGTAAAAACGTTTTTTCAAAAAACCAAGCAAATATCTCTTTTTATAACAAAATGAAAATTACTTATCCTTAAAAGTATGTGTCAGTATGCGATACGAATATGAATTTTCTACCAATTTGATGGTTTAAAATTTATGTTAAACATTAGGAACATGTATTTTGCTTGACAGTTTGTGAGCATATGTACGTAGTACGTATTTTTCACAAGTTTATTTAATCCAAGGTTAAATACTACAATGCATCAATGTATTTGGTATAAATGCATAAAAAATACAAATAAAAAATTATAGTTGTAGATGAGAAGATGAGAACATTCAGGACAGCAAATATGCAAATGTTAATTAGTTACATATGTGTAGCACGCACCTATCTAAAGTATCGCCAAGAACTCATGTAGTCTGTTCACAGGAAGTAAACAATGCGATGAAATGCCCTGAAGTTAAGTATAAAGTTATATTAGACTTTCATATATCTCCGCGAAAACGATTTTGACACGTCTTTTCTTCAAAACTGTTAATGATGGATGACGACATGATTACAAAATTAATATCATACTTCTGGTAATCAGCACATTTTATTTTTTTTTTAAATACCGACTTCTCAAAATTTGTCCCCCTTTCAATATAGATATTTTTCCTCAATGTATCCTGTTAATTAATTCGTTGCGTTTTTCATATTTTTCGTCTAACTTTTGAGCCAGCGTAAAAAAAAATATTTTACTCCGATAGACCAATGGCCTTTGGTTCCAGTTAGCTTAAAGCTGAATATTCTGCGAGGAATCTCACTGATTTTTTAAATTGCATGGTACGTTCCATAATGTAACTTATACTGCAATACACATAACATAACACAATATACTATATACAACCTCCCAGCGAAATATTTTTCTCACGTTTGCGTTTGAAAAACCTCAAAAATCATGGACATCAATTGACAGTTAACTCAAACTATTTTTATTAAATTACACTATGTATAACTATACAGTTTTATTAAGTTACTTGCAACTTCGGTTTAATTGGTACTTCCTACCAGCTCACACAGTTCTTGCAAAATCATTCCATTAATAAAATACAGAATTTCGAATTTACGGTGGCAGCAGGTTCAAGTCGGGAAGGTCTGGGCACTTGAGCTGCCCGTAGTAGAATCTTCGAACTAATCGTCTGCCTCCCTCGACTTGAAATTTGTTATTGCATTAGCAGAATGTGGTTATACGCGTTTAGAGTGGAGTATAAAATGTACAAAATTATTGTGAGACTGAAGTTTTACTTCTATTACAAAACTGAGCTACTGTCAACGATGTCTAAAGAAAATCCAAGGAAATTAACATATGGATGTTTATATCAATAACTTCAAAGCAATGCTTTAAAAGCGAAATACTTTAAAATTGCTCAATGACTTGTTTCGACCATACAATAGCCATCAGTGGTTCACAGCATGCGGTAGAACAGTCTTTATACTCAGCGCTTCGCTTGGTGAACATTTTAATTCTATTTAACAGAGCACAAAACGGAAAGCAAAATTGTAGAAAGAAGTCAAATCCTTGACGAACTGCCTATTCTATCTAGTATCTATAATAGATTACCCAACTGTCTAGACTGCAGCCTCAAAATTTGAGAATAAATTCTAAAGTATGACGACAGTGAGCGACGGAATTGTCAACGCACAATAAACTACTGAGTTACTTAATTGCAGCAGTAATTACTTGAACAAAGTATTAGAAGGTCCATGTAATTAATAATACAGTGAAAATCTGTGACAATACATATTGCGAAGAGCAGTGAAGTTGGGCAGAAATCTCAGCATTTCGTTGTAATACCAAAAAGCCGAACTGTACACATCTCACCAAAATTTCTCATTAAACAAAACATGTACCATTCCTATCCAGTTGAGTATCCAGTTATCCAGTATCCAGTCCCTAATATCTCACTCATGTATTACCATACAGCTATTTATACGCTACAATAAAATATGTACTTTAGGCACGTACAACACATAAAATAGGTAATATGTACTGTGTATACACACCTATATAGTGGTACCTACTAAAAACATGCACTAAAAAACACTAATTTAAGCTCAATCCTCGAATCAAGTTAACATATAGGTACATATACTTTTATGTATGCATTATTGTCCAAATTCCAGTAAAACGTGCGTACTACGTGCTGGAATATTCTAACCAAGACACTAAGACAGCCATATCCCAGTCAGGCCCCGCAGCAGTTGAAATAAAAAAAGGGAGTAGTAGAACTTATTTTGTAAACACATGCATGTCCATGCTCATACAAACAACTTCCTGTAATTATTGAGAATCCGGTGAAGTTGTTCGTTAGATGGGTGCATTCAGTGTCAACGATACGTGAACGATACGTGAGCCGGCAATATATGAGCCGGTACTATATAGAGAAATTATTTAGGAACATCAGAATCAGAATCCTCTTCATTCACTGAAAATCTCATTTGAATAATACTTGAGTATTTCTATGATGTGCTAAATTTTAAACACAAGTATATCATTGAAATAATAATGAAGCAAATACATATAAAATAATATTTATTATTTTATGCAATTTTAAATTTCGTGTTAAATACAACACTGCGACACACATCATATCGATATACTGTTCGTTGTATAGTACTTACTTAAAAACGACAAAGGTTATTGATGAGACAGCTTAAATGCACGCAATCAACCATTTCAGTTTAAAAAGTTAGTTGCAAGTCTCGTTTCGATGTGATTAAATCATATTTTAACATTCAATACCAGTATACCTACATACTAAATTCGGTATCTAATATTTGAAAAATGGAATACTTTTATGCATTAATATTAATTAAGGAATGTTTTTACCCCTGCCCTGTTAGCATGATTCATATTAAGTAATAATTTTAATTAATCAAATAGAAGCCATGTTACTGTTTTCAAAAACAAGTGTCTATTTATGGCACCAAAAACCATTACCAAGTAATTACCTATAGTTAACATTTGGGATGTTCCAAAAAATATATTTATGACGTTTTTCATTCGATAATAACTAGGTAATTGTTTTCTAGTACGAATATGCGGAATGAATTAAAAGTTTTCAGTACTATTTGGTTGTTATGAAATGAATCATAATTTTTTTCCACTTTGGGAAAGTGTGTAGCTTTCCTGGCTAATAATTGGTCCGGTAAATGATATTTTAGCTTCAATTGCGATATGGTGTTGCATAATATGAATTATGCTATAACTTCGTCATGCATGAGGTAGGTAGTAGGTAGTAGGAAATTGGTTTGAAATCCTCTATTGACATACAACTATATAATATACATTTACATATCTTACTGCTTTAGTTATGAGTTAGATCATAACTCGCTTAGAGAAGACATGAAAAATTGTTCATTACAACTATAATATATCAAACTAAAATGCATACCGGATCCAAGCTAATAACTGTCAGTAAATGAACATTATTATACCACACCATAATAATAATATTATGCATTTTGATTTTGGGACTAACAAAAATTATTTCGATACTACCATTTTTTTTTGCCATTAAACGCCGTAGAATACTCATTTTGTTTTACATGCCATTAATACATAGATATATTGTTATGTAACTTAAAACAAAAATAATATTGTTACATGCGTATACTGCGCCACATAATGTATGCAAAATTACATATGTACAACTTCAAAATGTGAGCAAAATGATGCTTTATAAGTCCTAGGTACACGCACTCTATAGGAATCAAGATATAAAAAAAAATTAGAGAGAAATAAACTTGCAATCACCTTCAACATTGTTCCCACGATCCATAATAATAATATTCTCCTCAGTTTTAAGCTTCAATTTAGACTTTGGTTCGCCATGGAAGCTACGCGTATCAGAATCTGACTCGGCTTCGCTCGAATGCTGCTGTTGGTGAATACCTACTACAATTTCACAGTTATTATTCTCACTCCCTTCTTCGTTTTGATTCTCTTGTTTCACTTGCGTCTGAGCCACTTTATGAGTCGTTTCCAACTTTAATTTTAACTCTTTAGATGAATCAATATTATTTGTTACATCAATTTCAAATGATTTGTCTTCACTTTCTAACTTACTCACTTCCGTCCGATTTGCAGTATCCACTGTAATGCTACAATTCAGAGGCATAATAATATGAGAAACATTGACGGGCTGCTCACTTTTTTCACTCCCATCATCAACCAAAGGCTTTTGATGGTTAGCTTGCTCATCTTCATGAGATGTCTTTATTGTCTTGCTACAATTTAAAATTAAATGTGACCAGGAGACGTCTGGTTTTCCCTCAGAACTGTCCTGACTGTCAGCTAAGTTTGAAAGTGTACTGGTGGCACTCGGACTCGCACTTGCACTGGGAGAAGGATTTACTTGTTGGAGATTAATCGGCACGTCTTCTTGATCTTGACGTCTTCGGTCAATACTACCATCACTGCTCCGACGGACTATGATATCATTCCTTTCGCTTTCGTTCGCCTGGTCCTCGACCAGATCGAGATTGAGATAGGAGGTTGTGAGACAGAAGTGAGGACCCTCTAACTGTGGCGTAGGATTTGAGTCGGAAGACTCTGTACATTGGGAAGAAGCGCCAGGAGCAATATCAACAGGTGGTGGTTCTTGTTTTGAACTCAGGTTTCCTGCTTCAGTTTCCTCCTTCTGGCCTTTTTGGTCGTCAGTTTCGTTCTTATTACACTGTTGATGTCGGAATTGAAGAGTTTTGACGGCTTTCTTAGTATTACAGTTTTTGTCACTACTCCAGCTACGAATGTTTCCCTCTTCTTCCAACTTCTGTTGGTCACTCCGTAGTACAAAATGAGCTGCTGTTGTGTCCCTTGGGCTTGTCAACAATGAAAACTTTTCAGATGACTTTTCTTTTTCCACAACAGCAGGATTAAATTTGGATTCAAGAATCTCTTGAGTGTTATTATTTGTATGTACTGTCGCTGCTAATGAGGTTTCATCAATGCTAATTTCCTGAAAACTGTCTTCTATTTCGGCTTTGACGCCAGTAGTAGTAGTAGTAGTAATAGTTGTTGTCGACTTTATTAACGGAATGTTGTCTTGCTCTACATGTTGAGGCGTTGATATTAAATAAATTTTCTCTGCCTGCGGTTCAGCATCGCATAATTTTTCATTAGAACCACAAAGTTGTGTTTCTTCACCGAGCGGAACAGTTATGATATTGTCATTTTGAGCTGTACACTCAAATTTTAATTCAGAGCTGAATCCCACACTCCCACGACTCAAAGGTTTATTTGTATTATTCCTGTCGCTTTCACTTTTATCTCCTGTACCCTTCTTCTGGGATGAGCTGTCGAATTTGTGTGTCTCAAAATGAGCTGCACTGGCTCTTGAAATAGCAGGGCTTTGGCTCGATCTCGATGATACACTGGGTTCAGGATGAGCGTCCGAAATCAAGTCGTTGTTGTCAATGCCACCGCCGCCGCCGTTAGGAGAGCGGGTGGAAATAGTAGTAGTACTTAAACTTGTTTGACACTGAATTGAAGAAGACGAGCAGTCACCGTCCTCCGTTTGTTTTAATTGCTTTCGAATCACTTCAACAAGGATGACATCACTTTTGGATACTAAATTTTGTTTTGGAGTTGTAGCATTTTCCGAAAAACTAATTTCACTTTCCCTCTGCTCAAATCGTTTTTTAATATTATTCAAGTATGAAAAATTGTAGTCATAATTATCCTTGTCTATTTCGGTCCGGTTTCCGGAAGGACTTGGAGAGGAGCTAATAATGGGAGTGGCGACTGGTGGTGTGACCATCCGGTAGAAATCATGTTGATCCGGTGGAGGTGGTGGAGGTGTTGAGGGGGAGGACAGAAGTTGACGCTGTCGAGGTCTCCTAGAATGACCTCGATTTGAATTCTGGTTGTTGGAATGTTGTTGAGGTCTGATTTCTAAATGAGTTTGTTTCTGTCGCCGGAACCTGGTGGATGATTGTGAGAGTTGTTCTTGGTGATTTGATGACTGGGAGCTGACGGGCGTATTTTGCTCGTTGTTGCCTGGTAAAACTTGAGTAATAATGTCTATTGTCTGCGTGGGCCTTTTTTTAAATTCTTCCTTCTCCTGCTCCTCAACCAACAGTTCATTTTTTGGTTGGAATGAATGATGATGTTGTGGCGGTAGGTGTTGTCTATGATTGAGCTGATGAGACCGGTGAGACTCTAAGTAGTCTGAAGAGGATGAAGATGCAGGCGGTTGTGGGGATGGTGTCTTGGAAGATGACTGGGAAGAATAAGATGAAATCTTTTCTTCTTCCGAAGAGTAGAAATCTTGAGAAAGCGAAGGAGTAGAATTACTAAGGTTACGCCTGTGACTGTGAATGAAAAGGAAATGAATTCATTTGAGATGAGTTTCATATTGTAATCCTATAGTGTGTGTGAATTAATATAATTGACAAGTACCTACGTACAACTTACAACCGATAAAAGGAAGCAGGATTTGCAAGTTGTACACAGGTGTGATTATATTCATTTAAAAAGAGTGTAAATAAATATTATAAAAGTTCTTCAAAAATTCTACCTATATACATATTGTAGGCACCACAAAGATTTCAATGGTATATATATATAGAACCAATTCTGTAACTACTCACGACTCTTCAGAGTTTAAAAGCGTGAATGATTACGCATTGTGCATGATCACATGAACATGCCAAATCCCAATGGTGACATCATACTGCGTATAGCGTAGCATATATATTTATTTTTAGTTATGTACAAGAATCAATTGGGAGGCGTCAAAAATGAATTTAATGTTCATATTTGTACGTCCATATAATATGAATACAATTATTATAGCTAAAAGATGTATATTAAGAATACATGAAATTAGAAACGCACACATTTACAGAAATCTAAGTAAGATTTTTGACAAGGGAGAGAAATCTAGTTTGAAAGGTTCCTCACTTAAAATTGCATATAATATCAAGCCGTGTAAATATATTATCTTCATTAAAAAGACGTTAGAAAGCACTTCAAAAAAATACTTTTGAATGCATGTATTATGAGACGATGAATCAAAGGATTTGAAATCCACTTTAATGCATCTCCTCTACGTATAACCCAACCAACAGCTAAAGATAATAATTCCAGTTGCTCAACTGTAAGTGCGCCCACAATATCGTACGTTACATATTATATTATGCATTCGTAAATATTCACATGCTTATTTCTTAAACCAGGGATGCGTAATTATTACATAAGTATATATACCACATTTTATTATGCTTAATTTATAATTTCAGTCCATATATGAAATACATACATATGTAGCTTCCTTCTTCCTTGATTTTCAGATGCTTGCAAAATATTCTAGATATATAGAGAAAAAGAAACTATTACTCTTTATGGTATATTAAAACTCTCAATATAATTTTTACCGCGACTTATGATATTAGCAAGGCAGTTAGCGTAGGTAGGTAATCTAATATATAGGAACTGGAGTTAATCAGATGATCCCATGGCTTGCTATATTATAGGAAGTGTAAAAGCCTAGGAAAAAATTGAAAATTTTCCCATTTGGCATAGTCATAAACGTGTGCTTTAATTTGAGTGTAGCACTATGTGAGTAATATGTCATGACAGTACGCTTGCTTAACGCTTACGCTGTAATTCAGAGTTGAGTGAAATGTTTTAGGAAATAATTGAGTAATATATGCGATTTACACCGACGATCCTTCCGCCCACCAAGGCGCTTTACAGTCTCAGTATTTCAACTACAATACATACATATAACAGGAAGGAATTCAGTAACTGTGAGATTACTCATATATTTGCATAGGGCATTTTTGAAACGAGTTGGTGTTTATTAAGTCGAGAGTTAGTTGAAATACACGCCCTCCACTATTTAAGTCAAGTTACATTGATGTAACGACTTCACCCGCCCTGCCTGTTATAATTCACATAGCTTCTCCTTTTATTTTATCTCCTCTTGAACTCTGTGAGTGTAAACACATTTTTAGAGCAAGCAAACTTTTTTTTTAAATTATGTTACGATTAAACTATATGGCAAGTAAATAATACATTACAACAATTCAGTATATGGTACAGTTAATTTGCTCCTATCTATAATCTATAGTGAGCAATAATCATATTCTGATTCTTACATACCCCTAACCGTGTGAACTTGTCAGCAATCTTCTAGATGTATCGATAGGGAAAGGATATTATACTTTAGTAAACAGAAAAAAACTTTAGCCAAGCTACAAATAGGTTAGTAGGTATTTAAAATTAAGCAAATGTAGTATTGCTATATTAATTATTATTATACAAAATTAGCTTTAGTAACTCCTGGAGTTGCTTAATTTAAAGTTAGTTAGATAAATTATATTATAAATTATTATTTGAAACTAAAAGGCAACATATTCTAATTGTATTGGAGCTTATGCATCATATGAAAACGAATAAAAAACGTTGAGTAGAATCATGTGCACAGTTTTTATGATATTATGTTCAAATTGTCGCCAGATATAATTTCAGTAATGAGATCTTTTTGTAATATATTATATGTAAAAATCCTCACGGCTCATATATATGTAATTACATTCTACACGCCATACCATACCGTGACCTAACTTACTGTAGCGGTAAGCGAGGATGGCAGCTGGCAAGTAGAAAGTCTCCATTAGTTTTCCATGCAAAAGCGAGCTACCATTCTCGGTTACGACCGCAGAGCATATTCATTTACATACTTGTGACACCTGGCAACCCATTCTCCTTGAACCCTCACATATAAAATAAAAATTACTCTCGCATCATTCATCGTAGCCACCCTCACGTAAGTACTGTACATAATTTCTTATTTAAATATTTTACAAACACTATAATGCTCTATAGCCAGATGAAGATTCAATAAATCTAAACGAAATCGGTGGCCTGAAACACAAAATTTACTTATTCTGCCTTGCCATGATTCATCTCATCCGTGGTGGTCAAAATTCGTGCTGCCTCTTATACGATTAGCATTGCCTCTAAAATATAAGAGCTACGGAAAATATAAGTGCAATTTTTCGTGTAAATTAAACTTATCATCGTGAGCTGTGATATTTTTCAGCCTTTTTTTGCAAGTCCTGTGGCAAATATATCACACAGTGGCAGTGGAAACGATAAAAACGAGAAGAAACGACCGCACAATGCTCATATGATTGTACAGGCACCATTATATTACTGTATTATATGTATGTGGGGGAAATTGTTCCAGCCTAGATAAAATAGATAATGCTCAAATCTGTCCTGTCCATTTGCTGTAAGTGCTTCTGTTGACTATAAAACGTGAAAAATAGCATCGCTCAAAAGATGCATGGGAATTAAAAAATGAAATCTCCCACATCACATAATCACATGCTGTTAGTCTCGAGATTTTTTAAATGCTCGTCACTTTTCTTCCACTCTGCATTCATGCATAGTATTGCATAGGTGTATACACATATATCTATAAAGTATTTTTAGTATCCCTTATGCCTTATG
Source organism: Dicyrtomina minuta (assembly GCA_949802685.1). Lineage (NCBI taxonomy): Eukaryota > Metazoa > Arthropoda > Collembola > Symphypleona > Dicyrtomidae > Dicyrtomina > Dicyrtomina minuta. The sequence continues at coordinate 69,263,413 of OX461808.1, read as the reverse complement.
ATAATAATACATGACGATGGAGCTATAAAGCAAAAATGTGTGACTTGACGCTTTACCAAAAATACTTTGAACCCAGAGTTCTCTTGCTTCACTTACTCAACTAAAATAAAATTAATCTAAAAAATTACAAAAATCATTGTCAGAGATGGACTTGTAGTGCAAGGGACGAAGGGACTAAAGTCTTTAAAAAGCTGTGCAAAAACTACATTAAGAAGACGGGTGGTTATATATAGCCAAATTCTGCCAAATGCGAAATAGGCACCATGTAAATAAGTAACTATACGACTAGACACTATAGTAGACTGGGTCACTCGGCAGCAAGTCAAAATTATGAGTGTCTTCATTAATTATTCATATTATTGTGTCATCATCATGTTTTTAGGTTTCCTTGCAAAACACGGTTACAATTGCATTCAAAATAAAAAGGTAAAAGTAATACAATTTGTGCACCAAATTATGCTCTCAACAATAAGATGCGCTCTAGGCCGGAGCAAACATTTATGAACAGAGAAAGAATGAACATCAAGCCCATGTAGTTAAATCTATTATATGAGTGTACGGTCACGGTGCGGTGCAGGCAATGCAACAGGTGTATATAGCAGGAAACGAAGCATATAGATAGTACATGTCTTCTGTTAATACTTAATTTCCGTACAGAGAATAATAATAATAGATGGACGCAGAATCAGAGCTTAAACTCTCTGTGCTTATGCCTTATCTATATATCTATTAATCTATTCTATAATATATACTACGCGCGCATCCGCTGTAACCGTAAAAAAATACTTTCAATTGTCAAGAATTATTTTTGACTTGTAAAAGTTGACAAAGTCTGATTGTTCAGTGGGTTTTTAGATGAAAGGAAACTATATAGAGAATGTATGCAATTTTTTTTAAACTTCATATACAAAAAGGAATCAACACTATTTTCTTTCATTACAAGCACTAACGAATAGCAATTGACATTGACGAATTATATTGTATGTAATCCAACAAATCAGTGCCTGGGCATGCATGGTACAAAAAAAACTCAAAACTACGAAGTAAATAATACACAAACAAAGCCAAGTCGTGGTTTATAAATAATGTAGGTAGGTACGTACGTACTTAAGCATACAGACTTCCAAATCTTTCGGCCAGAGCCCGAGGGATTTTTCTTGTGTACAAAGTGTTACGCACAATTTAAGTCCCCAATTGTCAAAATACATATATCATATATATATATAGTGTATAGCGTTGACAAAAAAAGAAGTCGGTTCACCATGTCATCAAGTAATCACTCATTTGCAATTATCCTTATATTTTATAGTCTCTTGCTGCTTCACCAATAACCTACACACGTTTCTATTTTGTGGGTAATTTTTTTCTAAATAGAACAAGTTGCGGTGAAGTCATTGTACCATATTTCTCTTATATATACAATAGTATCTAGTCAACATTGGGAATTAATTAAGTACACAAAGGATTATGCACAACTCTATACTCTCTTCTATAATAAAGCAAGTGCAGCACTATGTATATATGTATTAAGGATATATGTATAATACTTTTTTAAAATGGTGAACTTCAATGCTAAAATCCAATATTAAGTTCTACTCTAATAACAAGTATATTCCTATATGGGTAAATAATATAACAGGAGTGCAGTGCAGGTAAATAAAAATTGCGGTGCCAACCCAACCTGTCACCAAATAAATGCATCATTATTAATGCATAAAATCCGTAATTAAAGTGCGCTAGGGGATTGGAGCAAATCCCAGTAAATCTGCATTTTGAACACATACTCATGATATTAAAACTTATGCAGTGTATAGAGTTTAGCTATAATAATTTCGAAGAAAGGCTGCGGCTGTATCATATGCATAGTACATAGTATAGACAGAATATAGGAGCTAATTGAAATTCATGGATAGACATTCACAAGCTCAATTTAAATTCCAAGTCGGATCTTCACGTTAATGTGACAATGGATGTTTTCATAGTGAAAATTTTGAAGGAGGAAGCTTTAAAAATGTAGATATTATTAGGTAGGTGGTAGGTAATGTCATGTTCCCTAGATACATTTCTTAAATGCCTTAATCGTAAGTCGTAATCGCGCAGATTGTACACTATAATATATGTACCTAGGTTTGTCTATTTAGGTTGAAAGCTTAAGCCTCCGAAGCTCTGTATAGTAGGATTAAGCATTTACAAGTCTGATTATGGGATCTACGTGTTCTCATTCACAACAACGCAAAATACACAATCTCAAACAAGTGGTAATCTTCTTTTGGAAAACACAACTTGTTGCTGCTTCTTTGGCTCTTTTCTCTTAAATATTAGAGAGGGAGAGAGAAACACATTCTGAATTTACAGCCCTATGAAAACAATGAAAATAATAATTGCTTTCATGCGACAAAATAATGTTTAGAGGAGCAGTGCGTAGCATTAGAATAAGAACAAAAATCAAGGTGAAGTACATTAAATAAAGCGTCGAGTATAATAAGTAAATAGTTAACCGCATAAATCTACATGATGAAAAATTATGAATCATATGCTACGCCGAATAAAAGCAAATGGCACATTACATTACTACAGACCTGTAAGAAAGTAAGGCACCTACGACTTATGTATATGCTACATATATTCGTCTACGCCGAAATTCAGTTTATTTTCCCCAAGCTCTGGCTCATAGTTGGAAGTTCTTTCTTCACGAGATGCGATATGTTTAGTCAGATAAGTAGGTAATTTGAATAATTATATTACAATATTTAACCAAGCATCTACACATGAGAAGTGACTAGTGACTGGAGTAATGTTCTTCTCACGAACGTATGTGGTTATGTGGTTACTGACTGGGAATGGAATATAATGTCGTATATTCAAAAATTGTTTTTCTTGACAATCATCGTGATTGAGCAATTTCCCAAAGGAGCGAAAACGGAATGGGTAAACTATTATCTATTATCTATAACCAATACCAATACATTGAACATTACTACTGCTACACTGACTGTATGTATGCGCTCTATGGATCAGTTACATAAAGAATTTTGAAGTGCTTCCTTTAGAGAAGGACTGAAACTCTCTAAATCCACAAATTGCTTTCTAGATCTCCAATAAGTGAGCCTCACATAGGAAGTGTGAAGAAACTAACTACATAGCAGGTTAGTACATACCAAGTAAATTAAGCAGTCAAGTAAACATTTTACGGAATATAATAAATTATAACAGACACAAAGCTAATTATGGTTACTGCAGAATAAAAGGGCTTCTAAAACTGTAAAATTTAATTCTCCTTGTAGGAAGTACCTACATACATATGTCAGTTTATAGAATATCAAAGATACGTCGCAAACTTAGGATTAAGCTGAAAGTCGCTTCTCCATAACATACCTACGTTTGTACTAAATTACAACTACTTACACTTAAAATATGTATGTAAAACAAATGTTTTGAGAAATTTCGAAAAAATAAAGTTTTGCGATGCTGGCTGTAGCTATATATATTACATGGTTATTATAATTTGACTTTATATCCGTATTAAAATTGAAAATATATCTAACTCAAGCGCACGAAAACAGTGTAAAGTGAAACTGAGCCTCATCTGCAGTCTGCAGAGGCATGCCTTACTGATACACAAACAGAAACAGAGATATTCGTAATGACACAAGTACTTAAGCAAGAGACACATTTGCAATCCTCCCTAATCCTGGTGATGAGCGAGCTTATGTGTGTCTTCCTAAATCCTTCTACAAATTGACTTAATGTCTCATGACAAATAAATAGCTAGAACGCATTACGCTTAATTGTACGTAAAATGACAATTGAACATAATGTAAATAAGTGTAGTAGTAGGACAGGACGCTTCCTCTACTGATACAACTATCAATAATGTTACCGTTGAGGGTAGGTGACTGATTAAAATAACTACTATCCTCATTTTGTAAGAACCGTGCAAAGTGCGATACGAATTGTACGGCTATAGCCCTCACACTTAAGGATGATATCAAATTTTCAAATGACAAGGTTTACTAAGGAACTGAGACAAGGATAAGAACTTCAAAGTATGTTGCTATTTTGCTAAAATCGTAAACGTTTATTTTTAATTTGCGTATGATTTGCGTAAAAACTTTTCAAAAATAATTTTAATCTATAAGTTTTGAATCAATTACACCTGAAGATACAAAAGTGTTTTAGAAATCGGGATTCCCAGTAGTCCAGTGTCTATTCCTCTGGAAATAATTGTATTCTCACTTAGCGTTTGTGAAAAGTTTAAGGAAAGTGTCAAAGTAATAAGTAATAAAGGACAAGGAATTATTTTCATAGTCCTATGTTGAGCTGAATGAGTGTACCTACACGTGATTTTTTCGCTAATAAAAAGACAGTTTCTCTCAATTACCTCCATCTTATTCCAATATTGGAAGGGTCATCTTTCATCCAATTACTTCCAAACTTTAACTGCCTCTTTGGAATACAAGCTGCTAAATCTGGTCCTAAATTCCGGTACCTTCCGCTCAATGGGGATGAGGGTGGAGTCGATTCAATCTCTTGAATATAATCTTGGTCTGAAATAATGGTCAAATACTTAATTATGTTCATACCTTCGTACACAAAAAATTCAAATAAAAGTTTTAAATTTCGGAACCATCTTTTTATTTTATACAGATTATGCAAACGAATGATTAGGAATGTGTAGATCTTTACTATATACAATTCACTCAAACCACGGAGGATTGAAACATGCTACATTTTTTATACTACGCGAGTTTCCATTTTAAGTCTTGACTGCATTCTTCGAGATTAATAAATTTGAATTATTCAGTACGAATCATACGCGGTAAATATTATAACGTGTAAATATATATCCAGTGTGTCTGGGTGCGTAACAACTGAGCATAGCTTTATTTGTTAAAATATTATCACAATGAATCTTAATGGTGCCGCATATTCTCAAAATTAAAACTTTAGAATCAGATACTTCTATTACCAATTACAAACTGTTGAATATATAATTACTTATGTCCATACCTTTCTTATGACACTGAAGCGAATAATTTCCGAATTACATATTATGTACGTTCTCTTAATATCAGTGAATCAGTTGGGCTAGATTGTAAGCTGGTAATGTTAATACCATACCCACTGACTATAGTAATTTTTCACCAAAATAGTAGTGGATGATAGCAAACTATGTATAAGGAACTAAACTTATGCAAGTCCACAATAATTACAAACTTAGATATAGGTTATATCTACTGTTTACTATATTAACATTAGAAATACTAACGAAGTAAAAGAAACCAAAGGGAAAAAATACCTGGACTAGCAGATGTACTTCTCAATACAACACGGTCGAGCTTTGTATTAAAAACTAAATTTCGTCCCTCATTAAACCTTCTAGTCCTCTGGGTTTGGCTTTCAGTTGCTTGGTGATCTTGAAGGTGTAATGTAACAATGGTCGCACCGCTAGAATATCTGCCGTCTGTGGATTTATTACCACTAATAACAGGGGTATTGTTATGACTCCTATTGTTTTCTGGATTGCTATGAATTTTATTTGTGTCATTAAGTTGCCCCTCTTTGACAATGACATTCCGATTTCCAATGCTACTACAATGGCTATTCCTCCTACTATCACTTCCATTATCCGTCTGATGTTCAACAGCCTCGGCATTTTCCACACGCCCATCATTGACTATCGCACCGTGTTGGACCTTCTCCGGCTTTTTAAAGACTTCTTGCGCTACAAATTGACCCTTGTGATCTGGAACGTAGACTAAGTCATCGGTCGAATCTGGGGGTGCGATAGCACGTACTTTAGGTGCTCCATCAGACCAACTTCGAAGAACTACAAGTGACATGATAGAAGCACTTTTATACTTTTTCTTGATTTTCTATCTTGTGTTGCTGAAAATTAAAAAAGAAAAAAATATTAACACACACACAGCGCTTGACTTTTACGCAGTGCATCTTCCACAGGACAGGATTAGTGTGGATTGTTCCCGACCTTTTAAATGTAGGTACCCGGATTCCGGAGTACAGCTACAGGTACGGGTGCACTAAACTATCAAGCGCAATATGACCCAAGAACGTTTGCCCATTCGGATCTCAAGGCGCACCTGATCGTACCACTATACATTATACACAGATCGCCACGAACTGATATTGTAAGCTACATACTATTCAGTAAAAGCTTGCTTACTCTAGCTTGCAATGGTATGATCGATCAAATTATTGATTTTTTAAATTTGTTTTTCAAAATCATACAAATAAAAAAAGTAAACAAGTATTTATACAATTGTGTCTTTTCTATATTCCACTATCATGTACTACCTATTCACATACGTGTAGAACTCTTGGTTTGATTATTATGGCTAATTTCGAAAATATAACCACCATACGTGAGAAAATACTTTTACTAAAGACAGCATGCGGTCCTAACTTTCTGGAAACTACAATTGGCTAACACTTCAAACAAAAAAAAACCACTACGCTTCAGTAATACTCAATTTTAAAACGTATGTAGGCATTATATTATATTGGTGGAAATAAAAATGACCACTAAATGGGTTACTAGTACCACGTATATAGCATAGGACCTATAATGTGGTTGTCCGCAGGTTAAAAGGGTTTGCTGATTTGCTATGTATAATTACAGATACGAATGTTTCGCTTTTCATCCTTCCTATTTGCACTTAACCCTACTTCCACAAATGACAAAACTATACGGGTAATCAAATATAATAATGTACATAAATGCAACTTTAGGTAGTGACCGTTTATCTTTTACCTCAATATTTGGCATGTCTGTATGCTATGTAGTAACTAATTCTCCACGTAAACTATATTTACGCACAAAATGTTTACACAACCTGTTTTTTGTGCTGCTACCTAAAACTCGCATATTATATTTACACAGGACGATGTTTCAAGAATATTGTATTACCCATTTACTTTAACTAGGAGCATAATCACAATATTATAGCAAAAATATTCTAAATTGTGAAAAAGATAAGAAAATGAAAACGTGAAAGGATAAAAGGATATTATTTTTTTATACAAATAGGCAAAAAAAAGAAGCTCAAAGTTACTTGGCTAATTAAAATTGCCACAATATCGCAGCAATAAATACGAGCGGAGAAGGAAAATTACAGAAAAGAATCAAGAAGGTTCAGGAAAACGTTCTCTGTTTTAAATCTCTGGCAATGAAAATCTTAATCTTACTCTATGAAACCGTTTGCCTATTACTGACTGTGCATTTAAGGTAGGTACTTATCGTTAGTGGTAATGGCGCAAATAAAGCTATGCACTTTCTCTCTCTCTCTCTCTACTGAAATTAGAAGTATCATAGGTAGCTGAATTTTCGTAATACGCATCACCATCCTATATCACACCACCCCATATATTGCACAGCCTTGCCTTGGCTTCATCGATGGAAAAGGATATCAATTAAACATATTATAAAATGCAATATGCAATACACTGCATTTTTATCGAAGCCAAATAATGGTATGCACATCATAAATCACCTAATTCAATTCAACAGCCGTGTAAATTGAAGGATCTTAAGAAGTATACGGGAGAAAAATAAAAATGTTTTTTCCCACGATACCGTTTCCAAATGATTATAGAAAATCGTTGATAAAACCAGAGACACAGAACACAGAACTAGTAATTAAGTGCTTGCACATTTTTTGTATGAAATTTTTTATAATAAAGCCATATAGACCGAAATTCAGATAGCATCACTAACAATTTAATAGAGCTTAATTGCCTTGTGTATTACGTGTATACAGCTGTTAACTGCTGAAACTAGGTAGGTACTTACACTTAATAAATTGTTGTAGTGACCAGACCACTATAACAAATTCAAATTTATACTTATCCTTTCACCATTTACAGTTTACAGATTTAAAAAAAAAATACCGAACACTAATATCAATTCATCGTCAACTTTTGGTTAAAAAGTGCCTATAGTATTACACACTGTAAGCCGCATTCCATGTTGCTATTATATTTCGTAAACAAAGAATTTAAAAATTTCTTTCTGGCATGGTGTCCTATTATCTACATTTATTTTGAGAGCAATAAATTCAAACGCCTACTTTACCTACTTTAACTCCAATTTCCACAGCGTGTATGTACATACTGATACGGATGAAAATAAAAATATAATACATCCTAAACTTTAAAAAAACATTTATTACAGTTCTAGCAAAGAAATTAATTTCGAAAATCAGTCCTCAACTACAACTATTACACATGGAAAAATCCATTTAGTAAATTTAAAACGTTACTAGCAAGCGAAGTCGTCTCCTGTAAGTCAACAAAAATTTTGAAGACTTTTTTAACTTGAACGCCAGAAAAATAACTTTTAGTTCCTTTACTGATGTCGCATCCTTTTCGGCAAAATAATTTGTGCAATAAAATTATATTACAATTATACGGTTTGCAAACTTTTGAACTCTCACTTGTTGTTTCAGACGGACGTACTATAACAGATCCTCTTAATATTTCGGATCCGCGAAAAAAAACTATAAAATACACAGTACGTTAGTTTACTTTTTTTTGCATCGGTTTAGGCTGTGGCAGGGGAGAGGCGTAAAATTTTATTTATGGGACCCTGTAAATTACTAGTAAGTACATATATATCTTTTTCTACTAAATAAGATTTGCCCTACTAATTTTATCTCACATGGACCAACGCTGAACTAGACTGAATGTGCTTATCGTTAGAAGTCTTGTTCTTATAGCTGATGGAAAAACATATGTAGATGCGGGCAAGTAATTTCATCGGTAGTATACCACGATTTCATGAGATAAACTGCTTTATGAATATTGCCATAAAATTATTACAAAAACATTTACATATTAAATTAATTTTACTATTACCAGAAGAAATCACCCAAAAATGGTGAAATTACACTTTAAATAATTAAATAACGGTTATAAACTATATTAATAATTACTGGGCAAAGTTTAAAGATGAATAAAAATAACTTACTCAGCGAATGATGGTTGTGACGAACGAGTGTATCAGTAGGTCCTGCATGCTGCAGCCAATGTCTTGTTGTTAATTTTGAGTTTTGATGTTACGAATACAAACTTAAAAATTGCATATTTTGGTCTAGAACAATAAAGCTTAATAAAGTGACTTTATTAGTAAAAATATTATATTTTAGCACTCAACTGAGCCAATATCAGTCAAATGATTCATAATAATAACTGATAATGATAATGGTGTATTAATAACTCCATTCCGAGAGTGCAAACAAACAGTGTGTAAAAATGTAGTATTTATTTAATGGATTATCGTATCACTTTAATAATAAAAACGTGGTTGCGTAGAACTTCGGAGATTACAGGTGTCCGTTAGCACCGGTAAAATTGTACTGTAGAACAAAAAATAACAATAAAACATTGTCTTAACTTTTGCTATGTAGGTAAATAAGCCGATGTGAGTACACGAGGAGCTTTACTTGTATCGTTGATAGACGTGTATGTAATGAACGGAAAACTGAACGACACCTCTCCACCGTTTGCAAGCCAGAGTACAAATGTGACACGGCCTTCTACTTCAGCTATTGCTATTGTGTTCTGAATTCTGAACGTGCGAAGTAATTGACTACGTGATGATGTCTAATGTCTGATGTCTGATGCTTAATGCTCACTACCAAACCATAACTATATATTACTTGACTTGCTCTGCTACGCTCGCATATCCCATTGTTATTAAAGGTATTACAACTAATACCAGAGCCAGGGAGGTACTTAACTCTACCTTCTTTTAATATCTATCTGTCTGATTCTGATGTTATTTCCACTCACCTCAAGCTCAACTTAAAACTGCAGTCATGTTTGCGTGTATCCAAATTATATTAGTAGGTAGGTACTTACAAAGTAAAACGCCGCGCTTGGAAGTCCATTTAATGTACGCTTTTGAAACAGGCTTTGTTCATGTAAGTATTTCATTATAATTAAAATGGATTTATACATTAATTATTAATAATATAATTAGTTAACTGGATGTAAATACGGATAATAATCGAAACCACAATAAAAACGTGATTCAACATAGACAAATCATCTTATATGTCCATTCCTTGGTGGCAAGAAAATATTTCGCCAAATGCCCAAGCCAAGGTCTATGGAAGGCAATACCCTATATCCAGCTCCAGAAAACTTGGTATTGTCTAAGTATTACTACCTACATAATATAATTATTTAAGTATTTACCTCCGCTCCGTTGCTTTGGGTGGTCAGCCCTGTTATATACCTCACACCATATCAGTACTCAAAATTGATCCTCCTACCATTTTTAGTTTGATTACATAGTACATAATATCCTCATTCCTGGTTGGCCTGTAGAAGTACTTACCAACATTGTACATCCTTTGTAAGTACCTACTTCCTATTCTATCTTGACCCTGACTTGGTATTACTTTACTGCACATGACGGCAAGTGCATATACGTAATTGTTACTTACAAGTAGTACGTTGTGGTTGGGATTGCATACACATTTGCCAATCATCACTAATACTAATACTAATGTCAAATGTTGTTTTGCTTATATTTTACTAATAATTGCACGTTATGCATTTGCCCCACATGAGTAAAGGAGCAATAAAATCATCCTTCTGGACTTCAACGTTAAAACGGCTGCTGTCTGTGAAGGCAATCTTCACCATTAAGGAGTAAAATTCGTAAAATACATTTCGTGCGAGGGTCTGTTGTATACGCCACAAGTTCATATGAATTTATTGCTCTTATTTCAACGACTTATTATAGCTGCCATCTCATCACGTAACAGCAAAGTAAGTAGTTTAAAGTCATAATCCTGAGAAATTTAAATTCCAACTTGTGGCTTTTTCTAAGGCACCCACGTCCACTACCTACATAACTTAGTCACATTAAAATATACCTAGTAGATAACATCGAATATTCGATTTTTGGCCCTCGTGCGTTGCAAGAAAATTTGATCACAGGTACCGTATGCTTCTAGTAACTCCCGGTTATGCGGCTTTTGACTTAACTCCCGGGTCTTTATAGCCTAATTAATCACACATTTTTAAAATTTGACATAACTCCCCCGGAGTGTTATTAGCTTTATAAGTTATTTCTCACATTACTTATTTAGTATTTAGAGTGTACACTCAGTATTACTTATTTAGTGTACTACTATCGGGATGTAAAGAACAATTCATAGTAGCCCTTTGGAATTTACAGATATAATAATGCAGGCGTCCCTCGCTTCGAAAAATACGTTCTTTATGTACGACGACAACCTAGTTGCCTAGCCTGTACTAATGAATTCCAGTAAACGTAAACGATTATAAGAAAACAAGTTTTTTGTTAAATTCATATCGTTAATTTATTCGTAAGCAACCGGGTTAGAAATTAACAATTCAGATTAAACTTATTAAGTAAACTACAGCATCTATAATAGTAATTTCAAATTATACGCAGTCACGACCAATTTTACTAATGAAACGACACATTCTTATTGTATGGTTAAAAACTTCTTAATTTTAGCTGAAAGCGTAGAAAAGAATGCTATTTTTGTCAAGTTCGGGAAAGTTTACAGCTAACTTGCTTTACAAAACTTAAGAATAAGAAATGCATTTAATGAGATGAGGTATGAATAATTAATAATGGTAGGTAGGCAGGTGGTGGGCAAATTACATTCCGTAACCATCAACAGGAGATCGAATGTCATCGATTTTAAGTATCATTTTCACAAGTTGCGTGGCTAACATAATTTGCTGGATTTTACTATGGAGAGGTTCCAGTACGTTTTGCTCTTGCATATCGGAAGAGCCATAACCCATACAATCAATGCCAAGGCGCGAGTTATTCTCTGCAACTTGTCTAGCCTTCACTTCCGTCAGAGTTTGTATTGGGGGTAGGCCGGCATTTTCAGCTAACGCTAAAGGTGTATTTTCCAATGCATCCGCAAATCCTCGGAAAGCGTACTGCTCAAGAGATGATATCTAGGTACATGAAAGCAAATATATTTTAATAACAGACATAACCATATTTTCATTATTTTAAATTCTAATCAACACAAGAACATATTATTTCCATAAAAAATAAAATACCTGATCTGCTGCTTTGTTGATAGCAAGAGAACATGCTATTTCCGTCGAACCACCACCAAACACAACCTTGGGTTCGCGAATAAAATTACGAACAACGCAAATAGCATCATGAAGAGATCGTTTAACTTCTTCAACTATCATCTTACTACCTCCTCGAACTAAAATTGTTACAGCTTTAGAGTTGGGACAATCTTCGATAACCAACATTTTATCCTTCGTCGTTCCAAAGGTCAGTTCTCGAACTATGCCTGCATGGCCTAATTTTTCGGGCGTCAATTCTTCAAAACGAGGCACAATGCGGCCACCAGTTGCCATTGCAATAAGCTACAACGACAATTCAATGTTTAGATTTAGACAAAGAAAAGCATTTTTATCTTCATTGATAATACCACAGTATTTTATATAATATTCCAACGTAAGTTGTTTTCGTAGTTATTTATTATCCTTACTTCAATTTCTGGTCCACCGACCCAACGAACAGCTGGTAGTTTATGATGAAGTAGTAGATGGTTGGCTTCATCATCGAATCCCCACTGACAAATAGCAAGAGTAGCACCGGAGTCTTTTACTCGTTTCACTATTTCCACAAATTTATCTTGCTCATACTTGTGCAGTTTTTTGTAGTCCTCTACTGAAGACACATCGAGCTTATGCTTGGTCTTAGGTTTAGGAGGTTCGAATGGACAGGTCAAAATTGCCATTTTGACATCTTTTAGTTCCTGAAATGAACAGAATGACAAATCGTTAATGCCAGACACATAACTCTAAAAAGTGCATTACCAGTGAAAGCGCTATTATATTGTAGCTATGTACATTCACGTTACTAAAAAAAATAGGTGAAGACGCTCACATGAGCTGATTTGATTACGATTAAACAGCATTGCGACGGTTAAAAAAAAGCCGTACTGTACAAATTAAATGTATTCCCTGCCAGAAAATGAAATGATAAAAATCACTCATATACTAATGCAGCAAGGAATGAACACTTTAAAAGTGTCAACACATTAATTTCGCATAGTGTCTGATTCGTCCAATTATTATCCAAATGGACGAGAATTCTTCTATGCCCATTTATTAATAATTAAAATTTAATAGAGCATACTTCAAGTCGGCTATATGCGTCGCATTTCTTACCCGAGGCATTTGAGGGTGTGAAAAGTCTTTATCAATTATGACACCTTTAACTAAAAGAGTGTCTTCGATTCGGCCTCCAACTTTTCCTTCTACTTTTATAAGTTCGAAGTTTACATCATGTTTTTCCAGATCTGCAACCCCTAAGACTGCTTCAACGGCAATTTCGGCCATGGCTGCTTTGCATTTGTTCACACTACAAATAAACAAAAAAAGTCAACATCCAATTCCCCACACCGATAACAGAACGAAAACTTCTAAAGCACAAAACAAAAAGCAGAATAAGGCCGTATTCAGATTAGATTGTAGGATAACTCACATTTTCGAAGACAACGTAGTCTGTGCGGCTTTAATAAGCATACTTTTGTCTCCAATAGGAAATGTGACAGCTAATTCTTTCAAATGTTCTATACATTTTTGGGCTGCCAACTCAAATCCATCCGCAATACGAATAGGATGTATGCCTACAAAAAAACAAACAAGTCATTGCACTCAAAATTAAAAAATTAGCAATTTGACCCGCTATAATGAGATTTAGGAGGTCCGGTCAGAGTTCATTATACAAGAATGTATCGTAAGATTCAGTGCAACCAACTTATGGTAAATAAATTGGCCAATGGTTCCAAACGATGTATATTTACTTTTGCATCGAGTTAAGTCAAGTTTTAATCGAATTAAAAACTTATTCGTATATTCGATGCAGGATAGCAATAATAACTTTCAAATACATAAGTCCCAAATAATACCTTTGTCCAGCAAGATTTCAGCCTGCTCCAGTAAGGACCCAGCCAATACAACCACGCCGGTCGTTCCATCTCCGATTTCATCATCTTGAGATTGAGATAATTCAACCATTAACTTGGCAATCTGATGGTCAACATCCATTTGCTTCAAAATGGTAGCACCATCATTGGTTACTGTGACGTCTCCATCAGCTGAGACCATCATCTTGTCCAAGCCTTTCGGACCCAAAGAGGTTCGAAGAGTCGCTGCAACCGCTTTACCAGCCAAAATATGAGACTGTTAAAAAGATTTAAAAAAATACGAATTACTACCGGATCGTGAAATGGATTGGATTCAAAATTTTCGCAGATCTGTACAAACTAAATGTATTCCCTGCCAGAAAATGAAATGATAAAAATCACTCATAGACTAATGCAGCAAGGAACGAACACTTTTAAAGTGTCAACGAATTAATTTTGCATAGTGTCTGATTCGCCCAATTATTAACCAAATGGGCGAGAATTCTTCTATGCCAATTTAGTAAAAATGTAACTTAAATAGAGCATACTTCATTTCAAAGCTATATGCGTCGCATTTCTTCCTTATCAATTATGACACCTTCAACTAAAAGCAAGACTTCGATTCGGCCTCTAACTTTTCCTTCTACTTTTAACTTGTGTTAAAATCTTGAGCGATCACAATTGACAATTACTCACCTCTACCCTACCTGAAACTCTCGGAACGCCAAAACTGAGTTCCACTATTAACATTAACTATACATTTTCACCGTCTGTGATTCTGCGTACTTCCGATAGTAAGTAATGGCAAAAGCACATTATTCGTTATTGTCTTTTAGGGGAAATGAATATGACATAACTTCTTGTATCATCTGTATGATGGTTGTTCTCCAGCCTGTCACCTGTGATAACTAAGTCTAGAGCAACTTAAGATGTAAGATAAGTCGGGCAGCAACCTAGAACATATTACGTTTCATACTGCATACCCGTGACTCGACTTGACATAGATAACTACTAACTAAGCCTAACAGGTGGCAGGCGTATGACAACAGTTTTGCATCTTAATTCTCTTTACGAATTTATGGAGGAATGCTGGAGCTCAATTACTAATTACTACATATAAATATACATTTCCGAAATTCTAAACCAATAAAAGTCGCATACTGACTACTAAAAAAACAGCGCCTGGGGTTTGGAGGTTTCCGATTTCATATTAAATTTGTGGTTGGGGTGCTAATGGCAAATGGTGGTTTAAAAAGCTGACTAAATTACATTAAACACTTTAGAAACTGAAAGTGGCAGATTGCAGAATTAGTAAACTGAACGTCAAACTTTACAAATAAAAATACGTTTACATCATACATAGACCATTGAATGGTTTCATATTATATACAGCAGGTGGCCACCATTAAGGACACCGGCCAAAGTTCGCAGTTAGGTACCCTCTCCCGATTTCATATTCATATGTGTGGCAGTGGTCTTGGTACTGCCCGCCCGCAACTAGGTGTGTCGGTAGTTTAGTTATCATGGCCTGCGACTAACTACCATAAATGACTAACAATGCAAGGTAACCATGACAAATGACAAACACTGTCCAATAGTTTGACGTAATTCGAAAATTTCGAAAGAAGTCCACTTACAATTCACAGAGGTCACAGACACACAAGCAGAAACTAGCATTTTAAAATATGAAAGCTTACACCCACCCATGACCTAACCGTACATATATAGCAGTTCAAATCAGACATGACGGACGGTACTGCAAATGCAACACCCACGTTCCACGCCGACTTTCCATTCAAAGCAAGGTTCTTATTTTCCGTATATTATATTGCGTCCATGCAGTTACAAAAAATAAAAGCTGAATAAAATTACCTTGATTGCTTCATTTCCTGTTAGTCTCTTTTGCTTGTCCTGATCCTTGATGATGAGGAACGGGCGACCGAACTCGTCAAACGCTAATGACCCCGCGTGCATGGCCATTTTAAACCGAAATTTGGAAGTTAAATGGAACTCAACTTCTAACTAAACCGCAAACGGCAACGACACTGCAAGACTAGCGGCTCGTACTAGTACAGTGGACTTGGACTGGCAATCCAATGAGTACTTGACGTTCAGTTTCAGTTGAAGCGAAGCGCGTCCAAGATAACTTTTGTCCGCATGATGTCGTAGGAACAAGTACAACTGGTACGGTGGACGTCACAGTTTGTGCTTTAAAAGATACTAAATGACCAGCCTTGGTAATACCATCTCCGGCATGGCCTACAGTACTCTGACAAATAGTCGAGAATCTTCTTTTATCACGCCCCGTAGTGCAGCGTATTCTGATGGTACTATAGTAAAACTACACTGCACTCAGACTTTGCCCGTGCTGCGGCTACGGCATGCTCATTATTCGTCATCATTTACTGGTTTAAAAGTTTTATTCAAGGATAGCTACCAATTTTAATGGTGTGGTGCTACTACAAGCTAATTAAAAAATTTAAATTTAAATTGAAATGAACCTAATTATTAAAATTATATTATTGGATTGATCTGAGTTTATCTGGCCCCATGCATTGCCCAGCCAGCCACCGAGGCTGTAGGACTACAATTTTGTTTTTATTAATTACAATAGTATGCTCGAAGAATCTAGAGGCAATTAAAATAATTCAGAGTCAGACCATAATATCAACATGTCCAACTCTGTCCGTCCAAGCCGTGTTATGTTTTCATATGTTTACTAGTTATTTAAATTATGTAATGTAACGCTTCCAAATTCAATTTTATTTGTCTCTTGTTCCTCATTACAAATTGTCTACTGCATAATGGACTGTATTGAGATACACAATGAGCACACGTTATCGCAATCCACTGTCGATCTGATCTATCATCTTTATCTATTATCTATCGATCTTAACTTTAAAAAAATAAACAACAACGTTTTATTCTCCTCCACCCATCGTCCCCGGAACCATCTATACCCCGGTGTCCAGTATAGCCCCCGAGAGATTTTTTGTGCAACGATAAGTTTATTGTTAGATAATACATCGAATAGAATAGGATCGGTACATATAGAGCTGGGCCAATCAGTTGGTAGCAAAGGTCGGCGTTTGAATTAGCCTACCTATCGCCTATCCTATTTGTTTGAAAAATCCGATTGCCTACCTATCGCCTATCCTTTTTCCACGATTTTTTTGAAGCCTACCTATTGCCTATTTTTACCGATTTGCCTGCCTACTGCCTATTTTTTAAATCAGCCTATATTTCATAAATCAGCCTATTAAAAGCCTATTTTTTATAAATACGCCTTCCTAAGTTACTATCTAGATGCGATAAAAATAATTATTTTTGCCAAAATGCAGGCCAAAAATGCACATCATAACTATTTTGCCTACCAGGCAGAATTTCTTTGTTGCCTACCTAGCCTATCCTATTTTTTATCTTTTTAATTTGCCTGCCTATTGCCTATAAAAATTTTCTTAAAATTGTCTGCCTGCCTGCCTATCGCCTATATTTTAGCCTATATTATAGGATAGGCGCCGACCTTTACACGGTACGAATAAACCCTGTCTGAATGAAACAGTGCCACCCATGTTTCAGGTCTAACTACGCCCCACCCGAGGTAACTCGGGCAAAGCAGTTATTACTTAGCACTAGTAGAGTAAGTTTACATAGCGCTTACTGGAATGTTTTCTACAAAAATATTAAAAATTGATCTGAAATTTAAAATTAGTAGTTTTCACCATTTTATTAACATCTTGTAAAACAGGTCATTCGAATATATACCTTCTCTCTAAAACGTATAATATCTCCCATTGCTGATAGTAAAATTATAAAAGCGAAATAACTACATAGGTAGCTACTACTACTAGGTATGTCCATTGTAAAGAATACAAATGTCGGACTTAATCAATTTGACATGGTAAGTGGTGCACGAAACACAATTATGTAATTACATGTATGCAGTATCCTCTCAAATTAAGTAGCAACAGTAACATTTTAAGAGTTTGTACAATCTTTCCATATTTTCTAAACACAAGGGAAAACATTAAATAAATTATCAACACAAAAATTGGACTATAAGCTACTGAAGCCCAACCACGGCAACCACTACTAATTACACAAGTATACAAACAAACAGCTCGAAAGAACGGGCTGGCCTTATTTGCCTTCTCACCTTATACATTATGTACATGTAAGCAAGCATTGCATCTTTTGTATTATAGACACATTTACATGTGTCATGCCTATCTGAAAGAAAAATATTGCATGAATTCCACACTACTTGAATATAGATCACTCGACTCAATTCAAGACTCAATTAATTCAACTAATCCGTTCTAAGGACTTGATTGAGCAGCGTTTGGACCTAAATAATGCTTCTGTTCTGATTAATTTTCCCTCCCAGGCAAAACTGCTTATTCTAAATACATAAACAATCTCAAAACCCTCAACAGAATTAACTGTGCCGTACAAAAACATGTATATTATACTTTCTGATTTCACATTTATGTTTATGAACAATTTTTATTTAACAACACCAATTCCCAACATGTTTGATTAATTAATATCATAAAACTAAACGTACAACCTTAGGCTCCGAATTTTCAACATAACACATAAATACGACGAATTGCGTATCTTAATTATTATTCCAGCCTGAAAATTAGCATGAAAATAAGTCAAGCTGGTAGCTTGGACCAGGCTGGAATCATGGATTTAACAAGAAAAAAACACAAAATAGGGCAAAACACCAGATCAGAATCTGATATGACGAGCTTAACAATAAATAGATGGCCGTTTTTAGTACAAATCAATATACATAGTAGTATTGGTTCCCTTCTTTATCAAAATAAATTTTTAAATGCCTACGCACCAAGGGCAAACAAGAATATATGACTATCATTACGCCAAAAATACAACAAACATTAATGGTTGCAAAATAAAGGCCAAATAGAATTGCCAAAAGTTATACTTGCATGGTGTACTTGTTTGAAATGTACAAATGAAATATTTATAATTTATAATATTTACCTGACTAAGCATTACGCTGGAATATTACTGAAATCCTGACATTAAGGATATCGGTTGAAAATAGGTATTTACTTTTTTTTGTTACCTGTTGAAGCATTTATGTATACATTTTTTGTGAAATGCACATTCAGAGAAAATGCTCGCAATCAGAATGTAATAATCGTAGTGTATTATAAATTAGGGGTTCACGCTTCCATATCAATCATATATAATTATGTACACTCAAATATTGCAGCGATACAGTTGGCAAATAGCATCGTAAAACCACTCGAAATGAATAAATTACTACATTAATTAGCAAAGACACTTTTCTACTTAAGAAACACGACATCAGCACATTTTATATTTACTATTTACCTACATGTAAACTAAAGTGAAATATCTTAACTGATACAAAAATGTCATCTGTTAACTCAACCAAAATAAATGATAAGTAGTCACACATAGATGAATAACAACCTGGAAAAATATTGAAGTTACATGTTCCAGGATTCCATCTCAAAAATAGCTTAGGATTGCATTTTTATGTTGACTCATCATTCGATGTTTCACTTGCCAGTCCCAATGAGAGCTTCATCCATTAGATCGTCGTCGATGGCATACGGAGAAGCGTGGGATGAGTGCGGCGATTGAACAACCAGGGGACTTCTAAGCAATGCAGGGGAATTGGGTTGCGGAGAATGAACAATATGTACGGACACAATCGGAATACTTGCTGTGGCTACTGTTGGATTCTGAGTGGAAGCTGTGCTGGAGCTTGGAGCCCCTTGGCTCGCCGAAGCCGTACTAATAGCACTGCCTGTAATCGAAGATGAACTTGAACTACTCGACGAAGTCAAGCAAGTTACACTTACACTAGTGCTAAACCCAGAGCTTGAACCAGATGTGGAAGTGGAGTCTGGGACTGGGGGTGGCGGCATAAAGATGCTTTCTTTAGAAATTTTACTAGGTATGATGTCATCCAGCGATTCCCGCCCATAATTAGATTGAAGGCTGTTTGTGCTACTGTTGTGGACTGCGTTACTTGCGGCACTGCCACTGCTGCTATTAAAATTACCAACATTGGATGAATTTTTGGTACCGCTGGAACCTGAATTACTGAAATTAGCCTCTGCCACGGTCTTTTTATCAGCACTGTCAGGAGCCACATCCATGAATAACTGATCGTCATCATCAGGACTTGGAATGGCTGGTGACTGCTTTTTCATGGGGTTGGAGGAGTCTTCAACCAATGGAAGAATGGTATTTTGTGGGGTCGTGGGTATGGTTAATGTATTCTTGTAAATAACGTCATCTTGAATACAATTTAAAGGATCTGGAGATTCAGGAGAAACAAAATTTTCTGAAGCAAAACCGGTAGAGCCAGAACTGTTAGCAGAAATGATCGGTGTTTGTATCTTGCTTGCGGCTGAACTATTAGAGTTATCTTTGGACAGTGCCGAAGCCGAAGGGTGCATCGATTTGTGGTCTTCGCTCTTTTTATTTGGCCCTGATCCTGATAAATGAGGTATTTCATTTGTAGTCGAGTCAGGTTCTCCGAATGATACGGAAGAGTCAGAATTTGTTGTAGAAGCATTGTATTTGTGTATGGCCGAAGACTGCCCTTGCATTTGATTGTGAGAAAGGCTTTGACTGGATAGTGTATTTGAGTTGTGTGATAAGTTGATAGGCGAGCCCACTGACGTAAATGAGGACTTAGAAAATAACTTATTTACTTCAGAAAATGATATCTCAGAGGAGCCAATCGATGAACTTGATAGTATAATTTTTGTAGATTCAGAAGAGCTCGGATTTGCTACACTTGCATGCCCTGGCTGTTGATTTTTCGACTCAACAGCTGAACCAGATAGGAGTACAGACGATCCAAAATTTCCAGACCCTCCAGAGGAGGCTAAGTCCATTACACTAGAACTGTTTAAAGTTGCCAGTGCAGGGGTTTCTTTATCTTTTGTTGCATTACTTTCCTTGTTTTCCCCCAGTTTACTGTTGTTCCCACTCTGCTGTGGACTGTCAACATTGGAGAAATTGGAAATTTTCTCTATTTCTTTACTGAAACTATCTTTGCTGTCCGATTTACCATTCCCTATTCCTGAGCCCGAAGGCGATGGAGATGCGTTATTTTTAGGCGAGTTCTCACTGTTTCCTGCTCCGGAACCAGCGGTGGCAGTTCCAGTCGAGCTAGTGCTAGACTTTTTTGGAATCTGATACTTCGTAAAATCGAATTTTGGAGCATCAAAAACACCAGATCCAGGCTGAAAAAGTTTTCTGGTCAAATCCAACTCGTCTTCGGCTCTAGGTTTGTTTCCAGACAATGCACTACCAGTTCCGGAAGAATTTGCACTGTTCTCCGCCGACTTCGAAATTTTATTTTTAACTGAAGGGCTCAAGTCTTTCTCTAAGTTCTTATTCCCCCCAGAACTGCTACTGTTATTACTTCCGCTTACTTTCTTAACGGCATTCGCTGAGGATCCTAAAACTCCAGATAACCCAGGAATCATTTTAGATCCTGACGATATTGAGGGCTGTGACTGTTGCGACAGGGTTGATGAGGAAAGAGATGGTAATTTGACACCAGAAAATCCTTTTTTGCTCCCAGATGTTTTCAATCCGGATTTAAATTTATCCTTAATAGCATTCAGTTTGGTAGACGAATTGGAACTTTTAGTTTTTCCGAGAGTCATTTTTAGCCCTTGACTTAACCCGGGTTTCACCATGTACTCAGGGTTGTTGCTGAAATTACCTCCTGTAGTGCTACTGCTGTTGTTGCCAACATTTCCATTGTTAGCAGCTGAGTTACCACTGCTGTTTGTTGACCCACCGCTTTGATTTTTCTTCTGCTGCTGAGTCAACTGCATTACATCGCTCGTAATTGTTGAGGATGCTTTTAAATAATCCATTTTGCTCATATCTTTCTTTGATGAATCATCCCCAGAGTGCTGAGATTTTAATTTATCAATTACAGCAAGTAGGCCACCTTTCTTTCCAGCAATACCAATTCCAGCTCCACTATTTCCACATCCAGCAGACCCGCTATTACTATTTCCATTATTACTTCCTGTGGAATTACTTCTTTGGATTTGAGCTGCTACGGAAGCTGCTGCAGCCTGAGCTATTTGCGAAGGCGATTGACCAGCACTTTGGTTATTTGGTTGCATCTGAGCCTTATTAGCCTCCATTACACTTTTGGGCAATAAATTAGCTTTCATTAAAGCTTCAGCCATATGTTCTGCCTTTAAATTGGCAACGGCGTTTCCAGATAAACCTAATAAACTTGGGTTGAAGTTTGCCAATGAAAGTGGTAGCGAACCGTCATTTAAAGACTTAAGCGTTGGAATCAAGTTTGGTACACCTCCTGGATTGCCTACCATTGATAAGTTTTTGGCAATTTTAGGGTTTCCTTGAAAGCTGCTAACTTTTCGTTCTTTATTCAGTTTTGAACCTTTAGCTGACGACTGCTGCACATCTGGATATTTCGGAGAACCGGATACGGATTTTAATGTGGAGACACTCGGTTTACCACCAATTTTAGGTGTCGGACTGCCCGATTTATTTGAAGTAGGAGTTCGATTTAAGCTAGGTGAACCAGGCTTTTTGAGATTTAAACCCCCGAATGTCGGTGATGCTCCTTTAAGACTTACGCTCATACCACCAGAACTACTTTTTTTATCATTTATCGGAACAAACGAGCTTCCAGAATTCGACGTTGGAACGTTTCCAAAAGGCCCTAGTAACTTAGGTTGCTTGCTTGGATTAAAGTCGTGAACTGGTAAGCCCTCTTCATCTAATAGTGGTGGAATTAAATTTGGGGCTTTTCTTTTGCGCTCTTTTTTAGTAGTACCCTCAGACAGAGGCCCGCTCAATTTTTTCTTCAACGTTGCCCCAGAATTTCCTTCCGAGCTATTGCTTACACTTGTGTTATCGTCTCCTATTCCTTTTTTGTTATCCTTTCCTATCGATGAAGTTGCAGACGGTGACTTTTTATTGATGACATTGCTATTATCCGTTAGCTGCATCATTGGCTTTGGATGTATCGGGGTTACTGTTATGGAATTAGGAATTTGCACGGGGTTAGGTAAAGGTATTATTTCGATCCCGGGTCGAATTGCAGCTAGCAAAGTATTGACTGTTGTTTGCCCCATTGAAGAATTTGTTGAGACAGGAGTTATACTTAAGCTCGGCGTAACTAAAGGCTTGAAGTCCGATCCGACTCCACTGGTATCAACCTGTCCGGAATTTCCTACCGATCCAGCAGCAGCATTAATAAATGACTGCAAGTTTCCGCTGGTTAGGTGGTCTTCCAAACTGGTAGAGTGCGAATCAAGTGAGATGGAGCGCTTTGGGAAGTCCCTGGCTTTCTTACTTCCAATTTTCTTATTTTGTGGCATCGAAAATTTGTTAGAATTTCCCAAGAATCCGCTAACACCAGTCTCACTTGTATCAATTTCCATATCCGAGTCAAAATTTTCAATTTGGAAATCATTCTGTAAATGTGAATTAGAATTACTGTTGATACTATTGGCATTAGAAGTATTAGATCCAGCGGCTGCCGCAGCTGTACCAAAACCACTCAGCAGTTTACTAGCGAGAAAATTTTCGATTGACTGAGCCGCATTCGGATTTGACGAAATAGTTGTGCCTGATGTTCCTCCAACGGGGGTAATATCAATGTTCCACCTAGCATCGTCCATGCCTATTTCACTCATAAGCAAGTTGATGGCTGAGTTGCTTCCATCGCCCCTTGGAGTTAACGGTGTTTGCGGCGTTGGTGCCCGAGTATTGTCGCCCTGACTCGTATCCGAAATATCCGAACCCTCGCTAGGTCTTCTTTTCGGACTTTTATTGGATAGCATCCTGGGGCTTTTAGGTGAAGGGGATGGACTCGGCCGGGGAACAGTTGCATTTCCCTGAATGCTTAGCCCTGCTCCAGATTGATGCGGCTGAGCGGAACTAGAGTCACTAGAAGCTCCTTTCCGTTTACGCCGTCTTCCACGCTGGCCAACTTGGTCCAGCAATCCTATAATGATACAATATTTACTTGAAAATGTGAATTCAGTATTATAATCATGTCTAGTTAATTCTACTTAAATTTAAGAATTTCGTATTTCAACCTGTTAAATTATGAAGATTTTGTAAATTCTGTAGGCTGAGTCCATGAAGGTTAGGAAAGTTTCCCGGAAGATTTCCTCCCATGTTTAACTGATTCAGAGAGAACAATGGGTTCATGGGATTAATATACGATGAAAGTAACTCCACTGGATTTTGACTCTGGCTAGGAGATGTAAAATTTGTAGTCATATTTCCACTTGACTGGTTGACATTATTAGTGTGAATTGGAGATATTGTGTAAGATGAGCCACTAGACCCATTGGAATGCCTTCCGGACGATGAAATAGGATTTACACTGTTGCTGCTTAACACATTTTGATTTGTATTTACACCTGAAGACAAAGATGAGCTGTTACTAACATTGTTAATATTGCTGAGATTTCCCGTGTTGGTGGGATTCAGACTCATAACCACACCAGGTATCATAGGGTTAGATGACGGCTGCTGTTGGGTCTGAGCTCTTTCAGATTCAGTTCCGCATGAAATTTCGTTACTTTGCACTTGACTAATTGTGTCCGAACCATATGAACCGCCGAGTGGAATCGTGAATTCAGGGTTAGGTGGTTCGAACTTTGTCTTCATTGTCTGCCAACGCCGGATAACTGCACGGACTGTTATAGGGATCGAAAGACTTCTCTGAACTACTTTACATGCATGTTCTTCCAACGTTGGTATTATATCAGCAGCTATTGTCACAGCATGCAATCTACACTGAGGATGGGATACATCTCTTAAGTCGAATTCCAAAGTTACCAAGGAATCTTCGAGGGGATTTTGAAATGATACTGAAACATTCTGATGAGATAAAGCATTCACTTCAAAAACGATGCATTTCATTTCTGTGAAATTAAAAGATTAATTAGCTAAAATGCGCTTGCATATAAATGATTAATATAGTCAAGATTAACTTTCATCACATAGATAATTCATTATATCATGTAGTCTCATGGGACTCGTATTTTCAATTATATGAATGTACGACTGCACTTGACCGAATCTACAAACAAAAATTTAGGAGAAGTGAGATAATAAATGTTAACAACGATACCAGTACATACTGAATGTATCGACTAAAGCAAAAAGGTGATTTACAAAAGCTCCGCATATACTTCTAATTGATGAAATACGGAAAACGTAATATATTAAATTATTAAATACTAAGGTTTTCTGCCAAGATGTAGTTGGTTTGCTCTTTAATTTTAAAAAATATTTAAACATAATGTACCTGGTTTGCTGCCAATACGAACGCAGCTTGCCACAAGAGTATTGAATATTAGCTGTTGCCGTAAAATTGCTATTACTTGCGGCAACTGGGATGCCAACGTAAAATTTATTGACGATACCATAATGCCTTCTAAATTTGGAGTTTCTGTCATGAAATAGCAATGCACTTGGGGAGCATCGGGCTTGTCTGGTAATGCCTGATAAATTATATTTAATAAATTAAAAATTAGTCTTTGTATGGGAAAGACAAAGAGTGAATATATTTTAATTCATTGAAACTGCGGGGGTGTGAGTTGCAATATTATTATTATTTTTTTTTTTAACTTTCTTAACAAAGACACATCTATTTACTACTAGTTAGTAGATCTAGAGGTCCACAATTCCGAATGAATAGTGTTTCTAGGCAGGTTCAGGGCGAGTCAATCCCTCATTTCAAATTACTCTGTTTTACCCCCAGAAACACTCTTTCTCTATTCACAACCAAGGGTGACTATAGAGAGCACAGGCCCAAGTGCCTGTGGCCCGGCCTGTGGCCCGGCCTGTACTTTTTCCACCGAACCAGCCAGGTCTAGCCTGCCAGAGCTGGGGATCGAACTGGGGCTGAGCGGGAAGTCTTCCGACTCCACTCTGCAATCCTTGCGGTCTGAGTCTGGAAGTCGTCAAACTCCAAACTGCAGACCCCGAGCCTCTCGAACTCTCGACCAACCTGGCAGGGTTAAATTAAAATCGATAAATAGCTGTACTTACCACGAAGACCCCCCGATCATTGGTACAGTCTAATGTGCCATTCGAAGCATGCCGAGTGACCATACTCAAAATCGGCTGAGGGTTAGAAAAATCAAAGCAATGAATTCCAGTAGACGACTGAATAGCCTGCAGCAAGTCTTTACACACAGGAATTGGCTTTCCAAGATTTACAGTGAAACACGCAGGAAGAGCTGTACTATTTGTGGCATTTAATGTTCCGTAGCGATGAATGCTAAAAATAAATTTACATGTTCTTGCTTATTTACCAAAGATGATAAGTTATTCCCGATTTTATTTTATAATGTAAATTAAAGAAAAATAACACGGATAAGTCTAAAATGTAATTACTTTTTTCCGTCTGGTGCTCGCATTACTGAAACTGTTGTACTCATCTGTAATTTTCTGGAGGTGGATGACTGTATAGAAACAGTAGCAATTGTTCCTAATTTTTTTTCCAAAATGGTCTGTACATCTGTCGGCAACGTAGTTTTGGTGGATACATCCAGAAATTCGTACGGTGAAATAAAATATATTAATTTCACAGGATGACCACCTTTTCTAGGCTGCAGTAGTCCTAATAATGATTTCATTACTATTTGCTCTCCATCGGTAATATGAGAGTATGTAGTTGACATTGCAAGCAGATCAGCTTCTAATGCTTGAAGCGCTATGAAAGCTTTACTCTTAATTTTTTTGTCGGCATTAAGTTGGTAAATTGCTACAAGTCCCTCTAGATGAGCTGTAAAATCTATGAAATCATTTCTTCGCAAACAATCAACCATTTCAGGAACGCCCTAAAAGCAAAATTTACAAATTAAAAAAATACACAGGGGACAGGGCCTGATATAGAAATATTAGACTGTGAAGTATGCACTATACCAAAATCTGCACAAAATGGTTAATTTTCCCTGAAGTTCTATAATAAAACCGCCAATGTTAAGTCGGTTTACGTCAACCTGTTAATAGTGGGGAAAATTTAGGCCCGACGACTTCTCTTGGTATTTGGGTATCAAATAGTTGTTAAAGCCTAAAGAAGATTCTCCTAGACCGCGGTTTCTTCGCGAGTGTTATAATCTCGAAATTTGAATTGAACACATACGAACCGTGGTGACACCGAAAGATGTACACAAGAATGCTACCACGCATAACAGCTAAACTTTATCGGCGAAAAGGGCTATTTTCATCATCATTATTGTAATACTAAATAGAGTGACAATAACGATGCAGTTTTGCAGAGTAAATTATTTTGGTTTGAAGTTGTCAGTTCAAATATTATTATGTTGTCTGATTTTGGGAGCCAATACAATTATTTACTTCTGTGACTGATCTCACTGATCTTGACAGCTGAATAAAAACTAAATCAAATCAAACTTTACGCACCAATCTTAAGAACCAGTACTTTACACTTTCTTGTACTGAATGCCTTGGTACCCAAATACTAAATAATAAATAGGTATGCGCTAACAATCAAAGTGCAAGCGTAATGACCGTGTGAATGTACAAGCATTGTACTGAATAAAGCAACACACCACTTTGGACGTTTACTGTACTATCTGATTTTTAAATTTAAACTAATGTACCCACCTACCATGCCTTCACTTTCTAAAAGTTATATGCAAAAATGAATACACAACCATAAATTGGCAAATATTCAGAGGAATTAAAGCCGCATTAAAATATCACTGCAAAGTCAAGTTCTAGGACTTGCTCAATAAAAGTGTTATGCATTCCCCTCGATGTCGTACAATGTTTCCTAAATGTTTATCATTTAATCCCATATCCATTGACAATGCATTTAATTCATACGAGACTAAGAAAAATGTGAAATTTTAATATGCAGTTCTTACTTGCTGTTCGGTTTTGCCATCATGCTGTATTTTTACTTCTTGGACAATTCCTAACGGATCAATCAGAAGCTCCAAGTAAAACATATCAGATGATATGAACCATTCGTTTCCTGTAGCTCCTGGAGTGAATTTTAAACCCAGTTGCCTCGAAACCATTTCCAATCTTTCCACCATGCTTTGCAAAGAATTCACTTTAATAGACTGTTGAAGTGAATCAAGGGATTTTTGAAGATGAACTCTATCCCCTGGATCAAGAAAGTACCGGCGTTCCTGTCAAGCACATTTAATATTAGATTTATAAGCTTATTTCTTTCTAACTGACATATGGTTGAACAGAGGTCAAGAAACTGCCCAGGTAAACGTGAAAGGATACAATTGAAGATCTTTTGGACTAAACGGATTCAGTCGACTATACCAATTGCAAAAACATGTTAGGCTCATAATTTTCAAATCAATACTTGATTACGCAAAGAAGCAATATTAAGGGTTAGATTACCAATTTAAGAATGCATTACATGCAAAATTAAAATATGTATGCTCTCAAATTCTCCTTCTCTGTGTCTAACAAACATTAATAAATTATGAAGTGTTTGCCGGAAGGAAGAATGAACACGAACACCAACAAATTACGAGACTTAACTTACAGATAAGGCTGTCCGTATGTTTTTGGAGGTTTCTCCTAGAGGTTTCAGCTGATTAGATTTTCGACGAATTTTTTCCATTATTAGGTCTAACTGCCACCTAGGAAGTTTGTCCACTTCCGAAGTCGCTGCTTTCGACATTGATCCGCTTAAATTTGACGAGGACGACGGAGCTGTGATTTGAACTTGACCTGTGCCACCTATATTTTCCGGTACTTGTTGTTGACCAACGTTCGGAGTAGAGACTTCCATCGAGAGCTCCAAACAACTGATACTCAAAGAAATCCAAAACCATCCGCAGACGCCTGATTAGTGTCCCCAAAGTCAATTCACCACTGTAATAGATACAATGGCAATGCGGATGATCTGACCGTGACCGTGAACAACTGTTTTCTTTTTTTATATTCAGCTTCAGATAATCTTCCCGAGATATCTGCAATAAAAACGTACAATTATAAAATTGCGCAAGTATAGCTGCAGCAATTTATTACTTTTATATGCCTGTGTATTAATGGAACAGTTAATATTAAAAGATACCAAATAATAGCTATAAGAGCAGTGTACTAAATTTCTCATCTCCGAAATAGCATTGTATTTTCGGCTAACCTCTACCCCCACCGCCACAATATTGGCGAAGTAATTATTATATGTACCAAGTACCAGTAATTAAATAATGATGTTTATTAGAGACACTTATTATCAATTATTGGCCCCTTAATTCTAATTTATTTTATTCTTGTACCCTATTCTCAATTATTGACTATTTTTACTTTATTAATATGGACAAATAATAAACTTGTACTGTAACACTATATAAATTCAAAACAAGGGGAAACCGTACCGTAAATAGGTATACGTCATACGTCATATGTGATATGCCAATATAATTTATATATGCATACATTTAAAATTTCAATACAATACAACTATTTTCTCTGGTTTAAGTTAAGAATTTGGTTCGTTCATGTAGCTTGACCGGACTCGGATGTCGAAACACAGAACGGATGGCTAAAATTGCGAAGACCCCCATTTGCCATTTGGCATTATCAGTTTAAGTCTTGAAGATACCACGTAACTAAATGCCAAAGTGCAACATTTGACATTAGTTGAAACCCAGAGAATGAATGTCGACTCGACATGTAAAATAGCGAACCGAAGTAAGTTATAGGAATAACAAATAATTCACATTCAGCCAAATATCTTTGCAATAAGAATAACAATCAACTAACGATGAATTACTACTTCACATGCCCAACATTTCTATTATTGACTATTACAACAATTAAAATAATTATAAATCAAATAAAAATATGAGCATTGATTACGTTTAACGTGCCCAACTACAGACAGTCAGTCAGTCATCGGTCATCGGTCTACCATCCGAGTCATCCGTCAGTGCTTTCATTTAGTTAGGTCAAGTTTTGCTTAACTGTCTTTCCTTCCACCTTTAGTCATTTACCATTCCCTGGCTTGCTACAATTTTACCAAATCAATTTCAAACTTTTAAATTATACCAACATTAACAATTAATATTTTACCTTCTTGTGGTAGCTGGTGGCTCGTAGCTTTCAGCTTTGCTGTTTGTACGTACACAAGCACTATCAACAACTATATTAAACCCATTTCCGAGTTCAATTTCAATCCAAAACCAAACAAGATAGCTGACTGCAAACTGCAATAACGTCCCCCGCTGTCCGCTGTCTACTTACTTAGTGTCTACGTATTCATAATAATAATACTTTACGGAGAAGGATATTTATTCAGCAAAACTAATTTAACACTGTCCTCCAGCCTGCGATTGAGAGAATTGAGACTGAATTTGAGAGTGGCCTAACAGACTACAGACTCACGACTCACTAGTAATAAAGTCAGTATACGCTACACTATATTATGCACTACAAAAAGTTTCGTTTGGTTATCGTTTGTTTATATTGTGGTGGTTATATATTCATCATAATTAAAAAACTATTTAGAATTTAAACAACTATTCTCAAGTTTTTAATTTCTAATTATTATTATGTTCCATTATTTATTTAATTACTATAAATACATACGATGCATGTACTAAATGTAGTTTATAATGTCAAAACAAGCCAAGATTGAAGTCAGAATCAGAATATATAATTATATGATGGAATGAGAGCTGCAAATGACACGAAAACCTCAAAAGCAGCGATCCAGCAGCGCCACGACGGACCGCCTCCAACTACTTTAGGAAACGAAACTCAAACTGCAAAAAGCATAAAAGACTGGCTTGGCACATACATAAGTACATACACATGCCATATATAAACCATACGAGCTATTTACTGCTGAGGAGGGAAATTTAACCTAATATGAATATGAAAGAACATTCAGTCAGATCAGTCATCAGATCAGACCCGATCAGAATCAGAACATCACACACGAGTTTGGCTTTATTACCATTACCGTCACACCATAAATTTTAAAGAAACGAACGAAGGGTTTTTTTTCCATTTCACATTTAAGTTGTGTTATTTATAAGTGTTTTAAGTTTATTTAAAACTGCCTGATTATGTCGACCTCTGAAGAAAGTGTCAGCGAAAACAAAAGGCCTAGGAATCCTGTGGAACTCCAGTCAGAGGAAGGAAATGAATCTGACGAAGATCTTATTGGACCACAACCAGTTCCGGCAGCAGAACAACCGTTGACTGAAGAACCACCAAAGGCGAAAAAACGAAAAGGTTGAAAGATTTTTTGCGTATTACATATTACAGTCTGTGGACACGCTTTAGTTTTAATTCCCTCGGGAATTCAATTTAAATCTTTAGCAGAAAAGGGATTTACTTTTAAATGCCCAGGATTTAGAAATAATTCCCAATAAGTTCAAACCAGCGGACCAATCAGGGAACTGATTGACCGCGTTAAATTTTTATGAAAATCGATTGACAACACCATCGTCATTCATACGTAGATGTAACTTTTAAATCGTAGTTGGCCTAATTTGGGAATTAAAACTAAAGCTTGTCCACTGACTGTATTATATCTGCTAGTATTGTCCAGTAATATAATAAATTAAAATATTAGAAATACTATACTAATGTCATTTTTAACAAGCTCCTTTACCGCTTATGACTTAAGTCAGAAGTTGTATTTATTAAATTGAACAGCAATATCGTCGGATTCATTTTCATCAGACATTTTGTAGTTGGTATGAATGATTAAAAGTATTAAACATTAAATTAGTTAATGAAGTGGGGAGTAACTTTGATAATTCATGCCCAGGACCGGCAAGTGGTAAGTGATACCCAATTTTTTCCCGAACCTAGCCTTAAGGCAGCGTGCATATCGGGCATGATTTACCGGGCTGTCACCATGACTTATGAAAGAGCAGCCTATAATGGAATCTTGATATTTTTTACAATTTATTTTTGATATTAACGATTAAATTTTGAGAAAGTATTTCATTTCATATTTTAGTTCTGGAATATGAGGACGTATACCTTGATAATCTACCGCGTGCGGAATACTATGAAAAGAGCTTCATGCATCGAGATTCAGTCTCTCACATAGCATTAACAAAGTAAGTCTTCCTTGCACTTCATTTAAAATTGATTCATTAATTAATGATGAGTATTTCTTTAAGTTTTTTCTCGAATCAAAGCAAAACTTCCTCAACTTAACTATCATTCAATTTACATGTATGTGTTGCATTATTGTAACAGCTGATTATAACATCGTGTGTTATGTAGGGATACATAGTCTTACAAACCATTTATGTATTAACTTTACGTCATACATTTACAGAACAGATTTCCTTATCACCGCCTCGTGCGATGGCCACGTTAAATTTTGGAAAAAACAAGAAGAAGGAATTGAATTTGTTAAACATTTTCGAAGTCATCTGGGAAACGTACAAGCAATCGCTGTTAATGCAATGGGAACACTTTTATGCACCATTTCGAATGATAAATCACTCAAAGTTTTTGACGTCGTTAATTTTGGTGAGTTAACTTTTTAATGTCGTTCGATGTTTTGCTAGTGAAATTAATTCCCAGAGCATTCCAGCAATATTCCTTATATTTAATCCGTCCTTAGGTCTTTGACGCTTTATTCTTGAGTTAAGTTGCTGTTTCCACTTTAGCCTTTGTAACGTGATGTACATACCTATGTGAATTTTACATTAATTTAGTGCATGTGTGCTACCACCTGCTTAATACGACGTGTGATATATTTATTCTTAATAGATATGATTAATATGATGCAGTTGGACTATGTACCACAAACATGTGAATGGATTCACAGTTCGGGAGACCCCATTCCAGCACTAGCTGTGTAAGTTGAATATGAAATCCTAGGCAATTTTGAACAAAGATACTTATCCTTAAATTGAGTGGGCATACGTTGTACATTTGTTTAATTTTATTAACTTTTAATTTATCATATCTGTCTCTGACGTAATTTGATCATACTGAATCAAACGATTTGTAAACTCTAGATCAAATTATTATTATTCCGTAATTATATACCTATTCCAATTCTCGTTAATTTTAGCGCCGAAGAAAATTCTCACAACATCTATATTTACGACGCTCAAGGGACAAGTGATCCTATTAAAATGTTGGACCGCATACATAAAAAACCAGTGACAATAATTAAATACAACACTGTGCTGGAAGTCGTTATATCAGTAGATACTAGCGGCATGATAGAATATTGGACTGGTCCCAAAACTGACTACACTTTCCCTAAGACTGTGTCTTTCAGATCTAAGCTCGACACAGATTTGTTTGAATTTGTTGAAAATAAAATAACATTACTAAGTTTGGCTATATCTCCCAATGGATTATTTTTTGCTGGGTTAACCTCTGATCGAAGGGTAAGTGTGTCACAATTTTTGTTGTTCCAAATAAAGTTTTCATACCATCTCTCTATGTTATTTTGGAGAAGGATTTATTGTGCTGCCTAATATTAAGATGTTTAAATCATAGGTCTGTGTGTTCAAATTCAAAACAGCGAAGCTCATCCGAGTTTTTGATGAAAATTTAAGCAACATACAAGAGCTTCAGCAGAAAAAGCAACTGATACCTTCGATGGAATTTGGGAGGCGCATGGCTGTGGAGAGGGACCTAGAGAAATCCGACATGCTCAAGTTGTCAAATCTTACCTTCGACGAAAGTAGTAATTTTTTGCTGTATCCAACTGTGATCGGAATCAAAGTAGTTAACATTGTGACCAACCGTCTCGTAAGGCTAATTGGGAAACCAGAAAATTTAAGAATTGTTCAAGTAGCGTTATTTCAAGGAAAGTCTAAAAGATCTTCAGCTGCTGTAACTGCGGAGTTAGAAGCTGCAGATAATCCAACACTTGATTCCGTTCAAGCTGACCCAACAATTTTTTGCACAGCGTATAAAAAGAACCGATTCTACTTGTTTACTAAGAGAGATGCCGACGACCCAAAAAATAGTCAAACGGATAGGGATGTTTTCAATGAAAAACCCTCGAAAGAAGACATTATTGCTGCTACCGATGCTACTAGTAAGCTTTCTTTGCTTCATTATCCTAATTTTGCAATCTGTAAATATTTATAATAATCCCCGTTAGCACGGCATCTTTACTTCTTTGTTGCCATCTTGTTCGTGCAGTATTGACAAAAAAGAAGAAAAGGCACCATTGGCCATTCCCATAAGTTTTGGGTTTAAAAAGAGTTTTGTACCAACATAAGTCAAAATTCAAGGGTAGAATACCCTGCTTTGCATATATGACAGGCAAAAACTCAAGGATGTAAATACGCCAGAAGGTTCAATAGGTTCAAAATTGCAAGTGCATATTTGGTAAATTTGCTTATTACACTTTTAGCTAATACTGAATTTAATTTTCTAATATAGCTGGCCAACGAATTTACGAAACAGCTGTAGTTCACACAACTAAAGGAGATATACACGTTAAATTCTTTCCCAAAGAATGTCCGAAGTCAGTAGAAAATTTTTGTGTCCACGCAAAGAATGGGTACTTCAATGGCCACATATTTCACCGAGTAATCAAACAATTTATGATTCAAACAGGAGATCCTAGTGGTAAGAAGCCATTTGTTTGTTTTATAGTATGTGTTGTTATATTATGATCTGATTATAAATAAGATATTAAAGAAAGCAAGGAATGTGTCTTGAGTGAATCCACGGTTGATGCTGATTATTATTTTGTAATGTTTAGTACTTGTAATTTTCTAATACTTGATAGAGAAACTCAAATATTTATTCTGTATTAAGGTATTGGTACTGGAGGCGAAAGTATTTGGGGTGGAGAATTTGAGGATGAGTTTCATCCGAACTTGAAACACGATCGCCCCTACACTTTAAGTATGGCTAATGCAGGACCAAACACAAATGGATCTCAGTTCTTTATCACTCTTGTGCCTTGCGTAAGTGTTAATGAAGGAATACAAGTTTTGATATTTATGTTTAAACTGAATGGTTTACAATTGAATGAATGGGGTAGTTAACGACAGTTTTTCAACCTCTTGATTTTACAGCCATGGTTGGACAATAAGCACACCGTTTTTGGCCGCGTTATTCGTGGGATGGAGACAGTGCAAAACATTTCAATGGTCAAAACTAACCCAAAAACTGACAAACCATACGATGATGTGTCAATTATTAATGTAACATTACGATAAAACCTTATTCCTCATGCTCATTTTTAATGTTCGTTGACACTCCTTGTTAAGCACGTTTCCTACTGTATAATTATTGGAATTTTTCCATTGTTTGTATGTTGGTTTTAAAAGTTTGAGTTTATTAAAAAATATTAAATTTCCAACTCGTTCTAAACAGCTTTATTTCATTTCTACATGTTCTTGTGAATTGAGGAGTTGTATGTACTGTAACTTTTTAACCCATTCAAGGTGCATTAAGTAATTCGTAGAGGGTTGAACTGTCATATGTTAAAGTAGCACTTAGTTTGCTAATTACTGCTTCTAAAAATTTTCTGCATATAGATTAATAATTTTATCCTTGACTACGAATGCATAATATACTAAGCCTTTGTTACCAAAACGGAACTTCTGCATACGTAGCATTGCCTTACTAATTGAAATTCATACAATGTTGTTTGAATGTAGAAACCTTCATTTTTAATTACATTTTCGGCACCAAAACGTGACTTATTTATATGGTAATAAAGTTGTTTGGATGTTTGCATTCCATTCTCAATGTAATTATACAGACTAAACTCTTGACAAGATGGGGCAGCTTTTAGCATTTTCGGCTTTCATTGTGTATTGCATAAAAGAGCTTGGAATCAGAAAATGCAATTGAGGAGAATACAAATAAGCACTATAAACCTAACGACATAGCATTGAAATTCGGAATTTGTGGGTGATTTAGAGTAATTTGTTTTCCTAAAACTTGAATAAGGTTATGAGTTATTCCTGTTTTGAACGTCTGTGACATACACTCAAATTGTTTTAGGACACGTAGGAGATGGAATAATATTGTTAAAATAAATAAGTTTTGGAACCAGAGCAGAGCAGAGTTTAGAAAAATAAACTTCAGCAAATTCGAGAGGATTGTCTAATTGAACTGTGAGCTACAGTGTTTGCTGAAGTATAACTGAATTTAGCACTGTTGTCGGGAAAATTTCGGATCCTAATTTATATTTAATTCTTACCCTCCCTTCTGAATAAAACAATGCCAACAAAGATTTTTTTCGGGCTAGTGAGTCTGATTTTGGTGTTATGATTATGGTAGTTTTGTCATTTTTAACGCGTTGAAATAATAATTGTCTGCTTATTTGATTGCCTGTGCTCATGATTCTGTGGTCAGTATCTTACGATTAGAGCCCTTATAAAATGTTTTTGTTTAAGACAACCCCACGACATCCGATGAAGACTGAAGACAAGACAGAGAGTTGATAGTAAAGTAAAATACTTAAATTTTACCCTTGAATTGCATTAGCAACTTGTTTTTTCACGGGGAGGCTACCGGAGTCAAGGAAGCGTCATAATATTATTATATTCAGTATTCAGCTAAATGACAAAGTAATAAGTAAAATATTTTTACTATCGTTTCTTCCATACCTCATACCGATGACATTCCTGTGATTGTGTTTGACATGTTTACCATTTTCATCTCCGTGATGACTCCTTTCACGCAAAATGTTGCCTTAT
The DNA here is from genome assembly GCA_949802685.1 of Dicyrtomina minuta. Classification (NCBI taxonomy): domain Eukaryota; kingdom Metazoa; phylum Arthropoda; class Collembola; order Symphypleona; family Dicyrtomidae; genus Dicyrtomina; species Dicyrtomina minuta. The sequence goes on along the minus strand of OX461808.1, from coordinate 69,226,752 downwards.
CGTTGACGGAAGGCCAGGAACGCCACGACTTAAATCATAACATCAATCCATTAAAGAGTTTGACCGTATAATATAATGTATGTAATACGCAGTACGCAGGGTATACTTATACTTATGCTGATACAAGTAGAGGAAATTGGAATTTATATGATGTTGAATACAAGAGTGCACGCGTTAAATGATGACTGATGACTTATTACGTTCACTGCACAGGTACCATGTGGATTATAGTTTTAGATTCCAGGATCAGGTATGCGGACAGATTATATCATCTACTTACCCAGTGCTGGTATAGATATGTCCACTGAATTTACAAATAGTGCTTCTTCATCACTTTGACTTGCCCCATCCATGACTAGAAACGCTTGCCACATTCGCACGGACAAGGCTTGTAACAGGAAGAAACTGCGGCCGGGGCAGAAATGATCATACTGTGCAAAAGTGGAAAGTGGCGATTCCAATGAAAGACTAAAAATATTGGTCATCGTACTGAAGTTTGTACACCGTACACGACTAACCAGACAGCGACTCTTTTGTCATCCATTATTATGAACTCGGAAACCAAGTCTAAATTGTAAAAACAGTTAGTATATAGTAAATAGGTACCTATGCGCTTTTCAGGTATTTGCACTTACACTATAAACTTATCGTTTGTATTTTAATGACAAAGGATTGATGCTATACTACAGAAAGATACGATTGTGGTAGAATCTATAGTCTCTCTTATGTTGCACGTTACTGCTGTTACTGCTGAACGTTACAAATGAGAATCAAAATTTTAAAATTGCAATATTTAATGTATGCTAATGTGGTGATGGAGGAGAATACTAATTGCAAATTACAAGGTTTTTGCGTAGGTGGACATTGCCATCCTCATAATTTACTTTGCCTGCTTATACAAGGAACAGAGAGATACATACACATCTCTAGGCACCTACCTGCACACACGATGCTAGTATAATAAAAAGTTTCAATCAAATAAACACTCCTAACCACATATCCATCTCCTCCTTCTTTCCATATAGTAATCTCAGTCAGTGAAGCAGTTTTCTCGATGACAGTTTACAGCAACCAGAACTCCCCTTGTAATTATACCTATAGCTGTTTTATAGCGACAAACAAGGAATAAGTCACCAGTTTATCCGTTCATTTCCGATTTAGAACTTTATATTTCCGACACAAAGAGTACATTAAAGTACCACAACCTGAAAGGTCCCCTATGTAAAAAGTTATTAGTATGATAATTTAAATGCTTAATATATTACTATGTATATTCTTGTTGGTTCGTAGATGAGGATCCAAGTTGACAAAGAAACTATATAAGTAATGATATAACGCCTGCCGACAATGGATTTAATGTTCACTTCGTGCAAATTCAGTGTGTAAACTTAGTGTTGGTGGATCATAACATTGCATTGGAAGCATTTATTGTATTGTCATCCTTGCTAAAAATTAATGAAGGACTTTCTACGCTTGGTTTTTCTCCCTTATATGTACTGAACCTTTCTTTATGTGTAATTACTACTATAGCTTATTATTTATTTTCAAGGATCTACTTGATTCTTACTACAAGAATTTTTTAATTTAAAATATTTACTTTTAGACTTGAGATGTTGATATATGGGGCTCGCAGAAATGGTTGGAAAAATAATGTTTAGGGCAGCGCTTGTATGATAATAAAATTATATTTGGAAACTATATAATATACTCATGTGTACTATTCTTTTTAGCACCGTCCTTATCTTTAATTATCACATTTAATGATTTGAAGCTCGTCGTAGCGAATGGAACGAGAATAAAAAAACATGGAGTAGCATCCGAAGAAACCGAACGAGAGGCTTTGATTTGCCCACAAAGAGTTTATACTATACTAAGGTAACTGCGCTGAGTTTGAGTGGAGTTTTATTCGTGTGTCAAATCATATATTCAGTTAATTAAAGCTGCTTTTCAATGATGGACATAAATGATTAAAGAGTTGTTAAAAATCAATTAAAAATCTTTCTGTACGATGTGTTTGAGTACTTTAAAGCTTAGCAAAAGCTGTATATATTTAGTATGTGGCCACAGTCAATAAGGCATCCTTTTAAATACTACAGTAATTTTGTATTATTTATTACCCGAGGAAATATCCAAGTTTTTAAAAGGCTTAAAATCATGGTTCACATAGGCATTTTGCCTCGCTTCATGGATTTCTGGTATACGTAAGTTTCTTCAATTTTGAAAATATTTGGCAATATCCAGAGAATCCAGACTCCGAGTCCGGGACCCATCCAACTACATATATAGCTCGTTCTGCATGAAGTATTTTTACAGATCTCACCCTTTTACAACGGTTAATTTATTTAATTATTAATTAACGTTAGCATTATTCTGTGCCTTCCGTGCGAAAATCCATGCCAAATTGCCAAATTCTCATTCGTACCATGATTTTAGGTCTACGTCTGTCTACCTGCTATTTACACAAGCTGTTATCTCAAAAATATAACATATACAGATATACATCCGTGTTGACACGATCGATTGTGGCCATTTCGTCGTTACAATGGTTTGACTAGAACAAGCTGTTACTCAACTAGTTTAAAAAAATTAAATTTACAATAATGAACAATGATGAAGATGAGGATTAAAATGTAAATTCATGTGGTAGAGCAAAGTTTGCTGTCTTGGTACTAGGTCTTGTTGTGTTGCTCTCTAAATTCTGATACCTTCATTGAGTTATAATTTATGGTACAACCTCATTGCGCTGTGTGTGTATTAGGCAGGTCGTGTACATTCTCATGGTGAGGAAGGACAGCAGAGCTTGTTTTTTTTTGCAAACGAAAACGGAACGGAGCCAGGCCAGACATTAGTCTGTGTGGAGTACAGATTCAGATTTGTATGACTTGAAGGCATTGGATATTATTTCTCTCTCTCTCTCTCTTCTGGCTTCGAACACTTTTCCACAGCAATATGCGACTATAAGGCTTTTGTTTCCAAGAAATGATAGGGTACTGGGTTTTCCAATTCTTTTTAGTATTTAACAACCCATCATGTGCCACTTTGCAGTTTGCACATGTAAGTACATAGGGAACACTAACTCTAAGTTATGCATGGCTTTTATACTGCTACTTTATCCATTTTTTACATACACGTTATATATGTAGATACATAGTACAAACAAACAGTGTCCGTGTCGACAGTGTGCGCTATAAAAGTTAAAAGCTCATATTATTATTATTATGCTCAGACGACGATTGTGACTGTACACGTGCATGGCATTTTGCATAAGGTACCTCAGTCTCAGTATACACATATATTTAAATGTAGGTACATCTTTTTCATGGGCAACGATCGCGACGCCAAGAACGGAAACATGCCGATAAAAGCATCCATCATAGAGTGAAGCTAATGGGAAACGGCATGGCAGACCAAAGCCTTTTAGTCACTTTAGCATATACAAAATAATCTGTTATAAATGTTTTTTTTGCAAAATAAAGTAATTTAATTTCTCGATTGGTTACCATTGTAAAAAGTATACACTTTTCCTTTTATATTTCCAAGAACGAAAGTCCAGAAGTATCCTGCGCTTGAGGCTTACATAAAAGTAAACAAATGAAATATTAAATGATTGGATGCGCTTCCCAGAAAACAACCTATTTTCCAATCATTAACAAAATTGTCTTATTAAATACAGTGATATATATGTATGTCATGATAATATAGGGGATACGTGTTATATAGTAATTATTATTTATTTCAGCTACGATAGTGGTCAATAGTTTTTTTTACCACCACAATAACAATATATTATTATTTACAGTAAATAGATGCACGCTGGTGCGATTAAAATAACCAGGCTCTAGATAAATAACAATATTTCCCGGAGACGGAAACTCAGCAGGCATACAACTTCTGTAAAATGTAAATTGGTAATTTTAAAAGTTTAACATGTTATTTTGTCGGCAACACTTCCACAGACCGCAACGTGAACATCTCAATCTACATACATACATTTCCGTTATAGATAAAATGTAGAAAAACCATATCTGCATAGTTTTGCCTATATTATGAACTATTAATGCTCAGGAGGCAAGTAAGCCTAAACCCAAAACGTGTAGCCATCACGTACCTACATTTTGTAGCCTTGTTAAAAACATATACATATGTTAATTATCATAAAGTTGACAAATTTAACTAACTAAGTTAGCTATTAATTTGAAGAAATTCGATACATTTGATGTTTCATACATTATATTCATATTCTATAATTAAATAGTAAAGCTGACACAAGAAAAACTCGAAAATATTCTTCGTGAAGGAAGTGAGGAAGTTCCATGTTTGAAGTACAAGGAAATGAAATAATTAAATTATTTATTTAAAATTTTCATGAAAATAAATAAGCTGTATAAACAAATGGTTGTTTTTACATTTGTACCGAATCTTGGAAATTTTCGGTCGAAATAAAAATAGTTAGGAAAGTAAAACAAATCAAGTTGGGACAACAAAGTAATATGGAGTGAGTGAGTGGTGTTGTTTTAAAATGAAAAATATCTAAAAGAAAATAAATGTAATTATTCACAATTCCAAAGTTTGCTTTTTTAAAAATAAATTAAGTAGAACTTATATGTATATATATATATGTATAGTATGAAAGTAATTAATGGCAGGGATGATAGTTGCTAAAGTACATCACTTAAAAGTATTATCAGAAATAATGCGAATAAAATTATAAAGTACTTTTCCAAACTTATGTTAAGCGACCATAAATGGCCGCTCCTATTTCCGCAATGTTAAAAAAGGTCTCGCCTAGGGGGGGGGGGGGCTAAGATGAGATGATCTTTTATGTCATAATATAAAACTATTTCGTACAAAATTTCAGAGAAAACCTTTAATCATTTAAGTATAATTACACGGACGAGCATGCAAATCTTTCTAACTCAAAAACATACTGAGGGATTAACTTCATGATTACATGTGTAACATTATGGGTGGTTTGTAAAATTCTCAGATGGAATGGAAGGGGAAAAGTGATATTTGCAAAATGAGAGGAAGTCATAAGCCGGATTTTGCCTCTATGCCCATTACATTTGTCGCCCACGCTCCGTAGGTAAATACTATCAATATTACTATTTATTTGAAATGAAACTAAACACGGAACTTCTGAGCAAATAACCTTTAAGTCCTTAAGTGAGATGTTTCTGATATATGTACATTGAATAATGCTGTATAATTGCAATTGAAGTATAACTATCGGCCATCTTAACACTAAATCTAATGAAAAGCTATCCAATACCGCGGCGATTCACCGTACATACATTTTTGAACACTAATCAGTTTTGGTAACCTTTATTATGTAAAAAAGTCAGGCGGCTTGGAACTACTTCAATATCACTAGTCAAATTTGTAATTACTTTATAATGCTTGATAATTAATAATATTAATAATTTATTCATTTTGTCGATTTGGCCGCAGCCTATACAACATTGTTTAGATATTTAAAGATAGAGATTTACAAATCATTGTTGTATGATCGATAATTAAGTTGTAGCAATAATCCTAAATAAACAATTAAAAGTACTCCCAGCAGAATATGTTATCTCAATCTTTTTTAAATTCGACACAACCCCAACCTCATGCCTCATACTAATAAAACATGCATCGTTTGTAACGCCAGGGCCGGATTAGTGAAAAAAGGCGCGGGTGTGCTATATATTCATACATGTTTGGTCATTCTTACTAGTCTTTATTGAAATTAAAAGGCGCGGGTGTGCTAGCACATCCGCCACCCTGGGCTAATCACTAAGTAATCCGGGCCTGTGTAACGCTCAGCTTTCGTAGTGCCATAAAGATCTATAGATTCCATACGAGATACGGGACCTTATATACGACTGTATTACTACAGTACGAAAGTGCGAATTAATAAGATAACACAAGGGCTAAAGAACAATTTCAGCCCAGTCCACACACAACTCCAAACTCCCCTCCGTTGAAGTAAACATTTAAAAAAAAACTTACATAGTATAAGTGATATATGTATGTGATGTGAAACCCGTATATTTATATTGATCTATAATTTGCAAGATTTAAATGTGACGGTTTAAATAGGTATGTATATTACATATTAATAAGCCAGAGTGTTTGTAGTTGGTTGGTAGTTTTGTAGGATGAACTTCCTGCCTAAAGATTCCTTGGTGTGGCTGCATTTCCGCTCATATTTGTAAAAACTATGTAAATTATAATATATTCAATACGTTCTCTAAGTATATGTATTCACCGACAACTTGTTAGGTTATAAAAACAACGCAACGCATTAACGATTGAAATTACAGATAAACATGTCTTAATATTTAAAATTAGTTCCTGTGGTAATATTATGATCCTACACTTATCCTTAGTTTATTTTATAGATTTGTTATTGTATTTTGCGCGAGGAAGTACAGCACTAGTTGTTTACCAGTTCAAATAAAGTTTCTACTTTATTACTCTCTCTCTCTCTCTCTCTTCGCTCTTAAAGCTTTGTCTCAAATTCTGCTGGAAGCGTAGGCATTAATAGAAATTAAATTGTGTGGCGATGGCGATTCGTGTGAACAATATAACCTGCAAAAATGTCGAGAGCTTTTGTGTGTTTTTGCTGTTTACCTCTTTTTGAATTACCTTGCCTTTGCCCCAGTGGCGGATCCAAAGGGGGGGCTAAGAGACTTTAGCCCCCCCTAAGAGAGACCTTTTTAACATTGCGGAGATAGGAGCGGCCATTTTCCAATATGGCCGCTTAACATTATTAGCCCCCCCTATGACAAAATCCTGGATCCGCCACTGCTTTGCCCAGCGTAGTTTTGTAAATACGCATGCATTTTCGGTTTCTTTTCATGAAAGTTTTGAAGCGACTTTTTTAGTTTTTGCAAAAATACGGAGTAATTTCCATTATCTAAGCATCTGCAATGTATAATAAATAATATGCGAGTAATATGTAGCATGGATCAGATTTCGAAGTAGAAGACATGCAATTAATGATAAAAAATGCACATATGTATTGCTCGAGCGGCACAGTATTATGCAAGCTTTATTAGACGAATATATTTCCATTATCATATAGTATATAATAATATATACAAGTATATATATAGTTCTATTACATTTTCATATATAATTGTATAGTACTATTCATTTGTTTTAATAAAAGAATTTGTTTAAATTCTTGATAAATGAATCATGAAAGCTCTTAGCAACGGTGTAAACACATTTACTAGGTACAGTATAGTATTAAACTTATCGTTAAATATTATTAATTATTATACATTCCTATATATGTTTTGAGGAAAGGATTAAAAAATCATTTGCTACACAATAGGGGGAAACCCGATGAATTGTAAATAATAAGGTAAGGATTCATCGAAATTTTTGATACAATATTATTTGATCGTAAAAGTAATCCCAAAAAATTTTAAAAGAGGTACAAAGTAATTTTGTTGCATTGCTTTAGAATTCCAAAACAACATACCTAATTAGGCTGACATTTTCGTACAATCCAATTCAGCTTAGTGCACGCACAATACAATGTTATTCTATAAGTAACAATAATAATAATAAATAATCTGTAATAGCATATACAATGCTACTTATTTGTCGTTTCTTATTGTGCTCCACTTATAAGGCAGTACATTTATTTCGTAGTAAACTATATAGACTGTACTGTAATATTATTACGTTGCACGAATAGAGACTTAAAAGCACTTTATACACTTTTATAATACATAATATATATGTGATTACTAATTACATAAACGGCATATGGGCACAATATTTATTGCATGTAAAACTGAGTATATTTTAGTTTCATTTGAATGGAAATTAGCCCTCTCCTTTCAGAAAAGCGAGCCAACGTCTTCAGAACTTCCCAAACTGTATTTTCGGACTAAAATCTTCATGAATAATGAGAAAAGTATCTTCTATTACATATCGCATGTTTCCTACACTTTAATTGTTGACTACTATAGCGTAAGCATCCAACTTTGTAAGGTGTTATTATTAGTTTAGGACATCATAATATCTCATTCAATTTCTTACAGATATACCAATCAAAACCTTCAAGCCATATTCCATAGACACATAGGTACATAATATATTCTATATGTATAAGATCAGAGATGTATATAACTGCACTAGCAGCAAAAATTTTTGTCTCCTATTAATATTATGTAATTTTTACTATATTTGAACTTCTTATTCATTGTAGAATACATGTTTATTTTTAATTTGCGAATAATATAATAATTTATTCTTGGCAATTGGCATCGGCGGATACAGCACATTTCTAGGCCATAAATTTAATCACGATTGCTGCAGTATTACGCACTATATAAGACATAAGAAGGTACAACAACGGGCAGCTCCCTAAATCTCTGGCTGTGCTCAGTGCTGTGGCTACTCATATATCTGGCTCACTAGTACAAATCAGCTATGACTACAACTGTTGGTTATAGAAACTGATTGGAGAAAGCCGGGTTGCAGAGACTTTGATATAATTTACTGTAGAAGCTAGAAGCCATAGAAGCAAAACACTTCTGCAGTCTCAGTCAAATAAATTATTTATTTATTTTTCTTATTTAATTTCTAATTATTGATGTCAACTATACTATATACTATTATAAATACATATTGCATGTATACTATGTGTACGGTTGAATGAGGCACTCTTACGTTAATTAAATATAGCATATTATTTAGTCATATTGTAGTTTTGATTTTAGTTCCAGTTATTAGTAATCTACTTATTAGTTATAGCATGTATTTTAAGTATGATCTGACTTTGATTGACCCCTTGGACTCACGTGGTTCCCGTGTAAATAATTAAAAACCGATTAATTTTTCATTTCTCTAGTATTCAGGACATATTGCTGTTTGAATTTCTAAAACCTTTTGAGGTGAGTTCAACATTTTGAGACACCATTATTTTCGGTTTTTAATTATTTACATGAGGACCACGTGACCTGTGACCCCTTGGGGTCAATCAAAGTCAATCATACTTATTAGTGGGTCGTCATCTAAAAATAAATATCTCGCCGGAAATATCCTCGTTGGAGGGAAGTAAACCCCACAACCCTCAGTGAGTTTAAAGTTTTGAGACACGGTAATAAAATTAGTTTTGTTTATTTATTCTTATGGGTGCTTCCACGCAGCATAGGTGAGTGACATCTAATTTTATCTGTATATGCAGAAATTGAATGTGTTAATGAAAGTAATCATGCAAAATAAATAAAACAAAACGATGTACACAAGGAAAGACAGTATTTGTTTGTTTGAAAAGTAAATATTGACTATATTTTACTCATAAAATAAAGAACATAAGACATGAAAACAACAAAATAATATATCTGCTGATAGTAATGTGTGTTTGTGTGTGTGGGTGGGTATGTTTATTGTGCATACATTTAAATAATAATAATTGCAATCATAATAAAAGTAGGTAGGTAGGAATTCGTGAATTATAGGGGTAACATACACAGAAAAGATCATACTATTCAATCAAATACGACCAAAGCCAAATTAAATAATTAACTATTTCAAACAATACCTAAATTAAATAACCATAAATTGTATCTCATGAAAAGTGAGTATACTACATCCGTTATTGTTCATAATAAAAAATGTGGTGAAAGTAGTACGAAATCAGGAAGAAAACATGGCAATATAAGACGGATAAACAGAACTACATAAGTAACTACAGAAGATGTTGTTTCCAAAGGTGTCACTATAATAAATAATTTAGTGGTAGGTATACGAGCAAAAAATGGGAAATAGGGTAACTTTTAAAACATTACAATACTGAAGAATTGCAGATATCCATTTTTCCAATTAAATAAAGTATAATTTGTATTTTCAGCACACTAACCAATAAGAAATACGTATTTGCTTATTTTATCGAAAAAAATTATACACATTAAATGCACTAAAAATGGAGATCGGCAATTTTACATCTTTAGTAGCGATTAGTTGAGAAGGGACAAGCAAAAAAGTGTTGGGTAACAATTAGGGTGGAATGGAAAGGATTTGAAAAAATCCGGTAGGGTAACAAATAATTAGATTGGACACCTTTGGTTTGAAAGCTATACGTATGGATTACAATTACAATAATCAATCACAAGATATTTTAAGTACAGCAAAAATAACATTGGAAGTTCGATTTCCATACTAAACTAATTAGGCAAATGCTAGGTAATCGCTTATCACTTTACCGTTAAATTAAATCAATATTTTAGTAACTCAAATACAAGATTCTCATCATTTTCAGAAGGCACGGCACACACCATGTGCCAAAATCGTCGACGAGACTTTAGAAAGTTCTATTAATTAGAAACATAAATCTAAATTCAAATTCCATAAACCTACCTTTTGCACCAAAACAATACAAGTCTATTCAAATAATAACAATGACTTACTATATAATATTTACTGATTATAGTATACTAATACTCTTATGTTGCTATTTTTGTTTCGTTTGGTAAGCCACATTGCAAGAAGTACGAGTTACATGTTTTAACACAAATCTGATAAAATATAACTTATTGTTAGTGACTGTTTGCTGGATGTGTTTAGGTTACAAAAGAATGATTTCGATGACTTTGATTCGTTGCGGTGAAATGGGTATCTTAAACTGAATGAAATCAGCAAAAACCATTTTTGTGGTTAATTTCCCCAACTTTGCATTTTGACTGCCTCATTATTAATCGCAGCCTTGTATATGGTTTTGCACTACATCCCAATATATACTAAGGAAATAGGCTTTGTATAATGACTACAGTCACAGTAATTTTAAAGCCGACTTTGCTACTTTTCAAAAAAGTTATGCCACTTGAAAATAGAATCTGAATTGAGTGTTGGATGAAAACAAAAATACAGCCTAAATTTTTACCTTTAGATTAACTTTCAAAACAAGAAACTACTCTAATATTGGGCAGAAAAGATTTGTTCTTTGAATTGTTTCCCTGCGCAAGACGCCCGCGTCTATGTATAGTTGTTAAGGATCTTGTGCTGGAACTTGATGGTGGTCGACATCACAATGTGCTCATACTTTGAGATACAATAATTTGGCATCCACTATTAAAGTGTTCCATGACCTGTTGTTTTAAATGACACACGGTTTCTTTGAGCTTTGTCAGTACATTCGTCAAGTCCGAATTTTCATTTTTTAACAGCTTTACTTTATCTTCCAATTTTGAAATTCTTTCTAATTTTCGCTTTCGGCATTTAGAAGCCGCTACGCGATTTCTTTGTCGTTTCCGCTCCAATTTAATTTTTTCTTGGGATGCCATGTCAATAGGAGACACTGACGGAGATGCTGAAGTACTTGGAACCGTTTGTGGCTCTTCCTTAATTAAATTCAATTGTGGAGAATGTGAAGCGTGTGGATAGCTCGCCGCAGATACGGGAATAGTTGCTGTTCCAGATGCTACTCCGCCTCCAGATCCTAACTGATTAGTCTGATAATCTGGAAGTCGATGATGATGGATCATGGAGTTGGCACTTGTGACAGGAAAACCATGGTTACCTTGCGTATTATTGGGGTTCATCATGAGAATTGAAGAAGGTGGAACTAGAACATGACCATTAGTAGTATAAGTACTAGAAGAAGTAGTGGAGTTCGAGCAAGAATTTTCGGACATTGAATCATCTGACATGTCATCAGAGGAATCGTTGTTAAGATTATAATAAGGCGGTGGAGGATGTTGCGGATGAGCAACTTGATTTATATTTGTATTCAACTGCATGATAGGTTGACTATTACTTGTTAACTGATGTGTACTTGGATTTGAAGTACTGACGAGCTGTTGAGAGGGTAAATTATTGTGGGTTGAAATATTCACGATACTGCTATTGTTTGTAATAATAGTTGGGTTATTATTATTAGACGGTGCGGTATTCGCAACAGATTCATTCTGACTTTGTAGTTTAGATAAGGCCTCTGTAAACCCTCTGGCGTACAGTTCTTGTTCCTCAGTGACATTCTTCGGGAAGAATAGTTGTGACTGAGTAGGTGTTGGAGTAGGCAGAAGGCTAGTTTGATGAATAATGAGTCGTTCTAATTCGGGAGATCCTAATTTCAACATATGAAGGTCCGGAGAATTTAGGACTGTGCCACCACAGATCGGTGTATTCAGACTAGCAACTTTAGCCTTTTTGATGACCGATGTTTGCTTTGAAGTTCCATTGTTGCCATCGCTGGATGCACTAAAATTTAAGTCAAGCGTCAGCTTACGCTTAAGCTGGTTGAGGTTATTCATTCCAGCGGAAAGGAAGCTATTATGTGTTGAGTTGTAGTCGTCGTAGAACACTGTTTCCATCATTTGGACAACCGAACCAAATTGGTTGACCGTGTATGTGATCACGGTTAGACAAACTCAATTCAACAAGGATCTTACGTAACGGCTGGAGGTTACTTCTAAATTCTGCAATGTAAAAAACACCAAAATTTAAAATAATTTTAAAACTCCCACTACCGAGGAACTTAAATATTCGTACAACAGCTTCTTTTAAAAAACTGAAATTGTTTTGTGTACTTCGTCAACCAGAACTTGATGTATTTTAAAAAGGTTGGGCATCACTTATCAAAGTAACTCCAAAATTAAATAATAGACTCTTGCCTATTCGTAAGTTCACCTTTCTGTCCATTGAACACAACGAAATGTGTATTTGTTGTTTGTGAAAGAGTTAGAACTCTTTAAAGTGAATAATTAAATACAAAACTTTGGGAGGAAAATTACAAATTTTAGAATTTAAAAATTGTAAAAGTTAAAAAAAATCAAATTTTTTGGGCACTTATGAAAACATGAAATAAGGGTGATCCACACTCACATAAGAACCTATGACCTACCCTCCTTGAACCTGCCGAATGAAGCGAAACTATCTTGAATAACTAACCTAACCTAAATTCAGAGTTTGAACTTTGAACTGAACTGTGAATGTTATTAATGTTCTAACATTCACACGAACAAAACAATTAATACATGAATGCTCAGCCACTTCGATAATAATGGAGAAAAGTTAAGCGTAATTTCTAGACTTGATTTTTTCCTGTCTGTTTCGATTTAGTTTCGATATAGAGATTAATTAGGATTTTAGATTTCGATCTCATAATCTATAAAGCGGCTGCGGCAAGCGGCCCAGCCGGTCCTATCAGATGCCTACAACATTATACCGTGCAAGTGAATGTATTCAATTCGAGCGTAATTACTACAGTTTGGGAGCATTTCAGTTCGAGAGTATTTTGTGAGTGAACATACTAGAGTGTTCTCCGGGAGAGAATTTCTTCCTTCCTGACCACTGGCTGAAGTACGATTAACGAATGATCCAAAAGTCGTCGTTAAACGATGAAAATAATCAAAGATTTCTGACTGACGTTACACAAAAATATGCCAGTCCAAATAAACACACATACGCAACACGTAAACAGGAAAATATCGACTACATTAGCATATTAATTGGCTACGTACTTACAAAAATATTGCAAATAAACCTACCTTCTGTAATTTGTTATCCACGTGAGCACCACCAAGATGTTTCACTCCCTTTTTCTCGAGCCAACACTCAAACACGGTGAAATGCAATGTGCTGTGTACCGTAACCGTAAAGATTTACCGCCCTTTCTTACGAAGTTCCTGTTGGTCTTCGGGTGCAGTCGAAACAGAAAAAACAAAATAGGACTTTCTTCTCAGGTAAACTGGTAACAGGAAGTTCCCGGTAACAAAGTTTTACGGGCTAAAAACTCAACTGGTAACTTATCTTATTTCTCACGCAATTACTGCTTAATATTGCCCAACAATTTGCTCTCCAACTTCAGTACAGTCCGCACTTACAAAATGAATAGTTGACGTACAACGTACATACGTATATTAATTGAGCACGAACACGAGAGCTTTGTGTACTTATTGTTATTATTGTACTTTAAACACAAGTATATAACGTTTGCTAAATTTTTCCATACAAGACACTTGATCAACTTGGTAATATCACTTTCGCTCTCACTAATTGAAAGGATTTCAATAAATCCAGAAGGGTATTTCAGGAATAATAATAAAATGTATTTATAATTAAATCAGTCACCGCTTTCAAATTATAAAAGAACGTCGGGAATAACCGAAAGGCGACGAGACACGGAGAGCACAAAATCCTCTTGGGCGAAGTGGCGAGAGCTAATGTTGTCAAGAAGTCTGAAACGTATCTGAGACAGTGGTAGCTGGTTGTGTGAGCTTTTTAAGTGTGACTCATCTGTTATTTACATGAGTATGAGATCATTTTGGTGAATTTACATTGGTCCATCTCACTGTCCCACATTGTGATGGGACCGCCTCCAAGTAAGACGTCACTTTCAATCGTTTTGCTGAGCATGAAGGGGTTTTCCAAGAATTTCCTATGACTCATGACGTCATTAATTTTTACTGAGTAGTGTACTGTGCTCGGAGACCCGGTCCAGTGTGTTCAACAACAAGTTCTCGCAGTAGTGGCGTCAAAGCTACCACAATTTTTATTATTAACTCCAGTTAGAGGTAGCTGAAGCTCACGACGAAATGTTAGGGGCTAGGCGTACGTACGGGAGGATACGAGAGCGTTTTGCTTCGGCTGTAAAATACTTGTTCATCTTTCATGAGGATTTCGTGGAAAAGGTATATGTACATGTCGTGCTGCAAGCACATTATTATCCAGCCATACAATAAGCGAACAAAATTGTATCAGGGATTGTCCGTAAATGACCCTATCCTTAAGGTGGGTGGATCTAATCTGGTATTGATGACATTTAATTGTAAATAAAGCCGTTAACATCTGTTATTAAAGCAAAATGACAAAAGGGTGGGTGGGTAAATAAAGAGATATAATTGGGATGACATCATTTACGTACCATCCTTTACAAGAGAGAAGTGCAAGTGGAGTGGAGAGTGAGTGCAAAATTTCAGCTGTATTTTAAATTTTACTCGTTGAGGATGGAACTATACTACTATAGTTAGTACTTTACGATTAGTAGTTTACTTTAAGCATACAGTAGTACTTATAATGTTTATACATCAAATGCAAACCGTTAAAAAGTCATGCCCACTCTTTTATATGTGTTAGTACTTGGTGTATTTTATTAGTTGTGAAATAAATAAAATAATTATAATATACCAGAGATCCTATTAGAATATCAAATAAATAGCTTAAAAGATTTGTTTTTGCACTGCTACACTAATTTACCTGAGGGAATAATCTCGACATGATTGAGTAGAGATTTTCCCTGCTGAGTAATGTGTTTAAGTATTTTTATTTTGATAAATTCCGTCCACACCGGAAATCCGCTTTGATTAAAAATGAGACCGACGCAAATAATAGATTATGCATACGCCTTGAATGTTCCTAATTATACAATAATAAATGCTGTTTTTGTTGTTGTTAACCATACCATGTGAGGCGTCAGGAATCGCAATCAATAATTTTATCCGAGAAAAAAATCCCGTTGCAACTTCCAAGTCTCAAAAGTACCTACATATATAGTGGTTTTTAATTCCTAAAATCGGCGGGAATTCTGCAAATGTCTACAAAATAATTATTAAAGTCGTTTAAGAAGTTAGAAGTTGTTGGTCTCCTATAGTAGGTGCTCGTGGCTCAATTCCTGCATTTTTTGAATCATTTCGAAAAGATATGCGACTTCCTTCAACCATGATAAAGGAAATCGTGATTGCTACTATCCGTGGCTCTTGTCGAATTGCCCATAATCATTTATATAATATGAACTTATGTAATAGCTAGTTTTAAAAAAACACAAATTCTAAAAAACAGTTTCTAAAATTATTCTAAAGCTTTTTAATTTTCCTAAAAATGTATATTGTTCTTACTGTGTCTTAATGGCAAACGTTATTGTAACGTCAGTTGTAAATAAATATTTACGTTCTCTCTAATTCCTCAGGATGAGCATGTTTAGAAGTCATTTTGTCCACATCTACATGAGACTGTGGAAATATATGAACATAAAATGTAACTATCTTTTCATTTTCCCAGTTGGCGCGGGGAGGGCAATTAATAAGTTTAAAAGATGAGTTTGCCTATGCTTACTTATCGTTAGTTACATATTTACGTTCACGAGTTACTTTTTTCCAGTCTTATTGAGGTACGGTATAATAATAATGTTGAACATTTTTATTGGAAAAAAGTCAAAATAACAAAATAAACTTGACACTTCTCATCATTCAATGAAGATAGCCCAGAGGACACACAATCAGTGTACGGACCAAGCGTAGACACACAATTATTACAATCAATTAAATACGTTTCAAACAAATTATTACACACATTTATTGTGGCATTAATTATAGACTTACATGATTATTAAAACTATGCCGGTAATGTACAGCGAGAATTTGAAAACAAACTCAACTTAAAAACACGAAGAATAGAGGCAAGAAGGTAAAGCAAATTCGAACAAAATCAAACCGGATGTAACTTTTATGTTATTATTGGGGACGATGTGCCAGGTTAGCCAGGTGTCAATGTTTTGTTTTCGAAATCGAAAGTATACCTAAGCCAAAAATCAGGTAGCAATGTGCCATTTAGTCGAGAAAACTTATACTATAGGATACAGGCTGACAACAACAATAATTATGTAGCTCTGTCATAGATGTTTGCTGCACACGAAAATACCAACTTTTAACTTCTATTTTAATTTGTGCAGTTTAATACGCCTCACATGTTAATATTTACATATTAGCATTTTCAGTTATGTTGTGATTTTTTGCTATGAATTAACTGGTTGAATATAATAATGAGTCCTTAATATGTGTTTGGAGTCTGGAAGTCTGGACATGGGAAAGTTAAGGGAAGGAAACTATACAAGCGTGCTCAGCAGGCTTATTTTCCTCCGTGTACAATTATACGTATATTTATTATACCTATCTGCCCAACTCCAAACTCCAACCAGACATTAAAATTTTTGAAAATGTTTAATTTCCTAACATTTATCTGTGTTGTCATACAATGGTTCCTTTACAAGTTTGTATATTATACTACATGACAGCTCTCCAATTAATTACAGTTAAATTTGTTTTTGATTGTGTATGTACCATATACAATGTTGTGATGGTCGTACTAAACAGTTAATTGAACACACGTCTTCGTACTTTGTAGTAGTATATGGTGGTAGCTAGTAGTGTATTCTCAATTGGATATTTCATATTTTTGTTGTTCATAATAAATCTCTTGGAATTACTTAAGTGCATTTATTGTGAAGATATAAATATTCCCTAGTGTATTATATACAGTATCATATATGTGCACTCTAAATATATGATATCCTAAGCATCATAATCTAAGTAAGTAAGCGGTGGTAGCGTAATGTGTATTATTATTTGAGCATTTTATTTATAACATAGAAAAAACAAACGAAATTAGTTTATCTTGTGGACTTTGAGACGCCCAAACGTTTCTTTCTTGTTTTCCCCAGACTAATTGTTTACACATTGGCTCGCCGGCTGCCGCGCCTCCACTGTACGTTTCCTTCAAGATTTGTTTTGAAGTGTGTAGGATCTTAAATCTTAATGACATTAGAGGTGTAATTGTTTCGGTATTTGCTTAAAAATAACCATACCTTAAACTTAAAACCATGTCAGATTTTTGCCCTGCAGAGCTGGCGTTGTTGGTTATGGTTATTGGCTAAGCATATATTTACAGTTGACAGTTGGGACACTACTTGCTGTAAGTAGTGGTTAGTGTACAAATTATCGTTTTTTCAATTATTTGCTACTTTATTTTCCAATAAATCACAGCCTTAATTAGTATGAAATTTTAAAAGCCAATGATATTAATCAATGTAATGTCTGGTAGGAAGCAGAAACAATATAAATAATTCTTAGTTTTCACTGGCTAGAATTACCTGGTCTAAAATGAATTACGAAAATTGCAAGCCGCATGTATATGCGGTAGTTACTCTTAGATTTGTCTTTGCAGCAAACGAATGCATGCAATCAGATGTAACTGGCTCCGGGAATTGCCATACCCATTCCTCTCCTGGTTGAGTAAAATGTATTTGCCAGCAATATAATATTGTAAGGTATTTGCGCAATGAGACCATAGGCTGCTTTAGGATTTTAGTAGGTATAGAAATTATATGCTTAAAGTTTCACACGTCGAGTTTGGAAATGTTGGATTCCTTCTCCGTCACCTCAGTTTGATTGTGATTCCCCAAGTATCTTTTATCATTTCCTATTCCAAGAATTAATTGAAAACAGTTGTACTACATAGATATATAATTTTACACGCTAATCTTTATTCTCAACTTTGAAATTGCATTGCACCACACCAGGGAATTCCTAGTACCTTTCGCTTTTTGAGACATTGAGCTGACGACAGGGCCAATAAATTTGCATCTGCCTATATTGCTCCGGTTACAGCCGTCTGAATATCTTTCTGCCTACCTGTAATCAGGATAATTAGCTCGATGACAGATTAGCGGAATCCGCTAAAAGCCGTGGTAAATAAAACTTACCTCGGGGATTTTGTAAGTCTATAACAATAAGTTATTTTTATTTCTACACAAGAAGTGAGATGCCCTAAGTTAAAATCAAAAGGGCAGATTTAGCTACTCTTCTTTGCAAAAATCAGAGATGCAAACTACCTACCTACATATATTGTATAGTACAGCATTACATGAGGCTGCACATCTTGGAGTCGCATTGCATTGTTTAGTGAGGTTGCATTTGAACTACACTTCAACATTTGCTTTTCTCCTCTTGCAGAAGACAAGTTATTTTTGAATCGATTTACATAATAATACTATGCTATGCATTGTTGAGTGAGATAATGGAGCTGTACCCAAGTAATAATTTTATTCAAGAGCTGAATGTTGAAGCTACATATATCTATGTAGTCTGTATAGGTATAGGGTATATATAGGCAACAGCATATAATTTGTTTGGCAGCATCCAGCATCCCATTCAGTAGTAGAACAAGTTCACTGCTGCTCTGCTCTGACTGCCAAATGTTGACTTGGCTGACTCACACCGACGCAACGTGTATGTAATTCTTAGTACTTGATGTTGGTCACTCTCAACTAAAAGGGCAATTAAGATATGATTTCTTGTTTTCTGCATTCCTTACTTTCCGATCACATTCCTTGAATTCCTTTCACCCAGAGACGTTGGGAGTTTTGAAGCTATAATTATGCATATTAATTTCCGTCGGGTAGAGCAGAGCCGGACTTACTCAGATATAGAGGGTTTTGATTCTTATTCAAGCATTTCGATTTCGTATCACTCTACATTGCCCACTTACTGTAGGTGGTAGGTTCATGCGGGTAACATCATAGCATACGCAGGGTTCTACATTTTAGTAAATGCGCGTCTAAATTAATGCACGACAATTAATTTCACTCTTATCCTTATTCCTTTATTATTGAGCCATAAAACTATTAAACAATAAAAATTATTATGAATATGCATTGTTATTATTCTAGAATTTGTCTTAGGCTATTGATCTTAAGTTTACAAATTTAAATTGTTTGTTGTGTTGATCCTATGTAAGTATATGTGTGTGCTTCGAGCACGGTGAAACCTTCTCATGACTCATCTGACTTTCCACAAGAGCACAGTCTTAAAAGCAATAGGTAGGTACATTACGACGACTTGAATTAACAACTAACAGACTTTTTGACTTTGAGTAGGAATACATAGCGACCTAGCGACAGAATTATCACGAACAGGGAACACGAACACTGAGACTGAGCCTACAATTTATCGTATTCCCACACGAGTTTCAAGTTTTCAAGTTGTTTAGTAATATGTATTATTTGGCCCGCGAGTTCTGGTAGTATATACTATAGTCAGTGGTAGATTTGTACTATGTGTGTGCGTATCTACTATCTACAATCTACCACCATTATCATATCACGTATATTCTTAGAGATGGCTGAGTGCACTGCAAATATAACCCTACACCTAACATACTATAACTCTATCAGTGGTTCATAATCATAATGTTAATTGATGTGTGACTAATACTTGCATATTATTACAAACACACCACGACCACTGTATAAAGAGAACAAATAATGTTAGGTGAAATGTTGTACAGATTTTTTCTATAGAGAAAAATAAATAAGTTGTAAGTTAAAATTATTTCTTGGAATCACTAGGAAATTAGGGAGGACAGGTGATTTTTTTTTGCATTTTAAAAATGATTAAATTCTTAAGTACAGTAAATATATTTGTTGGTATCTACCTACTACCTACCTTACTTACCTTTCTACACCTAACCTACCTACTACAGGGGAGATGGTTGGTATTGGGGAGTATTGATACACTAACCGCTATCTAATCGAACATTGTGGATATGCTAAGGTAGTAAGTAATAAGTAGTAGTAGGTGTAGGTGTGTAGGTACCTACCTAGCCTAGGTATGAATGAAACTATGAATCATTCATTCATGGATTTTTTTTACAAGCTCATCTTTCCGCCTATCTCTATCACCATAGCAAGCATTGCCAATAAGCATATGTGTAGAGACTGGATAGGAGGATCATATAGGAGGCTCCTACTCCTTCCTACATTATTTACGTGGATATACGAAAGACTCAGTTTAGACTTCAGGTTCAGTGCCTACATGCACATAGGCAGACCTATTCACATCATTATTATAAAGGCTGATCTTGACATTTATAAGCATTTAGTAGGTAGCATAGTAAGCAAGTTAAGATTGCATACATAAAGATTGTAGACGACGGTGATAGGTATAATGGCATTGGTATTGGTATTGGGGGGTATTGGAAAGTTACGCAATGCTATAGTAATATTACAATGGCGTATAAGTTTTTAGAAGTGCAGAAGTGTAGGTGCGGGTGTGGGCCGTTGAAAGCTTGAAAGTGTACAGAATTCAATGTTTACGTCTCTGACTGTTGTGTGCCTAAGTACTTGTGAATAATAATTATTTCTTTTCTTGGTAGCTAATAACCATTATTATATCTCTAGAACTGATTTTCACCAGCATGTAGTTAGTAAAGTAACTTGATATCAAGACGATTAGGATGTCGATACGTTAAGATAATATTATTAAACCGAACACAGTACGTGTCTCTCCCAAACTATGAAAATACAGATACTTTTTAACTCCGTTGTTGGACTCTATTTTTTATTTAGTGTTAAGTTATATTGCTAGGGACTAAAGTTTATAATTGTTTGTATGCGAATATTTCATTTGTATTAAAACGGGAATAAAGCTCCGCCGCGACTTATGTAGCTTATCGTTAGTCCATCCACCATTACTTAAGTTGAACTAACATCAACAAATCCTAACGAGTGCTCTCAGCTTGTCTAACTTCAGCTAAGCCATTTAATTACTAAGATTTATGAGAATTAAAAACATTCACAATCATAGTTTGGTCTTTCTAAACTAGAACTTTATCCATGTTGGTATATCTATATGTACTTCTACTATAGAAAGTAGAAAGCAAAGCCCTATGCATAGCAATCCCACTAAAATAAATGAGTCATAAAATAAAGTAAGGAGTCAGAGTCACTGTATCACTGTACTTACTGCTGGAGCCGTAAAAAACTGCGGAGCTAAAAGTAAAAGAAAACTGGTCGTGCTTTGTGTCATTATCGGAAGTTGTTTCCGAGAAATGAGCGTGGGTGTCATGTCAGCGCGTCAAATACAATAACAACATTTATCTACTACATTTCCCAACCATACGGAATTCAGCACGACACCAACACCAACACCACCATTAAACGAACAAGAGTCAAGAGCGAGTAATTTAATTATGTATAATTTATTATAGATATAGGGTATAGCAAACACATTTGCATTTATTTTACTATTTTATTATTCCTTATTATGCATGCTTGAATTGAAAATGAAATTTTTTTTTTTGTAGTCTATAATATTATTATAATATCATAATTATTGAAGGAATTTATTAAAAATTCCTTTTTGTACATATTTTACTATATGCATAATATATGGCTTTTAGCAAAGTTATGCATGGATAAGTATGTACATACATTATCACCCATTACAATCACTCTACTAACTGTCCACTTTATCTTATGTATCATCATCATCCCCAACACTTGAAATTCAAGTCTTTGAGTCATTATAACTTTTATGTGTAGCAGACCCATTCCATGAATTGTGTTTTATGATGACCCTCATCTAGTTAATTACTATAATATGTAATGCCCTATGTTTAAAATGGCCAGCGAAATGAGGATGATTTTTTAAGCATTGGCCTACGTATATATTATATAATTTTTATTTTCGATTTCTATTCAATGTTCAAGAAAGAAAAAATAAAATAGCAGAGCAAAATCTCAATCCTGCCTGAGCTTGAAATTTAGCAAAATTCTGAGCACTTAAAATTCGTACTATATGTTAATAAATACGATTACATAATAATTTTGGTCTTTATAGTCTTTGTGTTCTGTTATTTATGGGAGTGCGAGCAGAAAAGTCCTATATGCTATGCTGCCCTATCCTGGTCCTGGTCCTGATCTCCTGGTCTTGACTTGACGTTTTAAACTCAGTAACTCACTCTCAGCTTTATTATCAGTTCACCAAATTTAAACGAAACGAAGGACATGAAAAACGTTGGAATACGTAAATAGATGATAATTAGAAAAATATTATATAATACATAGTGTCACATCAGCTCTGATGAATCTATCCTGTAGGAAGCAGAAGCTATATAGTGAGCTATGTAGAATGTAGGTAGGTATATAGAGAGCTACACACACATATGAAGATGAAATGTATAGCTGACTCGAGTCAGTCAAAGTAATGAGGTCGGAGTTATGGACTTTAGTTATAAGGATGAGCACAACACAACTCTCAACTCTCATTTATCTTTCCATAACTTATGCTGGAATAGAAAAATAAAATTCAGCTCAATCTCCACAACACATTATAATATACAAACTGTACCACTACATAATTCTAATCCTAATCTAATCCTGCCTCTTCTGCACATATAGTGTAATAATAATAATCATCATATTCATATGTGTGCGTAGGCTCATAAGTGCTCAACCCATGCCTATAGGCACAATACAAGTTAAAGAGTATTAAATGCTGGTTGGATTTGGATTTGGAATGGACTGATGAAGTGCAAACAAGTCGAGACAATTTCCGTGCTGCAAAAACAGGATCTTTTGAGCTTTGAGTCTATACTCTACAACCTACGTCCTACGAGCTTATCGTTTCAAGTGCAAAACTATGTGCGATAAAAGATACACAAAAAAATATGGAGAGTAAATATACATTTGTAAAAGTCTATCTAAATGGACTATGTAGGTATGTAGGTAGTAGACTACATCCTTCGTAGAAAATCCCTATACTCTATACTCTATACTAATATAGTTGCGCTTCTTCCATATCACTGATTCTAATTATTATTACTGCAACATAATTCGCATTGAGAGACTCAACAAAACACATATAATATTACAACTGAGGGAAATATGTTGAAGAAAATGAACAAAGTTTGGAAATTTATGCCCTGCACTATTTTTTTGTTTATTTGAATCGTATTTATTTTTAAGTCAGCTCATTATACACTTTTTTTTAAATTTATTTTTATAATTTCTGAATACTGGATCGAAGTACCTACATACATAATAAATATGTATAGTTTATTTTATATAGTATAATTTCTTATCTTGAGCCATACGTAGCGAAGCGACCTTTTTATTTGTACATCATTAAAGTAGAATTTACCCATCTTACTTGAGAGTCACTTATAGGCTATCCTATCATGCTTAATCGGTGAGTGTAATTTAAATTCTATATATTTTGAATGAAGTTAGTTGGACGTATGTACGTGCCTGTCCTTTCCTCTGTAATTGTAATTTACGAGAAACATAATTCTGAAATGCAGTAAACTAAAAAACACCAACGCAGAATATTATTACCCATATATATTTATAGAGTATACAGTTGTACAAGTTCGTAATTTGAACGGCTTATATAACAATATTATGTATAGAGCTTATATAATTTTGAAAATTCAAATATCCTGCATGGTAATAATAATAATTATAAATACTCTATAATGAAGACCGCATTAGTAATAATTATTTTTATGGCTACCACATTACCACGTACCCATCTTATTACCGTCAACCGTACCCCAAACAAATGCTCAAGCCCACATTTTATAAAGCTAAAATCCTCTGTCATGTTTGTATACAGTACAGAGAGTGAGTAGGTGCACGGTGCATTAACATTGATAATAAGGATAAATGGACTCAACATGAAAATAAAGGGAGTATCATCATGAGGAAAAATGACGCCAACGATGGTGGTGGTGGTGAAACGATGATGCATCCAATATTTACTTGGATTTTAGATCCGGATACTGTACACAGTGTACACTGTACACAGTAGTTATAGGAAAATGATGCCGTCACTAGTTTCATGTCGTCATCGTCATCGTCTCGTCGTGCGACGCGAGTCAAATGACGACCAATTTGTTTTTTTAACTCGATTCTTGCTCCACGCCTGAGAGCGAAAGAGCGAAGCCAGCAAAAAATAAAGTATAGATATATAGGTATAGGCAGGTACACATAGGTAGGTACTTATATATTTCGTATTATGTTTTGCATTCTTTTAATGATAAAGTGCTTCCACTATCCAGTCCAACTCAATGGGTCTACTAATTATGCATAGAATAAAGATATGGATAATATGCTTGTATTTTTGTGTATTATCTAAATACAAGAGTCAAGAGTCAGTGTTTCATGAGCTGACGCCAAATACACAAAATTGAATAATTTATTAATTTTCTTATCATGATCAAAACAAGAGTCAAGTTGCACCAGTACCATAGCCTCGATTTGAAGTAGTAAACTATTTAGAATTTTTGCAGGTAGGTAGGTAGGTACCTAGGTACTTATGCTCTTTTGATTTACAAAAATAACTCGCTTACAAAATGCAAGAATGCTTACTGGACAATTTTTTCTTATTTGATTACTAACTTCACGGAGCCCCAATATTGTAAAAGAGAATAGAGAACAAAGTATGTAGGTAATTATTCAGTGTGAAAACAACAACTGCAAACTAAATAATTTGAATTTGAAAGTATGTAAATAGTGGATTTTGCATGATGCATACATTCAGCCGACCAGCAGAAGCAGACACTAATTTCTAAAAAAGGTTTATTCTAATTTTGAGCTATATCGGTACGGTGTATTTACGCAAGAAACTAGGTATCTTAATTAAGTACCTGTGGCAATGACCACACCACGTAAGTAAATAGCACTCCATTCCAAATCGACCCAAACAGTATATAAAGACACCTTGCTCCCTTAAATCATTCATCAATTAGTGCGGACTCAGATTATTGGCTTCTATCACTGTACAGTCACTTTCAGTTTGATCTTGTCCAGCTCCAGGAGTTCTTATCTTGAGCCTAACTAACAACAAGTTTTCTCTCTGACAGGTCAGGACATTGAAGCATTATAACGAGTTTTATGTAATTCCGTATGTCTTTGTATAATAATTTATGAAAGTATTTTATGCTGAACACATACTCCACAGGAGCAAGGAGTACGCGGTCAATAATAGGATTACGTAATGCTGGATCAAGAGCGTAGCTATGTTATAGCTGAGAACAAAATTATCGGTTGGAGTTGATGGTTCAAAATTATACACGTTTATTTTAGTTCAAGTAGTTCCTTTTCTTATTTTGTGAATATAGCAATTTTTTAAATTTCATAGGAGTGTCCCTCCCTCAGCATCAGAGGCAGCTACGCACCTGTCTGTATATTGTATAATATCAGAGCCAAGTAACTATTATTTTTATAGAGTACTCCACAAACAATTAATTTTCTTTCACAGCAGTTATTTATCATAGTAGTGTAGCATTGAGGATATGGTTGGCTATAGTTACTGACATATAGAGCCGAGACAAGTTCTATTGTGAATGATGTCATCTTCGGATTTAATGCACTTGAACAGAGAATTAAACTAATATATACTCAAGTAATGAAATATCAGTGAATCACGAAGTGCGTGAGTTTTTAGCTTTTTGTGGAATGCTTGTGTCTATCTATATAATACCATCTACAAAACTCCCGTGTCACTTACATACCAATATGAATAATGTGCATATGTAGACGGGAATGACGAATCAGTTATTACTCATGGAGCTGAAATTTTAAATTGATTCATTGTGCATTGCATAATAAATTGCATTGATTTGAATGAAATTAGCTGCACCTGTTGAATGCAATGTACACTATTTAAATATTTGCGTGGGAGCTAAGTACTACCACGGGAAATCATTTTACGACACTGTTGACTGTACGGTAGGCCAGGGATATGGGTGTAGTCATGGCGTCTTTACTTCATAATTGCGCTATATTTCATAGTTTAGATTAACAATCAAACCAGGCAAACGCATGTTTAACTAATGATGTTTTACAACCTGGATTAAATCTGGAAAACTGGTTATAAGAAAATTTCGCTCAGTTTAGCTAAAAGCAATTTCCAGAACTCTATTTTCTATTTTTTTAAAAGTTCCAGTCGTTTTCAATTTATCAAAGAGTCACTAGTTTATCTTATCAGTGTTGTTTCGGCCCAGTGACAATGACTAATGAATTTTAATTTTAATTTTATTCCCTATGACTCACACAGTAATTTTCATTCATACTATCTTACCTAAATTAATTACTCTACATGTTTTTTTCACGGGTCAATTTTAAAAATGTTATAACTAGTAACGAAGCAATAGTTAATCCACGATGTGACAGTAAAAGATCTTGACTGGGGAAAACACCTGAAAAAGAAAGAAAAGGTTAATGGTTAAAAATAGTTTAAAATTCATAAAAAGCACAAATTAGATCAAGTTCTCAGCCAGTAGCATTAGTTACAGTTACACGTATATGCCTGGCTGGTCCCTGTCAAAGGTGCCGATCTGCTGATGCTGAAATATTTTGTAATATAAGATATGCTTAATTTCTGCGTTAAAAAACCGGATGATACCTCAAAAGCTTTTATATCCTATACACCTACTATATTTTTCAAATTCAAAATTTTGGGATGCGCCCGAGCTTCTGTTTCTCTATACCTACGCTCTTGTGTGAAGTGGAATCGGGACTTTTATGTATTTAGGCCATCTATGAATAGCAGTGGAGGGAAAAAGGATAAAGGAGTTGAGAACGACAACCAGACGACAGCGTCGGTTGAGGTGGAAACTTTCCGCGGTCTATAGCAGGGAGAAGGATGTAGGTATAGGCGGAGGAGCGGGCTAGTGGGTATAGCAGAAGTAGGGCGACGGTTGGCCGTTGCAGGAGAGCAGGCTGAGCCGAGGAAGAGAAGGGCTCAGCACACCACTTCCATTCTAGAGCTGCTCCGATAAACAAGGTGGTACTTGTCTTGTGAACTAGAGTTGAGTGAAGTCCTGCCGCCATACTATTTGTGTGTTATATTATACGGAGCTTTTCTCCATTATATTTATTTCTATTTCCTATTTATTACGATTACGTTTGTGAATAATTGGTGGTCAATTATTAGACCGGAAGACGGTATTGTATTGTACTTTATTGGAGGTTGATAAAGGTGTGAATTAAAGACATAGAGATCAGTTTAATATCCCTCATTTATTGTGACTAGTAACTTTGATTTCGTAGACATTGTGGCGTGATAGAAGCCGGCATATTTAGTAGTGTGTTGAGATCTTCACGGGTACCAGAACCAAACGGTCATTAGTTGGTTTTGGGTGTTAGTGGCGAAGCATAATACCGGCACCAGCATACCGGACATACTACTAGTGCATCCCATCCAGTCATCACGGAGCCAGAACCCAACTGCCGGTTGTTGCGAAGCCAGACCTGGGTTGCTCGATTGAGAGAAGCAGAGCTGCTGAAGAGTTATAGCAGAGCGGAGTTGGAACGGGGAGCGAAGTCTCGGGGCCAAGCCGGACGAGGAAGAACAACTCGCAAGAGGGCCAGTGGCGCCGGCCGGGGCATCCGAGGTAGAGGTAGAGGATCAGTCAGTTCAGACTCTGAGACCGCCGGTCCGTTGTTCCAATCACCAGAACGGCTGCTTATCCGCGGTGAAAAGGGAGAAGTTGGGAAATTCTATTCGACACTGGCGACCGTGCCGGACACCAAACATTCGTCTGGTACAAGAACCGAAAACAACGAAATCAGGTGAGAACCACCGGTTCCTATTCGCTGTGTTTCTTACGCTTCTTAGTTGTAGCGCATATAGGCTAGAAAATAGAGTACGGGAAGGTTTCGATCAGAGTACTCCTTCTGGGAGGCGGCGATAAGCGCGAGCAGGAACATACGAAGGTAGTTTTCGAACGCATTTTTCATAACATAGCATCCGCATACGGTGTACGTGTCAGCCTTGTGGTGGTGGATAAGCACACCGGAGCTTCGCGGCTGGACTGTCCAGTTTGTCTGTAGAGGCGGCGGTAGAGCACTTGTCGAGAAGCGGCGGTAAAGCCGTGGGGTCACAGCACCGCCGGGTATCCAAAGTAGGTTTAGAGGCGAGGCTTAAAAAGTTCCGTATCGGTCTGTCCCAGCGTAAGGAGGCAGGGAGAGTCGAGAACATAACCAAGACAAGCGAAGAAGACTGGAGATGAGCAAGATGAAGCCAATATTGAAAGCGGACGCCGAAGGCACCACATGGGCTGGAAGAGAAGTGGAGCTCCTATCTAAGGATTTGCTGCGCACGGATGCGTCGATGCCGGAAGGATACGACTTGTTGACAGTCCAGAAGCGGTGGTTCATATACCAGTGGCAGGTATACAAGAAAGAAACACCGGAGCCGATGACACCAAGCGATGTAGCGGGAAGGTTCGCTGCGGCTCATGAACTTATGTTACAAGCTGAAAAGGACGGGTTGGTAGCGTTCTTCGGTATGTTAGACCTATGCGACGGAGAAAGCAGAAAACTGCAGGAAGCAAACAAAATGATAGGAGCAGCAAAGTCTGAGCACACTGGGCAGAAGCAGAAGTCGACACATGACTACGTGATGCAGATGTCAAGAGACATGCAGGCGATGCAGTTGCAAGTGCAGACGGTTCAAAACAGCTACTATGCTATCACAAAGCAGTTAGCGGCGCTTGCAGGACAGAGTGGACCGGCGATACACCCACCACTACCGCAAGGGAATTTGCTACAGATGGTTACAGGCGGCGGTGGAGGGCAGCCGCGATTCGGACAGAAGACGGCACCGGTAACTCAAACACTGGGTCCGCATTCACAATTTGGAGGCGGAAACACATCGGGAAGTGCAGGACCGGCGCCCACCTCGGCAGATTTGGCGAACCAGTTGTTGGACTTGCTTGATCAACAGACGCAGAACACCGCGGAAGCCCAAGAGTTACAGAGGGCGAACAACCAGCTTATAGCAGGCATGATGGCGCCGACCGGGTTGGACATCATACCACCAAAGTTTAACCCGAAGTCGGACATAGCCACGACATACATCGAGGCCTTCGAGTCGCATTTGGAGATCCGAGGCACACAACGTCGAGCCTACATTCAGATTTTTCAGCAATGTCTTACCACACCAGCGGAGGCGGCGTGGTTGAAAGCAACGTTGTTGGACGTGGCACACACCTGGGACGCCGTCAAAACGGAATTCTTACACGCATACGAAAGATCAAGTGCACAGGCATTGTTGAACAGAATTGTGAATTGGAAGCAACAAGCAGACGAACCGATACGGCAGTGGGCTTCAGAATTTTATACGCTTATCAAGAGTATTAGGGAACCGCAGCCGTGGGTGCAGACAGAGATAATGAATCGACTCAGGAAGAATATGCATTGCTCGCTGTACGGCGCATTCCCACCCGGAACTAAAGTACCGTTAAAACTCAACGATTTTATTAAACAAGTTGAAGAGTTTCACAGGGGTCAAGCGGAAGTGGAACGAGAGAAAGATCGGCACCGATCCTGGGGACAGAATGACCGAGGCAGAAACCGCGATAGATATCCAGCACGAGGCGGAAACCGATCGCAGTGGGGATCGAGAGACCGACGGCAGAGTGGAAGCGCCGGTCGAGAAGCTAACACCAGAGACCGCAGTGGAAGCGGAAATCGGGATCAACAGCGTCGATCAACTTCACCTAGAAGAGAAGAACCTCGGGGAAGCAGATCGAACAGCCCACGAAGAGGCGCAGACACTCAACCAAAGGAAAGGCAGGGAGACCGCAAGACCGGAAAGTGGTGTCAGCTATGTAGTAAGGCAACACACAATACCGAGGACTGTCGATCGCAGAAAGCAAGGATCATGGCAATGCGCATATTAGCGAATGTGTGTGCAGAGAAACCAGCGGAAGACGAAGGCGAGGACCCGCCGGGTACAAGAGAACCAGAAGTCATGCAAGGGCTGTTGATTGCACCGATGCAGCGCGAAGAGCCGGATGAAAGGCAACTGTTCAATATGATGCGGACGGCGAAGAACAGAGAAAAAGGGAGCTCGAAGCGGACTGGGCAGCAGGAGCCGCAACAAAACGCAGAAGAGGATGAAATTCAGCAGATTGTCAGTGGCCTGGAGGCGAAGTTCATCCCATCAGTGCTACCACAAGACACACCGGCCTCTTTAAACTGGGTACAGACACGGACAGCCAAGGGGACCCGTGTCGACTACATTTACTAAACAAAGCCCCTTATGCCTTAGTTAATGTCAAACATAAGCAAAAGCTATTCCCGTATTTCGCACTAATAGATTCAGGTTGCACGGCGCTCGCTATCTCGAAAAAAGAATGTGTCAGGCTAGGCCTGACTATCAGAGAGTCGACGGTGCAGATGTCAGGGTTTGATGGTACGGTAGTCACAGCCGGCGGTGTCGTGACATTAGATTTTAAGATTGCAGGGCGGTGGTTCCGAGAGGACTTTCTGGTACAAGAAGGGTTAATGTGTCCCATTTTCATCGGGAATAAATTCCGTTGGAAAGTCGGCTTAAGTTTTAACGACGTCGAGGGTGAGATGCGGTGGGCGGATCCCACGGAGGAAGAGAAAAAGCGCAAACAGGGGTATTTTGTCCGTTGCATGTCGATTAAGACCGCAAGGGATGTTTGCGACTTGTCTTTGGCATCAACTCCAGACAGGTATGACCGGGTATGGGAGAAGTTAACACCGATCCAGGCGTTCGTTGAAACTCTAGTCGAGAAGTATGATCGAGTGGTACGTAGCGACGGTACATCAGGCATTACTAATGCGGTAATACACGATCTGGGCATACCGGCGGATTGCCCAATTATACAATGCAAACCACCACGCCGGCCACCGGCGGTGTCGAAGTGGGTGGATGAGACGTTGCAGGATTTGGTAGAGCAGGGTAAGATACGGCGGTCAACATCACCGTATTCGTCTCCACTTCTTATAGTTCCGAAGCCGAATGGTGACAAACGCCTGGTAGTGAACTATAAGGAGTTGAACAGCCACACACCTAAAATTCAAAACCCAATGCCTATAATCCACCAGATTCTGGAGCATCTTCCACCAAACCGGTACATGTCTAAGATCGACTTGAAATCGGGATTCTGGCAAATACCGATTACCGAAAGTTCAAGAAAGTACACCGCATTTAAAACTCAGAACGCATCGTATGAGTGGTGTGTAATGCCGATGGGACTGAAGAACGCGCCGATGATTTTCCAAGAACTCATGAATACGCTATTTGGTAAATTTGTAGGGGAATTTCTGCATGTTTATTTAGACGATATTTTTATTTTTAGCGAAACTGAGCAGTTGCACAAGGATCATTTAGAACATGTGTTTAAAACGTTACACAACTTTAACTTAACGGTGAATTGGGCAAAGTGCGAATTTGACTTACCGGAGGTTGAGTTTTTAGGCCATATTGTTACCCGGTTCGGTATTAAGAAATGCCCCAAGAAAGTCGAGGCAATCCGACACTTTCCAACACCGAAAACAAAGAAAGATGTGCAACGGTTCTTGGGGGCAATCGGATGGTATATGCGCTTTATACCGCATTACGCCACCCGGTTGGAACCAATTTTTCTTAAATTAAAAGCGGAGGCAGATCCGAATTTACCATTTAGTTGGGGAAGGAAACAGCAGTCGGCATTCGATGCGATCAGGGAGGAAATAGCAAAAGAAATCACTCTCAACACAATTAATTACGATCACCCTTTATATGTGTATACCGACGCGAGTGACGTTGGGTTGGGAGCGATTTTGGCGCAAGACTATTATTGCGAAATTTTGGGAAGATCCCGTTTTCGAGTCATCGAATGTCGAAGCAAGTTGCTGAATGCGGCCGAACGTAAATACGATGCGCGGGAGAAAGAGTGCTTGGCGATCAGGTTTGCAAATCGCGTATTCGATCCTTTCACGCGGTACCAGAAAAACGTCATTTTTAGGTGTGACAACCAAGCGTTGACACACTTAAAACATGCGGCGATGAATGATCACTTGTACAACAGGCACATTGTCCGATGGGCAATCGAGCTGGGTGACATCGTGAATGATGTCGAATACGTGAGTGGCGGAGATAATAAGCTAGCAGATTTATTCTCGCGAGGTGCATTACCGGATCCCAAGTATGACGACGACCCAAATCAACTCGACATGTGCTTTGCCACGATTACGAACCCTAGGTCCGACGTAGAAGTGGACATGGACTCGCTGGACAAGGACATGCTTCGGGGTTTGCAGAGAGAGTGCGAGGCACTATCCACCATCACAAAGAGCCTCAGTAGAGTCGGGGATCGATCTCGGTACCGCTATGACTACGTGGTGGTAGATGGAGTGTTGTGTAGGTATGTTCCATGTAAGGAACCGGCGGCGGTCAGGTCGATCCTGAAGGTTGGTACACCAGAAGGCGGGTTCTATAGTAACCAGGTAGATAAGCTCTGGGAGCAAAGGCTGGAGGAGGAAGAGAGAACAGGCCGATCGGTCGATACGGTAAGGGTGTCACCATCAATGCTCATGAAAAAAGGCAAACACATTAAATGGGCGCATCCTCTAATTCAGTCGAACTTCCTAGACCCGGATTCAGTTTTAACCAGAAAGCGCATAGTGCCAGTAATACCGCAGTCCATAGAGCGGGATGTCATATCGCATTTCCACGATCATACCATGGCAGGTCATCAGGGGGTAGAGCGCACATATGACAGGATTCGCAAAAGGTTTTGGTTTTACAACATGCTTAAGACAGTAGAGGCATACGTGAAAACATGTGAGGTATGTCAATTAGTAAAAGCTTCGAATCAGGCGCAACCAGGCAAAATGGGGATACACTCATACCGCAACAATGTTTTTGAGTGTGTGCATGTGGATATCGTGGGCGAGTTAACCGCAAGCGCCGGGTTCAAGTTCATAGTAGTATGTGTGGACGAATTCTCGAAATGGGTGAGCATGGAGCCGCTGACATCAGTTTCGTCGGTGAAGGTTCTTCGATTCTTGAATAAGGTGTTTAACACTTTTGGTACGCCGAAGCGGATCGTTTCAGACAACGCTTCATACTTTTCGGGCGATGTTTGGAACGATCAGCTGCGGCAATGGGGAGCAACTTGCGTGCATGTAGCGCCGTATCACCCAAATCCAAACCAGTCAGAGAGAGCGAATCGAGATATCAAAAGCATTTTAAGAGCTTTCTGTTTAGAGACACAAACCAACTGGGCAAAGCAACTCGGCGACTATATGGTGGCATTAAATACTTCTAAGTCAAAGTCCTCCAGATATTCGCCTTGTCAGCTGAACCTAGGGAGAGAAATCTTGCTACCCGTAGACCGTAAAATGCAGTTAGTAGAAACGCTGGGCATTTCAGAGGACGAATTCGGTCAAAGGCTCATCAAAGATGTAACATTTATCAGGGATCAGGCTCGGTATAATCTAAGGGAAGCGCAGATCCAACAGAAGAAGTACTTTGATCGAAACAAAAGGGACGTAGTGTATGAAGTCGGGGACTTGGTTAAGATTAGAAATAAGAAATTGTCCTCGAAGGAGGAAAAATACGCGAAGTCACTGGGTCCGCGGTATACAGGGCCATGGAAAATAGTTGAAGTTCATTCGGACTGGTCATACAGTATACAGGATCCAGACAAACCAAATAGTGTCCCATCCCGGTTTCATACTTCTCTAATGTTACCATTTCACACACAAGAGAATATGGAACGGGACCCAAGCGATGACAAAGACCCGGTAAGCGCAGAGGCGGCGGTACCGGACACCGAACAAGAGACAAACTCGGTAGTACCCAATGCTACAACACCACAAGTAGCGGACACCGAGTCCTTACCAGTCTCTGATGTAAATCAGGGAAGACAAACATCCACTACAGGCGCAACTGACCGGAACACAGGTTGGTCAGGAGGCATGGGTCCTTTAGATCTGTCTGATGAGTATGAAGTGGATATCGACGACCCACCACCACCGAGGCGATATCCAACCAGAGACCATAAACAACCGGTTCGGTTGGGAATTAATTACGCTATGTCCGAAGAAGACGTAGCAGGCGGCGACTAATGATCACAATCTACATTCTCTATCTTTAAATTTTTTTTTTGTAATCTTCTATTGTTTGAAATGCATGGTGTGCAACCTATATAAAATACATAAATAGCATGGAGGAAAAAAAAGTATAAAATGTTTTATAAAATCAAAAAAAAAAGTGTGTTTAGGTTAGGTGGGAAGGATAGGTTGTCTTGGCAGGCACATACCTGATCCTTCCTCACGTCCGATGGCGCGTATGACGTTAAACTGCACCGCACGCTTGTCCCGATCACCACCGTAGGGACAAGCATAGAAGGTAGGATCTAAGCCTTTTGGTGAAGGTCTTGAGCCTTCACGGTAGTGGAAGTCGGGCTCAAAGCTGTGGGAGCGCATAAACCAGCAGGAGTTAAACTCCACACCCCGGAAGACCATCATTGCGATGCCAGTTTAGGGGATACCGATCCAATCGGGCTAGCTCGAAGCTGTGAGCGATGTAAAGATCAGCAAAAAACCAGTTCCCGGAGACCTTAATTGCTAGTTTAGGGACATTCACCAGTATACCAGGCATCCAGACCCGGAGACCCGTAAAATCTACGCTAGGTTAGGGATAAGGATGTTATGAGGGAGCGCAAGCTTAGGACAAAATCAACTTCCCATGAGGCAGGCACCGGAAAACCGTAAAATCTACGTTAGTTTAGGTGTAGGTCATTGTGTAGACGTGGAGCGCAAGCAGAAGCGTAGGATTCTCAAATTTTTCCCAGGAAACAGCCACCGTAGGACCGTAAAATCTACGCTAGTCTAGGTACTGATTATCCTGTAGACGTGGAGCGCAAGCCAAGCGTAGCAGACCCGGAGACCACAGTGAGTGCTAGTCTAGGGTAGAAGGCGCAAGCCAGTGCAGAGGCAGAGACCCGGAGACCACGAAGATGTGCTAGTCTAGGGTAGAAGGCGCAAGCCAAAGCGGAGACAGGGGCCCGGAGACCACATAGAAGTGCTAGTTTAGGGCAGAAGTTTTAAGTTAAAGGAGAGTGCAGCGGTAGCAGAGACTCAGAGCTGTGGGAGTGTAAACAAGCCTAACCCAGACCGCGGTCTGGAGGACATTCTAATTTGTGAGAGTAGGGGTTGGACGTAAAAAGTAGGGGGGATGAGAAAGCGGTTGTACTAACCGCGGGCGATGTGGCCACAAACTTCCATGAGACAGTTGGCCGGCATCGGATTTCAAAGAAACAGCCGCCGAGAACTTCACTTTTCTTGTGATGTTTTTCATATAAGTTAAGTGTAGGCATGTTGAGCTGAAGAATGTCACGATTCTGAGGGCGGCGGACCGCCGGGTAAAGGAACGAAAAGTGAATAGGATAGAGAGAGGTAGGCGCGTATGGCTAGAATTAATCACCAGAGATACTACGGGGGGATGGTGATGGTAGAATTCTAGTCCGATTAGCAAGATGAGGTACGTAGCCGCATATCTATTAGCCAGTTTTGGGCTCAAACGCCAATCCCAAATCCACAGATATTGAGGGAAGCCCCGTAGGTAGTAATATTTACATCACGTTGGAACACCGGTAGAGTCCCGCGTGTATAAACACCAAAACTCAGCCTGAGTTGCGGCCGCTCGGAGTGAGGCGTTGCGGAGCCAAGACCTCGACAAGGGAGCAACTCAGTGTCCGTAACCATACCGGCGATCAGTGGTGCAGTCGTCTGGTCACAGTTTAAAAGCTTCTGTGGGTAAACGAAAAAGGGAACGCACTTAAACGTTAAGTATTTGCAGAAGGCATCTTAGTAGGCACCGGGGTAGAGGTGAGATGGCAGAAGGCTATGGAAGGCAAGAGAGGAATCGTTGGATTCCGGATAGAACGTAGCGGGGATATTAGGTAATGGGGCCGGGAAACCGGGGCTATTACCACAAGTAGTTAAGTTCGAGGCGCCGGGTTGGCCGGCGCCGGTGTTGTTTGGTTGAGTTTTATGGCGCCGGGTTGGCCGGCGCCGGTATTTATATCTTTCACGACTTTAATGTATGCATGACATGTGTGGGAAACGCAGCGAGACGGGAGTGAGGGGAATCTCACTTAGACAATGTCTAATCTGTGGTTTTTAAATTTTTTTAGCATGGCCGCCCCACCGCAATGGGAGGTCGACATGGCGAAAGCCTTCAATGATGTGTCGTGGAGTGCTGTATCGTGCAGCGAGGGTTTGAACAGTCGGGTGTTCAGACCGGAGATACGGGCAGAACCCGTTCAGTTTGGATGGCTCTCGAGGCGAAAGAGACATCTTGCTCGGAGCCGGGGAATAGTTCCGGTCCACAAGAGACCACAAGATGATGAGTCTCTGTTTCCAATGGTGGACAGATATCGTCTTAAGGAGGAAGACGATGAAGATGAAGAGGAGGCGGATGAAGATCTGCCAGCGAGGAACATTAAGACGTTCCTAGACCGTGATGGGTTCTGGGAACCGAAGGCGGCAGCCACCAGACCGACCCCAACGGTGAAGCTGTCGGTGTGTGCGGATGCCAGCACAGAAGAGGAGGTGATGGCGGCGCTAAGTCGCTTGGACAAAGTATGGCATTTGGGAGTAAAAGTTTGGAGGGCGAACCGACAAACAACGAAGAGGGGTTATATATCGGTGATAGGTATTACGGACGGTAATACAGTGTTGTTGTTGGGGTTCGCGGCCCTCCCTCATACGGCGCGAGTGTATGTGTTAAAGTGGTTAGAGGAGAACTTGGCCACGAAGTGGTTTTATGATTTAGGGCCGCAATTTGAGTTGCTGCGGAACTTTGCAGACGTTCGGCCGCGCCATACAGTTGACGTCAAGCATTTGTGGCAACAGTTTTGGAAGACGATGTATGACAGTGAAGTGCCCCGGCGAGTAGAAGAAGCCGTATGTACGATTTTTCCGGGTATAGTGCTATCCAGCTTAGATACGGCGGAGGATAACAGACCGCCTAAGAATAAGAAGGACAAAATAGTGTTGAGAAAAACACAAGTGCAGTATATGTCGGCGGTAACGTTAGGAGTGCTCAATCTCGGTCGACTATACGCGGAGTCGTTTGCGTCAGCTTCGATGGGATATGATCGGTGGCTGCGGGCGAAAGACGTCCGGAAAGACATTATGAGTGCTAGGATGCCGGTGATTAAGCCACAATTCACGACACCACTGTTTCGGCAGGACATGCGCATGGTATTGAGAGAGATCCTGCTGCTGGCGCAAGAGGAGAAGTTTGATACGGACCTGGAGATTGATCAGCGGGGGCTGTTACCTATACTATTAGTGTTGCGCCGGGAAATAGCATACAGTTTGGATTTGCAACCCGGCGAGTGGCTGTCTTTTAGAGCGATAGCATACATGATCCAGGTACCGTTTTACGTGAAGCAAGCTCGGACGGCGGTGATCAAAGCGACGGACACACCATCGAAGTGGGCCGGCAAGGCCAGATGCGGCCAGTTGAATGAAGTTTGGGAGTATTTTAAAGAGGCTCATGTTAAGTTTGGAGAATTTGTGGATAAGTGGTGTGTGCAAGTGCAATCCGGAGAGGCAAGGAAGGCGCCGGAACGTATGATGCAGGGGAAAAAGGTCCTGGAACGATGGGTTGATGTGGACGCGTTGAAACCGGCGATAAAGCTGGCCTCAGACTTAAAGCTTGAGGACGAGCTGGATGTGGAAGTCCAGTTATATGATCAAGACGGGTGTGAGTCATCACATTCGGCGTGGCAAGATGAGGATGAGTCGGGCAAGGCGACGATCAGTGATTGGGACCCTGCGAGAAGTGTGTTACGAGCGGAGACCCGGCGCCTAGCAGCAGAGAAGGAGTTGGCCGAAGCCGAGAAGCGCCGGCAGAAAGAGTTGGAGGACAAGGAGAAGAAGGAAAAGTTGGCTGCTCAAAAGAGAGAAGACGCACGGGTGAAGGCTGCAAGTAAGGCATCGAGTTCAAGGGGGGCTAAGCCTAAAACAGCTCCAGGGAAGAAGAGCGATACGCCGGTTAGGACTCGTAGTCGCAGTCGTAGTGAAGTCGAACAGAGTCAGGAGGCGCCGGTTCCTGATGAGAATGCGGGGGCTCAGGTGAAGGGGCCGAAGCGTAAAAGGAGGAGTACGGGAGAGACGCCGGCGAAGAAGACCAAGTTCAGTGATGTAACTGCGAGTTCGGCGGTAGAATTGGGTTGCTCAGATGAAGAGGAAGAAGACCGCCTCTGGACGACAACGGGATACGAGAAGCTCATAGAGTCTCAGTTTATGGGCCGTACGGAGGCGAAGGCGAAAGCAATTCGGGAGGCAGGAGCTCGCGTTATGCAGCTGTTGAAGGAGACAGATACCCGGGTAGCGGATAGTAGGCATCCGCTATTAGGAAGGGTATATGTCTTCAACTTCGCTTGCGGTTGGCTCTTGTTCCCGGAGAATCATATTCCCATGCAGAGGAGGCTGCTAGTGATGACAACCAAGGGACCGGTGTACGCGCCAACGCAACCGGGGATCCATAAGATCTGGACGATATGCCGGGATTGTCGGGCGGTTGGACATATACCAAGTACATGTATGTCGAAGAATCTGGTGCAACCGCAGATAGGCGACGAGTGGGTGGACGTTGAGCATATGAAGGTAAATAAGCCGGGGGAAGATGACGTGATGTTTCGGATGGATATCATCCAGGAGGCTTTTCACAAAGTGGAGATACGGGCTTATGAGGCCGGCGCCTCTGATGAGGATCGGCAGTTGTTGTTGACGCAGTTGCGAGGGCTGGTTCATGGGCCCGCGTCTGTAAGTTCGTACGACATCATGAGAGCGGCGGAGAATATGCTAGCGTCTAGGCCTTGGATGATAGTAAGAGTGCCCAATGAGCCAGTGTTTCGGAATTCAGAGGTAGAGCGGGGGTTAAAGGCTCTACAGGTACAGTTAATGGAAAGTGTGCGGGCAGTCGGCGATTTGAGGGTGCAGAACTCGAATCAGGAAGCGTGGTCGGCGGAGGACCGAAATAGTTTTGTGGAAGCGGTGGCGGCTCAAGTGCGTGTTGAACAGGAAGCGCGGGCTGCAAGAGCGGAGGATCCGGGATCGAGCATGATGCAAGGGACAAGGTCGTCATTTATATCGGTGGAGAGATCGCTGATAGAGACACCGGCGGTGAGCCAAGCAACAGGGGTACAGCAAGAAGGGAATGGAGTCCCGGCCGGCGATTCGTTCGAGGCTGGCGTATTGGGAGTACCAGGGACACAGCTGTACAATTTGGATCGGTTCCGAGGCCCGAATCTCTTTGGCACGGAGGATGAAGGAGCCGCGGATGAAGGCACAAGTCGTGATGAGCAGGATCTGATTATTTCGGAGACGGAGGAAATCGTCGTGACTGAGAATGATGGATCGACGCCACCGCGGGATTAGAAGGACTTGAAGAAGAGGGGGGTTCGCGAAAGAACCGAAGAGTGTATATTTTTGTACTATTTTTATACCTTAGGTTAAGTTTTTAGCACGTTGTGCATTTTTTGTTATTTTTACGCTTAGCGGCGGTTAAAATTTTTTTTCTCTTGACGATGAAAGAGTTTTTTTTGTATATGTTTTAACGGGTCGAGCTGCGGTTCGGCGGTATTGACGAAGTTAGGATAGTTTTAAGTTTTTTATATAATATGACTTTGTATTTGTTTTAGTTGTAATGTCGAGCTGCGGTTC
Organism: Dicyrtomina minuta; assembly: GCA_949802685.1. Lineage (NCBI taxonomy): Eukaryota > Metazoa > Arthropoda > Collembola > Symphypleona > Dicyrtomidae > Dicyrtomina > Dicyrtomina minuta. The sequence goes on along the minus strand of OX461808.1, from coordinate 69,186,701 downwards.
GGCGGTATTATTATGTGATGAAATGATGTATAAGTGTAAAGGATGAGAGGGCCGAGAGGAGTCGGCGGCGGCATGGCATTATGGAATTGTTAATGTGATTGTGTGATACTGGGGTGCAGACCGGCGGTGTGAATATTTAAGGTTACGAGTGTATTGTTTGGTATATATATGAATTATGACAGGTATGTGTGTATGCGGTGATAGGGAACGGCGGTCGGGACTGCACGCAGGTAGTAGGGCCAGGATACCAGAATGTGGTACCGGCGGTATTGGGGTTTTGGGCTAGTTAGGGCCAGTGTGAAGTAGAATGTGCATGAATGCGGCGGTAGTCTACTGCGGGCCAGGATTCCTTTTTTGTATTTACACTCCGCTTCAACGGTAACGCACACCAGGAGCATGCTTCGATGCTAGAGGAGTACTACCTAGTCGAAGCGGGTGTGGGGGGATAGTGTGAAGTGGAATCGGGACTTTTATGTATTTAGGCCATCTATGAATAGCAGTGGAGGGAAAAAGGATAAAGGAGTTGAGAACGACAACCAGACGACAGCGTCGGTTGAGGTGGAAACTTTCCGCGGTCTATAGCAGGGAGAAGGATGTAGGTATAGGCGGAGGAGCGGGCTAGTGGGTATAGCAGAAGTAGGGCGACGGTTGGCCGTTGCAGGAGAGCAGGCTGAGCCGAGGAAGAGAAGGGCTCAGCACACCACTTCCATTCTAGAGCTGCTCCGATAAACAAGGTGGTACTTGTCTTGTGAACTAGAGTTGAGTGAAGTCCTGCCGCCATACTATTTGTGTGTTATATTATACGGAGCTTTTCTCCATTATATTTATTTCTATTTCCTATTTATTACGATTACGTTTGTGAATAATTGGTGGTCAATTATTAGACCGGAAGACGGTATTGTATTGTACTTTATTGGAGGTTGATAAAGGTGTGAATTAAAGACATAGAGATCAGTTTAATATCCCTCATTTATTGTGACTAGTAACTTTGATTTCGTAGACATTGTGGCGTGATAGAAGCCGGCATATTTAGTAGTGTGTTGAGATCTTCACGGGTACCAGAACCAAACGGTCATTAGTTGGTTTTGGGTGTTAGTGGCGAAGCATAATACCGGCACCAGCATACCGGACATACTACTAGTGCATCCCATCCAGTCATCACGGAGCCAGAACCCAACTGCCGGTTGTTGCGAAGCCAGACCTGGGTTGCTCGATTGAGAGAAGCAGAGCTGCTGAAGAGTTATAGCAGAGCGGAGTTGGAACGGGGAGCGAAGTCTCGGGGCCAAGCCGGACGAGGAAGAACAACTCGCAAGAGGGCCAGTGGCGCCGGCCGGGGCATCCGAGGTAGAGGTAGAGGATCAGTCAGTTCAGACTCTGAGACCGCCGGTCCGTTGTTCCAATAACCAGAACGGCTGCTTATCCGCGGTGAAAAGGGAGAAGTTGGGAAATTCTATTCGACACTTGATAGGTTTTATTCTCTTATTATTAAGAAAAACAAGATTGGATTGGACGAATGGACAATGGCCGATGGAGAACACAGTTAAAATTTTCCTGTTTTTATTCAGACTTGCTTCGCTATGCTGTCATCCCCGCTTTAAGTACCTAGTTATATCGGCAATAGTGTGACTTGATGTGTAATGAAATGAACTCTTCAGCTGTAATCATATAGAGAGAATAATATTGACTACGTACATATAGGTAGGTACGTATATCGTCTGGGTCTGGCCGGAATACCTTTCTGTATATGATATTGAATTTAATTAGGAGTAAATCCTGCTGCTTACTTAATTTTGATCTCTTAGGGCTATCTAGTTTTTTTCAGAATTTAATGAGACTTCACTCCCTATTACAAATATGTTTGTAAAAATGCATAGCTGTTTAAGTTCAAAAGTATTCACTGTACTATTATTGTATTGGGCTTGTTCTCACTCATCGTCTGTTCATGATTAAGTAATTACCGCTATAGGACGGTTCTAGGACATTTGACACCTGGACATTGGGTACTCGGAGTTTTGAAACCCACGCGGGCGGGGTTAAATTATATATTAACTACTAACTATTAATTGCAACAATTAATTAAATTTGTTCTGGCGACATTGACGACAGAAATGGCCGAATGAAGCGAAGGAATTGTTGTTCCATGACGGCCCCACTAAAACTCCCTTAAGTACGATATTAGAATAAAACATAATTTGCATGACCAATAATAAAACCAAATTTTCCGCGATCCGCAATATTTTGCCTCTCCCTTTGGTAATAATAATATTATTTGTTTCGTTAATACGACACTTTGTATTCCAGTCGCAGAGCCGCAGGTCTAAATTTTGCAATTCATAAAATCATATTAGTGCTGTATACCTAAGTAGCGTTCCCTCTCTCCCTCTCACACTGTTAACCACTGTAAAAGACCAAGAAAGAAGAGGAGTGAGTAAAAAGCACCACGACCCAGTCGAACGTGGGCGTTTAATTATTGTCAGAACATGAGAGCCCAAAGTTACTAAACAACTTTAGTCGCTTATACACAAAAACAAGAATCTATATAGGTACCTACGTACATATGGGAGAAAAACGTGATACCAATAATACAAAAGTATAAACTATTCATGTTCATCTTCCTCTACATAATAAAAATACGAGCTAAAGTGGCCACGTTGAAATATTACCATTACCATGAGCCGATGATAACAGCCTCAAGATCTTGTGGAGATCAACAGGGATGTGGCTGCTGCTGGTCCTATGGTTGGTACTGGTACTGGTACTGGTGCTGGTACAGTGATCTGCGTTGCATTCGTATTGCTCACATGCATATCATATTATGTACGACGAGACGACCAACTATGTATGCATTAAATACCATCGACCGGCCATGGTTGGTCTTCAACTTGCTTTATGTACGGAAAATACTTTGGGTATAATATATTATAGGCTCGATCGTACACTGTGTAATTCAAGTCGAGATGAAATCCTTCTTTTTCTTTTCACATTTTAAAATCCAATGAAATATTAAGTTTGAGAGGTACCCAAGTACCTATTTGTATCTTTATATACTTATACACACACACCTACATGTTTAGTCTTCACTCTATATAATATCCTGGCTTGACTTTGTAGTCAACTCCAAGTTAAGTGAAAGATAATGGGACCTTCCTGGATACAAGAACGAGGGAACGAACGAAGCATATTATATGATTAAGCTGACTGAATTGAAAACTAAAAACATAAAACCTTGAGTTGTAAATAAAGTTATCTAAGAAGTGCCTTACCTTCTTCCAAGCACCTATGTATAATATCAGTATATCCACTGCCTTTCAGATGCACAGTCTTTATCTTTTTTTCATATACTGATAATTCTATTTGGTTTTTGTGTAATATTGAAAATCGAAATATATTTTTATTCCTTAAGTCAACTTTTGGCCTGAGCCCATACAACCATTTGTTTATGAATTACATTTTTATATATATGCTGTTATCATTAAACATTAGTAATAAAATACAATAAAAATAAGACGGTAGTAATGTCGTCTGCTCAGTTGAAAATGTCACCACAACAAAATAAAAATAAGCACGACTTTTATTGAACAAAAAATAAAAGCAGTCATAATACAATATCAATTATAAAACCTTAATGCAATTTAATATTTTTCACAAATAAATTACTATACGGGAAAGCAGGTGCACAGCTTAGTTTACTTGAAGCGACCAATACCTGTTATAACCAATTCAAGAACTCTAATACTACCGCTGCACTGGTAAAATAAATATGTAAAAATATAATTTATGAGTCTCAAAGAAGGATATGGAGCGTCTTAACTTGTTTGAGGCATAGCTAAATTACCTCTATATTTAATAATTATGCAAATTTCAAACGTGCAGCATCCCATTTTTGTGAGGACTGTGAGTGTGGAAGCTGAAGCTGGAAACTAGAACGTCTCTAACGTCATAGTTCATTCCTATGTTTTCGTCTTGGTTATCGTATCAGTTGACTTCGTCTCACTCAGACACTTAGGCATTCCTTATGAAAAACTTTCCTATAGGTAGATTTATTATGCAGGGTATAGGTCGCATAAGGCAAGTACCTAAGTATACATATAATGTGAATGTATGTATACGTAAATAATTATGTTGCAGACATTAAAAAATGTACAAATGGAGGTGATATGAGGATGAAAACTACCACCATTATCGGTTTGTGTCTGCTTTGTATGCAAGGAAAATTCGCCAAGTCAGCCTTAGCATCTGCAATTTTTTTTTGCCACTCACCTTCACCAACACTATGTATAGATATATGTACTAACCTTTTAGGTGCACTGCAAACAAGATTTTATCCACATAGCTATATATATATACATACTTAGCTATTCTGCTACAAGTTGAGAGGAGGAAAATAGCATAAGGGTTGAATTTTTAATAATTAATACGAAACCGAAGAAGCAAAAAGGTATACAACATATAGGCTGCTTCTTCCACTATAATATAAGTCCGCAGAAATGCGGGCTTGCAGTTTTGGTTTTGCAAATACCTATGTGCAATTAGATTTATTCAATGTCTCTCTTGTTTCTTCGCTAACGTTCTTCAGGGGTTCATCGCGCCACCACTACATGGCTAAAATGCAAATTTTGTGTTCGCACTTAAGTATTTACGCCTTACATTATTATTGTGATTTCCGATTCTGCTATTGTGTACTCACCACAATGTTGTGTAACAAAATTAATAAGTTTATGCAACATACATACTAGAGGTATTATTATTAGCCGATGCATGTGAAAATAAAATACGTGCGCGGATTTCCTTTGTGAATATTTTGGATTTGGACAGTTAAGATTTAGAATTAGAACGTTGAAAATTTGTAACAGCTATGACCATTTTTTTATGTTACTGATTTATGTATTCACCAAGCAAAATGAACTTATTGCATTTCCATAAATAAATACTAAATGCTTTTAATTGATTAAATTAGATAGAATTCTTTTAAACTTCTTATTGTTAGATACTGTTTACATTTTATATATTTACACACGCAAACAAATAAAGTTCAAAGTCTTACTTATGTGATTCACGCTTTTCATGATTATTTTCACAATCCAGTAGTATCCACATTAAAAAATATCATAGTGCTATCTGCTACATCTATCTTTGTTCTGAACATACGTTTAGGAAAATGCAGGCTAAAAAAGAATCGATGATGGGATGGCTCGGCGTTTAAAGTTAAGCACAAAACCCAATCTAAAAAATATTAATTCGTTCGTAAAAAGGCTCGGGTCTGCAATTTTTAGTTGTAATTTTATTTTATCCGGCAACCCACTACTATGTATATGCTTCAGGCGTAAAGTCAATAAACACACACACATAATTGTTATATTAGCATATTTTATTTGACCAGCAACAAACATTTACATTTAAAAGTTCATCATTACTTAACAATGGGATACTAGTACAACAATAGGATGAATAATCGTTTCCGAAATTTATTTTGCTATATGCTGCACAATATATTTATTATAAATGTATTGATGGTTGTAGCAAAAACGATAAATAATTATTAAACGGAAGAAGGAGACACAGCAGAGGATTTTACTATCTAAATTCAAAGAAAAGCACATAATATTATAGCAAACATAAACTACTTACTAGTACTTTAAGGTTAGAACAATTTAATCGATTGATACCGATGTGCTTCTTTCTAAATGAAATTGTACAGAACTGCTAAGAATTGTGTGGTGACTGCTAATGGTTCCAGTCAGTCATCATCCCTCCAGTCGTTCGCAGTTTTCAGCTTTAATACACACAATGCATGCTGCATACATTTAATATGTAGTACTTATAGGTAGGTACTCAAGAAATGAAGGTAAGTGAAGAGAGGTCTTATAGAGAACCCTTCTTTAAAGTTATGCGTTTTGATTTATAATTATTAAGTACATATTGATTGACATTTTGGAGCTTGGACATAGGTTATAACGATATTGCCTCCAATTTTTTTAAAGTTTCTATGAATGTAGCATGCCGCCCCGCCTGCCCGTCTAGGTCTAGCTTCTAATATAATTATGATTACTTGGACTGGGTTAGAATGGCTCATCTTATGGCTGGCTAGGCGGTGCGTACAAGGGATTGAGAAGGATGGGAATTGGGACCAGTGTAGCTGCGGAGTGGGGAAGTGGTTTTTGCTTACATGTACATGCTGTCTCTACAGCTCTGAGGAGCAAATGATAATATGGCTGCTTATGTTAGGGATGCGGAATGTAATGTACACAACACAGTTTAGAATGAGGTAGGAAAGTGCAGCAGAGAACTGCAGTGGAATGCCTAGTGCATCCACTGCTACTAGTCTGAAGACTATTTTATCTCTCCTTGTTCTCTTCCCTGCATCTCCCGTATTTATTACTTTTAATTAAGTATGTACATTACAATTATCAATCATCATATTACATGAGGTGGTTTGCGAATCTGTGTGGGGTACAAAGTGTGCCCTACATCTTCACCCGGACTTTGAATTGATACCCGCCCCGGGTATCGTGGGGGAATTGGATTAGTGTACAAGTTCGGTGTATATCATCATAATAAGAATAGTGTTACATAGATAAGCATAAAATTGACATCGTGAGTTTTCCTTTAAAGTGATAGTGTTGTGTAGTGAATATAATCATAACATTATTGTTGTAATTATTATTATGGTATATAATTTGGAGGAGATTTTTACGAAAACGTGTTGAGTGTAAATGTGATATATATAATAAGTTCATAACATTATTGATCAAATTATGTGTGTGGTATATAAAAATGAGGAGATTTCGCAAAAACATGTTAAGTAAAAATACATTGTGGATTATAATAGTATTGGAATATTTTTCAGTAATTTGGATTGTGAGTGGGTGGAATTAATTTTGTATGCGTGTATACGACTAAGGAAAATTGTGATGCGTATATACGACTAAGTAATAATAATATGTGGTTATATAAGTATATAATGTGAAGAATTCAATTATCGTATTGGAGTAAAGTGTGTAGACACACAAAAAAAAATTAAATGTGACATATAAGTAATAAAAAATATTTCCGTGTATTCTATGGTGTCCTTGGAGAATTGATGTATGGAATGAGATGTTCATCTGGAATAAAGGTGATTGATGGATGGTGAGGTGATGATCGCTTGTAATTAATGTAGCGTTTTCAGGTGTTTATACGGGGATGTTGGGGGAAGGTAAGAAGTTTGAAATTGTACATATATGTGTACTTTAAAGTGTTTGCAATTAATGTAGCGAATTTTTAAAGAGTAATTCACAGTAATGTGATATAAAGATAATTATATTGGAATTAAATTTTCAATTATGTATATAGAAATAATAGAATATTTTTAGAGTAATGTTACTTGCGTAGAGGTAGTTTCCGTAAGTGGTGGTCTGTGTAGTTGAGTAGGTAGGTATGTAATTGCAGATTTCCGTATTAAATGAGGTGTGGGAGGATGTTTGGCAGCTGACTTCGGATCCAACGTGATACACAGGTAGAACACTGTGTATGCTTATATGCATGATTGCAGTAACCGGTAGGTAGGTTGATATTGGATTTGCTTAGTAATTGTCTGGCTGAAATTAGGTAGCCCAAAATATGATGGTCGTTCCATAAGAATGGTGTTGAGTCTGGATTTGGATGGAACGGTAAAAGGCGGTTTAGGTAATACGGTATCGCTTTATTCTTTGTAGGGGTTTGTGGTAAGAAGTAGATGATTTTCTGTGCTTTATGTAGTGTTGTGATTGGAATCTGCAACATGTTGGTATCGAGGTTGCTGTAGGTGACACGTGAGTTGGTGTAGGCATTTCTGATTGTCATTGAGTAAGAAAGTATAGCCTGTTTAACGGAGAATCCTACGGTCACGATTAGTGTAGTCCTGGAGTGTGTCCATGGCAGCTGTGAAACTAAAATTTGATGCTTAGTGTAGTTTCTTTCTTTTTTGGGTTTAGGAGGTTGAGGTTTAATTCGTAGTTGGAATTGTTTATTTTTCCGGTTAACTTGTCTTTGCAATTCTTCCATTTCTTTCGCTGTGAGGAGTGTAAACTTAATTTTTGCAGCGTTGTCAATTGCAAGTTGTTGTTGCTGTTCTCTGTTACTTCCGAATATTGTTGTTCCGTATTGGGGGATGTGTCCAGCGTTCCTGGAGGATTTCTTGCGTAGGTCGTCGCCCAGTTTTGCCCAATCGATCTGAGGGTCGATTAGTTTCCATGGTTTGACCATAATAGGTAAAAAATTGGAATTATTTTATTTCTGGGTTTGTTGTATGTCTTAAAATGAGAGTAGTATTTCGTGATTAGATATGTGAAGGGATGGAAGGTTGATCTAGTTGTGGCTGTAGTCATATTTAGTTTAGGTGGATGGTATGTAAAGTAATTAATTTTTTATTAGTGTCTCCGTCTGGAATATTAATGAGAGGATTGGCGTCTGAGAGATTAGAAGTTGTCGATCGATTTTTTTTTGTTGATCTGGATTCATCTCTTTATTCGTTCTGCGTGTATGATGCTGATCTGGTTATGGGGTCTTGTGTTGATGTAACTATTGACTTATCATGATTACTACGATGGTTAAAATTCGAGCGCTCATTGAATGTATAGGCCGTGTTTCACGGATGTCTTTGATTTGCTCGGGTTTTGGCTGGATCATGATGAGTGTAATTTGGACTTTGTCATTTTATGGCAGAGTCCAAATTTCAGGGGTCATAAGAGGGGTCATCGCCGATTTTGCAGTGGTGGAATGTAGAAGTCGTATGGAGTGAAAAATAACTTGTAATAATTTTTTGAAAATATTAATTTTGCCTGTTGAGTGTAGATTACTTATGGGAGTGGTGGTACTTCTAGCTGTTGCTGGTGGCTAGTAATTTCGTTAGTGTGTTGATGTTGATTTGAATATTAATTAATATGAGGGTTCAGTTATGATGTAAGTAGATTGATATAGTGATTGAGTTGATTGGTGATGAAAATTCAGATTGTGTATTTTTTCTTGTTTTTGATTCTTGACTCGTTCGACTGGTGTGGTGTATTTGCAGTATTATACGTATAGGATGTTGATTGTAGTATGTAGACTTTAATGGGAAGAATTAATGGTGGCGGAAATTAATATTATTGTTGAGGTTGAAGTTGAGTCGACTTGCTTGTCTCTGTGTGCATCATAGTATTATGCCGTGGAACTGATAGTTGTATAGTGGTATGGACGAGTCTACATAGTTTTACTTGTTGAGGTAGGTGTGTGTAATTGTTGTGCGTATTATTTTTGAAATGATATTGGAGTTGAATGGTAATTGCACATTTTTGTTGTTTAGGCTTTTGAATTGCTTATGTTCATGTAATGCTGAAAAATATTGTATGGTTGATACCATTGTATAGAAAGGGTATATGACCTCTTGGAGCGGTGAGGTGAATAGTTGATTGATATAGTGGTAAAGTAATTCGATTGGACGTTGGAATAATTTCAACGTTGATATTTATTCATTGAAGGTTGATATTTATTTTGCTTTGCTGGTGAGTTTGATATATGTATTTTCTGATGTGGTTATTTGAGGTTGCGCATTAGTGTATGGTCCTTGGTATATGTACGTATAGATGTTTGCGCTCTGTTGGGATGATGGAAAAAGTTAAAAAGGTTCTTGCCGTGAATATTAATTGTGAATTTTTCCTTCTTGTTGGAGCTTTCATATAGGATAATTGTAAATGTTGATGTCGTCAATAATAAGAGTGTTGCGTGGTTTGGCATAAGATATTTGCAGTAGGGTGGTGTAATAATACGTACTGTCTCCTGTATGTTTGTAGTTTTATTGTCGATGTTGCTTGATTGGTGTGCCTGGTTTGTTGCTTGAAAGTTTTTCATGTACTGCTATTATTATAGTAGTAAAAAGTTGTGTGGAGTGTAGATAATTCTGCTCTTGATTGTTCTTAATTTGCATAGTAGTGCAGAATAGGGATGTGGAGAGTGGACTTGTCTGTAACTGCTGCTGTTATATTATTGATTTTTCTAGAGTCGATTTCTGCGAGTGGAGATTTTAGTTGGTTTTCGACTATTGTAGGTATTGGAACTTTGTTTGTGTGTATTTAACGTTGTGATAATTTTGTGTTTGTGTGACATTTTATTCGTGAATGTATATATAGCAGTAATTAAGTAAGTGTTTTTAACTTTGTGATTGGACTTGTATTTCCATGTTTTTCTAAAGTCAATTTGAGAATTGTGTTGATAAATAAAGTTTTGAATTATTTGACTTGAGTGGATAAAAAGTACTGTGTAGTTATTTCTGTTATGGAATTGTGTGAATTGACATTATGTGTATATTGTTTCTATATTGGAATGTTGTTCCGGTGAAGTCGTGAAAATGTTGACTTCTATATTTGTTGATAATATTATAATAACTGATAATGTTGACGTTATTTGTGAGTGAAAGTGTACGAATTATTTGTGATGGATATTTCCATTGTGGTAAGTGTTATTATTGAATATTTTTTTTTCTTCGTGTGAGTATTTTTCGTGTTTTCACTTGTGTGTCCTGCTTTTGCTTTTTCGTAGTTTTGTTGTTATTATTTTGCTTGTTTGGACTTGTAATGAAAATCATTAGTTGTAATTGCCTAGTCTTACGTGTATATTTGTAAGTATTGTGATTAAGGTATGTGTGTGATTCTACTTGAATTTTTGCCGTAATTAAATTTTTGTTTGCGTAGCTAGTGTATTGTTTTTGTTTGGCAATTTAAATGTTGATTGGTTGTAGGGGTGAATATTTTGATAGAATTAGTACTGCTTGTATAAGTAGAATTGTATTATCGTTATATAGTGTAGTAAAATATATTTTTGAAATTTTGTGAATTATTGTTTGGAAATGTAGCATATGTAGTAGGTGGTTGGTGTTGTATTTAGCATTTGACATAGTCGTTTAGTGTTTTGATTTAGATATTCTTGAAACAAAAATTGTGATTGAGTAAAAAAAAATTAAAGTTTGGTAATTTGGTGAGTGGATTGATTCTGCTATTAATAACTTGGTTCGTGGTTATTTATATTGGGTTGTGTAAAGTAAGTTGTAGTAGTGTGTATACATAGAAGTAATGAGTTTTTGTGTGTGTTGATTTTTACAAAGAATTTTAGCAACGTGTGTACAGTTAACTGTATCTTTTTTTTTCGTTGCTCGTAGTTGATAACATTGAGAAAAATATTAAGTTATAATTTTGTAAAATTAAAAAAAAATGTGTGAGGAAAGTTGTGATAGTATTATTATTACAATTATTGATTGGTATTGGAATCTTATATTAATTATTAATTAGTGATGATGAAATAGGTTTTTATTGAACAGTGTAAGTAGTGGAGGTTAAAATTAGTTGGTGTAACTTATTGGATTTTTGTGCGCTACTTGCGGTGTTGGTGTTGATAATTTACTGTTCTTATTTGTGACTTCTTCTGATATTTGATAAATATTGTTGTTTTTGTCGAATCTATTTTGTTCTTATTATTGTGATGTGTGCTCATGTTTTTAATAATTGTAAGTGTTTCTAGGTATTGTCATATTTCGGATATTGTCCATTGTCTGCGGCATTTATATTTTATTTCGGTAGGTAGGTCATACTTATTTTTAAGTTGATGGATTTCTGGTATCCTTGGTTTGTTCGTAAATTCTTGTAAATTCGGTGATGCTTGGGCCGTTCTCCCAAAACGTTACCCAGTGGGAAGTAACCGTGATTGTTGCGTTGACGAATTGTAAAGTAACTGCGAGAATCAGGGTGCTTGATTTCCTGTTCATATTTTTCATGAGGTTATGGTATTTTTGTAGGTAGGGATTTTCATATAACGTTGTATTAAGAAAAAAAAAATATATTTTGAGTAAAATATGTGGTGTGGAATTATTGCGGTGTTGATAAGTTGTTAAAAAAAAATATTACTGTTGGTTGATGGGATGTATATTTTTGTTTTTATGTGTTGATAGGGATTAAATTCGAAGTTCTTTATTTTTGGTAATGTTGATAAGAAAAAAAAATTATTTTTGTTTCGTATTTTGTAAATTATTTGGGAGGAAGATTTATCGTGAGTGTTTTATTTATTTGAATTCGGCGGTGTTGTAATTCTAGTTTTCCTTATTTTGATATTTTTAGTATTTATAATATTGCCGTCTTGGTTGTCATACCGTGTTTGTCGTCATACTGTGAAGTACGATATGGCACTGTTGCTGCTTGTAGCTGCTGTGGTATATCGTTGAGGTAGATTTTTGGTTGTTCTGTCTTAAAATTTTGGTTGTTGGTATTTCTGTTTCTATTTTTGAATGGGATGTGCTTTCTTTTAATGGAATTTTACGAGTTGATGAAATATTTGTTGGTGATGTTTTGTTTTTTGGGATTTTGTTAGCTTTGACTTGTTGATTGAATTTTTTTCGAGGATTGTATTGATGATGTTGGCTAAAGTTGTATTTTTATTCCGGAGCACGTTGATCGTTGGGTGGTAGTATATCGGAGATAAGAAGTTGTCAGTGAAGTAAATTATGGGTGTTTTGATTTTTGTTGTTGTCAAATAAGTAGTTGTGCTTTTCCATTTTGAAGTTACTGTTGTCGATGAATTGAATTCGATGGTTGTAGGAAATTTAAGATGAGTGGATATCCTGGTAGAAGAAGGTTGTAATTCGGTTTATTTCTTGTTTTTGTTGGTATGTTGTTTGGTTTTGAATATTTTGTTCTATTGATTGCTGCTATTATCCGTGGGGGGATATTTTCTTTTGTTTTCGTATTGTTGGGTTGGTATTATTTTGGGTACTGTATTTTCCGTTTTTCTTAACTGTATGGTATTTGGTATTGTTGAAGTTTTCATAATGGTGCTATTTTTGAGAAACCTAAGGTTTTGTGTTGTGGGATTATAATTTGAAATTGTAGGTTGGAGGTTGGTCGTGAGTGTGATATTTTCATAAGGATTTGTTCACTAGGGTTTTGTAGGATTTGTGTAGGGATATTTTTATTGATTTTATTTGAAGGATTTTTGTAAAATTAGGAGTTTTGGATTGAACTTATGAAGTTCATATTTTTTTTAGGTTTTGTGAAGGCTTGTGAGGTTGAGGAGTTGAGTTTGTTTGACAGTGCTCATTCTGGATTTTGATTTTCTTCTGTTTTGAAATCGGTGATAGTTCAGTGTTGTAAAGAAGTCATAAGACACTCATGTCTGCTTCCGGTTGCTGTTTCCTGAGGGAGGTGTCGAGCGTTGGAATGCGGGATGACTGTATTGCTTCTGTGGTGATAAATTGTATGATTTTCGGGGTGTTTTGAAAGTCGTAGAGGGGGATTAAATTTGTGGTTTCCGTTTTTGCATTTCCTCTTTTGTGTTTCCGTTTTTGAGGTTGTTGTGGTTTTTGTTAGTGATGATATCCGTTTGTATTTTTATTTTTAGTAATTGTTTTGTTATTGGGTTGGATGGATTTGGGTTGACTTCGTGTTGCTTGTAGGATTGTAGTGTAACATATAGTTTTTGATCTGCTTACTTGATTTACGTCGTAGATGTGAGTTTCAGTTTGGTTTTGTTTTTTAAAAATAGAGTTGGCGTTTCTTTTTGAAATTGTGAGTTTGGAAAATTGATGTTTAGGATTGAGTAGGAGTGAAAAGGATATATAACGTGTAATACGTTGACCATTTTTATGGTTCTCTTTTTATATTTGGAATGGATTATTAGGATAAAATTAATTTGAAGGAGTTTATGGGAAAGAATAGGTTGTTATCAGTATGTATTTTTACCTAATGCTTATTTCTATGAAGGCTGTGATACCTTCCTTGTTTTAGTTTCCTATTCTATAGTTTTCCTATATGTAGTGATTGCTTATTTCTTTATTGGTATTTATTACTATTTTATTGGAAATTGAATTTGATTGTTCCGTGTTTGGAATGAAACTGAAACTATTGATTTGGGTAAAATTTGTATTTAAGTATTGTTGAAGTTGTCTGATTAAAAATTGATTGTGTTTTTAAGGTGAGTGCTAATATTTAAATGACTCTTAATTAAGAGGGAAAAATTAAATTGAAAATTCTTACTGTGGGGTAAGATAAGATTAAAATTAAAAGCGTAGTTGTTTTGAATTATCTTGCTGAACGATATTTGTCATAGCTATTGTTGTATCGTATTTATTCTTTGTTACTTAAAATTTAGGGAAGGTGGTAACTGTGGTTTTGACTAGATTCCTGAGTGTTTTACTTATTAGCTAGGTTGATGTGCTACTGTGTCTATTAGAAGGAAAGGGTGATTTAACTATTATGATGTTTGGGAAGTGTAATATTACTGTTTGAGTTTTAAAATTATGTTGATAAGAAAAGTTACTATATATTGATATAGATAAAATTGATTTAAAATTCTGAAATAACTGAGTGGGTAAAAAATGGTTAAATTCGCGTATTGCGTTACGCTGTTATTAAAAAAATGAATTGTTGTTAAGAATAAAATAACGGTGAAATTATTAAAAGTGGAATAAAATCAAATTGTGATAAAAGTGGTTGATTTTAAAATATCGTTTAGGATATAATTGTAAAAGAAAGAAAAATTGTGGTAATATATTTTGGATTTTAAAATTGTAGTGTATTTTGAATTGTTTATAAGTTTTAAACTTGTAGTTGTCTAACTGTAGTGTTAATTCTTAGATGTATCGGTATTTGTTTCTTAATTAAACTTAACTAGATTTTGCTTCGAGTTAATTGCTTAACCTTTAGCATTTTTGTCCCCGCGTAGGTCGTAGTTTCTTAAAACTAATTCGCGTTGACTATTCTAATGAAGTATCTTTCTATATGCGTAGTAGGTAATTCTAAAGTCTATCTTTCAAGTTATGGTTTCTATTTTTCTGGTATTTTTCTATTTTATACTTTAACGTGGTATATATTTGATAGGTGCTATTTAAAGATGGGAAGTGGGAAGTTAAAGTTTTTGTAATGACTGGTCTCACTATTTCGTAGTTGTAAACTCATTTTACTGGAGTGTTTATTGTAAGCAAAAAAAAAATTTCTGTGGTTTTGGGTTTATAATTGTTGTGGGTTATTATTTTGAATAGAATGTATTTCTATTTTGGTGATGGATATTTAGCATCTTAGAGTATGGTGGAAACCTGTTATTACTATGCGATGTGGAATGCACAGTTATTTTTGTCGTAGTTTATTTTTTTTGGAAACATAGGGGGTTTTATATATATAAATGTTTGAGGGAGTCTCTTTAAAGGACGTTTATTATAATAAGAGTGGTAGTGTTTATAAGTGTATAAAAACAGTATAGGGGTGTTGTTCCTATTGATTGATATTTAAGTGAACTTACTTAGTTGTAGGGAGAGAAAAAAATGATATTTGGGTTTTTAATTCGATGTTAGTAAAACCTATTTTGAGAGTTGTATTTTTATTTTTATTGGTGTGTCTATTTTGGGATTTAGTTTTCTTTTGGGTAGATATTTTAAGAAAAATGTCTATTTCCTTAGTAATTTTAATACCTTGTGAATTTGTAAGAAAATTATCTGGGTTGTTGATTCGGAATAATAAGCAAACGTAGAACATGTTCTGTCGTAATTACGTGGTTTGGGAAATTAGTTGGTCTAAGCTTCGAAACTTGTGAATATCTATATTGGTTGTTGTTGTATTATTGTCATGCTATGTCTACCTTGTGATTTGCTACTGTGAAAAAAAAAAAATTCTCAGGGTTTTTAAAGATTTTGATTTTTGATAATTGTTTATAATATTTTTTCGTAATAATAATAGTATGTATTGACTGAACAGAAATTTTAGCAGCGTTGTATTGTATTTGAATGGGAGTTGAATCTAGCTTTATAGTATGGATTTTCTACTCTTGTTGTAGTGGCTTGAAAAAAAAATATTTTCTTGCTAGTTTAGTAGTATATTATGAAAAGAAGGTATTGTGAAGCATCTATTTTTGCTATCTAATATAATTGGTGTGGAATAAAATTGTAATATTATTCTCTTTTATGTGTGAATAGAATGTATGATATTTTGTAGACTTTCTTTCTATTCTTGTTGCTATTTGGATGAGTTGATTGTATGGTATGATTATTCTGTCTGCTTTTCTGGGGTAAGTTGAGTGCATACCTATTTTGTCCTATATTTTTATTTGTAGGATCTGCTTGTAATTTCTTTTGTATTGATGCAGTATAATTTGGCTTGCATCAGTTATTTTTATTTGATTTGATATTATATATGTCTAGTTTTAAGTATATAGTTTGTGGTCTAGAATTGTGATATATGGTTTATTTACCTACTCCTGCTTGAATGCATTGGATCTAGAAAATGTGAGATAGTGACTATCTGTAGTATTAGTTGGTTTATATTGCTGTTTTGTTTTTACTTTTATAATCATGGGTGAATTTTCTGTAAAATATCGTTGTGATATTATATTTTTAGAATCTGTGATTCTTTCACTGTGGATGTATGACTGAATGAAGTCGATATCGGTTAGAAGTTTCTTTCTTTGTGAATGTTGATATGAAATTATTCTCTAGCTATCTTATGGTATCAATCCTAGTAGTCTATTTCTCGGAAATTCGAGTGAACCTTTTGCCCTATTTGTATTTTCTTAGCATATCTATAAACAATTTCGGAGAAAACCTTTGCCCTATTAATTTTCTTAGCATACTTATGAAAAATTGGGTTATAAACCGGTCGCCCTATTTCGTTTCTTAGCATATGTTGACAGGATGTGTAGTATTCTCTTCTAGCATATCTTAGAAATGTTACAAGGAACTTTCTTATTCTATTTATACATTTTAACCTATGAAAGTTCAGTGCAATATTTGCATGATATCTTCCTTCGAGAATATCATCGTATCTCGATATCTTACTTTAAAATATGCACACGGCCTTATAATCAATATTCATGGTATCTTACTTCTTAATATGCGTAGGCCTAACTTCCGAACTGCCTCGTAGATATCTTACTTTAAATATGCATCAGCGTTTAAACGAATAGCCGAGTATATTACTCTACTTAGTTGGTATTGTATAGGGAATAGTGAAATTTGTGAAGAGGTATATGTAAAAATGTGTTGAAAAAGGTGAAATTAAAATTGTTTGTATAGTGGTTTATAAAAGTATGCTTGTTGATTTTTCTCTGGCTACCTTATGGGGCGTAAGATGATTCAGATAAGGGGAGAGGTAAAAGTAAGAGTTTGAGTTTTTCGTTCATAATACATTGTTAAGGTTTTCTAGGTATGTGGATATGAGGTTGTAGATTATAGTGTCTCACTTCCTTGTGGGGCAAATATGATTCAGACAAGGGGAGACTTGGGGTTGAGCTATTGGATTTTTAGTTTGGATAAAAAAAATATAGTGGTTGGTTGAATATCTGGTTGTATAATTAATTCTGATATGTTGATAGTTGTTTATTTTGTATATATATAAGAGAAAAAAAATGTATCTTGTTATTGAAGAGTATTTTGTGGATATAAGGGGGTTGGTTTATTTTCATTTGTATACGGTGTATCGTGGTAGGTGAGGGTAATTTTTGTTGTTGTTTGTATCTCGTATGTTTCACTGATAATTCGTAAAGGTGACTTTGCAATATTTGGTGGTTGGGAAGTAAAAACGTTAGAGAGTTGTTATTGTTATGTTACTGTAGTATACAGAAAATAAAATAATTGTTTTGGCTTAAAAAAAATTGTTAAAAGTTGTAGTAATATAAGTGGACTTGAAAAATTTTTTTTTATGATGACTATGTGAGCTATAGGAATATGTCTATAGGAAAAATGTGAACGTTTATTATTTGAATGTGGTTTAGATGTTTTTGGTTTATAAGTTAAAGAAAAAAAATATTGAATTAATTGTTGAAGGAAAAAAAAATTTATCGCTGTTGATATTTGACTTTGAAAAGGTTGTTGCGTTGAATTCGCTTTTGTGGGTTTAAGAGAAAAAAAAATATTGTTATGTTTATTTTTCTGTTTGACAATTATTATGGATGTAGGTTATTTGGATAGGTTGCAAAAGTCATTTGTTTTGACCTTCTGAGGTGCAGATGTGTACGTCAGAGGTGAACGAGATAAAAAAAAAACAATTGGGTTTGGTACTTTTATTAAATTCATAATTCGTAATGTAAACGTTCGGGAATATTGGTTAAAGTTTTCCTTATTGAGAGGGCAGAGAATATGATTTAATGGTATGTTTTTCCTGGTTGACGGGGAAAATTATTATTTAATTGTAAGGGTTTGGAATGAAAATTCATCATCGTCTGATATGATGTTGGTTGGATAATTGATATCAATGATACTAGGGATATTTTTGCGGTTGGTTTTCCTTGTAGAAAAAAAATGAATATCTGTAATCTTTTCCTTGTCTGATCAGGGAAATAGTGATTTAATTGTGTATTGAACGAGGGTATATAGGGGGGGGATATGTTTTATCTGCTTGAGATAAAGTTAAGGTAATTATTTGAGGGTTGTTTCGATTGGGAATATATATTGGTATTTTCTTTGTTAAGAAAATTCAAAAGATAATGGGGAAGCAAAAAATATAGTTTGATAGTGTAGAGTTTAAAGATTAAAAGTTTATGACGTTTATTTTAGCTGGGTGTGACTTTGTAAAAAAAATTGGAATATTTTCTGAGTTTGGTTGGTACAGGTTTGTTTGGAATGGACGTATTAGTTTGTAAGGAATATCTGTAGTTGGTTGCGAGTACGATTTCGTTTTGCTGTTTGTTATGTATACTGGTATAACGAGTATTTGTATATAGTTTTCCTGGTCATTTAGGTTTCTACCTTTGGTTGGCTAATATATTCATGTATTGGTTGTTTGTAATTCATACAATTTTTTGCTTCGTCGTCTGTAGTTACTTGATGGAATATTAATTAGTTTTGGTAGGAGAAATATCGTGAGGGTATTTATTAAAACGTTTTTAGGGAGTATAGAGGTTACTAGGTTGTTGATAATTTTTGTTGTTTTTGCCCTTGAGAATGTGTTTGATATCTTATTTTTATAATGGTGGTAGGTTTTTATATTTCTACCTATCTATAATATAAATATTATTTTGGAGTGGGAAAAAAAATGATTTGAATGCATATATTATGCCTATATGTATAAGGGAAAGAAAATGTTTAAAGTGGTTGTAGTTATATTGCCTATGAACGTTTCAGTGATAAAACAAAAGTGTGGGAATTTGTATAATTGTGAGAAAAAAAAATTGAATTAGGTATTATTGTGGTTATAGGGAGTTTGTTATTTGGTATGTATCTAGTATTAGTTGAAGGTACCTATATTTGTATGTATAGGTATTTGTCAACAGAAATTATAACATGTAGACAACGACGGGATCAGGGTCTGTTGCCTATCACTTATCATGATATAGTATGTTATGATTTGTGTTGGGATTATAAGCTTGTTGTTGTGGTAGTACATAGATACTAGTTGTGGGTCGTAGGTAATTACTTTTGAGATGTAAGTAATTGTTGAGATTAAAAAATATCTTGGAATATACGGATTAGCATTTGACATTGAGGGATTTTTGTTTGACTTTGAAATTGAATAGGTTAATACATCTGTGATGTATGTTTGTAAGGGTTTGGGCTTTACGACTTTGAGATAACCTTTATACTGAATAAGAATGATGAGGATATATTTTTCCATAGGGAAGTGGAGGGAAAAAAAATTATTTTAATTTTCCTGTATCGAGTTAGAGGAAAATTGATTTATGGTGGTAATGATTTTGTTTGAATATTTTAAGGGAAGAAAAAATGTAATATGTGTGGTCGTTAGTTAGGTGATGATAAAATATATATACGTTTCTACTTTGTGGTAGGTATATAGATTTTTTTCGTTATCGTTGTATGTGAGAAATTTTTGAATCGCGGGTTAAGTGTGCGATTCTGGAGAGGCGAGAAAGAAAAAATTCTTTCGATTTTAGAGGAAGCTATTAAATTAATTCGATGAGTAAGCGATGTTGTAAAGTATGAATATGTAATGTTTGATAGCCTTGTAGTTGTACCTATTTTTTTTTGTGACTGGTATTTGGAGAGCTGAATTATGTGATTCGGGTGCTGTAATACCTTGATAATTTTATATATGGACCTTTTATATGTGTTTTGTATTTTGAATATTTTATGATATTTTATATATTTTGGAAATTTTCTGAGCTAACTATCTGTATTTTTGTTTCTGCTCTTTATTTTCCTTTTCTCTGTTGAAGCTAAATATGCATGATATTTATTTTAATTGGATTGTATAATGGGATGACAATTGCATTATTGGGTTATCTAAAACTTCATAGAAGTGTTCTGAAATTATTCTAGATATGATCATAAAATGCTTATGAAATTATTTTGTATAGGAAATTATGAAATATGTGTGAATGTATTGTGTGCTTGATATGCATGAACTGAATTTTCATGAGTATATCGGAATTTATTTCCTGTTACTATTCAAAATGCTGCTCAATAATGTGAAATATTGTTTTCGTGCTGAGGTTTATTGTAAAAATAAAGCTTAAATTTGTTATAAGCTACCTTTGTCATACTGAAAAATCAGTAATTGGAATTTCTGTTAGAAATTCGTTTATTTATTTGAGCTGTCTAGTTTATATGTGTGCGACACAATTTGATTGCGCTTACTAGACTTCATGAATGAATAGAACTTTTTGGTTGAAACTTGTTATATTTGGTTTCGGTACCTATGGGGCGATTCTATTGGTATTTTTTTTGTATGTTGAAAAATACTTGTTTTGTTTCTTTTATCTTTAGGAAACTATTAGAATCTTATTCGCTTGTGAAAACATTGATATATGAATTATGAATTCTGAAAGTGGTATGATATTTTTATTGTATCTACCTATATGTTGGTTGTATTATTATTCGTTTGAAAATTGTGATACTTTTGGATTATTGAAATTTTAGACTGGAGTCTAATAATATTGTTGAGACTCTTTGGTTTAGCATAAAATTTCGTATGTAAGTATGTAGTTTATGCACCTACATGTTGATGATATTATTATTTTCAAACTTTGTAATGATTTTATAATTGGTAGATTTGTATCCAAATGTTTTAATTGTTTTGAGATAAAAATCTGTATTTAGACAAAAGATGTTTAACTATTTTGGTTTTTATGTTCCTACAATCAGTAAACAAGTAGATGAATTATACGTTGACTAATGATATCCTGGCCAGATATATTACTAGTATTCAGTTTACTCGTTGTTGTGAGAAAATAAAAATTCCGTAAAATAAATCGCTTGTATACGAAAGAGAGTAACTAATAGAAAATAGCGAATAATATTTTCTATACCTTATAGTTGTCTTCGTCTGTTTGGATATTTGCTTCTTTCGAGATTGTTTTGGTCATTTGTATTTGTTTTTAATTGGATTTGATTTACCTGGATATTGTTTCCAGTTTTTGTTGGTATTTTCGTTTATTGTAATAGATTGATTTCTGAGGGCTTATTTGTATTCCTTGCGTCCTGTTCCACCTGTTAGTACCAGCTTCGTCTTATAGGTTACGTCATTGTTGAGTTAAGTTTCTTCGGTCATCCGGATTGGATTTCGGTCGGTCCTATTTGAGGTAATGGGTTGTCACCATTGAAACTTCATGTTGATCGGAATTTCACTTGTAATCACTGTTGTAATTGTTTTTATTTAGAGAATGTACTGTCTGTTCTTTCATTGCTGTTGATTGCAAAGTTTCGTTGAACTTGGAAGTATTATTTGGATTAATTAATTTATCGAAGAACTGCATTTTTATTTATTGGAGATAATTATTTTGAACTGTTGTGACTTTTATTGTAGTAATTTGTGAGAAGTTTGTATTAATTGGTGAATAAGATTATTCATTAGATTTATTTAGACGTTATTTGGAATTGCAATTTTACTGTGGAGGGTAATTCAGGAATTAAGTGGATTTTAATTTCTATAGGTATATTGGGATTGTGCGGTTTTTGCAAAATTGTAATTTTACTTTGAAAAGGTTTTAAAAAGTGAATATTATTTTACTGAATTGATTTAAAATTTTATTTTGAATATATTTTAAAAGAAAATTGTATTTGCTTTTAATATATATATACTAATTTCGAAATTGGGTGGACTCAGGTATATTGAGATTTTTATCAGGTTTAAAAATTTGGATTTTAGTGTTAGATCATTTTATTATAAGGTCTGGGGGTAATTTGAGTTTTTGAATTAAGGATTCAAAATTTGTAAAATTCGTTTGAGATTGAAAGTATTTCATTTTGAATTTGATTTTTGGGGTTAAAATTGAATGAAAAATTAAATTGAATTGATTTTTAAGAGAGAAAAAAAATATTTTAAAATTCCTGATTTTTGCTTTGGGAATTGGAGGACCATAATTCAGTTGAAGACTGAATTATATTCGGTTGAGTTCCCAAAATGTAGCATGCCGCCCCGCCTGCCCGTCTAGGTCTAGCTTCTAATATAATTATGATTACTTGGACTGGGTTAGAATGGCTCATCTTATGGCTGGCTAGGCGGTGCGTACAAGGGATTGAGAAGGATGGGAATTGGGACCAGTGTAGCTGCGGAGTGGGGAAGTGGTTTTTGCTTACATGTACATGCTGTCTCTACAGCTCTGAGGAGCAAATGATAATATGGCTGCTTATGTTAGGGATGCGGAATGTAATGTACACAACACAGTTTAGAATGAGGTAGGAAAGTGCAGCAGAGAACTGCAGTGGAATGCCTAGTGCATCCACTGCTACTAGTCTGAAGACTATTTTATCTCTCCTTGTTCTCTTCCCTGCATCTCCCGTATTTATTACTTTTAATTAAGTATGTACATTACAATTATCAATCATCATATTACATGAGGTGGTTTGCGAATCTGTGTGGGGTACAAAGTGTGCCCTACATGAATAATAATTAATACTGGCTAATTTGCTTATGCCTTAGGCCTTAAGCAAATTAATCTATTAGCTTCAGCAATATTATTAGTGTTTTTTAAAATTATTTTAAGCTGTTGATCTCTTTCCTAATATTATCACGAGCCTTGTCTTCATACTGAGAGCGGAATTCTTTGGTGGCGAATAGATTTGGAATTAAAAGTAAACTCTGAAGAACCTTTATAAATAAAATTGAAATTCCATTAGAAAAATACGATTTACTTTCAATTTGTATTGAATGCATGGACGTGCAATAAATATTTAAAACGTTACATACTTTCAATCGTAGACTTTTGTATGCTGTGTCATTGAGGAATTCATACTCTCTTCTTGTTTTACCACTGAACTCCGAATAATCTTCCCAGCTGGAGGCCCAGATCACAAGATTTATGTCAAGGAAGTAGTGATGGTCTTCTTGACCAAATGCGTCCGCAGTTTCTTGCTCCTCCATCGAATTT
Source organism: Dicyrtomina minuta (assembly GCA_949802685.1). NCBI lineage: Eukaryota > Metazoa > Arthropoda > Collembola > Symphypleona > Dicyrtomidae > Dicyrtomina > Dicyrtomina minuta. The sequence continues at coordinate 69,163,415 of OX461808.1, read as the reverse complement.
GTTACGGACAGTTCTATGAGTTCCCCCAGCTTTTCCATAAGATTTGTATCCTGGTATTACAATGCAAATTGCTTTTAGGCAGTTTTAGGTTTATAAGATTAATATAACAGCGGTGGATCCAGACATTTTTTGTTGGGGGTAGGGAGCCAATCAATGACTATCTGGGTGGATGAAAGACTAGAAATCATACATGATTTCTATTCTATCAAGGGGAGGGGGGGGGGGGTTATTGGAAGCTTTACAGTACGTGTTTTTTAAAACTTCTACCTTATCAATTCCAGACTCCTTGGCGAATTCTTTCAGTACTTTTATGCATTCTCCTGCGTTTTCAGTTGACTTAGTGTCGTAATAGATGCTGTTAGAGACAGAAAATTTTCAAAAAATAATTAATCGTTTGCATTAAAAAATGATATAGTATAGTACAGTGTGCTGTAGTTTCTGTCTTTATATAGTACAGGCATACATATATGTACAGCTGTAATGGGTAGCTGTCTACTTTTTCTACATTAAAAATATCACAGTTTGACTACCTATGCATGTAGCGGTATTTTAATTTCAAAAAGTTTAAAACAAGTCAATTAAATAATACTGCAAAATTGGTGAGTCCAATCCTCCTTACTCAATTACCATGTAACTTAATAAGGTTGGGTGAATTAAGTCAAATGAAAATATTGTGTAGTTTGGCTCTGAATATTCTTTAAGTACAGTGTAATTAAAATGAACTTACGACTGGAAAATCAGAGCAAGGAAAACTCCATATGGTAGTTTGAGAGAAGGTTGGCAGCCTTGAAAATGTTTCAATTTTAGTTCCAAGTATGGTAAATCGTAGCAAATTCGTTTCTCGTAAGTAGATTTGATGAGGGCCAACCATTTTTCGCTGGCTTCTTCGGGAATTTGGAATTTGGTGGCAAAATCTCTCCAAATGCTATCCAATAACTCGGTCATATTGGAGAACGAACTGCTGTATTATATTATATACTCAAACGCTTATAATTGTTATATGTTTATCTTTAATAAAGGGATTTTTGAAGTTACAAAAAATAATTAAGAGTGATATGGTTGGCGCAATGGGTTTCAGACATTGTCTTGAGACTCAAAATCTTATGATACTGAGGTACTTCCGTGTAAGTACAGTAGAGTAGAAATAAGTCTAAACTAGGGTCAAAATAGTTATAAGCGAAGGTATTGCTTTGTTTCAATTTTTTAATTGACAATTTATTTGCACAGCAAATACAAAGAAAACTTATCGTAGCGAAAAGTGAACCAACGAAACTATCAAATAATGGATGCAATGCAAATGTAGATACTTATTTATGTAGTAGTTTTTTTCGGGGTCACACAAAAATGTACTGTGTTTTTACGGAGGTACGTTGTCTGGGATATAGAACCGATAAACAGGGGAGCCAAGACCCTACTTTAACCGACTAGTGAGAAGAAAGTTGTAAAGGATTTGAGTACGTTTTATTTACCCATGAGACTGGGGAAAGTCCAGGAAATCTGGAAAATCAATATTATCTTTGAGCACACTTCCGCTGGCTGCCGTTGCTGATGACATTCGGAGTTGGGTTTTAACTTCCAACTATGTAGCATACATATATTATACTACAAGAACTATGTATTTTACTTGGAAAATCATGCACTTTTTCAATCAAATCAAATTCACTTCCACAAACACACCTTGGTTGAGTATTTTGTGTACTGCGTGCCTGCGACTCTTCGCATCAGCTTTATTAGCGTCCAAGCATGAACATTTTAAAAAGTAGGAAGTTAATTTTGGAACGGGCGATTAAATAATTGAAATTAGCAAATTCGTATTAACTATATTTATTTGTAATCTTATTTATTACTACACTGCAAAATGTAGTTGGAGTTTAGCGTACCTATAAAATGTACGTATGTACGTAAAACACAAATAATATATAACATTACAGTATACATGATCTCGGACAACATTCAATCCAGGAGGATCAACGCCCTGCATTTCAAAAGTTGTAAAATCATTTAAATAGCTAGATACAGAATATTAGCAATGATTCGAAGGATGTTTGGATATGACTGGTTTACAATTTTCAGTGTATTTTTTAAAACTAGAGACTAACTACACAAAACTAATTATGAACGATTTGAACCTCATGTATACGAAGCAAAAATAGCCTAATTAAATAAAGACAACACGAAAAGACCACGAATAACTTGCAAAAAGAGACTTCTATAGGTTTTACTTGTATTCCTCCTGGAGCTTTTATTTAGCTGAATTTGAAATAGGCAGTCAATATATACGGTTAAGGTTAACTTGTATGCACGGGTAACATAGTGGTTGAGGGTCCGAACTTCCTTATCCCTCGTTTAACTATAACTACCTACATTCAAAAACTTGTTTTTACACTAAAAATTAGGCAAAGCAAACGATTTTTTTCTGCAATTTTTTCGGCAGTCACGTAGCATATGTATTAGCAGCAGTAATAACCTGGTAACCTACGTACAGCACTATGCTACGCCAATACCTTAATATAGTTACGGAACTAACAATAATATGAAAATCGTTTAGAATAGTATCTCATATTATGTAATACATTTTTTTGATGCATATTACATTATACAGAAAACCTCATTAATTTAATTCAAACTGAATTGTAGAAAACCATAACAAACCAAATAATATGTATTTCATTGATTGAAAACAATGAAAACGAATTTATTTCATTGTCGTCTTCTTCACCAGAGCTCAACGGCTCAACTGTTTACAGTACTTTGTCTTAAGAACTAACCAAGGCCCAATTTTTTTATTAATCTGCTACATATTGTAAATACAAATTTATACCTAATTAAAAATGGTGTATGGGTGGAGACCAAATTTAATGGACTTCATGAATAAATTATTATATTAATTTCTACATAGTTGTCTTCAACATTCCTACGATTACCATACATCTTTCTTTTAGAGGGTATAAGCTGTTTTAGGAATCATGGATTGTGTTCACAAGTCACAATGGTCGTCCCTATAGTATTGAAATGCAATATCTGAAATAAATAGGTAGTTTTCTGGAAATAAACTTAAAATCGTGGTCTTAAAATAGATTCCTCTTCGTATTATTAGATAGACATACGATACGAAAGGAATTTAACGATGATTTCGGCATCTCTTTTTTTTCTACTTCTAAACTTTCTACTACTAACTAGGTATACTGGTATACACATATTATGTACATAAAATCAAATACATTAAATTAAATACGTTTCATTTAATTTATAGAAATATATGAGAGGCTTTCATATTCTCAGTGAGAGCCATCGTGTTTACGCCAAAAGACTCTCGCGGGAATATTTAATTTCTTGCAATGTTTTTAGTCTACGCTTTAAGTCGCTTTACGCTATGTTTATAGGAGGAACGTGAAGGTGAAATGAAGTTAATAAAACACAATGCATAAGTACAGAAATATCATACAATATTATTCGATTTATTGCTATTTCAAAGGACGGGCACGGGCAGCTGAACTGCTAAAAATAATCAACTAGTAACTAGTGATGATTGGAGAGTTTAGATATTTCTTTTATTTAATCCTGTACTAAATCCTTTGAAGGTGTTAGTAAAGTGAGTGGTACTTACAAAAATAAAATAGTTAAAATTAGATACAGTAAATGAAGTGAAGTAAGCTAGCATCACGCGAATGATATTGATTGTCTGTAACTTATATCTCGTTAATACAATTAGATCAAATTATCCAATTACTCAATATTCTTAGTTGACTGTGTTTTTAAGGTGAAAGGGCAAGTTCTACACGTTGAGTTTCGCAGGTCGATGGAAATGTGAAAGTGGAAAGGTCTAATTTTATTGAGATTTATGATATTTGAGCGGGAAAGAAAGTACAGCACAGGTGGTATATTGTACAAATATATTTATATTTTATTAGGCTAGTGATTAATTTGTTGTGGCAAAAACCTGACCTAGGAAATCAAATCTAGACACTGGAAATGAAACTACAAGCTAACTATTCTTGAACTCTTTCTTCAAAAGCGTATTGTTATGTTTCACATGTATCATTTTCTGTGTTAGCTTACTGACTGACTGAACGAATAAATATAAAATAACTACGTACATACCTTCAAATTTATACTAATAATCCAATTCCTCACTGTTCATTGTTCTCTACTACTGTAAAAATGTCATCTAATGAAAAAGATGGACTTTTTCAAGAATTTTATACTGAAGTAAGTTCTGTCTGTTACCTTTGTGTATAGTTTATATCATGTACTTACACCATAACTGCGCAGAACAAAACAACTATTATTTTGGGGCTTTATTGAATTTGATTGATAAGTAAGGTTTTAATTACAGGTGAAACAAATTGAAAAGCGGGACTCAGTTTTAACACCAAAGCAACAGATAGAAAGGATACTTCGCCCTGGGTCTTCCTACTTTAATTTAAATCCTTTCGAGGTGCTTCAGGTTGATCCAGACACTAGTGTTGACGATATTAAGACAAAGTACAGGCGGTTATCAATCCTGGTTCATCCAGATAAAAATCAAGATGACAAAGATCGCGCACAGTCAGCTTTTGAAGGTAGGTACCGAAAACCGAGTTCTTTGTCAGAGTCAGATATTTGGTTTATACTCTTTACCTCGTTAATTTTATTTGTTGCTCAAATGCTTTACACATAGAGCTCATATACTTTTGAATTAAAGGATATTTGTACAATTTTGTTCCAAAAAATTTATTTTTATCCAGTATTTATATTATATTTAATGAGTAAGTATTTTTAGGTCATTCAGGTCATTGTGTATAGTATTAAAAACGATAAGTCTAATAATAAGTATATAAGTAAGCTGTAGAATACAAAGGCGTTATGTCAAGTGCATGTATATTTACAAAAAATTATGAATCTAGTTGTGAATCGAGCATGGAAAACATTGGAAAACGACGTAAGCAGAGCCAAGTGTTTGGAAGTTGTGGAAGAAGCTAAAGCTAGAACGGATATGAATGTAAGATTACTTTTTTTGCACAAGTCGTATTTGCTGTAATTATAAGATTTTGGAAATTAAATTAAAACCTTGATTAAATGTAAATATGTATGAAAAATATCTATTAAGCTTATGTTAACCTAGTGCGTCATACATATATTAACTCAAGTCAGTTTGGCAAGCTTTCTTTCTAGTTGATCGTGTACTATCGTTTAATTCTTTTCATCCATTAATAGAACCAAGTTTCAAGGATCAGTTTAAATTTCTTTCTAATCTTACCATTAAACCTTACAAAATGCAAACTGTCTAATTTTCTTGCTTGGCGTACAGTGGACTAAAATACAATAAACAACGGTCCAGCTGTCGTTTTCACAACTTAGGTTACGACATCGATTAGGACGAAAAAGTTAATTTGAGTAGTAGTAACATGCTATACGGTAACACCTAACAAAGGTGATTACTACTTAACATGTTTTGTAAATGTAACGTATGTCAGAAATACTTGCATCTTAACTATTGATTCCCAACTACTCATATAATTTATGCTCGAAAAGTCGATGATAACGCGTTTTTTTTTCGGTGTCTGAATGTGATCGAATCCTGTATGGCTGTATGCGAGCACCAGTGAAATTTGTAAGTAGGTAACAGTAGTTAACGGTTTTGGCATATACATGCAGTGAGTAAAATCAACAATGCTATGCAATACAGATATTATGTTGGAGATTAATTTAGAATATAATTAGAATCTTTATTATCATTGTTGAGTGTGAGATCACAAAAGAATGAAATGAAATTTCATGGTTTTGATTCAAGTTGAAAACAGATTTGGCATGGGACTCCAAGTAATGTTTTGCTCACTAAGGACCAATAGTTTTTTAAAGCTGACTTTTGGATGTAAAAAAAGTTAAAAATGAACCCGACCCCTTGCAAATAAAGCTATTTAAAATTATTACAGCAAACTTCAATGCTGCTTAATGCCAACGAAGCTTACTAGTTTAGACCTATTCATGGAAAAATGATTCGGTATAGCTGATTTCTAGTGTGCATAACTAAAACTGATGTAAAAATGATGTATACTGTAGTAAATTAAAGGGAAAATACAAGAAATTCTGTAACAGTACCTAATTGAAAACGAGATGCGTGAAACTCTGCGACGTTGATGTAAAGCCCGGACTCGAAAGACTAGCTGCAGAGTTATTATCAGTATGCGCAATGGCCTAATTGTTTAATCCTCTTGAACGTTAATACTTAGAAATCGGGGATGGACTGTATTAGCACACGTTGCTTATTGTTTGTTTCAAATGAGGCTTGATACTTGATAGTCGTTGATAGTAAAGTTTTAAAGTTTTTTCATATTCTTATTGCAAAATTTACATCGTGTACTTTTTAAAGTTACGAATTCACTTATTATGTATATAACTGAAATCATATGGATTTATCAAGGTAACTGAAAAAAAGAAAAAATTAAAAAAGGAGGGAAAACCTTACGTACTTGAAGAAGATGACCCGGAGAAGTACAAACACGCCGTGTATGTTATGACCATGAAACTTTTTGCTGATATCGAGAGGAAACGTCGGGGTCAAGAAACTAGAGATATGGAGGAACGGAAAAGAAAGCGCGAGGAAGAGCTGGAAACTGAAGAAAAAACTAAACTCGAACGTGAATGGACTAAAAATTTTGAAGTAGGTCTTTTCACTATTAAACATTTAACCATATTTAACATTTCATATTATGTTTTCTTTCCATACTTTGGCAGTTTGTAAACCTGTAATATAAATAATTTTATGCCGCCAAGACATTGACATTAAAAATAAATCACATCAATAATCAGCTAATACGAGGGATTTCCAAGCATCGACAGTCGGCACATACCAATAGCTCATTTAATGTTGTGTAATATTAAAGTCTAAATTAAATATGGTTTTTAATCAGGAATCCAGGGAGGGCCGTGTAGCAAGCTGGAAGACCTTTCAGTCTAGCTCTGGACCTTCGACCTCGGCCGCCGCAGCGGCAACTGCAACTGTAGCAAAAAAAGAAGGCATCCCGAAGCCAGCGAAAAAATTTAAAACCTTTCGCCCACCTAAACACAAGGCTGAAACTAGATAAAACCCAAGTTCAGCAATATCATACGACTCTTTTAAAGTTTGAATATTATTATAGTTTAATTTTTAATTGATGTTTGTATTGTAAGTGTCAATTAAACACATAATACAACTATCAACAATAATATGGACTCAGTTAACAAGAAATATGTGCTTCATTTAATTTATTTTTGACTAATTATCAATGTGTGAAAGAATTTCGTACTATCCCAAATCCCAATCAAAAGTATTGACATACTTACATTTCATTACTCAACTCGTCGCAATGGTTTAAAATTCAGCCATTTGTCAATTGATAACAGCTCTATATTTTTATCAAGGAATAGTACACAGTGTTAGGTGTCCATTAGGAATGCAGTTGTATGTACTCCACTAGTTAAATAAGTTTTCCGTAGGTAAGTACTCGACTTACATAAAATCTTGGACCAATTTTTGACACGTTTTTCATGGATTGGAAATTCAGGCATCAGATGATAGGGCTAAGGACTTCAGCGATCAAAAGACAGAAATCTCTTCTCATTATTACAATATAATGCTTCTTAAAGGCTAATTTTCATCGCATTTTTGGGAACATCGCCCTTTGGTTTCATGAGACTTTCTGTGGTTTACCTTATTTTTAGAATTTTCATGTTGTTTAATATTTTGTGTTCTATAGTTAGTATATCTGAACACCATTCTTATTTAGTATAATCAGATCAAGATATTAAAGACATTGAGGTCAATTTTTTGTATAAGCATACTAACTAGAGTGACTGGCTATTATATTTTAAGCCACCAAATTACCAATTGTTTTTATAATCACAATTAATGTATAAGATTAGGCTGACCTAGGCTATTACTTTAGAGACGTGTCTTTCTTTATTTGTTTTGTTGAAGCGGTGGCGATCATGTGATTACAGCAAGTTAAAACCGTGGAAAGCGTAAGTTACGTTACTGAACGTACGTATGATTTGTAAGATAAATGTATTCACATTTATCATCCATTTCAGCATGCCCTCAGAATTTCAGACCAATAAGTTGTATAACTCAGAATTAGATAATAAAAGTATTCGATAACAAATAATGTCAAAAGTGACCATAATGTTGCAAACGGTGGAAAAATGATATTTCTGAATTACAGTTTGAAATTGTTAGTTTAAGTTTGTGTATAATAATAATAAGATACATTAAATTGTATCACATGTCAATTTAAGAAGAAAATATAATGACTTACTTAACATTACGCACTACATACTTGATAGGAGCATACAAACTTTCAATTCATCTTTGTGTTGAGACATTGGCATCTAATATTATTTTGAATCTGCACATTGATGGTGCGTCAATTACAGGCAGCTGTACCGAAACTTTTACACTAAATTGGCTAACGTTCTGATTAAATCAAGTTCAATAGTAAAGCGTAAAAAATCAACTTTGAAATGCAGTTTCGTTGGACACGGTCACTACCTGGAATGCAAATCTTCGAGGGACGGAGAGAGTGTAAGCGATTTTTTAAATTATTGGGACGGACACATCAGGAAAAATGACAGGCATTCTAACAACGAAGTCTCAGCATGTTAAAATGAGAAAGTTTCCTAACAAAAATGTGTTTTTGTAACCTAATGCTTTCGTTTTTGCCCTGGTTGGGTAAATAAGTTTTAAATCAGAATAAAAAGATTACTGGCAGCGGAGGGATTCGAACCCTCGCCTCCGAAGAGACTGGTGCCTTAAGCCTTAGACCGCTCGGCCACGCTACCTCGATGAAGAGAGCAGTTTACTAGGCATATCAGAATTTTCATTCGATTCCGTATCAAAATGTAAATAACTTTATTTTGTTAAGTACTTAAAGCAGATTTTACTCGTATTTACTGCCGATAATTATTGAACTTGAATGTCAATATTACCACTGCGTATGATGTAGCCTTATTCATATACCTATTATGATGCACACTCGGAACCCCTTACAATCCATTTAAGTAAGTTACAACAGATTTTATTACTTATATAAAACAAATCTTTCCACGAATACTTCTGTTTTATTCCTAATGCTCCCATCTACGTACTTAAGGACTGCATTATACAGGTAGTGTCGTCTCATCTCCCAAACTAAAATAATTTACTTAATCTAAAACCTTCCTAATCACCGACTAAAGTTTAAACGTACAATAACATACTAATAATTTCATAATTTAAACAATATATACGTGTGTCAATTATATAATTTAAAAGAATTAGACTAAGGCCGTCTATTCCCATTCAATTATTTATGCGAATATCATCAAGGGAAATATTCTGATCTGAAATATGTTATTGTTCTGTAACTTTAGATTCTACTCGCAGTATGAATTACTTGAGATACGTCATTGATTGCATGCATAGTAAAGTGGCACTATTCCGACGACTTGGTACAGTTAGTTACCTATTCGCAAAGCATTGCAGACATACTTTTTTATTATGGTGTATATGTACTATAACAGAGAATGACTCAACAAACCAGATTTTTGACTGCATTTGTGTAGAAAGTAAAAGTTGGAGATATTTTGTTCGGCCAGCTAAACAAGAAGTCAACAATATCTAATATCTCCTTGCCCCAGAATCCTATCTGGACGCATTGAAAACATCAACCTCATACTCACAGAACAAAACGAAATTATTATTGTGTGAAGAAGCTACTTACTTAGGTACCTACTTAAAAAAGTGCGAATTGTCAACTTCAACTCTCACTGTCTGAATGGAATGGATTGAAGATGTTTGGGAGTCCAACCTGACTACTACTACATACATTTATAACCCACTCATAAAGTTTGGATATTCCATATTCTGGTTTTTTTTACCAATTTGCTTCCTTTGGAATAAGGAAGTGTGCTTAATTATCTGAATTTTCTGCCTTGTGTAATTCCCAGAAGTTTTAATTGTGTCATGGTGTATACAGTAAATAAACTTTTTTTCTCGACTTGTATTTCTCTGTGTGTTGTGCTCTATACGTGTCTCTTAAATACTGGGATTTTTTGAACTACTAACTCAACTTCTTGGATCGTAAGTAAAAATGTATAGTAATAATCTGCAACGTAAAAACTGTTTAAAAAAACTAAAATTTTGAACTAAATAACTATACTTGACAAACAGATTCTTTAGAAATGTATTTTAAAGGGGCAAGTTTTGTATTTCCAAAATTGTAAATAAAAATAAATTAATGTGTTTAGGAGGAAAAGAAAATGCTAATCTGATAATTTTGTTTAATCTTTTGTTTACCCAACTCACAAATTAATGTATTCAGATTTTGTCTCTTGTTCTGAGCGAGGGAATATAGAGAAGAACCATAATAAGCCACAAAGTCCACAGATAATATTATTCTAATATTGAAAACGAAAATTAATAAAGCCCAGCAAAGCCTTGCTCATCCTGTGTATGCATTTTGTGCAGTATATAACTATGTAGGTATATAGTTAGATAATGTGAGATATTGACCTTTGCAATACTATACTGTAAAAAGCTCAGTTGTTCCCCACAAACCTCAGATTGGCGATTCTTGTGAAATAATCTATATGTAGTGGGTCGTTCCATGATTCCATGCTCCAACTCCAACTTCCAACTTCCAACCCAGTTGTTAAACGTTGAGCGTTGGTTGAGCTTGCTAGATTTCGAGGAATCGTTTGAATAGGATGTAGAGAATCTAACCACATCAACATCAACATCACAGACAGCACAGCTCTTTTAGTTATTATTAGAGTGTAATATTTATGGATGCGACGTTTTGAATTTTAGCAAAATAGATAGTCGCGCATTACACAGGTTAATTGTGTGTCCTGCCTTTGTTATGTCTACTTATACGAGTGTAGGTACATATGTTAGCTAATCAAATCATACATGCAAATATCTCAGTATTTATATCTTTACAAGTGATATAGGAATTATATGATAAAATGAAAAATACTGCTGACTGCATAATTACTATTGTGTCCTGAGTCCTGGCGTCGCCTTGTTAATGTGACGTACCTACCTACCTTATGTAGGAATTATTTACCAAAAAAAAATCTAAATTTATAAGTAGATAATATGAATGATTGTTTATCAGTATCAGTGACAAGCAATCCCATCGGTGCGGTGTGTGTGGATCGAGAAGGATTCACGGCCAACCACAGAATCCCACAAGAGCTCTCTCTCTCTCTCTCTCTCTCTCTCACGCCTATCAAAAATGGCAGGAATTAAGCTATATACAGCAACTTGACTGATTGATGCTTGGCATGGAATAATAATATCCAGTCTCCAACTTTTATTACTTTGAGCTGCACAGTGGAACCTAAATTGGTAAAGTATAATAAATTAATATATTATTTTAGAAAATATATTGTGCCTATATACTTAACTCCCGTGACATTTGCATGGGGTGACGACCATTAATAAATTTCATTAAAAATATTCTGTCTTATATAATATAATTAGATTTATTGGGGCTCACCCAAGACAAGAAAAAAAAAGTTGTTCTGTCATGCCAATTTTCGGGAGAAAAACGCCAAAGCCAGAGGCACCCAAATATGTTGCAACGACGCCACCGTCCCATCCCCTCTTCCCCCCCACCCCCCCGACACACACAGGCTCCATAACTCTGGGGGTGAGTAACGTGAGTCTGAGTGATGTCACTCCACACCGCCCCTTCTCATTCAATGAATGGCTACAGACTGCCAAAGAGGAGTTCGAAGAAAAGATGCAGAGTCCTCGGAGGAATTCCCCCTCTTCAAGTGCTTCCTTGGCTGACTTTGAGCGACTCAAAACGGTCGGGACGGGCTCATTTGGACGGGTTGTTCTCGTGAAGCATAAGACGACCAAGGAATTCCATGCCATGAAAATACTTGATAAGCAAAAATTGATTAAGCTCAAGCAAGTGGAGCATGCCTTGAATGAGAAGAAGATTCTGGACGCCATTACATTTCCTTTTGTGGTGAAGCTGGATTATTATTTTAAGGACACGACTAATTTATACATGGCCCTCGAGTACGTTCCGGGTGGGGAGATGTTCTCTCATCTTCGAAAACTTGGTCGATTTAGTGAAGCTCATGCAAGATTCTATGCGGGACAGATCGTCCTTGCTTTTGAATATCTCCATTCCTTCCAAGTCATCTACCGAGATTTAAAACCTGAAAATATACTTATAGATGAGAGAGGATATATTAAAGTGACGGATTTTGGATTTGCAAAGCAAATCAAATCCGGTCGTACGTGGACCCTATGTGGAACACCCGAGTATCTCGCACCCGAGATTATCCTCACCCGAGGCTACAATCAAGCTGTGGACTGGTGGGCTCTGGGAGTGCTCCTGTATGAGATGTGTGCCGGCTACCCACCCTTCTACGCCGACATCCCCATTGAAATCTATGAGAAGACCGTGTCCGGGAAAGTGACTTACCCAGGCTACTTCTCACCGGATCTCAAAGATATTATTAGGAACCTTCTTCAACTGGACTTGACAAAACGTTTTGGGAATTTGAAAAATGGAGTGAGTGACATTAAGACTCATCGATATTTTATGCCTGTCAATTGGAATTCTCTCTTTCAAAGACGAGTGGAGGCTCCCTTTATTCCCAAGCTGAAAGGATCTGGTGACACAACTCATTTTGACAAGTATGATGAACAGGTCTTCCGCATCTCATTGACTGAAAGATTTGACAAAGAATTTGCTGATTTTTGACATTTAAAATTGAATCGGATGAGACCTAAAAGTATCATTGCATTTTGCATTGGTGAAGAAATTACCGCACTGCTTGGTCTTCAGTGTAATTTTATTATTATGTTTACCACATACTACACAGAAGTTCCATTTAGTTGTATGTACCAATACATTATTCTAAATGTTGTGAACCAACCCCTAATATATTCTGAATATTATTTTAAAGGACGTTTTATTATATATAATTTATTTGCTCCATATTCTCTATGAAGAATATTTGGTGAAAAGAAAAAATTATGATTGCTAATGCAATTATTGATTTAATTTTAATCTGTAATTATAATGTCTGATCTAGCTATGCGAAGCCCAGTTGCGAAATTGTATATAAAAACAAATTCCACAAATAAATCAGTTGAATTATTTTATTTTGTACCTAATTCATTGCTGTGCTTTTTTTTCAAGCAAATATCTAACTCCACCATTTTTGGCTTTCGGCTCCGCAAAAATTGATTTACATCCTGTGGGAATTTACTCTTTGTTCAGCGTTCTCAAAATCATATTATGCGCTGTCTTCTATTTCTTAATAACTACTATATGAATGCAAAAAATTCAACAAGTTGTAAGCTCTCAAATTATTGTGAAGAAACTGTTGACTACTGAAAAGACGTAGTTTCTACTTTTGTTAGTTCTAGCTTGTTAGTATTGACATAGATTGCCCATCCTTTGTTGAGATATAACGAGACTGTTGTGAAAATTCGACGCTACATGATGCTCATGCAGTCCTTTCCTAGCATGTACTTACAACAACAAATATTATTATTATCGTCATTGTAACTGGCTACGACTACGCTAAACGCTGGTTCAGATAAACGAGAATAATTTTAACCACGCATGGATTAAAAATAAAACTTTAACATTCTGCTTACCAATTTTATATCTTTGTTCGTACGATTGATTAACCAAAATTATAGTGCTAAATCTAATAGGTCTATCGTAACTTTAACTTCCGTGTACAATCTTACTTGAAGTTTGAAGCAAAAGCCAGTATAACCTCAATTTTAAATAATTTAATCTTTGAATACGTCATCTACTATTTCACTTTATTTTTGTAATCACTCAACAAATATTTACGTTTGTAGTACTCGTTTTAAGCGCAGATATAAAATATATTGCCATTTATGTGCAGCTATGCATACAAAATGGAAGGAGCGAAAACACTTTACAAAAAATACAATCGACTAAAACTAAAAACAGATTATCCTTGAAAGTCTGGAGCCCAGTATAATATTAATTACACATAAGTTTTTATTAAGAGAACATAAATTCGTTTTTAAATCAGCTGTAAACGTTCTAATATTAAAAGGTGTTTGAAAATTTGTTGCTTTGTCGTTTGTTAATGAGTCGAGCGTATAGCCTTGAAAAACCAATAACGCAATTAAACAGTTTTCCTAGTGTTGGCTTTTACAGGTAATGTGTTTTAATTTTATATTAATCGTAAGTAAGAAGTACCTATAAGTCCTCCCTCTGTCTGAATTGTTTCCTCTGGAATTTGAAAAACAAATTGTGGAAATGTTAGACCTTGATCTTACATTTATGTAGTTAATTCTGGGAGTGTAACAACTCTAATACGTTTTGCTTACAGTTGTCCGCCAAAATTTAAAATATCGAATTTTTGATAATGTACCTGCTCCCTGCTCTTCTTTCGTTCTTCTATAATTATTATTATCATAGGATTTTCTTCAAAGTACAATATTTGGACTGTTATTTAAAAACTCTTACCCTGTTTTTGAAAAAATTGGGCAATTTTCACTTGTTTTCCTGAAATTTTTTATTAAATTCTGGAAGAAACATGCCTCATGTTTAATATTTGTAAATAATTTATTCTTACGCATTATTAAGTTTTTAAAAATGGTGCGACAGTGACAGGATTAATTAACTAATTAATTAGTTTTTCTACAATTTGCTTTTATTGCGCCCAGAGGGACAGAATGTGTGCTTATCGCAATGCGAACCATCGGGAAGAAGATTTTGAACATGATCATTCAAATATACACAGTACGAATTTTTTGTTCATAAGGTAATAACATCGATAGCAAAATTTTTGAAACAAGCTTGATTATAATATGTCGTACCGATTTAATAAAAGTATAAAATATTTTTAAATAATGCCTAATATCTTACCCTCATCACATAGTCTTCGAGCCGTTAAAATCAGACCCTATATTGTGATTTGTCTTTTAGATTTTAGCCTCTTGTATAAATTCGAAATAAAATAACAGGTTTTTGGTCACTATAAATAATGGTACAATAATAATTTATAAAATATTATGTCCTCAGCCCTGCTAGCGTTCCAGGAATCCTAATTGGTGTAGCTGCTGTAACATCAGTCACGGCTATTTTCATCCTAGCCATTTTACTCGGCTTACGACTGCGAAACTACCTGGCATGTAATAAGTGTGATGTGCTACACATAATTAAATATCGCCATATGTATTGATTAGAGAATTCAAAATTTTTAACTATTGGAGTAAATCTCAAAAAATGTCAATTTATTTAACTATAGCATTTTCATGCACAAACATTAATGTTGCAGACTCTCGTGGCTCCCAAACACGATCTCGGAAAAGTACGGAAACAAATGAAATGTATCAAATCAACCATTCGTTTACGGCTGATAATAATTTCCAGCCTTCAGATGTAATTGACCAGAATCGTCAAAACGTCCAAGCTTTGCGGCAAGAACGAAGCTCAGTGTTTGTGATTCTATAAATTAATAATAAAAATTAAATTACAAATTCATTAAAACTGCGTTTTATTTTCATTGTGCATTATTTTTATTGAAAATTGGTTGAAAATACTCAACTAATGTAAAGAAAATCTAACTGTACTACCTACATGAGTAAATGTGTAGTGTAATAAATTATCTATTTTTTAAAATTTCGACGGGTGTAAAAGAGCATGAGAATACAGTTACGAAAAATATAAAAACAAACTATGTACTTAAGCCTAATAAGTACTATATAGGCGTCCAGACTTTTAAATAATAATGATATTATAACTACGCAATACTGTAATTACTATAATAATATAATATGTACCTACCAAATGTTCAGCGCCTCTGTCTAAAATACCCATATTTGCCCGTAAATCAGTGGGAAACATGACTGGCTACCGATGTCAAATGTTTTTGACGCAAGTTTCCTCATGTCATTCAATTGTATGATGTGTGTGTAAGTGTGGAGTTTGGAGGCGTTTGGGAATGGACGTAGGTAGGTACATACATACGCCATCAATTTGGGTTTGGTATTTTTATTACGCTTCCTTGGGTCAAACGAAATCAATGGGAATTGTTCAATAAGTCTGAGAGTTGCTGAGTTCACTTTCTCGCTACACTCTGTTATTTCCATCGTATTGATATTGGTAGTATGTTACGGTACATACAATTCCGGATCCGGATGGTCAAAGAAATCGGGACCGAAGGACGTGAAAGTTTTCTCGTGAAACTCAAGTGTTATTTTATGAGTGGCATTATGAGTCCGTGTCCGTACACAAAAGTAAAAAGAAAAGAGGAGGCGACACCGACGATGAGCGTCACTTCTCACCGTGTGGCTCATTCCGGAAACTATATGGGTATAGGCAAAAGGTATACCTATATATATAATTAAATGGCTTACCCTCGACTGGCATGGGTTCTGAATAGTTCAATATATTCTTATTCTTACTTTTTATTCCTCTTAAAACTTCTTTTACACACAGGTTCAAACTACATTACTATACTATACATACTACGTACGCATGAACGGAAAATATCTTGAAAAGACTTTTGTTCTTGAAGATGACAATAATTTTTTTCCTTCTCTCATGCGTTTTGAGATCTTATGCGTCTCATGATGATTATTACTCCTTGAATTCAGTTACTGTAACCTGGGACTGTAACAAATTTCAACAAATTTACATTGTAAGTTATTAGTTGATGTCCAACCGATCCAGAATCCACATCATCTCCAGATGCTCAACCTTTTAAAAGAATCAAAAGTGAATGAATATTTATCATAACACAAAAATATAACCTTCACAAAAATTTAATAAACGAGTTTTTAAAAAAGAATTGCATTCTTTATACAAGATCAGTTTGAGTTAACAGGCTTAAGCATATTTATAGCCGAAAAATAAATATTTTCTACCCAGTAAAAGTCTAGTGGACTCCTGACTAATAAAATGTAAAAGCCACTTTATGACTCCAATCATGCACACCTTGCTTAAAATAATAATAAAGAAGGAGCGTACATAATATTAAGGTAGTGGGTAAAGACATGTCGTAAAGTTTGCTTACGCCTGGATTTTCTTTCATTATACCCCGTACTAAGTACGTATAGAAAGGAGTCTCATATACTTGATTCGGTATTCATACATCCATACTATAGGTGAGCACGGGAACACATGTGGCATGAGTAAAATCATCATCATTTTGATCTTCATTGGAGAAAATTCATTTGAAAATTTCATGTATGTAGCCAAGGCGCTTGTGTCTGCGTCTTTAAGATTTTTACGAGCGCTTTCTTCCAACTAACTCCACGGGAAAGAGGTAAAAAAAAGAGAGAGAAAAGAGGTAAAAAAAGAGGTTCAACTCATGGATCGTCCGTCCAGTGCTGTGTGTAGAGCATGGCCATGGTGGTTTGGTTTGGTTTGGTTGGTGCCGTGGTGCTACATTAAAAGGAATGAGATGGAAGGGAATGAACTCGTCTTCTGACAGAATTTAATTTACTGAAAGGAAATAAAACTGAAGCAATCGATTTCATTTCGCTTTTATTGTCTCACGACAATTTCCATTTCATTTCCTTCTTCACAAACTCAATAAAGAACTACACATGTTGTTCAGATTCTTGGTCCTATGATGGTCCTGGTCCTGGTCCTGGTCCTCCTGGTCCTAGTCAAGATGTAGTACATATTATATTACATAGCCTCAGTTTATTTTTGCTAAGACACATGTACTCCACACGCCATCGGTGGACTATGAACGTCTCCAAGTCTCCTACCACCTACACCTACACCTACAATCTACAACATTTTATTTTTGTTTACCTCTTCCACTTATCTATTGGTCTGCCTCCCGTATCTTATCATGTGACTATGGGATTTATTTTTTAAATATATATCCGAAAAGAAACGGAAATATTATAGAAAGTATTATATTCGGAATTTATTGCCATATTGCACAACATGGGATCTTGGAGATCAGGAGGATGAGGCTCCGTTCGTAAATAATGCATGTAAGGTACCTACCTACATAATATTCTATCTCTATCTGCTTATATTTTTTGTATTAATTTAGACTCGGAAAGTCAGCAAATGTTCGGGAGGGACACAGTCACACTAGTCACAGGTTTTAGTATTTATCGTTAGTAACAGTGTATATAGTGCTTATTATATATAAATCAGTTCACTGCCGTCAGTGCCGTCTGTATGCAATCTATAGTATATAGCAGGTAATTACATACACAGGTATATATCTCGTAATAAAATCCTTGAAAGACGCCCGGCTCGGCCATCACAGCGCTACAAAATATCTCTTCATCTCTTATCATAGCAGAATTGACCTTCCGGCTCCGGCCCGACCGGCCTTCCGTTCTATTCTCTTTCCGCTTCCAGCAAAATATAATTCAATTAGCAATGGATGTACGCCCACACAATCAGGGTCAACCTCGAAGCAAACTAATTTTGACAAACTGATTGAAAAAAATAGCATTTGTCCATAAGAAGCTATAAGCTTCATAACGTAATTGAATTGAGAGAATTTTCTGGATCTTCTCTATCTAGAGAGTCTATATTTATATTTAATATTACTATATTATTTTGTTATGATGGGACTTTTTGCTGTTATCAAATGGAAACTTGACATCTGCTATTCTCAGGTAATACAGCTCGCAGGTTATGATACACGAAGATTGATAAAGCATAGGATTTAAAAATAATCCCAAACGTGCAGGGGTGATAGCATTGAATGCAAACTTTCACGAGATATGATAGTACCTACCTACCTATTATGTAGTACGTAGGTAATTTATAAATATAATATTCGCCGCTATTCGTATAGCTTTGTTTTCTAGAATTGAATTGAAGTTGGGCGAGTTGACCGTGAAAAAAGTGCATTAATTTTGTAGGTAGTACTTATTGTTATCGTATAGATTGTAGATTAGTTACTGTGTAATCCTTATTTTAGATCCTACTGATGTAACATTAAATACTTTTGTGGGATAGGATTTATAATGTGTTTTTAACCAAGCAGAACCAGGACCGGAGGCGGTAGAATTGGAGCAGGTATTACATACGTATATCGTCTGTGAAGAACCAAAATGACCCATATCCAATTTAAGCTACAATCAAAATGAGCTATGTCATAAAAACAAAGTGAGAAACATGCATCAAATGTTAATTACGAGTTTTTGAAAAACGTAAAATGTTCTATTTTCATGTTTTTGAACAATGTAAAATGTCCTATTTACATGTTTTTGAAAAGGTGCAAAATGTTCTAATTCCATGTTTTTGAAAATGTGCAAAATGTCCTATTTAAATGTTTTTGAAAAGTGTAAAATATTGAATTTACATATTTTTGAAAAGGTGCAAAATGTTTTATTTAAATGCTCTCAAGACAAATTTGAATATTTTTGTAGATAGTTGATATTGCTTTTAGCTAAAAATGGATATGGGTCATTTTGGTTCTTCACAGACGATATTATGCCTATATGCCACTGTTGCATTGCACTGCGAAAAGTTCTCAGTTCTCCCAACTAAGAATGCCACTTTGACAAAGTGAATCAATTTGAGTGACGATAATATCGTCCAAATATATTATAAATAAATAAAATTACTTTAGCTTTAGTATAGTAACTCGCGTCGTCCGAATCTCTTCTCCAGATCCAGATCCAGATCCAGTCTATAGGTAGTTAGCTACTTAAGAACCTATATACCTTTACTGCTGTTTTCGGTTTCGATGAGGAAAAAAAAGCTTTATAGGATTTATCAGTGGTATCACATTGTATCGCATTAGATATACTCCCGCTCAAATTGAGTTCCGCTAAGTATGTGACTTGAAGTGGAAATGTCTCGAGAACACTGTAACGTGACTCCTTAGTAGACGTTTTTCATTTTATCCCCTTTTGAAGGAGAACCTGTACACGCTCAGTCTACAATGTATTCAATGTGCACACACTTCCTTAGACAATAAGAGCCGGACATAAAGTAGTAATGTGATCTAAAGGTCTTGTAGTCATTCTCAAGAGTATTTCCTTTAATAGTGAATGAGGCAATTGCAATTATCAGTATATCCGCTCCAGTATATGCTTCTCCATTATCGACCCGACTCACTAGCTGAGAGTATAGCCTATTATTCCCTTCACATCTTCACATCAGGGGAGCTTGCAATTATGATGTCAGGCGAAATTCCTCAATTTTGACCCCTCCCCCCCTCAGGTCATACGATTCCGTATGTACATGATTAATATAAGGGATACAAGATCCTTTTTTCTAGACCCCCCCTACCCCAAATTTTATGACATCATAATTGCAAGCTCCCATGTCACATCTTAAAACCCTAACCATACCGTAGCCATCCAAACGTGTACGTGTGTACACGCCAGTACCAGTGCCAGTACACAGTGTAGTAGAGTCGTCGACAGAGACAGAATAGAAATTATTCGCATATAAAGTTATTAAAATTTGGATGATATTTTAGATACGCAAACAGAACGTGAAAGTGAAGCCACTTTAGACTTGAGAAGACTGACAGCAAAAGCCTCCTGATTCTTTCCCCTGAATTTACAATTCAACTCCGTTTCCGCTATAATGCTATTAATAACTCTGTATATGATTTTAAAATAAAAAATAAAATATTATGCAAAAACTATAATAATAAAAAATGGTGGAAAAATACAATTAATAGAAGTTGTAATATAAATTCTAATAGAATCACGAAAAGCGGCGTGTCACAAAGGAAGGAGGGAAGGAAGGGAGGCACTCCTGAGGAAATTTCTATAGGTAGGTATATATATCTAATCGAAAGGAATTTATACAACCGAGGTAGGTACATGTTATATGGAGAAGGTTAAGGGTGCGATGTCAGAAGAATTTTAATGGTTTCATTCAACCTAAAGGTTTTTTCCCCCCATAACCAAGTCATAAGGTATTCGACATGACTGCTCTTAAAATTGCATCGTCAGCAAAGCGTGGACAGGGAAGGAGAGAGAGCTTTTCCTTTTTCTCACATCTCTCCTGCATAATCCTTAATATGCCGTATTGATTTCTTTTATACCCAGAAGCTTCCCGCAGCCTCCACCATACCACACACCATACGTAGCTCACAATCCCCAATCAAGACACTATGTGGGGTGCACACACCAAAGGAAAAATCAAAGTGGCGGTAAGCGGTAAGCGGTAGTGGTAACGGTAACGGTGGCAGGAGGACAAGATCCACAAACACTTTAGTCTAAAAGTATCTGCTACACGCACACAGATTTTCATTTTCCCCCTCTCTCTCTCACTCTCTCGTCTCTTCACGTCCTATTTTTTACCAAACACTTAAAAGAGATACGAAAAAGAGCGAGATGAGGAGAAAATTCGGTGGTGTGCAGTGAGATGTGGAGAAGAAACTCTCCTTCTCTTTTCGGCTAAGAACTTATTGGAAACTATAGAGAATGGAATACATGCATAATATGGGGACTATATGCTTTCTCCATTTACGGTGTACTATATATATTCTGAATATGCCGACTATCTCGACTATACTATGTTCACTTATGTATGTAGAGGACTGTAGTGGAAGAACGGATGAGCTATGTGGAGTGGAGTTCATTGTTATTGAAAAGCCCGTAAGTCATTTTTGATGACAAGCGAAATCAAAATTGGAGCAAGAGTGATTCCAGAGCTTAAGTGAAAATTTCGGATACATTTTATTAAAGTCATGTACAGGGAGGAAGATGTGTTATACAGATAACGGAGCCAAACTACGCACACCAACATTTATGTAGGTTCTGATGTAGGTGGGTAGGTACTTGGTAAATGTCATTTATATCTGAGCATTAACATTCCTTAAGCTTAATGTCATTGTAATTGATTGTTCGAGTACATTTATTTACCAAAGTGCAGCGTACCAACTGCCATTTGGATTGGAAATTCGTGTAGCCTGCACCTACATTGTGGATGTAATGGAATTATCTATTAGTCTATATGGCCTGCTGGTATTTGCCTGTACACATATTGTTATAGCGTAATACCACCTATGTATTAAAAAAAGGCAACTTACGAGAGATAATTTTATTTTTATCGTGCTATATGAATCACTAAATTGGAGATAATTGACCAGGCTGATAATCTTTGGTAGGCGTCCCCGCCCCCGCTTGATGGCAGCTGCAGGAATCAGTTCCACAACTGATGACTGAAGATTAGTGTATCGTGGGCAAAGGATCAAATCCGTTAAGTTCCATTATTTGCTAAAAGCAAATCCGCTAACTTCCATTTTTGCTAAGAAGCAAATCCGCTAACTTCCATTATTGCTAAGAAGCAAATCCGCTAACTTCCATTTTTGCTAAGAAGCAAATCCGCTAACTTCCACTTTTGATTTAAATAATAAGCGATTTAGCTGACAAATTCATAATTACATGGTTATGAAAAGGGCAAATTGCTTTAATTGCATATTTTAAATCCTAAAACGTTCTAACTATACGGATGCAACCACTGCAAATGGTTCTAACTAGATGATTTTAAAACGCGAATTGCTTTAACTTCATGATTTAAAAAACAGGCAAAACGCACTCAATTTAAATACATTATTTTAGTCGCAAACTGTTCTAACTACATGATTTCAAACGCAAATTGTTCTAACTAAATGGTTTAAAAAATTTAAAATTGTTCTAGCTACACGGTTTTAAGTTTCTAACTGTTCTAACTAGATGATTTTAGAAAGTGTAACATACTTTAATCACATGTTTTCAAATTTTAAAATTTGATATATAATTTCACATCATTACAAAAGGCAAAATGTTCTAAATACAACATTTTAGAATTGCAAAAAGCTCTAACTACATGTAATATTCATTAGTTCGTAATAATAACATTTTACACTTATCCAAATCGTGTAAATAGAGTTCTGCCCTTTTTCGAAATTACTTAGATTAGTTAAAACGATGTAGTTGTAACTTTTTATTTTTCTTATAATTATATATGTAGTTAGGTACATCAGTTTTGCAACTTAAAACCATGTAGTTAATACATTTTGAGTTTCCTAAAATCATTTACTTACATCAGTTTAGCAACTTCAAACCATGTAGATAGTAAATTTTGTAATTCCTAAAATCACGCAGTTACATTAGTTTGCAACTTAAAACCATGCAGTTAGAACGATTCGCATTTGAAATCATTTAGTTAGAACAGTTTGCGTGTTAAGATCGTGTAGTTAGAACCATTTGCAGTGGTTGCATCCGTATAGTTAGAACGTTTTAGGATTTAAAATATGCAATTAGAGCAATTTGTACTTTTCATAGCCATGTAATTATCAATTTGTCAGCTAAATCGCTTATTTAAATCAAAAGTGGAAGTTAGCGGATTTGATTGTAGCAAATAATGGAACTTAACGGATTTGATCCTTCGCCCACGGTATGACAGTTTCAACTTCGTATTTTTTAAAATAAAGTTGTCTTTATATATAAAATTTACTATGCTACTTCGTATTTTGAATCAAGCTTGATCACATGTCTTGACACGTGACCGGTCGTCGTACTAGACATTGACACAGGAATGTTATTCAAAAATCAGTGAGGAAACGGAGCGGATCCGAAGCTCAAATTTCATAGAAGTAGATTTCGTTTATGACCTAAATGTTAGTTATGATATAATATATTTGCGATGTAAGAAATGTTCGTTCATAAATAAAATCAAAACCGTAGAAACAAGAGATAATGTTTTAGTGATTAATATCTTTGAGGAAGATTGTTTTAATACTTTTATAACCTCGATCAATCACTTCAATATCAAATATTATACAAAACTTTATATTACATAATATATTCACGGACTGAGACGAGTGAGGAAAAGAAACACAGAGTGTGAGAAGAGGTAGGTAAGTAGTTATATTGCGTGGAATTACCGGTGAGATAGGAAGTATCTAATGTCCCGCGGCACTGTCCAATGGTATCCCGAGACCTCCGAGTCTTCGGCAAAAAAAGCAATAATCCCGGTTCCTTCCTTTAATTCGTAAATCTTAACCTCAATCTCTAACTTCTGACCTGATGCAAAAGGTCAGTTTTTCTATTGTGAAAGGAAAAGCTAAACTTCGTATTCAGACAGCTAATGACTTTTAATCACAACAATAGAATCACTTCTCTGGAGTCAAAGATTAGTTGATGTTAAATATTATATTCCGCTGTGAAAAACTACTCAAAATTGTAGTCAGAGCTCAAAAGCGTAAAAGATAGGAAAAAGAATGATTCTTCTATAGCTCGAGTAAAAATGTGAAATCTCAAGTGTAGTCTAAGGCTTTCCAAAAAAAGAATGTCTCACTTCAAAAGCTAGAATCGGAATCCTTGACTTATTACAGCTACAGCTTCGACTTCAACTTCTTTCCTCTCTTCTAGCTACCTAGGTATGTATCCCATCGCTATCAAGCGATGGCATTGGAATGTTCTACTGTCTAAGTATGTATCTAAAGGATTCCCATTGTTCCAAGCAATGGTCAATTGGAAAACTTCCACTGTCTGAACTACCTGTGTGCTACATTTTCTCGCTCGCCTAACTAAATACCATAGCCCTTTGTGCTATGGGACTGGCGGGATTCTATTTCTGGAGTTATTGTAATAGAAAAGGACAGAGGTGTAGTTCCGTCTCTACAAATCCCTCCACACGATATCAGCCGAGACCCATCGGCGGTCTAGGTTAGCGTGCGGAAAGAGTGCGAGAATGCGGGCTAGTTACATTAGGTATTTTCATTCAAAAAGCTATCCGTTTCCAGGATGTACATACTGAGTGGCTAACAAACGTCTCGTCTACCGTGTACAGAGTTTAGTGTACTTAAATCTAAGTTTGACAGACATTCATTCAAATTAAGTATTTATCCTCAAAGGATTTCCATTGTTCCAATATGTAAATTATATATCTGGAGATTATTCCAATTCCAGTCTCATTGGTGACATTACATTTTATAAATACTACATTCGGAATGGAGTTAGGTAAGTATCAATAAAAATGTGGTATGGTGGGTATATGTTGAGACATATATCTATATAGGTACTTAGTGTAGTCTCGAAAAGTCAATTGGTGATTATTGTATCACCTGAAAGAAAATGATTGGAGGTTTTACCTCCACACTAATTTTGGACGTGATGAGTCAATCATTTGACTACTTGATCAAAAATTACTGGAGGTTCTACCTCCACACTAATTTTTGACTATAAGGATTGGAAATCAACAAAATACGGAATTAAAGTACTTAGATTATCTACAGGTTGTGCAACAGTTTTTAAGTGTTTTTGGAAAATTTTAATATTGTTTTTGGTGTCCGGAAAATTAAATATTTACGATTGGACTTTTTATGAAAATGAAAATTCAAAGAGAATAAAATGTGGATATTTTTTTAGGATGTACAAATAGTTGGCAAAGGCAAACTAAAAAAATTTCTGATGCTTAAAGTTTCTGAGAAATCCTTCATGTGGAAAAAAAAAAATTCATCTGTGTCTTCAGATAAAACATTATATCGGAGGTTTTATACATTAAAATTTTCTCGGGATCTTAATTGAGACTCGAAATGGAGGATAAATCAAAAGCGTGGACAGAAACTATTATCTCAACATATGTACATAGTTTTTGGGAAGGTAAATATAGTTAAATATTTACAGACGTAGTATTAATAAACTAGCAATGGATATCAACAACTCAATTATTCACAAATATTTAACAAAAAAAATATCACCAGCTCAAATATTCATAAATCTTCAACGAGAATCTTTAAACTAGCGATGGATATCAACAGCAGAAATATTAACAAATATTTAATGATAAATTAATTAGTGATGGATATAAACAGCTCAAATATTAACAAATATATATGTGTAACGTTCCGCGATGCATTATTGAAATATAAAGGATTCTCCTTCAGAGTCCTCGGTGGTGGGAGGGTCTTGGTGGGCTAGGTATGTGGAGTTTCGAGTGTCGATGTAACTGCAGTCGCCATCACTGGTGTCGGAGCTGGGAGGGGTTCGGGTAACTCTGTCGCGAGGGAGTTGGTTGGCAAAGTTTCTGGAGGATTGTGCTTGATGTCTTGGTTCGTCAGGGCCTGGGCGATAGCGTGGATCGAAGATCATCTGCTCGGCACGCCACCGTGCCAAGCGCATCTCGTGGTGGGTTTCGCGACGTTGACGAAGCTGTTCCAGAAGGGAATTTGCAGATCTCTCGCGGGTAGGAATCTGGGGAATATGTTTTGGTGAAGGGCTCCGGTATTGGCGATTCCTTCGTTCTTCCATCACATCTCGCAGTTGGGTGGTGGATAAGCTACCACGACGGTAATCAAAATTGTGGTGGGTGTAAGGGGGTTGGAGGGTACAGGGAGTATCATCACGGGAACGTTTACGGGAAGTTTTATCAAAAGTTTCAGGAGTGAGGATAGGAGGGATGGTGGTGGTATTTGGAGTAGACTCCATCTCAGAATTCGAAAGTGGTGTCTCCGGTCTACTCTCCTCCTCAGTGTCAATCCCCTTCTCTGGCGTCGGGATAGTCTGACCGTGGCAACGGCGAAGGTCAAAAATCAATTCATCTCGTTGCTGCTGAATCTGTAGGATCTCCAAATTATCCTGGCGAATTGCTTTTTCTTCCAAGAGTGGTGGCATGTCGCTATCAGAATCATTCTCCAGTAATAATGCTGCTGGAGTCCAGTTCTCTTTGTCGTGGACAACTGTATGAGGCGGAAATCCCTTGATCCACTTTCCCAGGCGTTGCTGTATTCCCAGTATCTCGTCTTCCGACGCTGGAGCAAACCCGCGGACGTTTAGCGTAGGATCCGACCTCCTCTCATTCGTTGATGGTTCTGGCTGTGGAGTAGTTGTCTCGTCAAAATGGGTATAAGCTGTTTCGAAAGGGTCCTCCGAATCCTCTGATTGGATCATGTTGACATCAGGGGCCGGGGGATCTTCGTCGTCATTATTATTGTCATCGTCGTCATCGGTGGTAATACTTTCGGGATCCATCTCGTCATGTTCATCATCTTCCTCCTCTTCGGCTTGTTCAGCCTCCATGGGAAGGTTGTAGAGATCGTCAATATAGTAGTCTGATGGATCATAAGGTTGGTAGTCATCTGGCTCGAGGAGATTTATAGGTTCGTCATCCTCGCTGTCTGTGTCCACTTGGATCGGTAGATGTGGTGAAACTTCTATTGCCGGTGGAAGAGTTGGTTCCTCAGGAATATCTCTGGCATGATCTCCGTCCATAATGGTAAGTCTAATCATAGTAAAGGAACAAAAACACCCTTTTCCAAGTTACTTTACTTGTACCATACCAATGCGGTGGTAGGTCTCATGAATGTGGTATCTAAAATTAACTCCTAAAATTAAGTGTATTTTATCTCCCAGGTCTTATAGGGCCTGGTATATGATCCCATGGATGTCGTTTCATGGAAATGCAAGTGCATACTTAATCTATGGAATTTATTATTAGTAGGTGCTCCATTCCTCCTGTGAGGTGGAGTCGTAAATTCTATAAATTCTATGTGTTCAATCCTTAATTGTGCAGGTGAAAATGATAGTTTCAAAGCATGCAAAAACTGAGTTTGTGTTTTTCATTCATATAAGTGTTTAATCTTAAATAAGTAGTTTGAAGAAATCCCAAGAGAATAAATTGGTATAATTATTACGAATAAAAATAAAAGTAAGTTGATGGTGCTTCAGAAATCACTGATTCAATTGTGCATAAATTAAGGATATCAAAAACTTAAAATTTACGTAGTGTCTTAAGATTATAAAATATAGGGTGAAATAAATGAAAATTTCCTTGCAGAATATTTCTGAAGGAACTTAAAAAAAATTTTTATCTACATCATCAAGCATGCCATGTATCCATATCCAGAGTAGTAAAAGAATTAAACAGTCTAATAGCCGTGGCCATGGAAATCTTGGAAGTGGGGACAGGCATAGGTAGGGTGGTGTCCGCCGCAGAAGAAACAACGCTGAGCTAATTCCATAATTCGGGCAAATTTTGCGTAGCTGATTCGGCGATGAGGGCATCGTTGCCAGTAGTGTCGAATGTTCCCTTGTTGGTGTCTACGTCGGCAGAGTACACAGTCCCATGGGGTTCCAACAAAGTGGTCCTCGACTTCAGGTAAAGGAGGAAATGGCTGGACTGGAGGAATGGGAATGTGGACTATCTGTGGTTGCTGTAGAGGTGCGCCGAAAAGTGGAATGAGTTGAGGAAGTCCTGGGGCTTGGTAATAAAATCCATTCGGAACAGCTGCTGGTTGTTGAGCAATCTGAGGTTGCTGTTGCTGTGGAGCTGGTGGGTCTGGAGCATTTCTAGCTTGGTGGCGCGGTGGCGCATCTGATCGAGATTTTGAGGAAGCTCGGTATCCATCATGCTTGGAAGAATCTCGGGATCTGGAGGATTTTCGGGGAGGAGTTGGAGATCGGGACCGATGATGTTGTGGTGGAGCCTGACTTCTCCATGGACGGCCTTTTGGCCATGAGTATCCCCGAATATCATCTATTGATTGATTTTTCGAACGATCATCCGGTTGTCGATTCTTCGAGAAATTGGAGCTTGGTGGTTGAGCTCTGGGTCTCCATTGGTGAGGAATCTGTCTCGGTCCGAAGCGGGTTGGCTGGCGGAAAGTTGCCTGTGGAGTCGGAGGAGTATTTCTTGGTGGGGCCGGAGCCCGTGGTCTATTATTGTATCTATCATGACGGTCCAATGGTCGTGGTAATCTGAGTGTCTGCTGCGGCGATGGTCTCGGGGCCGAACTTTGTTGAGATGGTGGAGTGGCTTCAATAGGAGCTCGAGGTTTCGGTGTGTAAATTGCATACCGAGGAGCTGTAGTGCCTAAGTCCGGGAGTAGATCAACGGTAGGAGCATTGGCGTCTGGTGCTGGTGGTGTCGGTGATGGTGCTCTTTGAATTGGAGCTGGAACTTGTTCCGTCTGAGTTGGAGCCGGAGCTGGAGTAATTGTGTCCAGGGGCTGAGCTGAGTTCGGACTAACGTGGATGGTGGGAGGAACTCTAGTGGGTCCTCTTCCTCTCATTGTGAATCTTGGGAGGCCGACAGCAATCCGTGGTGGAGCTGGGCCCATCAATAAATTTCCCGTAGGTTGATAGGCGCATTATAACCCATGCATTCCTTACTTTTTGGACAAGTACAAACTGAAGAAGTTGGAAGTGGTTGGACTTCTCGTTGGAGCTCGGGGCACTATAACTGAGTTCTTTGAATCATTTCGCAAAGAATTGCGTCTTCCATCAAAAATGATTGAAGAAATCGTAGTTGCTACAATTCGAGGCTCATGCCGAATCGCCCACAATCATTTATATAATATGAATTTATCCCATAGTTGATTTTAATTTGATCATTTAAATTAATGTTATTGTTTGATATACAAAAATCATATTTAACTTGTAAATAATGTGTTTTGTTTTTACTGTGTCTTAATGGCAAGCGTAATAGTGCGCCAGTTGTAAATAAAATTTTACTATCTCTCTGGGCTGACGATACCATTTGTTCTTGGTGGAGTCGATGAAGGAGTGCTGGAAGTTAATCTCCAGCGGATCAATTGTTGCTCAATCTCGGCGGCTCTGCGATTTGCTTCATCCTGTTGCTGCTGAAGCTGTCGGATTTCATCTGGTATGGGCTCCAATTGTTGTGAAGTCCCAGGCTGAGGTTCTGGAATTTTCGGAGGAGATCCGCTCTTCTGTTTCTTTCGGACATTCTCAGATTTGAAATCTGCAGTGCTCGTGGAGCGTTTAATATTTTGAGCAGGAAGTCCTTCTAATGGTTCGAAAGTCTCGTGGTCGTATGGGACTGGATCTTCAATATCAACATTATCGAAAGGCTCATCTTCGGAGTCATTATCCAGTGCGACGGCTTGATTGATGATTGGAGATTTTGGAGGGTTTCTAGCCGGAGTAGGAATTTGTTGGATGAATTGTTGGCGACGTGGGGAAGCTGGTGGAGTATTCTGCATAATTGGGCGTGGATCTACAGGCTGAGGAGTCATATTTGTATAAGTCCCGTCGGGTTGTCTGGCCTGAATATCATTTGGATGCGGAGTGCTGTCACTGGTCATTCGCATCACGTAACGGTGTGCTTCGGGTTGTCCAGGGATCCTGTTTCGCAATTGATGTAGCATGACTCTACGGGACCGGTCTTGGTTGTATACATATTTATGATCCCAATCTTCATCGTCTGATTCAATTCCGGCGTTAGCAAATTCGTTCTCTGGATCTAGTTGTCCTTCAGGAATGCGTGGTGGTCCGTGAGGTAATTTATTAGGATTCGGATTGGGTGAAGGATTGGCCATTGTTCAGGTATGTCTATTCTTTACCCGAAAAATAAAAGAAAGAAAATTTCCATCACTACTTAAGCAAGTGATGGGATCGGTAGTGCTTTTTCCCAGAGTGAAAAGTATCGAAAATAGAATTCGTTGCGAGTTTCTTAAAATTTATACATGCATAATTCTACCACATGCAAAATCAATCTGACTCCTCAGATGAAGAGTCTGAGGTATCTGTAGAAGAAATATTGGAAACTGGTCTCTGGTATTGGCATGCCATCATCTGCCCTATGCTACCCATGGCTTTGACCAACTCGGCCATGGCATCATTAGGTTTTACGTGACATCTTTTTAATTTAACTACTT
The DNA here is from genome assembly GCA_949802685.1 of Dicyrtomina minuta. Classification (NCBI taxonomy): domain Eukaryota; kingdom Metazoa; phylum Arthropoda; class Collembola; order Symphypleona; family Dicyrtomidae; genus Dicyrtomina; species Dicyrtomina minuta. The sequence continues at coordinate 69,132,836 of OX461808.1, read as the reverse complement.
TCTTTTTCTTTCGATTTTTGTGTACCGAACCTCCCTCTTTACGTTTCCTAGTTTTTGGAACCTCAACATCGGATGGATCCCAAGGTATGACTGTCTTTTTAGGTCTGGTTGACCTTCGTAGTTCAGCAGGTTGAGTTATTGACTCTGACTTTCTATTTTTCAAAATGACCTTAGGACTATTATTTCCCTTTGCAGGTGTGAACGTGACGGAATTACTTTCAATGACCGCTGTATGCTCTATGGTTGGAAGAGTGGGAGTTTCAGTTTCATTTTCTTCCAAGAATTCGAGATCGCTCTCAGCTGGATCAATTTGTTGAGTTTCAGTGATTGATTCTTTTGGTGCTGTGTCGATTTCGATTTCTTCGAGTACTTGTGTTTCATCGTTCATATTGACCATCTTAATAATCTTTTTATTCAACAATTCGGTGACGATTAATTTGGTCTGTACTTTGGGCTGAAGGGCGGAATTATCATTCCGCTCTCCATTCCAACTTTTTGGTGCTACAGGAATTTCTATTGGGTTGTCTCGCTTATTATGGGATACGTCGCCTAATTCGGAGCATCCTTTTCTATTATTTATGTGACAACTATAAATTGAGTGATTCGAAGTGTCAACAGAATCTGCTCTATAAGTGGGAGCTTCTGTTGGTTGTGCTACATTTGAAATCTGAGACATAGGAATGTCTTTACTTGGGTTTCTAAATGAATTAAAATAAGTTTTAGTCTTATCATAGTCAAAATCTGAATAACGTTTCCCAGTAGTAATATCAATCCCCTGAATCAGATTCCAATCGTCCTTTTCAATAAAAGAACCCTGAGAACCCAAATGGTTCATGTTATGACTATTACAACGAGATTCTCTAGCAAAAGGGTCATCAGCAATAGTAGTAGTCATCCGTGATGGATACCTATCCAGGGTCTCTACATCAAAATACCTTCTAGCAGTCGGAGAATTATCCGAATTTACCTTATTCGACATAACGGTAGTATTGGGTTCCGCCGGCGTGGGAAGTTGTTCCGCGACCGACGGTATAATTGGTGGTGGTAAATCTATAGTTATATCTACATCAGTGTCTTCGAAGTTAACAATTTGAGTTTGAGTAGTTCCCAGAGGTGTTTCTAACTCTGGTACATAAGTAGGTGCATGAGTCGAATAGTTATTCGTAATTCTTTTATAAAGGTTTGAATTATGAGTAGTTGGATTCCTATGAATTACTCTATTTCGCAATCTTAATTCATTGTTGGGATCGAATAAATATTCCTCATTAAAAATTCCGCGGGGGACTACATTGATTTGTGCCGCCGTATCCCCGTCGAAATCTTTAAGTTCTGGATCTGCCCAAGGTTCAATCTGAAAAATCGTGTCATCTGGAGTGTAAACGTGATTATTTAACCAAGTCTGATCACCAATAGCGGGTTCAGTATAATTATTCACTAAGGGAATTTCGTCTAGTAGGTAAGGTTTTAGATTGTGACCATGCACAATCTCGAGGACAGTTTCATCGATGTATTTCTGTAAGTCAGTATCTTTGTCACATAATAAATACATATGCTGGTTTGTGGCTGTACTATATACCTTATATGGGCCTGTATATTTAACTGTGAATTTTGCTGCTGTACCCGGTGCCTTATAATAATTCTTCTTAAGTACTAAATCACCTTCTTTGTATAGAACTGTTGGATGAGTCTTATCAAAAGCCATTTTCCTTTTGAGCTGATTATGACAGGAGTTTTCATGCGCAAGCAGTCGTGCCTTATGAAGTTCATGAACTCTAACCTGTTGCATTTCTGGGTCATTGGAATCGTAATCATCGTCGAGAGGTTTCCCTGTTACATAACAAAAATGAAGACTTCTACCGAACATTAAGAAATATGGACTATAGCCAGTACTAACATGTTTCACGGCGTTATACTCGTTCTCCATATGCGGTAACATTGTATCCCATTCAACATTATTATTTTCGTACTTAAGCTTTTTCATAATGCTGCCAAATGTTGAATTAACCCTTTCTACATAGGCGTTGCTGCTAGGATGATGTGGTGAACTATGGATGGAAATAACGTTATGACGAGTGCACATCTCATTGAACTTATGACCTGTAAACGCTGGACCATTATCAGATACTATACTTCGAATTTTATGTTTAGCTATTAATGGTTCTAATACCTTGACAGTTTCGGCCACTGTTGTGCCTGTAGTTGGGATGAGATGCAGGAAACGTGTGCATTGGTCTATCACGGCCAAGATATATGTATTCTTACTAGAAGTAGTACTAAGGGGACCAAGGTAGTCCACGGAAACTTTAGCATAAGGAGTAGTAGGTGTAATCATAGCATGCATAGGACCTGACTTCTTGACTCGTGGTACATTAAACCGTTGACAAGTGTCACATGCACGACATGCCTTGGTGACATTATCCCACATCTGCAAGAACCAGTATTTATCTACCATGGAGTAGTAGATTTTGCGGAAACCAAAATGTGATTTACTGTGTAGTTCACGTGCTATGCGCTTTCCTTCAGTGACTGGTAATACATTTACCCACAATGGTCCCAGTGGCTCATAGTTGACGTGCTGCAAGATACCGTCTGTGTTGAGGCGGAAGTCATTTCGGTATTTATTTTTACCTCTACAATTATTCTCCTCATCTACCTGCAGTGATTTAATTATCTCAGCTAAATCTTTATCCAGGGCCTGCATGTCTTTTAAATTAATTACTGACTTATCCGTATCGTTGCAATGTACTATGTACTCTTCGTCCTCAGGTTCCCTAGGATGTTCAGTCTCCGCTGTCATGCCTCTAAGAATGGTTACAGGAAGATTGTCCGCTCGAGGAGGGCGACTGAGGCAATCGGCCATCTCATTTTGTTTACCCGGTACGTACATAATCCGAAGGCGGTATGAACTCAATTTGAGACTCCATCGCACTAATTTACCAGTTACCTGAGGAGTACGTAGAATGTTGACTAGTGCTTGGTGATCAGTGTATACTAGAACTTCCCTTCCGAAAAGTAAATTATGAAATTTCTGGAAGGCATGAACAATAGCGTAACACTCTTTCTCCGTGACCGTCCATTTACTCTCAGTTGGTGATAAAGTATGAGAATCGAAACCCAGGGGTTGTCGATCTTTATGAGTACCATTCGTGATGACCTGGATAAGAGCAGCAGCGACCTCATAATCGCTGGCATCGGCCCATAATTCCAAAATGGCAGTAGGATCCGGGAACGCTAATGCTGGAGCGGTACATATGGCTACCTTCATCTCCTGCACCGCTCTTTGACATGCAGCATTGAAGATGAAAACCGCGTCTTTCTTTAATAGGTTATATAATGGTCGAGCAAATTTCGAATACCCAAAAATTAATCTCCTAAAGAATCCGCTTAACCCTAGCCATCGACGTACGTCGGTGGTATCCTGTGGATCGGGAAAATTCATGAGTACATTAGCTTGATCGGGATCGACTGCAATACCCTGGCTACTAATTTTGTGGCCTAAAAAGATCAGTTTTGGCTGTCCTATATAACACTTCTTGGGTTTCAGCTTCATTCTCGCCTGGACACATAACCACAGAACTTTTTCCAGTCGGTCCATCAATTCCTCGAAGTCCCTTCCACCAAAACAATTATCGTCAACGTAATTACTCAGAAATTTTCGATTATACGGTTGCCACACTTTATTCATTGTTTTCTGGAAAATCGTTCCCGAATTGATGTAACCGAAGGGGAGGCGTGTGGGGCGGAATTGACCTTCATATGTGACGTATGCTAAGTAATCTCTACTATCCGGATGTATTTCGATTTGTTGGAAAGAGTCTGCCATGTCTAATTGGCAAAACATGGTACAACCTCTAAATAGGGTGAATGCTTCTTGTAAAGGAGGAATAGGGGCGGGTTCGGGTTTAATCTTAGTATTCGTCTTTCTATAATCTATTACTGGGCGCCAATCATTTCCGGTTTTACCTTTCTTAGCCATCTGCACTTGGGATAAATATTGGCTGTTAGACCTCTCTACCATTCCCTTCCTAATATTAGCTTCAGTTATATCTTTATGTAACTGCTGATGTTCGTAGCCCATGGGTCTAGGTTTGACTATCTGGGGAGTCTTATCTAATAACTCCACCGTGGCTTGTAATGTCTTACCAGTCCTAGGATCACGCATCGGTTCCAGAAAGTCATTCTCGGTCCAACCAAAAGCTTTGTAATATTTGCTTAATAAATCCCTAACCTTAATCTTTTGAGGTCCAGTTAGGCCTTTAAAAACTTTGAATTTAGAAAATTCATCATCAGTTAATGGTTGACTACCTTCTACACTTTCTGGTACCGGTGCAGTATCAACTGCGTCAGTATACTCTTGATCATTTACATGTATATTAGGGGAATTGTCTTGAACTATCCTAGTAGCACGGAGATGTTCCGTTGGCATTGTTTCATAGCTAGAAAGGGTCGGTTGTGGTGGTAAAATTAAATCTCCAGATTGTTGGGAATTGGCTACATGCAAAACGCCTTTTCCTTTCGTGACTTTGACAGTGTCCTGTAATACCATAATTCCTAACTTTTCAAATAAATTATAATTTGGATGTATAGCGATTTGACCTGAATACTCGGGGTCCTCTGTATAAAAGGGAACCTCCGTTGCCGTGTCATCCTTAATGAGGGAGGGCCGAACGGTAAACAGTCGCAATTTAAATTGTTTGTAATATTGGACAGCTCGGCTTGATGCTTCGCTAGATTGCACCGACCGAACCTCCTCCAGTAAGGATGAAGTTGTACTGTGGACTCGTCTGATAGTGGTAGTACCTATAGACTCAATGTCGTCGATTGTGACCTCAATTTGACCGAAGTCATTATTACCTTCAACCTGCATATCGTCGTCGTCCTGTATCCCATCCAATACCTTATTCAAATTATCTCTACGAAGAGGATTACATGCAGTGATCATATCTTGTTGAAGTGCTTTGTGTTTACGTAAGTATGCAGATTGGGTTTTCATGCGCCTGAGTGCACCTTTGCTAGGAAAAGCTTTTAATCTACACAATTTTTCAGCGTCTGATCTCATGGATTTATGAGTCCTTTCCTGAGCTGGTCTAAAAATAATTGTGCCTAAGCCACATTCAATGTTTACGTTATATGTCTTAAGCATATCACATCCAAAAACGATCGGATCTTGAGCTTTCTCGACCACGAAAAATCCCCACTGGATCCATTCCTTATACTCCTCTACAAAAAATTGTAAGTAAATAATCTTATCAATAGTATGTGCATTATTATCATCTATTGACAAGTAGACAGTGAGTGGTTTACACCTTTTTATTAATTTTTCTATTTTCAACTCCTTCAGAGTTTTTAAGCTTACTGTACAAACGGTGGCTCCTGTGTCCACAAGAACTTCCAAAGTATTTACATTATTTATCATAGTACGGAACTTCATTGTGCGTCTGATTTCTGTAGACTCATTGCTGAATTTCCGTGCATAATGCACTTCGTTCTCAGAAGGAAAGTCAAAAAGAATACCTATGGGTTTTTCGAAGTCGAAATCGTCAAGTTCCTGACCTATTTCTAATAATAGATGACCTGGTTTATGCCCCAAAACGTCAGGCACTTTGTTCTGCCTGGTTCCCAAGCTTCGCAAAGCGGCATCGGCCTTGGCTATGGTTTTGTACACTCTTGCCGGTTTAGGTGATTTAAAAAAAACTTTTGTGTATTTAATAGATACAGATTTAAAGGAATGCTCAGAAGCAGGAGGCTTGGGTCTGGATATAGTTTGCATATCCACCCCTTCTAGTTTAAATTACCATTTCCTTGTGGTGCTTGGTCTACCTGTGGTGCATCTTGCCGTCTAATTTGTCTAGGTTGTCTGAGTGGAATTGGAATTCCCTGCGCTCGAAATAATACATGACAAGTTCTAAAATTATGTGTCATGCGGCCACATTGCCAACATGCTGACCTAGTACCTTCTGCAGCTACGCAATATGCACGACGGCGCTCATTATAATAAGGGTACTTTACCATCGCAGGGTCATCATTGGCCCCACGTGGGACATTAGGATCAGGAGGAGCTTCATATGGAGCTCCATTAACTGGATTAGGCGGGTATCGAGGAATTCCTTGGTTAACAGGGGCACCTTGGGCAACCTGAGCTACGAGTTCGCGTTGAGGTTCTACTACAATCCCAACATTTTGCTGATGTTGGTATGGAGCATTAGTGTGGAATGCTCGGGCGTATGTACGTTCCTCAGGTTTTGGACCTGAGTATGTATTCTGTGCGGCCACTGGAGGATCTAACCAGTCATGAATAACACCAGTACTTATGGCTTTGTCTAACGTGGTTCGAAAATGGTCAATAGTAGTGCAGCCGATCATGTTACTGCGCATTCTCTTGGGTAACCCCTTTAATAGACCAACTAACAAGTCATTTGCACTCATATTATAGTCAATGCGTCGCAATACACTAAGCCTAGCTGAAATGTATTCAGAACTACCCATAATTTTATTATATGCAGTTCGAGGTAAATCTGCCTTGGCCTTATTGACTAATGATTCATTGTCGAATCTGACTGCTAACGCTGTCTCGAGCTTTTTCCATAGCTCCCTATTATGACCTGGAGTCTGTCGTTTAATTGTAGGTTTCCATGAAGACCTTTCTGATTTCCACCATTCCATAGCCTGACCGTCCAACACGCGATCGAGAGCGTCAAATTTGTCATATTCTGTCATGTCAAGATATAGTGCGTCCTCATTGAATTTGCCTAAAAATGCAGCTACCTCACTATCTCCAGTATATTTTGTCCAGTCTTTGATTATCTCGTTATTGCGTATAGTACGCGTTAATTCTGCTTCCTTACTAGTAGGTCTTGGTGGAGCGAAAACTTCCCTGAGTGCTGCTATGTCCTCAGCTGATCTACCTAGTAAACTTCTGCTAGATGCAAATGCATTTTGTTCAGGAGCTCTAGTCAAATTAGGCAGAGGATTAATAGGTTGGGATTCGAAAGGATTTGTAGGTAATTTGGCTGAAGGTTGAGTTTTCCCAAAATAGGTTCTAGGTTGGGGAGCTGAGGAAGTGGAAGCTGGTGGATTTCCCTGTGAGCGGCTACTTTCGGCACTCTGGCCTCTAGCTATCCTATCTGAAGCTTCTTTATTCCGGAGTTCTTGTAATTTTAACTCGTAGACTCGTTTATCCTCGGCCTGAGCTGCAGCCCGTCTAGCTATGTATGCATCTCTTTCCCTGATTTCCTCCTGAGTCATGTCATCGTCATCCGACTCTAATAAATGTATATTAGCTGGGGCGTCAATGCCGAATAATGCCTGCTCTTCCTCATTCAAATTAGCCATGGTCAAAAAAAATTTGAAGTAAAAATAAGATTTCAGAAAGTTTTGAAAATATTCCAATGACAGCTTTTGTCACTCTATAAAAGTTAAAATATGTATTGATTTCCCTCCACACTAAGAGTTGATTCGATTCACCCTGAGCATGAAAAATTCAATGTCGAAAATTTTAAAAGGTCTCTCAAGCTAATAAATATAATTTAGGAATAAAAATATGGCTTTCGATTTGATCTATTGATGAGCAGGAATTATTAACTGGTGATGACGTACTTGATTATGTCAATAATATTACCCAATATAATCACAATCGCGCGTACAGGTATGTGGTCTATTAACAGGTTTTCCCAAACTTGGAGAATAAATGAAAATAATAGCAATAAAAATATTATAAACAGCATTTAATAGATAATCAAAAATCTGGTGAGATCCCGTATTAGTTGCACGAGAATTATTAACTCAATAATCGGTAAATCTATGCGTCGAAGCTCAAGTCTTGCCACAATAATTATAAAAATCAAAAAGGTTAAGATGCCGACTATCATAAGTATGTACCTATTTTTACGGGGTGGGTTTTCACTCTTGGCTAGTGAGTTACGGGTCCCTTCACAACTGTCACCAATCACGTTTCACAATTCACGATTTAGATGGGTACACACTCGATGCAAGTCAGTCAATACCAAACAGATCCTCCGATGCAAAGATGCCAAAAATGATAAGAAAACAGAATACAGAACAGATTTTGCCTTTCTGTTTCTCTCTGGTCTCTCGCGAATTTTTATATTCTTTTAGAATATGGTTAAAATATTAACAAAATAAATTCTTTAGGTACAAAAATAACGTAAAATAGCTCTATAAACAAAATAAAAATTTTCGAAAATTTTCGAAATTTCGAAATTTTGGGTCAAAATTTTCAGAATTTTCAAGGTAATAGGGACAAAAACGAAAATTCTACCCCGCACCTATGATTTTTGAGGAAACGGAGCGGATCCGAAGCTCAAATTTCATAGAAGTAGATTTCGTTTATGACCTAAATGTTAGTTATGATATAATATATTTGCGATGTAAGAAATGTTCGTTCATAAATAAAATCAAAACCGTAGAAACAAGAGATAATGTTTTAGTGATTAATATCTTTGAGGAAGATTGTTTTAATACTTTTATAACCTCGATCAATCACTTCAATATCAAATATTATACAAAACTTTATATTACATAATATATTCACGGACTGAGACGAGTGAGGAAAAGAAACACAGAGTGTGAGAAGAGGTAGGTAAGTAGTTATATTGCGTGGAATTACCGGTGAGATAGGAAGTATCTAATGTCCCGCGGCACTGTCCAATGGTATCCCGAGACCTCCGAGTCTTCGGCAAAAAAAGCAATAATCCCGGTTCCTTCCTTTAATTCGTAAATCTTAACCTCAATCTCTAACTTCTGACCTGATGCAAAAGGTCAGTTTTTCTATTGTGAAAGGAAAAGCTAAACTTCGTATTCAGACAGCTAATGACTTTTAATCACAACAATAGAATCACTTCTCTGGAGTCAAAGATTAGTTGATGTTAAATATTATATTCCGCTGTGAAAAACTACTCAAAATTGTAGTCAGAGCTCAAAAGCGTAAAAGATAGGAAAAAGAATGATTCTTCTATAGCTCGAGTAAAAATGTGAAATCTCAAGTGTAGTCTAAGGCTTTCCAAAAAAAGAATGTCTCACTTCAAAAGCTAGAATCGGAATCCTTGACTTATTACAGCTACAGCTTCGACTTCAACTTCTTTCCTCTCTTCTAGCTACCTAGGTATGTATCCCATCGCTATCAAGCGATGGCATTGGAATGTTCTACTGTCTAAGTATGTATCTAAAGGATTCCCATTGTTCCAAGCAATGGTCAATTGGAAAACTTCCACTGTCTGAACTACCTGTGTGCTACATTTTCTCGCTCGCCTAACTAAATACCATAGCCCTTTGTGCTATGGGACTGGCGGGATTCTATTTCTGGAGTTATTGTAATAGAAAAGGACAGAGGTGTAGTTCCGTCTCTACATCAGTATTGAGTGTAGGATACGATTGAAGCATTCACAACACAACTTAAATTACAACGATGAACCTTTCTATTCATTTTATTTACTTTCTATTATTGTTACATACAAAAATGATGATGGATTGTGTCGTGTGTAGTTCCATGTATTAGTAATAATTTTCTCTTCATTTCAACACCGTTTAGAGCTGTTGCTATTGCTGTTGCCATAAGCTACAGCACAGCGTTACTTTTCAGAAAACATGCTGTAACTACAATTTCCAAGAATAAAAATGCACGTTCATGTGTATAATTACATGTCGCTGTCTTCATTCGTCATCATATCGCAGTTTGAATTTCAATAATTGCATGATGTAGAAGGGCACTGCGCTCCTTCACAACTTGATTTACTATCCTACAGAAATATCAAGAATCTAATCAAAATGACTGATAGTACAACTCAACGACTCCATAGATTTAATGACAAGCAAGAAAAAAAGAAAGAAAGAAAAGAAAACGAGATATACGGAGATTATGTTATTTAAATTGAATTTTACTTCTCATCTTTTGGATCATCTTACCTGTTTGACTTTTATTGATTTACTGTCATCATGCAAAAAGGAAATGAGAAGGATAAAAACAAGAAACAGAAAATGCAATAATGTGAAGTTGTGTCTCTGAAGGTCGAAGGTAAATTAGATATCTTCATTTTTTCTTTCAAATACGAGCTATTTCTTTTCAAGTCTTTTCCTTTAATAAAATATAGAAGATTACTATAGAAAGCATACGTAGTTGGGATGAAAACGAAATTAGATTCAGAAGCATTTTGAAAAAACATCACAAGAATTGTCCTTGTGAATTACAAGGAAACCATCTATATAGTTTGTCATACACAAGTTAAATCACAGCTAATTTTATTATCTGCTAAAAATCCTTTGATATAAAGCCTGGTGAACTACAAAACAAGGGGCAGGAAGGGCTAAAGCGGAAACTTGAGACGGAAGATTTCGAAAAGTTCTATCCAGTTTCTAATCTAAATCCAGGACCGGACGAAGAAATTGGTTTTAGGCAGCAATTTGTTTCCATACAAAAACCACCATTTTGATTTTATTGATGGTTTTCTTTGGGAAAGCAAAATTTTATATTTACATATGTTTTAGAAAAGTTTAAAATGTCTTTTTACTTGATTCAGAAAAGTGCAAAATGTTCCATTTACATGTTTTGAGAAAAGTGGAAAATGTTTTATATGCATGTTTTTGAAATGTACAACACTTTTTATTTTGCATGTTTTTGAAAAGTCAAAATATTCTTTTTACATATTTTGGAAAACTGCAAAATGTTCCATTTACATGTTTTTCGAAAATTCAAGCAGTGGGGGCTGCCTGCGCTGGCTGCATTATCCGGCCCTGTCTAAATCTGAATAAGTACATATATCTAGCCAGCAGGAGTTTTCCTTGTTAGTGGACAGACCCATAGCAATAAATTTGTCCCATTTAATTAGCTTCTAATAATTGCAGGCCTACAACAACAACAACAACAACAACAACAACAACAACAACAACAACAACCCACGTAACAAGTATGTACAATAAAGAGTGGTAAAAATTTAATAATTGTAAACAATAAATTGACAAAAAGTTTTACACTCTAATAAGAATCGTCATAAACAAAATAAAAAAACTTGCCATGTACTTACCATAGTAGTAGTTGCTCAAAGACTCACAAAGTGAAATGGGAATGGATGACAATATGTATAGCACTATATATCTTTCACTTAGTACATACATTATAGCAAAAAACAAAAAGGTAGATGGATGTTAGGCTATGTGGTTGTAACAAAATGGAAAAGTCCCAAAAATTTTCCGTTTATTCATTTATTTACAATTTACAATTTGCAATATCAGTGTGTAGTAGTTTAATTTATACTTATCTGTGTGGGGTGGTGGACGCAGGAGTAGTGTGTGGGTAAACAGGAATAAGAATGCACATAAAGATTATACATATCGCAACGGAAGCTGTTTACACACAGAATGGAAAACGAGTCAATGTAGCCCATTGCCCATGGGGTCATGGTCACTTTCGCTGGACACGATGAAACAAAACAAAATATACTATAAGTATTAAAAAAACAAATATTTTCTGCCATCGCATCGTGTCGTCGCGTATAGTAGTGTGAACGCCCTGACAAAATTATTTAAGCAATATGTATAAAAACAATAATATCGTCTGTGAAGAACCAAAATGACCCATATCCATCTTTAGCTAAAAACAATATAAACTATCTACAAAAATATTCAAATATGTCTTGAAAGCATTTAAATAGAACATTTTGCACCTTTTCAAAAACATGGGATTAGAACATTTTGCACCTTTTCAAAAACATGGGATTAGAACATTTTACACTTTTCAAAAACATGGGATTAGAACATTTTGCACCTTTTCAAAAACATGGAATTAGAACATTTTACACCCTTTCAAAAACATGGAATTAGAACTTTTTGCACCTTTTCAAAAACATGTAAATAGAACATTTTACACTTTTCAAAAAATCCTAATTAACATTTTACGCTTGTTTTTCATTTTGTTTTTATGACATAGGTCATTTTGATTGTAGTTTAAATTGGATATGGGTCATTTTGGTTCTTCACAGACGATATTCTGCTTCTATTGCTCGTTGTTGTGGTGACAGAGTTTTTTGATTTTCACATCCGCCAATAATGAATGTCTCTTACGATTAGTTAGTGATGACACCATTGACGTCTTAATGGAGTCGCTCCTCCTCCTCGCGTTGTTCATTAAACCATTTGCATTTTTTTATTTTATTTTATACTGTGATCAAGGGCCAAGGTTGCAGAGTCAGAGTCACATTTGTGCTAGTGACTGCTATCTTTGATGACTTTGTTTGTTCCTCTAGTTAGGATCCTAATCAAGAAATGTGTGTATTACAGACTACAGACAGACAAGGCGAAGGTAGGTAGGTAGGTATAGCGGCCTATGCATGCATCATCATGACAAATAGAGAGAAACTTTCTCTTTCCTTCATCAAATCAATCTTTATTTGAAATGTTCTGTGAGAGGAAAACAACAAGTTGAGTTGTAGTTGTAGATGAGTAGATGGAAAGCTCGTGGTAAGAAAAAGTAGAAAAATACAGTTTTAAAAAGATGCTCATGATTATGATGTATACCTACAATTATTTTAGTAATTATAGTTACTTCTAAGGAACATTAGGACACGACAGGAGGAACGGGAAACGACAAAGACACACGGCACAGTATTTTCACACACACACACACACACACAATTCACAACCAATTTTTGCAAAACCTTCACTTTCGTTCTTGTCGTTCTTGGTCGTGTGCTATGCATAACAGTGAGCTACTACATGGCATGGGTTCAGGAGACGTTGCATATAATATGTAGATAGTATATATGATGAATGGTACATAGTGCTTGAACTTTACATTTTTGCCTACATGTATATTATATGCCTGAGCTTATCAAAGAAACCTGAAATGGCAAATTCAATGCACACAAAGTACACTACACAGATTACAGATTACAGATGAAGCATATATATTATAGTGAAGTTGAAAAGATTTTCATGATTGGGAAAAACAAGTTTGTCTTCTTCCTTAAATTTTTTTCCCTCAGGCCATTTCACTGTATAAATAAGTCTGACTGCTTAAAAATTGGTCTCAGTTCTTCGACAAGTCTTTCCCTCTCAGCGTCCTTCTCTGTTACACCTCCGATTACTCTGAGTGAGTTACATTTGTAATAATATTCGTTAATTACAAGTACTGCACAAAACTTATTTCCGCGTAACGGGAAGAAACCTGATTTCCAGACAGCTAGTTCCCTTTAAGCTCTTGCCGCAAAAATAAATATACAGTGTTTTGGAATTCCACTCAAAGTTTGAGATTCTGTTCCGGTTCCGGTTCCGATCCCAGCTCTGAATCAAGGATAAACTACTACTACTAGTAGTACTACGACTACTACTACACAACCGGCAATCAGTTTCGATATTTTTTATCAAAGCTTTTAGTTACAAAAAAGGTCACAAAAATATACAATAAAATGGTTCGATTAGCTGGAGCTGGAGTGAGTGGTTTGTTGGTGGTTATTAGCATTTTATCTTGTATGGCAATCCCGCCGCCGCCTCCTCCATCCCCTTTTGGCGGTGGCGGTGGCGGTGGAAACTCGAAACCAAACGGTTTGAGAGGAAGTCAAATTTATTTACAAGATCCTTGGATGCATGAACATAATTACTATCCCAAGTCACACAATTTGGGTCCACATAATCATCATGGTTGGGGAGCAAGTGGGGGATCTGGCGGCGGTGGGGGACACGGATCAAATTCTGTTCAATTACCTGAGTCTGCCACATACGTTCAGTAAGTGTGGATATTTGCATTTTTATGATAATTCGTTTAATTATTTAATTACTTTTTAATGATCGTATAATGAAGGTAATTTGCAAAAAAATGTAATAATTTATTGTGTTCCGTATTTTAGAAAACTCTACCCAGTATTTGGCTTCAGCAATAACATGAAGCGTCTATCCTCTGCCATTCAGTCCTTGAAGCCTGGTAAACACTGGAAATGGTCCGCTCCAGCAGTAGCACTCTTTGGCTCTGACGGGACGCCACATCATGTTCAACTAGGAGGAAATGACCAATCACATGCGGGTCAGAATGAAAATGATGGATGGAGTTACAATCATGGATCTCATCATATTGGACATACTCTACCCACAAAAACTCAGTACTCGACATGGTAACGATCCGATGGGAGTGGGTTGAATCCATTAAATATTATAGTGTATTATTAAATTAATTAATTTAGTCATTATCATACGTTTTGTATTACGTTTGAAACTGAATTATATTTTTCAGTCAAATTCACAATTTCCTATAATATGCATTACCATAATTACCAAACATGTATAGATACATATATATTTTTTATTTTTTTAAATTATCTTCAACTATCAAAAGGTATAGTGAGAAACATTTGTTTTTGTTGTTGTTTTTATGTTAATTAGGGCTTTGTTTTTTGTTTGTTTTACATTATTACGTTAATTATACAATTCTGTTGTTATACGTTATTCTTTGGCGCAAAATAAATTACAAACTATTTTTTTCTTGAAATTACTATGCATTGTGCATTGAGTTGCAAATAGAATCCTTTCCATATTCTCCATTCCGTCTATTTTTTACATACAAAGTTTTGACTTTTTTGTGTGTGTCAATTTTCAACAGTGAATTTTGGTAAATAAGATATTTAAATGACAGACACAGGGAAGAAAACTTGAATATTTCTCGTTCAAATTTAGGTACACGTGTAACAATATAGACTATAACCTTGAAATCGTTCAATTCCTAGAGAGAATCCATAAAGACTTTTTAGATATTGCAATAGATGTGTAATGTTTTTTCTCCCTTAAAAAAGACACAACTTTTGTAGAAAATCTCCTGATACTTTTTTTCATCTTAAAAAAAATTCAGTTCCATTATTTTTTTTGTGGCCATAAAATTGCAAAATTACCAAAGATATACTTATTGCAGGATATATAATGGAAAATTTCTGGGATTGAAATGTGAAACCAAATTTAAAATTTGACATTGTATCATGCATAAAATTTTATGCTTCACTTCTGATTTAAATTTAATAAGCAAAATTCAAAAATTCAAAAATTCAAAATTCAAATGAAAAATGTATAATCCCCCCAGCATAGTCTGTTATGTTGTCAGTAAATTATCCTCAGTTCATAAAACATAAGGGGAGATCGAAGAGATGAGGGATCATAGGGCATTCCTATGAGCATATGCTTTTCCGTATTTATTCGCAGGACTTTTTACAGGCGTGTGTGTCACATGATGTGTGAGAGTTGTAATGCAGAGTGAGTCAAGCAAATAAATAAGAAAATATGAATGAAAATAGACCAAAAAAAAATGAAATAAAATATTTACATATAAAAATGACTAAAAAGGAGTAGCTTGTGAATTCATAATAATAAAGAAGATATATGTATAGGTATAGTTATAGACTTACTCATTCTTAGTCCAGATCCCATATACTACACATACGTAATAACGCATTACGGCTTACGACCCCCTTTGTACATAATAAGAAAAGGGAAAGTATGGCAAAAGTAAAAGTGTGAGTGAAGCCATCCAACTAATGGTATGCTAAACAAGTCAGGACTCGCGTCTTAAGACAAGCCCATAACTCTCGCTCTCTTTGCTTTTGTTCTTGGGAACATTGCGAAGCACACTTGGGTATGGTATAGCAAAGGACATGGGTACCTACATAATAATATTATGTACCCCTCAAAAGACAAATCGTAGCATTGGAAACATACAACGTATCTGATAGATCCTAATGGAGGATATTAACTTATATATGCAAGAGCAAGAACACACTGCATCCTTACAGAAAAATCTGACACAACTTACTTACTACTACAACTACTTACATCTCAGCAGATCTCTCAGCATCTCTCAGCTCTCACCGCGTGTACCACATGGAGTGGCAGCGGCAGAGCAAAGTAGAGGACAGCCGAGTGGATTTGACATTGGCTCTGACTGGTATAGCAAAAAACTTACAGAAAAAAAAGAAGAAGAAACAATTCAAAATATCTTGTGCAATAATAAGGCCCAGATCGAGATAGAGAAGAGGGAGGGGGGATGCATTACTTAAAAGGTTGTTGGTGGCATTATTCGCATATCCCATCACATCGCATCACAGTGATATCGGCGGGTGTTGTGTGTTGGCCGAGCCACGGAGCGGAGTGAAACCCGTGTCTGGATGTCTGGAAGAATGTGCTGCTGTATGAGAGCTCTGACTCTGACTCTGACTACGATGACTGCCGACACCCTGGATTTTCATGGAACTCCCCCGTTCCATAGCATTTGTATACAGACAATGAAAATGTCAACATGTCAGTCTAAAGCCAAATTTAAGACTCTTGAAAGTCTCTGACTTTGTCTTGACTAAATTTATGGATTTTCATTGTCACAGTTTTGATGATGCTTTTCAGTTGCAGCAGGGCACATGCACATAGGGAGGATGGTGAGGCGCTACACGGGAAAGGAGTGTCATTCTTTTCTTTTCTTTTACATTTCTTTACACAGCCCAGCTTTTAGAATTTCAAATTTTGGAAACATTGTGTATAGCTATATAGTTTGAATAGTATGAAATCCAAATTAAAAAATCTAAATTACCCCGTTAAAAATGTAAAATGAGTGCCATTCAAAATTCTCGGTGAGACATTTTCCTCTCAAATTTTTGGGAGCGTATATAAATTTTCAAAATGAGTTGAAAAGGACGACCCTGGTCCTGGTCCTATGGTGCTGGGACTGCTACTGCTGCTGGTTGAGAAATTTCGAAAATTAAAGGAACAATTACCCACGCCACATGTTCTACAACTATGTATACCAACTCAAGAATGTTTTACACTTGAGAAAAGGAAGTTTTTCCTCTGGCTCAACAAGGCAGCGGATTACGGATACGGATGAAAACTATGAAACCTCCACATGTTAAGCTTTTCCCTCCTCCCTCCTTATCCACCCTCCCCACGTTTTAATAAATGAAAATAATTTCTCTCTCTCTCTCTCACTCTCGTAAAATAGTGTTCATAGGTTTATAGGGTGAAAAGCTAGCTGCTTTAGTTCATATATCCTCAAGAAGGATGATATACGAAGTATGATCCCAACCAAAGATCCTTTTAACTCCAAGTTTTCTTCTTAAAGCCAAAGCCAAGCCAGGGAAGGGAGCTATAGGCCTCAAATATAATAATAATATGTTATTGGAGAAGCTATATAGGAATGTGAGGAGACAGATCTGGAATAATGTGCAAGTGCGTCTGATACTCAGCCAAGT
This sequence comes from Dicyrtomina minuta, assembly GCA_949802685.1. NCBI lineage: Eukaryota > Metazoa > Arthropoda > Collembola > Symphypleona > Dicyrtomidae > Dicyrtomina > Dicyrtomina minuta. The sequence goes on along the minus strand of OX461808.1, from coordinate 69,115,614 downwards.
CAAACCCTGCTGAGAGATGGAATATTATTTCAAATTCAGGCGTCATATATAAAAAGAGGGAGCACACAAGGGGACGTCCATGTACTACGTACTACGTACTACGTGAAATTTATCTCATAATAATTTCCAAATTTCTAATTATTTCACGAGTTCTATATATGCCCCCTAATCAGATTCAATGCGGAGACTAGGACCGGCGTATATAGAGGTACAACATGGGTCCAATTTCAAAATACCCACCTGACTAAATTGTGACAGTCCTTTCTGGGAAACGATGTCATCAACGGGCAGGACCGGCGGTACCGTTACCGGTACCAGTACCAGGACCGGCGGTACCGGTTGAATAAAACATGATACATTGCCCTCCCTGCCACCCTTGTCGTTTCCGCTTTTTCCTAGGATTTTGCGGCTTGCCTGACGGAGTAGGAAATAATCACGTAATCTATGGGCAGCCCCAAATGGATGAGGACGAGTGGTTATGGAAGAGCACGTAGAGCTCTAACTCTTGTAAAGGCTACATATATATAGACATTACATAGTCTGTCTGTAAGCAACATATATATCCTTCCTACGAGCTCATGTTCATACGCATTGATTTGTGCACTACCTCTTTCACATTTATTTTTTCAAGGAATAAAGTGAAAAGTTTTTTTTTCTCTCTCTCTCACACTGGCAGAATACTTTCAGATGCCCCCGTCAAGAAAGCACGAGAATATTTCCGTGTAAATAAATTACGACCTTTGCCACTGTGTAGTTTTCTTATTGGAATCACCGCGCACTCCCACTGAAAAGTCTAATGGTAATTTGCAGTCCGTTCATATTACAGCATACAGAATGTAGGAAAATGAACCAAATGTGTAAAAGAGAAAAAACTTTTTTTTTTCTTCTTCTTCTGCCATAAGTGCCCATAGAAGTTTTACACACGTTCTTTCGTTTTCATCTATCACCTTGTTCCCTACTCCAATGCAATGCAATGCAATGGGGGAGTTGAGCGACAAAAATGACAAATAATGCATTCTTTCCGTAAGTAGAGAGGGGGCTAATTACTCATTCATAGTGTAATTAAAAGAATGGAGTTAAAATTAATACGTAGAGACGTCATAACATTAATTATCACGTCACCGTATTTGAATTCTTGAGGTATATTAATTATTGTATAAGAGCGTTTATTAATATAAATTCAATTTAATCATTTTAATCTTTGAGTATAATTTATATAGTTGTACAAATACAGTTAAATCATAATATTTTTTTTAACACGACTCAAACCAAAAATTTCAAAAAGAAATGTACACACATACACAGTCGACATATTTAGTCATATTATTATTATATGCGTACACTAAACTTACATTAGAGTTACAAATTTTACACTTAACATTAATTATTACTAATGTTATTTTATTTAGTTAGTTAGTAACCATATAGATGTATGTAGTACCTAGGTATATATTATTTAATATGAATACGAATATATGACCCTCAGTACACTATAATATAACGGTTGGGAAATGTACACTGGTAACGGTACCGGTATCCAAGTCCCCACAACAATAACAATTCTGTTATACCCTACCAATAAATGCCAAGTACATACAGGAAACAACTATATACATAGGGTACTATCTGAGAGAGAATAACATTTTAACAGGAGCAAATAATTTGTAGTAAAAACAATTTAGATATATTCATATACCTCCTTACAAACATGGGTAATAATGTATAATATAGTATATAAGCTCTAATGTGACCATGATCCCCGTGATAGATAATAAATTTTACAATAAATTCAACCGGATAATGTCACGCAACATCGTTAATAGTAATAATAATAGTAATAATAATATTATATCCTTATTTTGTAGGCAAACAGTTCACAAATATACTTTTAGTACGTATACAATGAGCATATCAGTATTTGAATTTTTTTTTCCATTAACTTAAATATTATTTATACATGTACACGTTTAAATAGGATATGGAGTGGAGTATATAGGTATAGTTTAATAGTATATCAGTTTTTTTCTTCTTTTACATTCTGCACTTTTTTTCACAGCGTATGTATGTGTGTGTGTCTTTGTATATTGAGTTGTTCGTACATATAATTATAATATTATTTCTTTTTTTCTTTTTTTTTTCAGACATCAATGTGGTACGTTGGGCCCTTACGTTGAGAATGCGTCATTCCGACAGACTGTCGGGCTTTATGCCCTCGCTTCATGGAACCGAAATTGATGGGAAGCCTTTGGTCGGTAGTGGAGGAGGAGGTTGTGATATCCGCCGTCTGTTCCCCCATCGTCGTCATTTCATGCTCATCACCATCACTCAAATCCCGAGAATCCGAGAACCGGGATGGAGGCTGGATTCTGTCACAAAAACTGCGTACAGTACATTGCACCCATTTAGAAAATTATTTAGACGGATGCTTCTCCTTCTTCTCTCAAAGAAAATGACTCTGTACGCTCTCCGTAGTAAAGGAGAACCTCACATTATTATATAGGCTACTATATACTATTTTACATTAGTAAATTAGTACAAGTTAATTTACTATTATACTCCCGCCTCATTTTAAAAATGTCCTTTTATGAGACACACATTTTGCTTTTCCATTTCTACATTTTTGAATTTCTCCTGTTTAAATTAATGGAAGAGAGAGTCATAAATGTAGAATTATTTTGATAATAATATAAAAAAAGAAAGAGCTATACTCTTTCTTGAATAAATTTCTTTCAAGTACAAAATTTGTGACTTTTTTAAACGTAAGTTTTGAGTGAGAAGGAGAAGAAAACTTGTATAGATATAAATATGTTTATGTGTGTGTGGATGTGTATAAGTAAATTAGTTTCATATATAGGAGAAGAGAGAGAGAGACCAATTTGAAAAATCATACACGTCTCACTTCAGTCAGTTCATACGTATTAATGTAAATTTCTTTCTTTCTTCATTTATCTAGGTTCACAATCAAAAAAATGAGAAGAGTCAATAAAATGACTGAAATGAGGAAATGAAGAGTCTGCCAACAAAAAAATTTTTTTGGATTGAATAATAATTTTCCACAGCGTAGTTAGTAGAAAGAAGTAGAAGAGAAAAAAAAAAGTTAAAAAATAGAAGAAGAAAAAAAAGTCTAATTGAATTATCTCTACCTGAATGAAGTCTCTTCCGTATGACTTGAGTAGCCACTACTACTCCGTACCCTCTGCTTCATGCTTGAACTTCCACTCTGAACACTCGACTTGGATTTACTCTTGCGAGAAAAATAGGATTTTTTCCCAACTCCACTCGTTGGGGAGGAATCCGAAGATGTGCTTGACTGATCCGAGGTTATCACTGGGTCTATAATATGAATCAATATCCATCCGCACACTTGAGTCTTCCACACTTTTTTATATAAATTAGTTTTATTTTTCGGGCGGGGGAACTACCACCAACACGCACACACAAATTAACCAGCATTTACTATAATAATTATGATTATCCTTAAAGGACTACGCACCCAAGCTATAGGATTTCATTGTGTAATAGATCAAGATTGACAAGTGTAACGGGGCCAACGACGCGGACTTAAATAGAGTCACAGCCCCAGCTTGAGCCCCTCATAAAATACAGGTGACCTTCAATAAACTCTTAAATTAAAGCTTATCGAGCGTGCTATTTTTTCGCCTTTCTCCAGGAAAATCTAGGATTTCTCATTTTCTCACAATTTCAACTATTTTTTGAGCATGCCTTTCCCTTCCTACATATAGTTCTGCTCTAGTATCTACTATGTATATACGACTGGCTACAAGGTGTTTTCGCTCCGCAATCCCGGAATCTACTCACGATCAGCATCATCAACTTTTGGCGGAACAACTTTATGGTGTAATGAAGGCTCTGCCTTGACTTGGTAAATGAATGAATAAATGTCGATCATTCCCACTGTTAAAATGTCATGAACTTCAGAGATGCGATAAAATATTCTTAATCTTCTCCATGGAATTATGTCCTCGAGTTTCATTCAATACATTTCCAAAATTAAAGCTATATACTGTATAGCTAAATAGAATTTTTACTTTGTTGCATACTAATACCTACCTGTAATTTTCGTAAAGTAATCATACATAATAAATGCAGTGCTGACGCTTTTTTTATTTTGTTTTTAAATTTTACGAAATTTTAGATTCCCCCAACTTACTATATGCCTATACATACATAAAAACATTATCATAGCAGAAAGTATTTCCTCATTTCCTATATACATTATGCATACGCACACTACGCACACTATGGGACGCGCTCCAGCTCCAGATAATAGTCAACTAACAGTTATTACATCAGTAGTGCCCACCGTCGAAAATGGTTGAAGAGGTGCAGACGACGTATAGGACTATGATGAAACTATACACACGATACAAGAGATAAAAATGGGAGGGAGGAATGGGGCGAACGAGAGTCTAAAAATAAAAGTATAAGTTAAATTACCGGATCGTTGCCGTTGACGAAAAGTGACCATTTCATGTTGGATGGGGATGACATTAGAGCTTGGAAGAATTCTTTGGCCGGGCGGGTGATGAATAGAGGACGAGTTCTCATGTCGTTTCTCTCCTTCTGAATCCGACCCAAGGGTGTCATACTCGGAAATAGGCAGATGGAGAGTCAGAATTTTTTTCACCTCCGAGTCCGTACTTCCCACATTGTCACTCTCGTTACTCTCCATAACTTTCCGCTCAACTTTCCCATAGTCCGTATCCTGCGTGGCGTGGGGAACCACCACGGGGGTAGACATAGAGAGCGCGGGTAGTAGAGCCAGACCAGAGCCAGGACCAGAGCCATGACAGAGAGAGAGAGCGGAAACACACAGAGACACAAACAGAACATTAAACATCTCAGCACCTCATATATATGTATTATATAAAAAAAACTACTACTACAAGTCAAAACTTGATCTCATTAATTGTGTGGCGGATGAGGCTACATGTTGAACTTTGGATACTTTTGGTGGGATACCTCTGGTTCTGGTTTCTGTTTGTGTGTGAACGTGGGGAGCATCCAAACTGTGTACTTTGTACCGTTTTTACACTCAACATGACTCAAACATACAACTTATCAAATCCATCCATCAAAATATATTTTTATCAGCTGGGCCCTATGGATCCTTGTTAAATTTTATGTTTCTGTAAAGTTTCTACATTTCACGTGGAGAACTCCTCAGGCCTCGAATAAAATTGATTTAAAACTCAATCAGAATTCAAACTAATTAAAACTGTACTATTTACACCTACCTACTGATTTAATCAAATTATTACATCTTTCGCTATTTTTTTTAGTTTTCTTTTAGTTCAACATTTTTAACGCATCCTGAGCATTGGTCACTGGATCAGTATTGGTTACTTGGTTACTAGAGAAAAAAAGGTAATTTTTTACACATGTTTGCCAGACAAAAAAATCTCTTCAACTTTAGCCTGCATCTATATGTAGGGACATCCACACAGCACAGCCTCCTGTCTGCGTCAACAGCGTACGCTTCTCAAAGTGACCCATGAACCACGTTTTTACGACGTCATTATTACCCGCCTCAGAAAACAAAAAAAAAAGCAACTAGATAAATTTTTCGGCCTCCTCCTTATCCTTATTCTTTTAGGAGGTGCGCACTGATGGCGACGGCTCTGGCTCTGTACCTCTTGGACGACAGAGTGTGTGAGAATGTTTTTTGTCGCTCTCAACAACTCAAGTCATTCATACGGAGCGGAAAAAATATATAACTTGAAAAATTCTAGAGGAAAAGGGAAAAAGTACAAGTTTGAATCATCTCCCTCCACTATACTACCATAACAAAAAACAGAAAGAAAGATACTTTGGTTGGTAGGAATAGGAATAGGAATAGGAATATAGAAGCTTTAGCTTTTGAGATGAGCTCGTCGAGTATCAAGTCCCAATGAAAATACTTAGACAATGTCAACAGATATTTCCACCTTCAAGTACTGGGTAATGTTCTAACATTAGCTTAACTGCATCATTACATCACATTTTATGACATTTTATCTCAAATGGCTACTTCTACATCCTATATATATCCTTTATTTTTTCTACTCTCGCTCGTCCTCTCAACACGTAAGCATATTATTATCTTCCTACTTTTAACGAACGTCCTCACTACTACTACTACTCCCTCGCCTTGCCCGCCGCCAAAAAATAAATAAACGAACAAACAAAAAATATCAACTCACATTCTACGTTTCCCATTTCCCATTTACAGGACTGGAAATTCGAAATTTTGCAAAGGTTTTCCTATATAATAATGGAACTGTGTGTAGTTTTAGAAAGAATCCAGTTGCGTAGTGGTAGTAGTGTTTACACTGTTAAACATTCCGCACTGAGAGACACATCCTCTGATATTAAGAACTCATCTCCCACGTTTGAGCATTATGATTATTTTTATGCGGGAATATTTGAAAACAAGATTGAGCTAATCTAAAAGACACATGGCGATAAGAATAGGAATGAGACTAAAGAGGCAGAAGAAATAACATCACAAAAGTAGTCAAGTTTTGGACCTGCATACAAATGTATGATATGTGTCTATCTCTGTATCTCAGGTACTAACTATATATAAGTGTTTCCAAGGAGTAATAATGCTTACACTTTACTGATAAAACTGGGAGTTAATATTGCTCCTGATGGAGACAACACTGCAGTTTTCCACGCTTAAATGTCATTGCGTGCGTGCTTTAAACGCAGACTGACTGCACGGAGGACGGAGATATGACAAACGCTATATATGCTGTATGAGTTGGTATGGTACAGTCTGGTATAGAAGTATATAGCAATTTGTCCTGAAATATTAAGCCTCCTCCATAATCTCTGCGACAGGAGTCGTGGAGAAAGGAGCGCTTCTAGGGATCTAATGTATCCTTACAGGCACGTGATTCAAGTTCTTTCTTTCACTCCGCGGGCAGGACTCCGGAACATAATTTACAAGGTGCAGATGCAAAAACTGGTGGAGGGAAAAGTCATATCAGTGGAACTGGAAGCATAAGTAGTGGAGAGGTCCCTTCTCTCGTTTATCGTCATCGTCAAAACATTCCCCATACATACCTACCTATACCTACCTACTTACAATAAGTAATGTCTTCCGCGAGATTAGATTAAAGAGGAAGGGAAAGGAAGAAAGGACGATATTGAAGTCGTCCAAAAAAAAATGGTGACATTCAAACGGAAAGAAAATGAAAAAATCTGGCCGAGTTTTTTTGACTTGATATTATTTAACTTGGACAGAGAGACATGTAAGTTCACACAGATCCCAGTTCCCAGTACTATAACCCATAAAAGATATGAAGCTGAGAGCGCTGATTTTCCATTCTCCAAGGAGGTATAGTATGTCGTCTGTGAAGAACCAAAATGACCCATATCCATTTGTAGCTAAAACAATATCAACTATCAACAAAAATATTCAAATATGTCTTGAGACCATTTAAATACAACATTTTGCACTTTTCAAAAATATGTAAATAGAATAATTTACAAATTTTTAAAAACATGTAAATGGAACATTTTGCACCTTTTCAAAAACATGAAAATACAACATTTTGCACCTTTTTAAAAACATGAAATTAAACCATTTTGCACATTTTTAAAAACATGAAATTAGAACATTTTACGCTTTTCAAAAACTCGTAATTAACATTTTACGCATGTTTCTTATTTTGTTGCTATGACATATCTCATTTTGATTGCAGCTTAAATTGGATATGGGTCATTTTGGTTCTTCACTGACGATATATGCTATATATAGTATCAGTAATATAATATCGGGATCACACACACACCAACACACACAGATATGAATGTGAAAAAATGTCCCATGTTTCTTTCCTGTGCTGCTGTGTGAAAGAATTTATTAAAAAAAAGGAGGAGGGAGAGAGAAAACTAAATATGTCTCCGAGATTTGGAAATACTTACTCGAAGTGGAAGTGTTGCCTGATTGTAAATGAATCCTGGAGATTGGACAGAGTGATAAGGCCCACTGTATATATTCCCTACATTGTACATGGTATCTCCAGTATGGCGGCCAAATTTCTTGGATGTCCCACCTAAGAGTCCACTAGTCCCACCACCGCCCACCCCTCCCACGCCGACAACCATCCCACCAAGACCTTTGGTGAGTAGGGGTCGTCCTGGAGCTTTGTCCGGGAGTTGAAACGTTGCATAAGGACAGATATCATCCACGTAGTCTGTAATTGTCGCCATTAATATTCTTTTATATTTAATAATTATGTAATATTTAACTAGAGAGACATCATAACAAAGAATATCATATATTATTATACAAGTCAGCGTGTGAATGAGGAAATAAGTTATGATGGCATCGTATCTATTTAACCTGCAGAATCGATGGTTTTATAGCGAACGGGATCATTGTGTATGATAGAAGGGTCCGCACTCTTGACAACACAATAATGTTGTTCCCGATTCCGTTGATTTTGGCTTTCCATGAGCATCTGAAGACCACCTGGCGAGTCGCCAATCACAGTTTTTGGTCCTCCGCCCAATCCTTCCCCCCAACCCAGTCATAAAAAGTACAGGCTATAGATACTTATGCGTTATTGAGAGAAGAAGGCACATACACTACTACTCCCATTTCTATCTTATATAGGCTCATAATAAATAGGAAGGAGCTCATCGGAAAAACGAGTCATTATCGAGAATATTTGTGAGTTCAAACCGCCAAAAGTTAAGTCAAAACCAAAATCAACACGAAATATACAGACACAAAAAAAAAAGAAGAAGAGAGGTTCAAATGTAGTGCGCTCATTCATACATATGGAAATATCTCACGTATAGAAAAAAAGGGACCCCGCAGTATTTATGTTTCTCCAGTTCCAGTTCCAGTCCCAGTGACCCTCCACAGATATAGAAAAGTAAAGAGAAATATAAATGTACGCCGAGCTCATAAATTCTAGTGGATGGTTCCTTAAAATATTGGCATGTTCTCTCACTCTTTTGAAGGAGAGAAGAAGGGAGAAAGACTCGACTAGTTAAAGGAAATAATAAATTCAACGACTTGCCCCATTTTATTACATTATAATATGTGCTTCATCACTTAAAACGTTGAAAACTCCCAACATTTCTTCGAAACTACTCTGTCAGTAAAGTTGAAGGAAATAAATTACGAATGGACGGACACGCTGACTTGACACTAATTTATTTCCTATGACTTTAAGAGAGAGAGAGAGAGAAACTTGGGAAAGTTTCATATTTAATCAAAATTACGTTAGTTGGTATAGGCAGAGGCGACCCAGGAGCGGATATTACCAGTATCAGGACAGTTGTATAAGACACAGTATACTGGAAACATATGTGACTTGTACAGACAGACACAGATACAGCGAGACATACCGTACCGTGACCAAGGAGGTGTTCTACTCACACACTACTCCCTACACATATATTCCCAAATGAAAATATAGACCATAGCTACAGTATGACACAAGATGGTTTGAACTCACAGAGAAAAATTCCCTTTTAATAAAATAAACCAACTTTGGACAGACGTAATGTAATGAAAAAGTGGAGTAAAAATATTATTGTGTCTAGGACTCACTCTTTCTCCGGAAGTAGCAGAGAACGCCAATAACTCCAGTGATGGCGATGAGGGATAAAATGGAGGGGAAGACAATGAGGAGAGATGTATTCATTTGATGGGAAGAGGAGCTGCTGCTGTCATCAAAAACTTCAGAGTCCCCAAGATTTCCACCCAGTGCCCCTGAAAAACAAAAGACATTCTCCTATATACAGTCCCAGTCACAGTCAGTCATAGAGCCTTTCTTCAAATCAAATATATGGGAAAGGTGAAACATCAAAGGTGACTTTTGAGCATACTCACGACTCACGACGAGTCCATACTATTTCCCCTCTTTACAAAATCCATTAACGACAACGACTTGAGCCTTTATTTATTCTACACTTTACACAGAGCATACATAGGACAAGTCCAAAAAGGAAAGAAAGTGTCAATACTCTTACAACTCCGTCGACTTCGTCTGTACCTCGACCCACCTCGTCGCTCGTACTACTCACGGTACATACTTGAAATTTAAATAAGTTCCAATGATTATGTAGGTGGTATACGGAACATGACACGGACGACACCGACACCGATACCGACAGCGCAGCGCGTGTGGGTCCTACACAATGATTGTGTACCTTATACTTGCTGACATCATCCTACACTATGATGATGATAAATCGTCAACAAAATCGGACAATAAATACAAGTTGTGCAAACTTGTAAAAGGGAACTTATCTTTGTGGATGTTTCCAATGTTGACTTAATATCTGATTGTGAGTAACATCTGCTGCATGATGTGGATGTTATGGGATGTTTGCTATCCCCGTTGTTCTTGTAACTTTCAGTCTCTCTCTCTCATCATCATCCACCTCTCTCTCTCACTTCACTCTCAAATAGATGAGTAACCCATACGAAGTATCTGTGTACAGTACAAACAGACAAAGCTGGAAGAGCAATACTTTATGTACTAAGAGCTTTTTTCCCATGCCCATGGCTTGCTTCCTTGCGCATTCAACAACATGATGATGAAATGAACTCCAGTCCCGCTTTCACTCCACACACACAGTCCCAGCACCGCCGACACTGACGCCGACACCGACACCCGCGCTTCAAGAACCGACTACATTACAGTAAAGTGGAGATCTGACTCAGAAATATCAGGGAAATAAAAATATTCCTGAGCTTTTAGTATTTTTCTTTCCCTGAAAAAACTTACATACCTCGCCCCTACTACCTACATGATATCTTCTAGTTCTATAATGTTGCTATAGTATAGTGGTAGTTAGATATAAGAGAGGCACTATCTATATTTCTATGAGAAAGTGTGTGTGTATTATTATTACATATATATATATATACACTTGGCTGGAAAACGAAAGGAAGAACAAGCAATCAACTTTTGCCATGAAATAAAATGTGAAAGCTTTGGATGTATAGCTACAGCTCATATAAAGGAGCTGTACTATATAAGAGCAACTGCATATTTCCTATATATATTTTGTGAGTCAAGTCTGAAACGCTTAAGCGTCAACTACCCAGCCACTCACGTATGATTAAAGCTACAAGATCTCAGTGGAAGATACACATTATTATTGCATGGTAGTGTTATTACATGAGAGCAAACAATGGGAGATAGTCAAGTCAACTCGACTGAGTCAGCTCGACTCAACTCTCGCCTTCCTCCCAAACGCAATGCAATATCATGAACAAAATAAACACGGGCGTCTGATAAAGAAACAGGTTTCAATCAACTGACATCCTGACTCCCAAGTCTTTTAACAAATGCCAAACAAAGACAGACCAGACCAGCAGACCAGAGTATTTTTATATACATTTTATATATGTCCCAGCCAAAGACCTATACCAATAAGAGCCAGAGCGTCTTTATGTATTTTCTCCAGCTCCAGCGCTGCTATCACAATCAATCTACCTGGCTGCACTATATTAAAATGTAAAAGCTCTATCAAACAAGAGTTTTGATCAACAGTGACAGATCAGAACAAAGCTCCATAAAATGATGATAACTTGAACATGGATGTAGTAGTAGTAGTGCCCTAACTGAACGATAAAAACCAGAGACAGAAATAGAACTGCCATATGGAAATGTTTTATTATTAAAAAAAATAAAATCCTATTCCTGTTCCATTCCCCCAAATACTGAGTGAGTAGCTAGGTAAGTACGTTTCCCTCTGTAAAACCTTGAACATAATAAAAAAAAATAACCTACAAAAAAATCTCTCAAAAGAAAGTCCTTATCTGTACCGAAATGTCCAGCTCCAGTTAGAAAACTATAATTCCCGATTGAATGCCCAGCATTGTTGGTGGCCGTGACTTGAATATCATATTTTGTACTTGGCTGCAAACTATGAACAAAGTAGGATTTTGTGTCCCCCTGCGTAATCACAGCAATGAAACATAGTGTTTAAATTGTTGCTCTCTTGTCATTATTATTATTATCATTATTATTACTACTACTACAGCATCTACTATATATATATGAGCACGTAGTGCGTATTATTACATATGTTCTCTAAAATCAGAAAGGGATTTAACATATATACACATTATGCCCCAGAGTATAAGAAAATCTACCATTAGATCCGCTGCCATCATCTTCCAATTATTTTCATTACTCGCTTTGTATTCAATGACAAACCGGAAAATGGGACAATTGTAATCTCTCCAGGCTTCCAAGTTGATCGAAATACTTGATGAATTCCCAGAAATCACATCATCCTTCCTTGGAACGGCAGGAACTAAAGTAATGTACACAATCAAATATCATAACGTCAATTTCAAAGTACTGATATTCTGCCAATAATGACAACTACTTGCGCAAAAATAAAAACAACTTCCACCAACACCAACATCAAATATGTAATTATAGGTATTATTCTTATTTAGTAAAAACAAATACATATGTAAAAAGTAATGGAAAACTCAATGCTCACAAAATACATAATAAGTAATGCAGATAAGTACAGAGACATAGGGTGGCATATGGTATTAGCAGAAAGAGAGAGAGAGAGACTAACCTCAAAATCCTGAAAGAAATTGGAAAGGAAAAACAAAAGAAAATGGAGCTATTCCTATGTACGAATACCTAAGCTATCTTCCCTTCATCTACCATCTCGATGTCGATATCAACATGTTTCGTTTCTGGGACTGAATTCATGATTACTCCTACAGGAGGTATATTGGAGTACACATTCTCAATTCTCATATCGTCTGTGAAGAACCAAACTGACCCATATCCAATTTAAGCTAGAATAAAAATGAGCTATGTAATAAAAACAGAATGAGAAACAGGCATAAAATGTTAATTAAGAGTTTTTGGAAAGTGTAAAATTGTCTATTTACATGTTTTTGAAATGGTGCAAAATGTTGTAATTCCGTGTTTTTGAATACGCGCAAAATGTTCTAATTCCATGTTTTTGAAAACGTGCAAAATGTTCTAATTCCATGTTTTTGAAATGGTGTAAAATGTTCTAATTCCATGTTTTTGAAATGGTGCAAAATCTTCTAATTCCATGTTTTTGAAAAGGCGCAAAATGTTCTAATTCCATGTAGGCGTAAAATGTTCTGATTCCATGTTTTTTAAAAGGTGCAAAATGTTCTATTTAAATGCTCTCAAGACATGTTTCAATATTTTTGTAAATAGTCGATATTGTTTTTAGCTACAAATGGATATGGGTAATTTTGGTTCTTCACCGACGATATGCATATACTCCACACACATAACATTATTTGTGGTTGAGCTAAATGTACTACTACTTCCACATTATTTACCTACGAGCCAAAACCAAAGCCAAGCCAAAAAAAAAGAAAAAAATGGATGAGACAAATATACTGAAAGGGTTGAGACTGGAGCGGAGGGGGGGGGAGAAGAAAGTCATAGTATATAGCAGTGTGCTTTTGTATAGTTTCGATGGAAGCGTCGTCAGAACACCAACCAGTGCCAGTAACCAGCCCGCCCGGCGTACGTTGTTTAGAATGGGGAATTAGATGGAGATAATGAGATCGACAGAAGATGCCGAGAGAGAGAGAGACAGAGAGAAAGGAGAAAGGAACAACTAACAATAAAAGATAGAGAAAATAGGAGAGAGAGAGAGTCAAGAAGAACTAACTCACTTGTCCCTTTGGTTTTCCCGTGAAGAATTTCGGATGGTTTTCCCGTGCCAATTTTATTGAAAGCTGTAATAAAAACTTGGTATTTTGAGCCACAGATGAGTCCTCCGAGAATGTGATTATTTGCCTGTGAGCCCAATTTGTATTCTTCCCAGTCTCCTTCTTCTCGCTTGTAGTTGATCACGAACCCTACACAGAGTCGTACATACATATTATTTTCCCGGTATTATACCTCCGCGCACACTACATACTTAAGTACCTACCTACACACACACAGGGATATAAAATAATGTGAATGGGAAGTCAAGGCTATGCATTATTATGGTTTATTGTCTGTCTGTCTGTCTGTCTGTCTGTAGGCTATTTAATATGTAGTCTGTAGGAACATTTGATATTCCTTTTTTTCCCCTGCACCTATATAGCAAATTGTACATGAAAATGGCCCGGAGCATGCTTAAGTAGTGTAAGTACTACTACACCTTATTTTTTTTAAATGCATATAGATAGTTGTTGAATTTTCGTAATGCAATTTTGATCAGTCTCAAGTTTGACGCTTTTAGAAACTATAAACACTCCCTGAGAATTATTTCCATAAGAAAGGAGTAGTGTAAAATCAAAATAATTGCACTTATATTCATTATTCACTCTTACAAGAAATTAGGTACATAGGTGTAGTAGGTAAAGTTCTGTAACATTTTAACTAAGCTATGTAAGCCATTTAATCCCATCACGGGGCGCATATATATATGCATAATTCAGAATACCGGCGCGGAACATCAGCACAGAAATGCAGTTCATACCTACGCTTACGCTGAATCTTACAAACTGGTTATTAAAAACATACTACTAAATGCATAAGTTATTACTCATGCAAATTAAACTCATCAACTTTGAAATTCAATGTTACAAATAAAATAAATTGTGTCTGCTGAGGACTCAAGTAGGATTTTCCACGGAACCTGTTTACACTACAATTATTACAAGACAATACTTCATTTCTCAGTCACACAATACAATATAATAATTAAAATTCATTAGCGTCAAATAAGAACATTTTGAAACTAACACGCAGAATGCAGACATATTATGAACTGCCATCATGGAGTACAAAATCAATGTAGTGGAAAGCTGTTTTATTAACGAATTATCTAATTCAGTGACAGTCCAAAATTCTGATAAGTAATTGTTTGTAGCTCGAAAAGATTTTACATAGGGGCGGCGTTCTACACTATATGCATGATATGAAATACGAAATTTTATTCAAAATAAACAGCCGCATCACAATATATCACTATAGAACCAAGAACCAACCCCATGAGCCCAACTTTGCACTTGTTCATTAAGTCCCCATAAAGTTACACTGGGATGATCTTTTACGAGTCTATGAGAGCACTTATACTATATACTCACAGAATAACAACTAAATTAATTTCCTACGGTTAGAGGTGTAACTAATGCATGTGTTTCCTCCGAAAGCCGCACCCACATTGAAGGGAATGGTTATTTATTTTAAGCGGATGTATTATACATAGTGTATAGCTGCTCTATGGCCCAACATGAACTCCCATCCGACTCCGGCATCCCACCACCGCCACCCACATCCAGCGTCATTATATTGTCACAGCAGCTATAGCATCCCACGTCCCACACTGCATCTATCTATGTACAAGAGCACAGGTCTACCTCAGGTCGTTAAATAGTACTGTTGGTGGTACATTTATACAAAATAAAACAAAAAGTAAAAAGGGAAGGTGCGAGGTCCTACGTCTACGTAGGCTCTCGTCATTACTACATGGGAATCCTACACAGTGAAAACGACGGAGGAGGAGGAGAAGGAGAGGCTCATACATATTTATAAGCATTAAAAGGCATTATGCAAATCAACTCGTATGATGGGCTGCCTGGTCTACGATGCAGATAATGGGTAAAAATGAAAGTAAAGATGCTTAGGATAAAATGGAAATGAAGGTTCCCGGAGAAAACCATTAAATCCTTAAGTGGCATGCTGTTACAGTTTCGTCTTGGTTTTTCACATAGCATCGTCCCGTATATATAGTATACCCAAGGGCGGATCCAAGGGGGGGGGGCTAAGGTGCTTTAGCCCCCCCTAGGAGCGAATTTTTTAACATTGCGAACATAGGGGCAGCCATTTTTCAAGATGGCTGCTCCTATCTTCTTAACATTACAAGCCCCCCCCCCAGGAGGCCATTAGCCCCCTCCATAACCAATTCCTGGATCCGCCCCTGAGTATACCCACTCAAAACCCTCCTACTATCAACAACATTGCATTGTAGTGTAATAAATACTTGAGCCTTTTTAACTTACGTAGGTAAATCTGCCTCTTGAATTTCGTCCAATTCATGACCAGACAAAATCATTTCACTGCATTTTCCCTTTTCCCTGGCTTTATTTAAGCTCATTTACAGCTACAACTACATGGCCAAACTACCCTATAGGCACTTGTACCGATATATCCATATAGCTTATAGCCTACAGTTCTCCATAGGTTCTACCAGTACAGATGACAGTAGTGTAGGGGAAATGCAAAAATGTTTGGGAAATAAACGACACTCTCTTATATGTATATATATAGGGTATTCTAATTAATTGACAAAGAAAATGTAAGAGGAGAAAGTGAAGAAGGAAATGGGAAATTGTGTGTCTATGTTTGGCCCAGAGAACCGAATTCAAATTGTTGATAGGATATCTACAGTAGATTCACTCTCCTAAATTTATACTGGAATGGAAATTACAGCCATAAGCTTCACAATTACTACACTATCAGGCAGGATAGTATAGTGTGAGGATAGACAGGGGAAGTATGGGAAAGTTTAATGAAAATAAACGTCTCCTATAGTCTTAAGATTATTATATATACGCAGTATTACATACAGTCAAGGTGACAGAGTCATTTTTCCAAGAGAGCTTATCTAAGAGTCCAACAAACTTTTTATGAATGTACTTTCCTATTTGAAATTGAATGTAATGGAGCTGCTGAGTAAATGAGGGAAGGTAGATAATTACACTTCTTAAGTAAATACAAGAAGAAGACGAAGAAGAAGAACTTGGCTGACATAGTTAAATATAATTGGCCTAATATAGCTACGTAGTAAGAAAATTAGAGCAATGACATTTTGCCTTTGCCAGAGTGGCACACACTCTCCACTAACTAGACACGGCAGACACCTCTCGCTTCCTGCCTATCTACCTATCTACCTCATTTGTATGCAATTGAGTTCCGGCGGAGAGGCATAGCGTACAAAATCCAACTTTACTAACTACTGTCAACATTTTGATAAACATCTTTAGGCGATCATAATAACAGTGAAGAAGAAGGGGGAGAACAAACCTCAAAAGTATTCTAAATAGTATATAGCATTATGATGAAACTCCTGATTTATACCTTTGATACGACTTCCGCCAGTATCCGCCAGAGACCAGGAAAGACGGAGAGAGTCGTAGAAAGTTTCCATGATATTTACAAGTGGTGACTGGGGTGGTACTTGAACTTTGACATCATACCAAATAGAATCACTTCCCAAGGAATTTGAGACAGAGCATGTGTAATTCCCAGAATGCTCTGAAGTCAACATACTCAGCTTGAGAGTTTCCACACCGCTCCCCACTTTTACTTGTTCCTATACGCGTTCACAATTAGACAAGGGAAAACAAAATACAAAATAATATCAAATCAAAAAATGGTGGCGGCCATAACAATTGAGTGTAGAAATCACAAAAATGGTAATGTTCAAAATAAAAAGTGAAATGAATTAGCATTAATTAGAATGTGGATTCAGATAAATGGAATTAAATGAACCTTTTATCCCTAATATAGTCATGGAATAACCCTTATGCTTGTGTACTTACTAAATCCGTACAGTAATTATACATATTCAAAATCGAGATGGAAATATTATGACTACAAACAGTAACAGTACAAACTAAACTTACAGAATTTGTAAAAGAAGAGTCCGCATAATTTTTCCCGTTAAATTTCCATGCAACGGCCGGCTCAGGAATCCCGACGCTGTCACAACGGAGAACAACATCTCTTTTCCAAGGCACTTTTATTGTTCGACTGAATGAGGCAATTCTAGCAGGAACTAAATTGGAACAAAAGACAATCAAACTTAATGACATAATTCATTAAATAGAAGAAGAAAAAAACGAAGGGAAGAAAATTACATTTATCTGTGATTTGGAATTTTATTTTGGGGAGGGGGTGGATGTAGCGAGATATATACAGAACATAACGGAGGACCGGGACCGGGACCGGGACTGTGACCGGTTCTTGGCTTTTTGTTCCATGTTCGTTCCCACTGTGACCATTCTGATTCTGTAAGCGCTCATTCCTACATTTTATATTCCTACTTACAATTAGCTTTTAGTCCGCATATACACACAGCTGTTTCTGCTATTTTCATTTACTTGGTGGCAGACCTAATCAAAAATTTTACTGTTTTTTTTGGGGTAGATACGCCTATGGTTTTATATGCAGTTTATACAGATTGGCATAATTAGCTAAACTGCCTTTTGCAATATTTACTGTTAGATTATACGTAGACATTTTACTATACTAAAGTGTAAATAAACCTCCAAACCAAAATAATTACATTTTACATTCAAAATAAAAATAAAATAAAACAAACATTCCACATTCCACATTGTTTCTATAATATGTCAGCAATTCAAAGTGTGACCTACGTGTATAGTTCAAGTAATAAATTCTTACCAAAACGACTCAAACTTTGTGTTTTTTAATGTTATTATATTTATTTATATGTTCCAAAATGATCAAGGGAAAGTAAAAGCACACTTCCAATATACAGAAAAAACCCCCCAAAAAATATATATTTATATTTAAATAGAATCCCCAGGATCATAAAACCCCAATCAAAAAACAAAAGTACAGGGACTAGAAGAAATAAACAGTTTCCGCCTGTCACTGAAAAACAAATAAAAGAAAGTAAAGTGAATCAGGAGAAATGTTTTTATTGCTTCCTCACGCTCTCCAAAAAAAAAAGAAGAAAAAAGCCAAGCTGAAACATTACATAATAATCCAGAGACTTCCTTCCAGCCAATGATTTTTATTGAAGTTTAGTCCCACGTACTCTATGACCATAAACACATGTACAACATCCCCATTTATGTAGCTCCATCCACCAACACGAGGCACCTCTTTATCTAACCACAAAACCAGAACCAGAATCCTGTTGTTGTTGTTGCTGCTTTGGCGCTGCCCTCAAGTCAACTCTTATACATATATAAATATATAAACACTAAATAAGCTTGTGAATTATTGTAATGGGTTTTTGACTAAGTAGCAGGCCCAGCCCCATCTCATTATATAATTACACCTATAAAAGCCTATATATTACATACAACAAATCTACTATGTAGCCTGTATAATAGGGGAATCTCCTAAAACACCTTAAACCCACACTTCCGTAGCTCCCTATCACCAGGACCCCTCTTCCACCAGGTGTAGACGTCCTACTTCTCGGCAGCTCTGCTGGTCCGGCCCTCGGGACCCCCTGCTCCTGCTCGCTGTCTGCTCGGCTGAGCTGAGCTCCACGTCCCGATCCACCAAGCAAGATCTGCTCACCAGGTCTGTGGTCCTCGTGACCGACCGTCTTCGCCACGTCCTCACCTCCTGAGCCCTAGACCTACCGACCTGCTGCTCTACAGTCAGGTACGAACTCGAGGTGAGCTCGGGTCCAGGTCCTCAGGTCTGGTCTCTGGGGCTCTCCCTTTGTTAAGCTGGAGAGCCCTCGGTCTGAGCTAAGCTCCTTCGTGTGGTCAGGAGATGCAGTATGCCTCACTCGTATGCAAGTGCTGGTATCTCGCCCTCAGCACCTCCACTCCAAGATGTCGAGCTCTCGCGGTCCTAAGGTAGATGATGCGCCTATGGGCAACACGAGACTGGACTGTCAGACCGGCCTAGTCTATGCACAATGATGTCTTATATAGTTCTACCTGACCGGGGCAATCTGGACCCGAATGATCACACACTAATAACCAATGTCTTACACAGCCCCCTATATGCCGTCGGCCATAGGCCAGAGAGTTAGTACGCACACACAGGAAATGTCCGGGGGAATCACACACAACTTACACCTTTTTATTCGTCTTTCCTCGGTCTTCCGACCCACAATAATGTCAGTTTATGTCGGGAAAATTACACTCACAATATCCGGTTTACCCGGTACAAATTAATAACAGTTATAGCCTACATAACACGATTATCCACAATTACTTTTATCCCACTTAATTCCCCTTACGGCTTCACTCCGCCATACTTCTCTACTACTTTACACTTCTAACTTTTCCTTTACTTCTGGGGTGTTCTCTACCACTTCACGAACAAGCCGTACTTCCACCGGCTTACTTCTCTTGTAGAGGGTTGCAAAGGAATGAGGATCGATCCTTCTGCTCATCGTCTCGTGAGCCCTCAACCTGAAGACCGACCCAAAATACCCCACTTACGGATATTCCTAACCTGACCGGTGATTGGCTGTCAATCACGTACGAGCCTACCTTCTGCCGCTGATTGGCTATCGCATCTCTATGAGCCTACCTTCATGCTCCCCCATCCTCGTCTTCCTGAATGGTCATGGTCAGTCCCCCATCAGCTACTACTCAGCCCTACCACTGCTACTGTATCCAGATCGTCATCATGTCGTTCGCTCGTGTACACTGTACCACGACCTGGATCATTTTAGATCATACACTGCTCACTCGGTCCCCACGTGATAGCTTACTACTATTACTACCACTACCGGACCATGCCCTCTCCATCCAGTCTCCACGTGATGGCCTGACTGCTGCTACCACCACTACCTACACCTACTTCCCTATCCTGACCTAGATGTCGCCTATGCCCCTTGTTGCTGGAGCCGATTTCTCTCTCCCACTGTCCCCCCCACTATTCTCAACTCTGCCAGGCGCCTAAAACATCATAGAGGGTTCTCTACCGCCTGAGCATCGCCGAGAATAAGTGAAGAGCCTAGTGACTGGAAACGGGAACGACTCTTAGCGGAAAGATCTTGCCGTTTTCTCTCTCCTACGACCTCGCTAAGAAACTAGGTATGTGGAGCACTAGACCTGAGGACCTTTCCTTCACTGTAGATCAGTAGACCTGGCGATGTTAGAGACTCAACCTGATCGGGGGATCCCCCTTGCTATACCTGTAGACCTCTTTACCTCGAGATCCAGAAGACTCGCGAGCTGCGACCTGCTAACTATCCGTGCGGTCGAATCTAGATCCTCATGCAGAGGCATGTATACTGACCCTAGTTAGGCTACCCTTGTAACAGTAATTAACATTATAAAGTAGTCATGTTCATAATAAAAATGTATTAAACTAGATATATGTATGCATCAATAACAACAACACTATATTATACACTTACGTTCATGATTAAGTACCAGCACACCTGGTTATTAATATCACACATAATATACGTCTTGATATATAAAAAATTTACATTGTATCCACTACCCCGACCCCTCCTGAGGTCGGTATGCCATCCATGATCTTTAAAACATATAAAAAGATTAAAATAGGTATAAAAATAAATAAAATGTACATATTGTAATAGTAATTCGATCTCATGCCTCTTCATACACTAAATCGCTTCAATCGAGAAGGTCTTCATCTTCTATCAGAATCTCTGCATCACTGCTATTATCTTGATGTTGTTCTGCTTCCAGTCTTCTCCGTTCCGATCCATTTCGGGGTGTCAGAGCCGATGTATCTATCCTTCGCCGAGAAAGATTTGCGATTGCCATAGTTCCATGTCTACCTGGGCTGGGAGTGCTGAGTGATGCCGAAAGTCCCTGTAGTGATCCGAATTCCAAGGAGGTCCGACGGAGATGAGACCTGTCCAGAACCCTCTGCAACGCTGCATCCGGATCCCATTCGGTCATAGCTTGGGTCGCTGCCGTCTGATCTGTCTGTCTCTGACGCTGCTGCTGCGCTCTCCAACGGGCTGGGATCATATCCGCTGGGATGACCCGGTCTTCTGTTTGGGTCCCCGGTGGTCGATTATGCACTCTCATGTCAGTTATTGTCTGGACCAAGTAAAGAGCTCGTGCCTGCATCCCTTGTAATTGGCGATCCAATGCAGTATCATATGTCGATGGTGGCTGTGGATTAGGTGTCTGCCACTCCTCAGCCTCCAGGATTTTCTTTACTAGTTCCAAGACCTCGTATACACTTTTCCTAGCCAGATTCTGCATCAAACCCTTCAAGGTGGTCTGTACCGCCCTCCTATCCTCCTCTGATCGCTTGAGCTCATAAGCGCGAATGTTGACAAGATGCATGGCTGAGCATAACACATCTGCCCTGAACATTATGTCCTGCTCACCCGGTAAGCGTAAGAATGGATGGTTATAGTCGATGTCCTCCGGCGGCACTATCACTTGGTGTGTTTTTGCTGCGAAGCACTCTGTGGTCGTATGTCCGATAGCCCGACAGGTCCGGCATATCCGCCACCAGTCGGTTACTGCTGGTTGAGTGGGGGCAAATATCCATCCTGAGCTGCTCGCACCCACACCCCTTAATCGTCCTGGCACAAAATTTTGTGGGAACAGCAACCACCCCACCTCCCTGTTAAGCATGTAAACCCTTCCCAATGCAGAGTGCCTACTACTCCACACCCGGGTCGACGTGCTCTCCAGGAGTGCTGTGATTGCGTTCCCTTGCTGTGCGTTTAATTGCCGTTGTGCTTCATCCTCAGGAGCGAGTTCCGATCGCAAGATGCTTCTCATCACCCGGTCCGACCACGGCTGGTTCTCATGGGCTGTTGCATCTTGCTGGACCGCTGATACTGTCTCTGATGCTGAAGAGTTGGTTATATCCGCCTCCTCTGGTATCATTTCGACCCTAGGCCGTTTAGATGGACGTTCCATCTTGATGGTCAACTGCTTGCCTTGCTGTGGCCCTGGGCTGCTGCTGGACCTTCCACTCCCGTTGTGTTCTGGCGTTAGCCGGGTGTGGCTACGGGTGCTCGGTCCTTGTAGTGGAGATTGATCTTGCCGTGGTGTCCTGGCTGGGTTGATCTCCGAAGCTTCCGCCGCTTTCCTCTTCTTATCGGCGGACTCCCCTTGATGCTGTTCTTTTTGCAATTTCCGGCGTTCCGCTTTGCGCCTTTCAGATGCTCGATACGCTTGCCGTCTGTCATTCCAGTCTTGTATGATAACCTCCGTCCGGATCTCTTCATCTTCGTCTGCTGACCTGGACGTCACACAATCGTCCCAATCCTGAATATTCGCTTTCACATCTAAGAGGTCTACCACTCCTATTCTCAGCACTGCTTCTACATGTCTCTGCAGGTTGTGACAATCTATCCACTTCCTGAGATCTCCCTTGCCCTGCATAAGCTGAGCTGGGCGGCGTGGTTCTCCCTTATTAGTTGTCATACACCACTTGTCCACGAAAGTTTTAAAAGCCTCGAATGCTGCAGTAAACCACTCCCAGGTTGCTTGTTGCGTAGTACAGGCATATTGGTGGACAAAGCTAGACGGTCTCGCTGATACCTGGGTTTCCGTGACAACGTCTTTCTCTAAGTAGAACTGAGCCTGTAACATATATGCCAGCGTGGTTGTTTTAAGCCATTCTCCCGGTTGGAGGTCTAGGTGGTATGCCATGTCTAAGCGAAGAACTACCAGGATGGATAGTATTCCTCGAGCATCAAATGTCTCTTTATTCCTAAGCTTGGCCTGTCTATAGAGCCGCCCGTATTGATAGAGGACCTTACTGAGTTCCCGGCGGCACTGATTCGGCGAGAAATCTGGAGCTACCCTCGGCATCCTGGTATCCATTATCTTTATCCGGGTCTTCGGCGCGGATATCCACCGGTCGAATCCGGACTGAGCATAAGAGAAGGACTCCGCATATAGGCGACCCAAATGGTAGACTCCCAGCACCTTGGAGACCATATACCTGTATTGCGTTGCGGTGTACTGTACCCGGCCTTCCTTCCCTTTCGCTGGGCGGTTGTCCTCCAGCCAATCTTCAACTGTAATCCCGAGCTCTGGAAATAATGTGAGTAATACCTCATCCACTCGCCTCGGGATGTCCTCACCGTACTGTCTTCTCCACCACCGGCTGAGAAGGTAGCGCACATCTACCGTATGTCGAGGACGTATATCTGCGAAATTTCTGAGGATCTCGAACTGAGCTCCTAGCTCGTACATCCACTTCACTGCAAGGTTCCTGTCCAACCAGTCCAGTATATGTGCCCTTGCCGGTGGTTTCATTGCCGAATATCCTGCTAAGACGACCTGAGCCCCATCCGTGATCCCGATCACTGAGATATATCCTCTCCTGGTGGTGTGTTTGTTTGCTCGCCAGACCTGAAGTGCGAGGTTACGGGACTTATCTAACCTGGATAGAGCTGATCGGATCTCAGCCTCTTGCGTTGCTTCAGGGATAATGATGACTTCCTCCGGTATTTTAGGTCGAAGTCCCTGAGATTTGGTTGGCCAAGCGCCGTCCCGATCCACGAAATGCCTAACGACGCGCCCGTTGATGTCTTGTTCTTCGATCTGAGCATCCGTCAGATCCCCATCCGGCGTATCGTCTATCTTGACGCGATATGCTTCGACTTCCTCCCGCAGAAGAGGGTCTTCCTGTGGTCGAGATTGTATTGGTATAATGCATCTTCGTGCTGCGATGCCTTTTGCTTTCCGCGACTCTGGTCCCAGTTTTGCCGGTCTGGCTGCCACAGGCGGTCTAAAATCCGGGTCGAATGCTCCTAGAGCGGATGAGTGTGCTGCCCATGACGCTTTGTGGAGTGGTTCCAGTACCTCTTCTAGCCACTCAGGAGACGCTGCCATGCTAAAATTAAAATTTTAGAACCACTGATTAGACAAGGTCTAAGTGAGACTCACCGTCTCTCTTATTCATATAAAACACGCATCTTATCCTCAGATCATGCTATCTGATTCGAAACCCGAGCTTTACATGCCTTGTCCCTTCTTATAGTTATCATGCATAACTGATTGGAGATCTTCTGAGCCCTACAATCCTGCCCAGGGAGCCCAAAAGACCATATCATCCCCCAGATCCATTAGAGTCGCCGCTCTATCCCTTAGACACAACCCTGAGGCTATGCCCCCGTGACCCTATGCTTAGATATTGCCATTCACCCCTATAGCTTATCATATGGCGAGCTCAACTCCTGGCTCTAGTGGTCCCCCCGACTTTGTATGTCGGTTTGACCTAGTTGGGAGGGTGCCTCTTATTGCAAACCCACCTTTATGCTCTACACCTCGCTGGGTCTGAGCTGGATATCTGCTTCGTAAAAAGTTTGCTACGGCCTCACTGTGCCTGATGTGAGCTCTATTCACGTGTCAAATTAGCCCCTACTTAAGCTAATGGCTGTCGAATCCTGTGTTCTAAACTAGTCCTCATGCAAAACTTGCGTGTGGATTAAACATCTGTCGTCCTGGACAAGATGTTCCGGTGGTTGTCATTAACCCGGAGCTGTCGCTCTGACTTGTTTACCCTCGCTAGTCTTGAGGAATATTGTAAGCTAATTACTATGGAACTGAATCTAACCCCACTGTATCTGGTCCAGTCTTTTGCTGTCACGGCTTGGACATACTGTGGCTTTGGTTATGTGTACAAATAATCGAGTTATTTCCGATCACGGCCCATACTCTTGACATTGAAGACGTCCATATCCGTCCTGTGGTGCTTGTTTACCCTCTCTAGCTTGAGGAACCATACCTGCTATGCTTATGATACCGGTTGGAAACCCTTGCTACTCCAATTTACCATTTCTATGCTGGGATCACATTCAATTGGAGCCTGATATTGCTCCTACTGCTCGCTTATCCTGTCTAGCTTTGAGGACTACCCTATACTGCTGTCCCTGCTGCCAATATCGCGTTTTGCTTTACAAAGGCCCGAGCCCCTTCCGTCGGTCGGCTCAAGCATCCACAACTGGAATGTTGTTCCTTCGTCCAACTGTCGGACGTTTATCCCTGCGAATGCACCGAATAGTATATCGAAATCGCAACGAAATTTTCAAAATTAAGTTAACTGCAGCCTGCCTGCCCTGCTTGTTTACCCTCTCTAGCTTGAGGACGGCCTACTGTGGCCCGCCGGCTGTCGTCTTCGTCACGCCGATTCCCTCTTGGTCATTTCTAGTTGCTTGGAACCCCTGGCATGTGGTCCCAGGGGACTCGGTACGGCTTATTCACGGGGCCCTCATCGCCAATCTCCGGTGCTGTCTGCTTGTTTTAGCCTCCCTAGCATTGAGGATGCAGCCCTGCTGACGGTGACTACCTTCATGCATGGCTACCCATTCGCCCTGCTGTTGGCTTCCTTGCTTTCGCCAAAGATCGACTTCTTAGCTGGATCCTCAGCTGAAAATCATATTCATGGAGAAACATTTGACCGATTCTTGCGGTCTGCTAAACTGCACCATTGTCCTATGGAAGTATCTCCGTACCCGGCTAATCATTTCAGAACATCACAACTACGGCTCGATGGCCTGTCCCGTATTCTACAAAATGCTCACAACAAACATGATTGAATGCCTGTCGCCTATTACGTATCTCCGTACCCGGCTATGGTCTCCAGAGTACCACAATTGACTGCGGCTCTGGTTATGCATATTCTCTTTGATCTCGTTGCTCGTAACTTCAACCTGTGGTGTACCTCGCTTTCCGGCAAAACAACTGCTCAACCCTGCGTATGCTTGTTTAATCTCGCTAGCTTGAGAATTTGCTATCCTACTTGTGTATGTTGTGCTTGAACTGTAATCTAACTCTCTAGCTACCTACTTTCGGCAGGAGTTGGCCATTCCACCGGTCTTGCCGGTCCTTCTCGTTCTGTTCCGTATTAACTGTCTCCACCTAGGTCATCGCAATATTTGCATTTCTTGTTAACCGTCGGTGGGTGTGTGCTTGTTTACCCTCCCTAGCTTGAGGACCGATGAGCTTTTGAGGTACATTTTTGTGATCTCGCACTCGACAGTTTTGGCTTGTATACTAACCTTCCTAGCCTCGAGGAATTAAGAGACTTCATTGGATTCGTGAATTATCTATTGGACTGGTGCATCATGAACCTAATGATCCCAATACCGGGGTCCTCCGGTGAATCTGCATCTGAAAATTGGATCGACTATCATCTCGGCTGGTTTATCATGCTCCCACAGCTTTGAGCAACAAATGGAAATTGACTTGGACTGTACTGGTGGTTGCTGACTGGTTGAATTACTTACTATCATCTTAGCTGGTTTATCAAGCTCTCTCAGCTTTGAGCGAAACAATGTGAATTGACTTCGACCGAGCTGGTGGTCGCTGGGACTGTACTGATTGAATTACCTATGCTGGGCCGCGTTGGTCCTGTGGATCTGTTGCTCTCCATGCCTTTGATCGAGGTTACCCTGAGCTAACCTTCTATGAGGGCTTTACGGGCCCTCTTTCGCCGTGCTGGGTGCTCCACCAACATCTAAATCGGACACCAGCTCCCGGTATGTGGATTTCTTGAGCTCTGCACCATATGCCGTGAATAGGGCTGGTTACAAAGCAAAGGAGCTCAATGGCTCCGAGGCTGGAACCTCAGCCTTTCATGATTCCTTTGCCGGTGGGAGTTATTTACCCACTCACTAGTAACCTACCCTATACTCGCCCCTGCGGTGGAACTCGGGACGAGCACACGGCGCAGTTTAACGTCTTACACGTCATAGGACGTGTTCGGAAGAGTAGAGACCCCAGCCCCTACACCTCCGCCTTAACCTAAATTATTTTTTTTCATTTTTATATATTTTATGTAGAAAACTTAACTAAACCCTTTTCCCATCACCAAAAAAACTTTTCCCAATATATCCCAAAACCATTTTAATGCCACCGGTCTCGACTGTGGTACTTTATTTCTGATAATCTGTGGTCCCGTCCTGGTGGAAGGACATCCTTAGTAGGTCTCCCATCCTGAATCCGGTGCAGCCAGTCCGCATGGTATTTATGCCCAGGCGGTCCGGAGGTCTGCGGATCCTCGTCGACTGTCTTGGTAGTATGGGGGGTGCGTCAAACTCCTGTTCATATTCGTCGGACCTATCTAGTGGTCCCATTGTCCAGTCCTCCTCACTATCCTCCGGCTCTGACTGTGCCTGAGCCTCGGTGTCTGACTCGCTCGTCCTAACCTGCTCTATACCTTGGACTCCTTCTGCTTGGATGACTCGAGACTCCCCGACTGGTATTGCTATTCTGGGCAGCCGTGATTGAGTCTCCCCTTCCTCTTTACCTTCCCTTTCTGCTCTCTGATGGTATGGAAGCATGAGGGAGGTGTGGAATTTAGAGGGTATGTCGTTTGGATCGTCCGGGTCTTTGATACTGACCAGGAGATCCGAATGTACCTCTACTATCTGCCAGGGCCCGGTATATTTAGCTCCTAATGACTTGGAATATAATGCATCTTTCGATGATTGTTGCTTGTTGAATGTCTTTACCAGGTCGCCTACCTTATATACGATGTCACGTTTGTTCCGATCGAAGAGTTTCTTCTGAGCTAGCTGAGCCACTTTCAGGTTTTTATGTGCCTGCTCCCTGATGATTGAGATGTCTGACAATAGTTTGGCTCCGAACTCTTCTTCTGTGATACCTAACGTGCGCTGCAGCTGCAATTTCCGGTCTATTGGAAGCATGATGTCCCTCCCTAGGTTTAACTGGCAAGGCGAGTACCTGGATGATTTGGATTTTGATGTGTTTAACGCTACCATGTAATCACCGAGCTGATTTGCCCATTTTGTCTGACTTTTCAGACAAAATGCTCGAAGGATGCTTTTAATGTCCCGATTTGCTCTCTCTGACTGATTTGGGTTTGGGTGATATGGTGCGACATGTACTACCACACAACCCCATTCCTGGAGCTGATCTTCCCAGTCTGCCCCTGAGAAGTATGATGCGTTATCCGAGACTATTCTATTTGGGGTGCCGAATGTGTTAAATACCTTCTGCAAGAATCTCAAGATCTTAACTGAGGAAACTGATGTCATAGGTTCCATGCTAACCCATTTGGAGAATTCATCAACGCAGACTATTATGTATTTGTAACCCGCACTTGGGGTGAGCTCCCCTACAATGTCTACATGAACACACTCGAAGATATTGTTTTTATATGAATGGATGCCCATCCTACCCGGTCTTAGCTGATTAGATGGCTTGGCTAGTTGACATGCCTCGCAGGTCTTAACATATGCTTCTATGGTCTTTGCCATGTTATAAAACCAAAACCGCTTTTTGATCTTGTCGTATGTCCGCTCGACGCCTTGGTGGCCTGCGCGTGTGGTGTCATGAAAATATGAGATTATGTCCCGCTCGATAGCCTGTGGGACCACTGGAACCAGGCGCTTTCTGGTAGTGGATACCTCTGGGTCCAGAAAGTCTGCAGCAATTAGTGGATGAGCCCATTTAATATGCTTACCCCTACGGAGCATGGCGGGTGTGATTTGGAGCTGTGCTGATCCTTGTTGTCGTAGTGGATCACCTGCAACCGTACCGGCCTGGTGCTGGTCCTGGAGCTTGTCTACCCTACTGCTATAGAAATCATCTGCATGGGTGCTCTGCTTTAGTATAGATTTTAATGGACCCTGTTCTTTATTTGGGATGTATCTACACAGGATGCCCTCAACTACGGCGTAGTCATACCTATACCTAGAACGATGACCAACCCGACACAGGCTCTTGGTAATAGTAGCAATCGCCTCGTCAGCTCTCTGTAGGGTCTGCAGCATAGGCCGGTCCAACAAATCCATGTCGATCTCGATATTATTTCTCGAACTAGTGAAGGTGGCTATGCACTGGTCAACCCGATCTGGATCGTCGTCCTGCGTTGGATCCGGCAGAGCGCCACGTGAGAAGAGGTCTGCGAGTCTATTATCCCCGCCTTTGACAAACTCTGTGTCGTTTACTACATCACCCAGCTCGATCGCCCACCTCACAATGTGTTTGCTGTAGAGGTGGTCGTTCGTGGCTGCATGTTTCAAGTAGGATAGGGCCTGATTATCGCATCGAAAAATCACATCCTTCTGGTAACGGATGTAGGGGTCGAAAACCCGATTTGCAAACCTAATAGCCAAGCATTCCTTCTCTCTTGCCTCATACTTGCGCTCTGCCTTATTCAATAACTTACTTCGACATTCGATCACCCGGAACCGGTCAGCCTTAAGCTTATCGCAATAGTATTCTTGGGCTAGAATAGCTCCCAAGCCTACTTCGCTAGCATCGGTATACACGTACAAAGGTTGGTCGTAATTGATGGTATTGAGCGTGATCTCTTTTGCGATCTCATCTTTGATGTTCTCGAAAGCTGTTTGCTGCTCCGGGCCCCAATTGAAAGGTCGATTAGGATCTTCCTCCTTTTTTAATTTCGCAAAAATGTGCTCTAATTGTGTAGCATAGTGAGGTATAAACCTCATATACCATCCAATGGCACCTAAAAATCGCTGAATGTCTTTCTTGGTCTTGGGGACCGGATAGTTGCGAATAGCTTCGACTTTTTTGGGACATTTCGTAATTCCAGTCTTGGTAATTACATGTCCGAGGAACTGGACCTCCGGTAGATCGAATTCGCACTTTTCCCAATTAATGGACAGGTTGAAGTTATGCAGGGTCTTAAATACAAACTCTAGATGTTCCTTATGCAGGGCCTCTGTCGCACTAAAAATAAATATGTCGTCTAAGTATACAAATAAAAATTTTCCAATGACGCTACCGAAGATCAGGTTCATGAGTTCTTGGAAAATCATAGGAGCATTTTTCAGTCCCATTGGAAGGACATTCCATTCCCAACATGCAGTATCTGTGTGAAAAGCTGTGTATTTCTTGGATGACTCTGAGATCGGGATCTGCCAAAATCCTGATCGTAAATCGATTTTTGACATATACCGACCTGGAGGGAGTTGCTCCATGATCATGTGCATGTCTGGCATGGGATTTTGGATCTTTGGAGTATATTTGTTCAGCTCCTTGTAGTTAACTACCAACCTCTTGTCCCCGTTTGGCTTTGGGATCAGTAGTATAGGGGATGAGTACTGTGAGGTCGAACGGCGTATTTTACCCTGCTTTTCCAGTACTTCGAGCTTTCCATCGACCCATTTGGTGATGGCCGGTGGCCGCCGAATGGGTCGGCGGTATATGACGGGGCAGTTGGGATCGACTCTTAGGTCGTGTACTATTGCGTTTGTTATGCCTGATGAACCATCACTTCGGACCACTCGATCATATTTTTGCGCTAATATCTCTACAAAAGTTTGAACTGGGGTCCGTTGGATCCAAGCTCGGTCATATGGGTCTGGAGTCGGTGCCAGTGATAAATCACAGACATCTTTTTCTGACCGGACTGCCAGACCTCTTACGAAGTATCCCACTTGATGTTCTTCCTCGGCCTCAGTCTTGACTGCCCAATGTAGCTCCCCCTTGACATCATCAAAGCTGAGGCCGTGTTTCCATCGAAATGAGTTACTTATAAAAATAGGGTACATCAACCCTTCTTGGACTATGAACTGCTCTCGAAACCATCTACCTGCTATCTTAAAGTCTAGTGTCACCTGCCCTGCTGCCGCTTGGGGTATGCCATCAAACCCTGCCACCTCGATCTCTGATTTGTCTATTTTTAAGCCTAGTTTATTACATGTGTCTTTAGATATTGCTAAGGATGTACAACCCGAGTCTAACAACCCAAAGATGGGGAATAGCTGTTGCTTTACTTTTATGTTGACCAGGGCGAAAGGGGCTCGGTTTCTTTTTTGTATTCGACACGGATGCCCTTCGAAGTCCGTGTCTGAGACCAGTTTAAATACTCCTCGGTTTCGGGTAGCGGTGTTGTGATGAATTTTGTGGAGAGGAGGTTCATCTTGTCCTTGTCGTGTTGCTTCATAAGTTGAGCTCTTCTTGCCCGAGGAGTCGAGCGTCGCATGGATCCAAACATTTCGCGATCTTGTGGTTCTTCTTTGATATTCCCTTGCGGTTCTGGTGTAGTCTTGATGTCCGGCTGCTGGCTTGCATCTTCTTCCGGGTCCGCTGCTGTATCCTTACAGTTCTGCAGCAGCCTGTACGCCAGGAGTTTTGCCTTTCTCGCCTTGCATGCTATTGTATCGTGGGAGTCGTTGATGCAGATGCTGCACCATTTTCCTGAGCGCTTTGCCTCGCTCCTGGTCTGCCGGTTCTCTGGTCTGGAGCTCCGCTGAGGTGGGCTCTGAGATCGCTCTCTGGGTCTTCTATTGCCATATTGCGAACCTGTTGGAGAGTCTCGACGGGATGTTTGTGATTCGCGACTAGAGCTCCGATTCCTCTGCTCCGCGAATCGGCCGGCTTGACTGGCACCCGAGTATCGTCGTGTTCGGTCTGTCTGTCGATAGGAGTTATCGAACTTTTTCTTCTGGTCGTCGTATATGGGTCTGTAAGGGTCGCGCTCACGATCAGCCCGTTGTCGTAATTGATGGAAGGACTCCACCTGACTTATGAAATCGCTGATGTTCAATGGTATCGCTGTACCTGGTGGAAATGCCCCTGCCAGACTGGGATGCATGTTCTTTTTAAGACGATTCATGATCTCCTTTGGTGACCATGGTTGCGGTTCTTGGATGTTTCTGAGCCGGGTGTAGAACTTCGAGGCCCACGTCCGGATTGGCTCTGAGGGCTTCTGCTTATTATAGACTATCTGGTCCAATGTGGCCTGCATGTTCGTCTTGTCGTATGCCTTCAGGAACGCCGCCCGCACGGGTCCCCATTTAGGTTCAATGTCTATCAAGACGGCGCGGAGCCAGGCTGCTTCTGGTGGTGTAGAGAGGCATTGCTGGAAGATGGTGACATATGACTTATGCTGGACCCCATGAACCTCCAAATAGTTCTCGAAGGATGCCACATAGTTTGATGCTATGTCTACTACTGGGTCGAATTTCTGCGGAAGTATGCTCAACCCTGTTGGTGCCATCATCTCTAATGTGAGTTCTCTCTGCTTCGCCTGTAGCTCCTGGTTCTTCGATGTCTGCGTCATTTGGAGACGCAGAATTTCTAAGACTGCATCCATGGTATCCGGGTTTGCTGGATCTGAGCCTTCCCCGGACTCGGATGTCGACGATTGTTGTGTGGTTTTCTCTTTCCGGGCCAACATCGCGTTTACGAGGGCGGCTTTGTGGTTGGTTTTTACTGTCTCCTGCAACTCCTCGTTGTCCCGCCTAGTCTCGACTAACAGCAGATTGATTTGCTCGAGACGTTTGGACATATCATAAACTGCTTTCTTGAGCTCCCGTACCTGTTGTGAGTCGGGGTCGGGCTGGTCTCGCTCCTCTTGACGATCTAATGGATTCGGAATGATGGGTCTTTGAGCTCTTGCCTCTTCTTGTCCCAGGTCGAATACCCCACTAAACCGGATTTCACCATCGCGCTCCAGTTGTCGCATCTGCTTATTTCGTTCTGTAAACAGGGATTGGACCTCATCGGGTGTCATCAGTTTCGGTAATTCCTCTTTCCGAAGGATGGACCATTGGGATAGAAACCATCGCTTCTGGATATCAAAATCTCCCCACTCCTCATCATCTTTCGGGTCTAGCTCGCCCGCCTGGACCAGCTGAGTTATCCGCTTCTTCCATAGCGCCTTCATTTGGTCCTGCAGTTCCTTTGATGCCGCCATCCTTCAGGTCCGTCTTCGTGTTTGAACCGCTAACCCTAGTCCCGTTCGGATTTTACTGGATCTCAGACCTGATTTTTATCGGATCTTTTTTATGCCTCTGGTATGTGACCTGTGTACCGCTATCTTGGTGCTCGTCTGTGCCCTGCTCACAATCCTGCTCGACGCTCTCGTGATCCCCAACTAACCTACGATCGCCGCGTCGACCAGTGCACCGCTGCTCTGCGTGCAGAACCCCTTAACCTGGACAAATTGGGTCGCCCAGCCGATCAGACCCCCGGTCTTTCTAGTATCGCCACTATTACCAGTACCTCCGAATGCCTTGTATGTGACCTATTCAGATGATATTTCTCTCTCCCCGTAGATCCCGTTGCTCCAAGTGCGGTGTTCCCCTGACCTGCCTGCGTATAGCTCAGTCGAACCTCTTGTCTCGGAACTCGTGACCTAATTCTACCAGCCCTATTCTAATGCTCTTAAAGTAAATCTATGAAAAAAAATTTTGTGTGCAATTTAGAAATAAGGAACTGGTTTATCTCACCTTTGTGTGCGCTGGTTCTAACAAGATGAGAATCTTGTGTCCGTCACGGTCGCCAGTATAATAGGGGAATCTCCTAAAACACCTTAAACCCACACTTCCGTAGCTCCCTATCACCAGGACCCCTCTTCCACCAGGTGTAGACGTCCTACTTCTCGGCAGCTCTGCTGGTCCGGCCCTCGGGACCCCCTGCTCCTGCTCGCTGTCTGCTCGGCTGAGCTGAGCTCCACGTCCCGATCCACCAAGCAAGATCTGCTCACCAGGTCTGTGGTCCTCGTGACCGACCGTCTTCGCCACGTCCTCACCTCCTGAGCCCTAGACCTACCGACCTGCTGCTCTACAGTCAGGTACGAACTCGAGGTGAGCTCGGGTCCAGGTCCTCAGGTCTGGTCTCTGGGGCTCTCCCTTTGTTAAGCTGGAGAGCCCTCGGTCTGAGCTAAGCTCCTTCGTGTGGTCAGGAGATGCAGTATGCCTCACTCGTATGCAAGTGCTGGTATCTCGCCCTCAGCACCTCCACTCCAAGATGTCGAGCTCTCGCGGTCCTAAGGTAGATGATGCGCCTATGGGCAACACGAGACTGGACTGTCAGACCGGCCTAGTCTATGCACAATGATGTCTTATATAGTTCTACCTGACCGGGGCAATCTGGACCCGAATGATCACACACTAATAACCAATGTCTTACACAGCCCCCTATATGCCGTCGGCCATAGGCCAGAGAGTTAGTACGCACACACAGGAAATGTCCGGGGGAATCACACACAACTTACACCTTTTTATTCGTCTTTCCTCGGTCTTCCGACCCACAATAATGTCAGTTTATGTCGGGAAAATTACACTCACAATATCCGGTTTACCCGGTACAAATTAATAACAGTTATAGCCTACATAACACGATTATCCACAATTACTTTTATCCCACTTAATTCCCCTTACGGCTTCACTCCGCCATACTTCTCTACTACTTTACACTTCTAACTTTTCCTTTACTTCTGGGGTGTTCTCTACCACTTCACGAACAAGCCGTACTTCCACCGACTTACTTCTCTTGTAGAGGGTTGCAAAGGAATGAGGATCGATCCTTCTGCTCATCGTCTCGTGAGCCCTCAACCTGAAGACCGACCCAAAATACCCCACTTACGGATATTCCTAACCTGACCGGTGATTGGCTGTCAATCACGTACGAGCCTACCTTCTGCCGCTGATTGGCTATCGCATCTCTATGAGCCTACCTTCATGCTCCCCCATCCTCGTCTTCCTGAATGGTCATGGTCAGTCCCCCATCAGCTACTACTCAGCCCTACCACTGCTACTGTATCCAGATCGTCATCATGTCGTTCGCTCGTGTACACTGTACCACGACCTGGATCATTTTAGATCATACACTGCTCACTCGGTCCCCACGTGATAGCTTACTACTATTACTACCACTACCGGACCATGCCCTCTCCATCCAGTCTCCACGTGATGGCCTGACTGCTGCTACCACCACTACCTACACCTACTTCCCTATCCTGACCTAGATGTCGCCTATGCCCCTTGTTGCTGGAGCCGATTTCTCTCTCCCACCTGCTATACCTACTTTGACATATATATACAATAGAATAGAAATAGAATACTTTGAGATACGAAACTATCACCAATGGCTATGAGAATTATGCAACATAAGGGAAACTGTGTGGGGGAAAGAATAATTCTTTTCCAGAATCAGAATAAGCTTCTACTTCAACCCAAATAGATATAAGGTTGATATATATAGAATATAATAGATAGATGCATATTACTTATTTGAGTTGTAATGTGAGCCGAACGTGATGTCGATGTAAAGACGCTCTATTACTTAGCATCACTACAACTCACTGTTCTTCTCTACTACATAGCGCACAAAGGCAAAAAAGGAGAATGTATCAAAATGTGAGAATGGAGACGCGCATATAATCATCATAAGGAAGTAATCCCAGAGAATGAAAGCGAAAAGTAGAAGATTTTCTTGAACTTGAACGAGGTCTCAAAGTTGTGGGTTGGAGCCGGAGCGCTCCATGAGAGTTCTTCTAACGTGCCGGCCCAAGCGCCCACATACATCCTCAGAATTCAGAATAGAATACAATAGGAAAGAATTTATTGTGAGACTATGAAAGGAGAGAGGAAGGAAGCCGGGAAGGGCAAAGCACTAGAATCTTGACGATTCACGTAATAAGTCCACTGTGCAGAATGGAGAAAAAGAAAATATAAAAATGAGAAGGGAGCTAGAAAAAATGGGAAATAGAGTAGTCTTGAATTGATAGGATATATATACATAGCTATATGTAGTAGTCATACATAGTGGGAGTGTGATATGTGGTATGTGGTGGTACTGGTACGTGGTAGTTAGTTGGTTGACCATCATCAATGCAATATGTATGTTCACACACACACACAAGACTCCAGCTCAAAAAAAAAGATGAGTGTTCATTGTGCAGTGTGTGTGCCTGTGTGGGGGGAACGGAAAAGTATAGAGAAGATAGCAAAAAGGAAAAGATCTAAAGACCCGACAGAGGCAGAAGCAGAGGCATAGAGATAAAGTTGCTGGGGAGAAAAGGAAAATAAAAATAATCGTAAATCACAAGGATTACCTTTATTTGCCGGGGAAATCTGGACCCTGGGTGTTTCACCTCCTTCACCGACCCGCGTTGAGGCTGTCAACCAAAATTCATAGGGTTGGCCCTCCTTCAGTCCGATTGCTTCATAACTTCGCTCACTCCCTTCTAAGCTACGCTTCTCCTAAACAGATAGTTTCAAATACACAGACACAAAAAAATATTTATTATGTTCATTGTGAATTATTTTGAATATCATTTATTTCCCTTTTAAATACATTTGAATTTTTTTTAAATACAATATATAGATGCAGATGTAAGGAGTTAAGAGTTGTGATCTCACAATTTTAGAGCTGTCAATGATTTTCATGTAGAGTGTAAATTTTTCCAGTCTTCCGTTTGGTTGGAGTGGTGGAATCCATGAGAGAAGAATGGATCGTCGAGAGCTGACAACAGCTTTAATGTTGGTTGGTGCACTGGGAACTGACAACGGAATTCCAATTTAATTCTCTATCTTCTATTCTATTCTCTCTCTCATACAACCTCCGTTTTTCTTTTCAGATTGAGTTTTGTTTGTGTGTGTGTTTTGTTCAAAGAATTTCATTTCATTATTTGAACCTCTACACTTCTCTCCAAGTATATACTATATATCGTCTGTGAAGAACCAAAATGACCCATTTCCATTTGTAGCTAAAAACAATATCAACTATCTACAAAAAAAATTGAAACATGTCTTGAAAGCATTTCAATAGAATACTTTCCACTTTTAAAATATATGTAAATAGAACATTTTACACTTTTCAAAAACATGTAAGTAGAACATTTTACCCTTTTCAAAAACATGTAAATAGAACATTTTACCATTTTCAAAAACATGTGAATAGTACTAAATAGAACATTCCACCCTTTTCTAAAACATGTAAATAGAACATTTTACACTTTTCAAAAACTCTTAGTTAACATTTTGCGCATGTTTTTCATTTTGTTTTTATGACATAGCTCATTTTGATTGTAGCTTAAATTGGATATGGGTCATTTTGGTTCTTCACAGACGATATGTAGGCACTCTACTTACAGACTTGAGAGTGAGGAGATAATAATAAGCATAGAGGGAAACCCGAGAAAGGTCCTTCTCTATATTATATAACTCTTCCTTTGTTTCTTATTCCTTATTCCCATGATTGCTTTTACTTTTTTTTCTCTCCCCCTCTTCTGTACTTTACTAATTCCACTCATACTTCTTGAGAACATCTTGTTCATTTGGTTTGTCTAATTAGACTTTAACAATTCCCTATAGGTTCTACTTGCACAGTAGCTAGTTTTCATGCCATGGGAGTACAAGTAGTAAATCCAATCTCTCACAAAATCATATAGTCATGCGTATACATATTCTATAGCCCTATTTTCCTTATGTATGTAAAACTGGATTTTATTTCCTTCCCTCAATTTTTCAATGTAATTATATTTAGAAAAGTAGAGACGGTTTATCTTTTAATAAACAGCTCAACATTTTAATCACCTGTTGAAATCAGCTTTAAATTTCAAAATCATTATGATTAGTGCGTAACTTATCCAGCTATTTGACAACAATTATCCCATCACCAAATTTTGCACTTTCACTTTTTTTAAAGAACAATGGAATTATTATAAAGTTTTATTTTAACTTGATTGTCTCTCATAGGGGCTGACGATGAGTAGTTTAGCCCTTTATAGGAAATGATATAGTAGAAAAAAAACGGACCATTTTTTATAGCAGTGTGTGTTTACACACAGGATCACTGGGTAGGGGTAACCACAGAACCATATAGGTATTTTTGAAGAAAGTTTCCCTGCCCTGTTTGGGAGTATCTCACGTTTTATATAGCTGAACAACCTGAGGGACTTCTCCTCAGTTACTGTATTGTATTTTATCATCTCACGCTCCAAATGGAGTTACGTATCAAACAAACACGCGTTAAATTCTTTTATAACAGACTAACAAATTCATTGAGTGAGAGTATAACTTGGGAATAAAAATACCTCTTAAAACAGTACCTATGTCTATTTGGTGCATACGTGAGGAAAATAAAGCGTCTTTATAATATAAATAACTATCTGTATTGTACCTACAAAAAAAAGTCTACTTCTTCCACACGTGCTATACATACTATACTATATTCACAGCATCCTTTTTTCACGAAGAATTGAAAACACAAATACGATATATAGACAAAGAAACTTGACTCGTGGAACATATGTAGACAAATGAAAATAAAACTACAACTTACCATCTTCCTCTGTCTGACATATGATAGCCTGAGAACTTTTCCCATCACCCATGGCAGTGAAAGCCAATACAGACACGGAGTAATTTGTCCAACGTCGAAGTCCATGAAGACTCGTGGCTTTTGACGTCGTCATTTTAGTTTCCACAGGGAATTCCTCTGACTCAACCCCCGCGTCAACACCACTGGAATCATTAGCATCCTCCGACGAGTCCGACACCTGATGCATCACTTTGTATCCCTGAATGACCCCGTGACGACCTTCGATTCCAGGATCATCCCATGTTACCTGAATACTCTGTGATGAGCTACTTCCACACGTAATCTTTTCCGGTGGTTGGGTTGGAACTTATAGATGTACAAGAAAAAAATCATTATGATAATTACAAAATAGTTTCTACTGCCTACGGATGATAATAATATGATTCTATACTTCAATCTCTAATTCCTAAATAAAAGATAATAAAAAACTATATGTAGGATAGAATATAGAAGTAGGTACTACGTCATCTATCATCTAATGCGCTCTAGCCCATTCGTGGTTGGAAACTATACAAGGATTTAATAAAACATAAAAATATATATTTAGTATTTTTTTCCCTACATTGATTTGATACGAAATGGCGGGAAAAAGAGCTCTGGGTAATTAAGGGCTGAGGGACACGAACTGAAATGATATAATTAATTAAGTTTACAGGAGGAAACGGCCGTAAAAGTTTACGGTTATGTGACTAGCATTAATACGAGTTAATAGGATTTTCTCTCTCTATTCCACCATGCTTATACGAACTAACGAACTATTAAGGGTAACTGCGTTTTTCACTTAACTCATGTGGTTTCTTATATGTGCGTGATGATGTACATATTTTTTCCTCATATATATATTTCCTTCTGCCAAACAGTCAAGTTTGGCTATATATAAGCCCTTTTCGTTACTGCCTATAGCTACAATAGAATATGTACCTAGGTAGGTAGTAGGTACTTTCCACCAATGTAAATTCAACGTGTATAGCCCTATGTATATGTAGTAGTCAGAGAAATTTTAATTTTAGGAATGGGGTACAATAGGGATTTTTAAAGGCGTGCCAGCCACATCTCATTTTTATGATATCGTATAAGTTTTAATGCTACACGAAACCATCCAGAAGATTCAAATGAAAATGGTATTAGAGCTACTACTGTGAGGATAACTACAACTTACTGTAGTGCAATAATGTGACATGTAAATGGCTAGAGAGAAAGATAATACACTTTTCTTATAAAATAAAGCATAATTTAATTACACTGATAAAGAGTAAAAGTATCTTTCTCAGCCAGTCTCCCCCCGCGTCTCGTTTCCTTTGCGTTTTAGTCGGTCATAATAATAGTCGGGAGTAAAAATAAATATGGCCAGAGCAGAATGTAAACATGCAGGGGGTTTGGGTGGGGAAGGAAAATAAGTTGGGTATAAAAACCTAGTATACTTAACTACCTACCTCCTATACCTATACCTATACTGCTGAATGTACAGCTGTAACCTCAGTCTACAGCCTACAGACCACTGCACCGAGACCGAGACCGAGACCGAAAGTTTACTATGCTGAGCTTTGTGAACCGTGAATGGTAATTATTGTAGCACTAGAAGCAAATTAATTAGAATAATTTAGAACAACAAAAATATCGGCAATATATTCATATTAAATTACCATCTTGGTCCGTGGTTCCAACTACAGGGCTAGAGATAGGTCCTGCCCCCTTAGAATTAAATGTTTGAACGACGACAGCATACCGTGTGTATTTCTTCAAATTATCCAACGTCGCCGTTCCACCAAAGCCCATTCCAACCTAGAATTATTTTTTAAGGTAGGAATTCATTACGAATCTTAGTAATTGGTAATTAATATCATTTTTTGACCGTAAGCTTTAAAAAATTAAATAACTGCCAGGCTCAAATTATCGCCGGGTTGTAAGTCTAAAAAATGTATTAAGCGCCTTCTGTTAAATATGCTATATAAATATTTGGATGTATAGAAATACGTAAACATGTGTAAACATAAAATATTTCTCACCTCCACAGTTTTAAAATGATAGCCGTGCATATCGCTTGAAATCCCTGTAGGAATGGACGAGCTAAATATCCCTCCGGATTTTTCTCCAATAAAACCACCTGCGGCGGATGGGGTTGTGAGGAGTGCTAAACCGATTTCCCGGTAGCCCAAATAATATCCAAGAATATTTCCATGCCATAGATGTTTCTCTGGAGGTGACCAGCGAACTCGTAATTTAGTTGACGTCAACGGTTCTATGTGTATATCTTGTGGTGGACCCTCTGGGGCCTCCTCAGTCGTCGTCACTTGAATAATTTCACTGGGTCGACTATAGCCCATACTATTTTGAGCCAGGACTCGGAGGTGATACGTTGTGGATGGGGAAAGATTGGGTATAATCGACAAGGTTTGAGTTGCTGGAACAGCTAATTCCTCCACTTCCGCTTCCGTCCACGTTTCTACATGGAATCATTAAATCGGATTTTATGAGCTTGGAAATCAGACTATTTGTCTAGCAGTATAGTAGAAGGCAAGTACCTACCTATAAATCTATAGGTAGGTAGGTACATACTTTATGGTTTAACCTGTGTGGCCACTTGGGCATAGAAATTATTACCGTCTGTTTTTTAAGCAAAGCGATAAGTTTTCAGTAGCTAATTTAACATGCACTATACAATGGAGTCATAGGTGGAAGATTTCAAAAACAGTATGTCTATATATATCTACGTATAATTATTAGCATCCACTCAAGCTCACATGCATAGATATCCTTGGACTTCGATTAACAGCTCTGGACTCCGTGCATGAGTACAAAGCCGTTTTCGACTTCGACATTTGGTAATTAGCTTGTCGAACATAATTGCAAAAAAAAAGTGCAAATATGTTCATCACCAACTTTCCCCTTTTCCCTTTTAGCCTCATTCAGCTTATTCTCTAAATTAAGTTGGAGCTTTCACTCGTTGGCCTTCCACTTTTCTACTTTCTATACTTACGGCTATAAACGTATCCCTATACCTTCGTCTCATCATGCGGACTCCCTTCGTCACAATTCATTCACACAATCCCTTTTCATATCCCCGTCATCATTGAGGACTTACGATACGATTAGCACTCCTTCCATCCCATACGTCTCAATTCCCTATATAAGGCAAGGCAATGGAAGGGAAGTAGACTCGAAATATTACATCATCTTATCGTTATCGTGCTACTGTAATTATAATTGTGAGAGAAGCCCAAGTAACAGCTGCGAGCTTCGGCTTTCCTTCCACTCTCCCCAAAACCACAAACACTATCAAGACAAAAAATTGTTGGAAACAGAAAATCCACTACCCAATCCACCAAACTAGGGAATGCCTGGTACTGGTACGGATGGTGGTGGGTTTGCAGGGATGCCTATGTATTTGTGTAGCTTATACAGTTAGCATAGGCCTACGACTCACGCTGGGGATCTGGATAGAAGATGTACGCACGGATGGATGATATTCTTATTATGTTAATGGCTCTATAATGAAATTTTATCCAGTTTTAAATTTTATGAAAGGAAAGACACTGTATTATATTTTGTATGTAACATTCATATTATATAGTACCAACTTAAGTTGACTTCATCCATGTGGCCTAAAAACTTGTCTATATATATTATCCCGATGCCCTTCCAGATGGTGGTGGGTCAGGTGGCAAAACTGATGGGAAATCCATAGAGTCCATCTCGGAACAAAAACTTAATCTATGCACTATACTCACTATATGCCGCCATGCAAAAGAGAACTACCACATAGGAGTATATAGGAGAGGAGATATAGCATATATAGCACAACTCCATTTCGATTTTATAATAACTTTTTACATGCTTTCTCTCAAAGCTCATACATTATGACGTTCCGAACC
This sequence comes from Dicyrtomina minuta, assembly GCA_949802685.1. Lineage (NCBI taxonomy): Eukaryota > Metazoa > Arthropoda > Collembola > Symphypleona > Dicyrtomidae > Dicyrtomina > Dicyrtomina minuta. The sequence continues at coordinate 69,073,008 of OX461808.1, read as the reverse complement.
ACTAACCACATTGAGCTGGACCGATGAACATGAATTCTAAATTTCAGGTTGAAACAGTATTAAGTAAATTTCAACATTTAGGTTATGGCTACAAAAAGTACAGATCCATCTGTGTGTGCATGGATGTCCATAGATACATCCACATGCATCGACCCCGTCGAACGAGTAACTTTGAGTCTCACAAACTATATACCTGCAGACCTATATATCTACTCAAATATAGGCAGAAGTTCCCTATATATCATATATAGGGATACTGTAGAAGTAATGCTCATGTTAAATTCGTTCCGTCCGCGAACCGCATTAGCAACATCCCCGAGTTATGATGGAAGGGGGAAAGATGGTAAGGAAAGTCATAGTTGTAACTGTTTGGAAAGCATATATAGGCAAGTACCTACCTACCTTTTACCTTTTACCAAGCTACGTAGGTAGGTAGGTACTTATACCCTCTTCCCCGACCGATTTCGAAAGAGAAGTTCTCTGTAGTGGAAAAGGCAGTGAAGCGCTAAGCGACAACACTTTTACATCTCACAGCAGCAGCAGCAGCAGCATCATCACACGGAACTGCCAAAGTAGCAGGAGCAGAACTTACTCAACACAATCAGACGAGCTGAGAGCTCTGTGTGTGTGAGTCGGTTCAGGAAAGTATGGACCTCGAAGATCCTAGAGAGACGCATCGCACGCTTTACTCCACACACTCTCATTTAGTAACCTACAGTTACCATATTATTCCCGCCTGTATGGTATAAATATAAGATGAAGCCTATAGCTATAGATATACATATATAGTTTGAGTAGTGAGAGATGGGTCCAGGTAACTTCATTTATACCTCCGACCTCCACACATACGTATAACAATAACAATATATACACAACCAATGGTTGATGGTTGTTTTGAGCACAAAAAGTATGCAAACCTATCAGATAAAATGGTATTAAAGGCAAAACTCTGGATCGATGGATTGAATTGGATGGAAGTTGGAACATAGAAGAGAGGGAGAAAAAAAATGGAATCAATCGAAATCTAAAATTACGTCTGCGGGCTTCATTTTCAACCTTTCATCTACAGAGACGGTAACGGTAACGGTGAAGGGACCGTATGAAATTACAAGTTACAAAATCATTCCAACGAAGCCGTTCAATCCCAATTTTTTATTCACTCTCTCTCCATTCTTTTCTACATTTTCGAATAAAAAAAACGAACTTTGAAATTGACTTCGTATAGCCTATATGCTACGCTTTTAGCCTAAATCAGTTAAATATTGGATATTCCCATAGCCATAGAGTTATTGTAGCGGACTGGATCCACATTTAAGCACAATTCTATATCCTCTAAACAAAATGGAAACAAGAATCTATATAACCTTTCCCATTTCAAGGCTAGGATTTCATCGCCTCGTCAAAAGCTATGAGAGCAGAAACAAGTATTTCCCAAATTTTATTTACCTTTGAAAAATTGAATGTGTGGAGCTATATAGTGGGTTGAAGCTATAGTGGGAGGACTGTCTTATGTCTTTTTAGCTCAAGAATATAGTCCAAGCAATGCGACAATAAAAATTGTCAATTTCACAATATTTGTAAGGCAGAAATGAGATATAAAAAAAACAGATGAGAGAATAAATAAAATGGAAGTCTAAATAACTAGCTACATACGATTATTACTTGATATATCTGCGTAGACATGTATGTAGTATGTACATACTTACGGTGCATAAGTATTTTCTAGGAGTGTGAAAGCAACTCAACTCAATACCTAATTGTTGTGTACAGTATAGATCATACCGTATTTCCTGTAATAGTACACGGGTCTATTTAACACACATTTAATTATATGGGTTTGAGAGTTCGGACTTTTGAAAATTAAGATTGTAGAACGACATAATATTCTTAAACTTAATACTTCTAAACTCCGAACACATGATCAAAAATATGTTTAAATAAATTTTACAAATAATCCATACACTTGTCACGTATTTACAGCCAACATTAACCTTCACATTTTGTGACCAAATGTTTAATAACAAATAACATGTCAAAATTCAGTCCAAATATAAAAAATTCTCACGTCCTCAGTGACAACTTCAAAGTTAAAATATGATGGTTTGTGGGTGATTGCTCGAATGATATATAGTTGTGTACAGTACACGTTGAGAATTCTACCTGGGAATTAATATACTATACTGCTTTTCTTTTGCTAGGGCAGGGCGAAACAGCAAAGGTTTAAATATATAACACAGAACAGAGCTGCATACACCAGTACATATTACGTACATGTTACGTGTACACAGTGTATAATATTCAGACTGAAATCAAGTTCCAAAGTGAAAATGTGAAACTATCCTTTTACACGATTTACACGCATAATTAAATGGTAAATTAATTACAAACTCACACGACTACAATTTCCCTTTCACACAGTCAGATAGAGTAAAAGTCATATCTACTCTTCCCTGTTTTCATAACTAAATTAATTTTAAAGTTACTCATACATATACAAGCAAGTACACAGATAGAAGACAGTCAGACAGAGAGAGGGAGAGAAAGAGAAAGGCGGAAAGTGAAATAAAAGGAACAAAGCAAATACGGACACGCACTGATAAAGATAAAGCAAAAGTGGGAAGTTTCTCTTTTTGAAAATTCAGAGTGATGTGCTAAGTAGTGCTGGTTCTGGGAGTACTCATGACGATGTAGGATAGGAGACAGACCGACAGACAGATAGAGTGAGACAGAGAGACAGAAGAGACTCAGGGATGCTGTACTGCGGAGAGTGGATCTGCTAGATTTTGAATGCTTCTGATGCTTGAGGTAGCTGAGTGTCATGTGTAGTAAAAATGTTAACACACGACATGTTATTTTATCCTGCCATCCAACGCATACACATACTACATTCATTATGTACCTACTAGGTAGGTTACCATTTACACTCAGACGTCTCATAAAAGGATACATACTTAAACCTATATATACGTTGAACATGCTAGGTGTTGTAGAATATTGGCTTCGAACCTGATGGGAATTTGTACTGAATGATGAAATTGATCAAAGGACTGTTCCCATTAAAACTCTCCGACCATGAAATTTGGATGGAACGGCTTTGCTCTTCTATCAACCGTAAATTTCCCGGCTGCTCTGGTGGCTCTAAATGTAAGAACACACGTAATATGCTACATGTAGTACAAGTATAACAAGAGCGAGATATATTAGCAAACTCAAACTGTATAGGTGACTAAGTAAGTACATGTTATATATAAGTAATATTTTGGTATATTTCACTCCATATAGGATATACACTTCATTGTGTGAGATGTGTATTTAACGAATGTTTTTCGAAAAGTCGTTGTGAAGGATATCTATCTGTATTTTGTGTTTGAGCTTGAAAGTTGAAAGAAAATCAAGATCAACGTTAATGTTTATCATGTTTTCAATTTAACTCTTAACTCTATGTGCCCATTCGATATCGGCATCGGGCTTGTCGAGTCTATATATCTATAAGCAATATAAAATATAACGCTGAACCTAAAATCCGGAATAAAATTCTGAGAAGACAGAGATGACATTAGCAGAGACCATATAGAAGGTTGTGCATCAAAATCAACATCAAATAGTTCATCAAATAGTTGAGTAAAAGTGTTAAAATCCAAAGCTTTAAAAATTATTTCCGCGTCCATTATTCTTTTATACATGTTATATAAAGATTTTGTTAAAGTATAATGATCATAGAATATTGGTTGATGGAGCGCGATCACTTTTATTTTACTGTTTTATTCTATCGTCACAAGTTGAATTTCTTATATTAGCGCTGGATTGATGAGTATCCTGATATAGAGAAATGCAATGCACTTTTTTTCTGGGCTAAAACTTTCTGTGCAGAGTTAAAAAATTCCATTTAGTTTTTTCAAAGTTGATCGTTATCGTTATCGTGGTCATTAAAATCGGTGATGGTGGGCGGCTCTTAGCTCTCCAAATATTTTTGTCAGCAGAAAAACAAGTTAAAAAAGTAAACTGAGCGTATTGAACAAAACATTTAATCTTGAAGAACTAAAAAAAGTGGGATCCTCATATCCGGAAGTAGTGTGCTTTCTAACTTTTGTTATGAATGCAATCTAATTTCATTATATAGATTTCACAGGATCTGGATCGTAATCGTAATGTGAAAGTTATTGGTGTGGTGGTGATGTGAGTGATGAAATAGTTTCAAACAAAACACATACTATAAATATATAGAGAGACGTACCTTGAACTTTGAGAACAACTGTTGTTTGGTCACTTCCAAAAGGATTCGTAGCTCGACAGTAATAAACTCCGCCGTCCGCTCGACCTGCCCCACTGATGAGGAGCTCGGACAAAACTCCCATTTCTAGATCCTGACGGCGAACGGCATACCTTCAATAATGTCAATAATTGTAAAAGCATTTTTAAGGTTTCATTTCAAAGCTTGTACTCAAAAATGGCCAATGGCAGAGGGTTCGAGTCAAACGATAAGTCAAACGATCGCCATGCAACACCCCAGTTTATAGTTTTATTCCAAAAAAGGCAGTCAGTCATACCTGCTAGTTGAGTGGCTGATACTAGTAATTTTAGTATGCTTATTCGACCACTGAATTTCAATTGGTAGATCTCCTCGAGCTCGACATTGTAGAATCGCCTTATCTCCTGCTTTCACTGAAATCTCTTCATCCCTTTCAGTGAATTCTGCTGGAGCTATTCAACAGAAAAATAGAAGTTTTAAAAAAATCAGTAGTTAAACCAATAGTAAGTTCGATGAATGCTACCCAATAATTAATCATGGTTAGCTATACAATGGGTTAAAGGTAACCATGGGTAAAGGAAGTGGCCAGTGCCAGTGAAATAAAGGTCTAACTATTTGAAAACTGTCTTTGATTGATGTTGTTCCAAGGAGGCAAGCACAATTATTGTTGGCTCAGTGGAGATTGTACATGGTTTTCTAGAAAACTGTGTGCCTCTTCAATTACTTTTTGTCCATAGGAAACTCATTCGTTTTCAAGTATATAAGCTCACCCTGAGGTAATATTTTCCAACTATTCTTACAAATAAGATTGCTAATCGAAAATGTCCATACTGATACACGCCCATATGTATGTATGTGTAGCAGTATAGTGTATATAGTAGTCAACTGATAAGTTTTCAAACATACAAGGGCTGACATTTCTTTAATCAAACTCACTTTGACCAAACTTTGTCATTGGAGATGTTCATTTAAAGAGAAGACGAAGGAATAAAAGACTACACAAAAATACTATAGATACGTATTCAGCCCACAATCTCCAAAACTCCAAATAGTTACTTATACTTCCTTTCTGCCCAGAGTCTGTCTGTATAGGCACCGGCACCGTACTCCGTACATATAAGGCCATGGCTTGGAAACAAAATCAATTCTAAAAGCTATTTACATTTCCATCCAGCAGATTCCTTTCAATACAGAGCAGAGACAGAAAAATAGGAATACAAACTAAATAGGAACATAAGCCATTTCTTTTTTCTAAATAAACGGAACGAGACTGGGACTGGGACTGGAGTGGATAGCTTATAGATGTGGAGAGCTTTCATTTTATATTTTGTACACACAGTCAACGACACAGTCAGTTCAGTGCAGTGATCGAAATCCAAAATAAGTAGAATGAGCGGGACGCAGCAGTCCTAGAAAAAAAATCCATTTTATGGCATATCGTCGAGTCACTATGGCACTGGAACTGGAACTGGGACACTAAAACTGCATGAATATAATTTAATGAGACAGAAACAGTCAACTTTATTTTAGAAAATCTGGCAGTGACACTCTGTTCTCTACAAAACTACTATAGAATCACAACAGTCTCTACAAATCAGTACATGGATCAGGTACAAACAAAGGTCTACTCTCTGCTTACTACTTACAACTTTTAGTTTCATTGCAAATGGATGAACAAGTGACAACAATCATTGTAATCAAGAATTTGATTTTGATAAAATACACAAAATTAGCGTCAAACGAAGAATACAATATCTGGTCGATTAAAATTTGAATTGCTAAAATTAACTTTTGGTTTGTATTGAACTTTATTTGTCAGGCTGCTTCATGTATGTAGCTGACTGCAATTGTCCCCTTGTTTTGAGTTTTGTATTCAAATTTGAAATACGAGATGCTTTTATATTATGTAAGTATACCTATGTACCCGTAGCTGTATTATCCGCGCAGGAAATTGCATCTTCTTGTACACTATGTATACTCGAAGATGCACGTAAGGTAAATAAATAAATCTAAAATGTTTACCAGTCTCACCCTCCACAAAAAAAAATAGAATTGACAAAATGCTTCCCCGTGAAATTGCCGCAAACCCCATTTACCTTGATAATATTGAAATCTAAATCCCTTTCGATTTGCAAGCATCAAGACCACATTACTCTGGAACGTTCAGAGGAAAACTGTGTCAGGATGGAGAGAGAGAGAGAGAGAGAGAGTTGGTTGAAAAGAGATGAGTCTGAATCCCATGACGTATAAAAAAAGTACTCCACCAGTTCTTTGACATATGTGTACAGTTTAGTCTACGTATTACGAAAGATGTACGGGGAGCATAAGAGAACCCTGAGAGTTAGCCCACTAGGGAATTACTGTGCTCTATCTGAGTTGTCGATGTCGATACTGTAGAGGCAGAAGAAGAAGAAGTAGTAGAAGTAGAAGTAGAAGAAGAAGACGAAAAAAAGGACCAAAAGGAATGGGAAGCTAAAGGATGAGGATGAGAAAGAAAGTGAAAGGAGCAATTTCGTCTGTCGCCTGTACAAATGCAACTTGTCTTTTCCTTTCTTTTCTGGTCAATTGGAAAATTCGAAGATTTCCAATGTCGACTTTGTCAAGAGAAGAAAAAAAAAAGGGAAAAGCATGAATTTACTATATATATAGTAGCGTGGAGCATATATAGTCTCCGTTTCCAAACTGTATACTTTCCAGACTCCAACTTCGAACTTTGAATTTAGTTGTGGGAGCGCATATAGATACAGAACAGATATACGTAAATCTAACGATAAGTATATACCCCCCAACTTTCTACTTTCTAAAAAAGTTTCTACATACTTGAAGTAGTCTCCTATTGTGTAGCCCTCCGAGAATAAAATGTATAGGTAATATACCTACAGAGTACAGCACACACAGTTGAATAGTGTCTCCCATTGTTGTTCAAGAGGAACTCGAAAATAAAAAGAGAGGACGAAATTGCTCTATTTTCTTAGTAATTTATCATTTATGTGTGTACACGTTAAAGAGATACAGAGGCGGCGGCAGCGGCTCTCTTTAGCTTACTGCTGCATTATATAAAAATTTTGCTATATAATATCAGACATATCACTGTTTACCCTATTTTTTCCTGAGCACTTTTAAATCATTTTAAATGATGCATCCCATTTATTCACATTTACCAACAATTTATGTACTAACTACTAATCTTACATAGATAGAGAGGTAGGTAATTTTTCTCTTGATCTATTGTGTTCATCATGCAACTTTAAAAATATTTGCGGAGAGTCTATTTGATCAGTCTTCGCCTGCGGCGGCTACGCCGCAAATTTTGACTGGTATAATTATATATATAGAGATTGGTTACTTTCTTAAGAACCTATAAAATATACGATAATTTACATACAATTTGCTTGAGAAGATTGAGATTGAAATTGAAATCCTGCCATTCACTCTCTCGAATTTAGAAATTACTATACTTACCATTAACTTTGACAAAGACGACTTTACTCAGTCCAGATCCAACACCATTTCGAGCTTCACACAGATACTGTCCCTCATCAGTCTTCCTAATCTCTTCGAAACGAATCGTCCCATTTTCATAGACATTAGTGGTTTTCCCCAGCAAGTCTTTGTACTCTCCTGGCTGACTGCCTGTAAAATTGAATAAAATTTAGTCCTATTTCCAAAATCACATCCAATATGCACGGACACATGTATGTGGAAGCTCCACATTTTTTTACACACAATATTATAATTAAATTGAAAAGTGTACAAGTATAAAAAAATCCCATGCAAAAGTTAACAGGGAAATTGGGAGCTTTGAAACATTGTTTTGGGAATTTATTGAAATTAGAATCTGTATAAGCGTTGAAATTTCAAGCATGTTCTTCTTAACGAAGTTTTTGCAAAATAATCTTATAACAGCTTTAAAATGTATGTTTTTTTGGAAATTCCCAGTTCTTAAACAGTATGCAGCATCCTTTCCTAAATTGGCTAAACCAATTCGGCCCGGAGCCCTACACAACTGCCCCACTGCATTATTTGCGAGGGCGAGGAAAGCATGCACTTATTAATATACTTAAATTTTAAAATGAACAGAATGCAGAGTTTCCTACGTTCGTAAACTTTAAAATTCCATAAGTTTTCAATATACCCTTGGGAGTATTTTGGAGTTGTATGAATACAGAACTGAAGGATCCCAAAGGAGTTTTACGACATGCCTCGCGAATCAACGCAGAGAGTTGTAGTATTCCTGGGCTCAAAATACAAATAGTCTCACTACTTCTATTAAAGTAGTTTCATGTCTGCAATGACAATAAGTCATTATCTTTAAAGGTAAAAGCTAAAATTGAACTACTATATATGTATTGTATATCGTATATCGTAAAAGAACTTTCATCTTCATGCAGTACAAGATGTATTCACTCACAAAAGCTCCCAAAACTCCTTACACTACTTTACATAAACTACACGTATGTGCTCTAAAAATTTGCCAAAGTCAAGCAGGAAGCTAATCGAGGGTAAAACCCTAAGCTGAAGTTGTATCGATTAAAATAGAGGAAATGAAAACTCTAAAAACCTAGAGATTCAAACTACATACTAAACATGTAGTATAAGATTAAATCATGGTGATCCCATATGCTATCAGACGCCGTACCTACCTACCTAGGTAGGTGGGGGCAATATATATAGGTACATATATACTCACTCGACACAAAATAATATTTTAAGTTTGAACTAAAAAAAGGCATTGGTTTAAGCAGTGCGCACAGTTAAGACCCAGGAGGTCATCGATTTTCTACTCTTCTTCATTATTGCCCTGTATGTGAAATTCCACTACGTATCCCAGCTCCAGTTAATTTGCATTAGCCTAGTACGTAAATCGCTCGTCAGAAACAGAAGAGATATACAGAATTTCAGTACGACCAAACGAACCATAGGCTTGCATGCGTGATTAATTTTTCCTATAGATTAATTAAGAGCGGCACTATTACAGTTTACAGTATGTAGAGCACGACAAGATATATGGCATGACACCTATTTTTAATTTTATACTTGATTTCCTTTTTTTTACAATATATAACAAAAATCTCTTATGACTTATCGTTATAGTATAAGCACTCCGTATTTTTCCCGCTGTTTCATAATAATCCTTATGATTTTCTTCAGGTGTGGAAAATTGATAAATTCAGTGGTTTCATAAATCATAATTATAAGGAGTTTACCTGAAATGATATCATGCAGTATTTCATGCAATTAGTAACTACACCTTCAAATATTATGAGTAATGTCTACAGCTATGGGTAATTATTTACTTAGCTTGTCATCTCTGAGACACTATATGATATTGATGATGAGTTGTTGTATGCGTAATGCGTATATATCTGGTTGCCTCTCCAAACTTTCATATGCAAATATATGCCATCTTATATTCTTGTGTTTATACATACCGTGTTTGAAATTTGCGTTTCAAAGAAAGTGCAAGTTTTAAAGCTGAAATGGGATTAATTTTAAGAATGGCGAGGAGACTGTCTTCCTTAATTACAATTTTAAATTTTCAAACTCAAAGGCTGCTACTACTACTACTGCTGCTGTAGCTCGTTGCAGTATTCGGTTTTGCTCAAAGAGTCGCAGCGTTAGGATCCTCTGAAGGGTGTTGTTATCATATCTCCTCATGCGACATGACAAGGTGGTTGGCCAGGACGAGACCAGGGCAATGCGAGTAGATACATTGATTTACATACAAAATGTATCATCTGTATAGTTTAGCATATAGGAACTTTGCTTGAGAAGTGGTCGTCGTCGTTGTGGGTCGTAGTACACAGGAGATTGAGTCAAGGTAAGAAGAGTACGGATATCTAGCTGTATAAGCTAGCGAATCAATCATTCGATCTAATGCTTTTGCAGAGCTTAAAGTTAAGCTCTGTCTGCCCCAATAAGTTTTCTCCGTGAAATCTTTAGTGGCTCAAAATGAAGGGACTTTTCTGTACATGTACATATCTCTGTAGCTTAGGAGAGAAGATGAAAATTGTTCAAATTGACGATTAAACCAGGATTTCCTGTAAATTATAAATGACTGACCTTATACACTATGTAAAATTACATGCTTCTACTCGTATACCAACACCAACCAGGGTATAAAGTATATTAGATATCCCTATATGTATTTTTGTTATTAATTTCCTCCTCGTATATTTTAGTAATAGCGCGTACATTGCCGTCTGTACGTCGTACGTCGTACGTAGAACGTAAGGCACATATTTAAGTGTAATTTACTGCTTTCTACTCCTGTACTCCACATATTGCATGAATAAAATTGATGGGGAAAACAAAAGGAGTTTCCAAAGTGGGTAGACATATATTAAGGAGAGAACCACAGGGATATATATTACAATGTTACCTCGCGTAGATTTATTCAACTCGCACTATATATAAAAGACCATTGACGGACTATTAATTTTACTTAAATCTGGATTAATCAAAAAGTTTGCACGACGATCATAGGGAATTTTTGTGTTATTTTATAATATACTACACAAATACTTACTACATACTTATAGTGGTCGATTTGAGATTTGAGATTAGTGACTGTGCTATGCATCAAAGTCTACCATTATTACTCCACACACGAGTTACTACCCTACATAAAATACACACAAGGACAAAGACAGCCGAAAAATGACTTACCGCTAATGAGAATGGTGCGTATTAAGAATTTTATTTTAGCCGAATAAAATAATAATTATTCTAGATTAGATCCTATGTCCAGAGTTCAAAAGCATTTTGTTCAAAATTCCCTTATGCTCCAACTTTTTCGTTTAAGATGCGTTATGCCTTAAGCTTAAATCCCGGAGTTCAAAATTCATCGACTTTAAAAACCACCGAGTTCAGAAAAACATAAGTTCAGAAAATACTTTTAAGTCCTTTAGGTTCAAAAATTGGAAAAATTACATTGTCTAACATCCACGATCCGAGAGCGTCTACTTCGAACTTAACGTTTTTCGAACAAAAAGTTTCGAACATGAGCCAATAATTTTGAACTTGGGACATTTGGACTCTAGACGCAACGCCCGAGCTTCATATCTCGATACAGTGCATGGTGAGACAGGTAGGTAGGGGTAGGATACCGTTTATGGATACAGCTAAGAATATATTATTTAAGTTCAATGCAGGTAGCACGCCGGAACAGAGTGTAATTAATTATGTCCGTCCAGGAGTATCAGTTGGAAAGGAAATTATGCAAATGGGAATTTGCATGCAGCCGGAGCGAGAGAAGGAGAAACGAAATAAAACATGACAACATGCATGCAAGACGTTATCGTCGATTAGAGACTTGAGTGCTCAAGGAGACGACTGCAAAACTAGATGAAGAAGATAAATTTTCCTTACTTGAAGCTTTTTTCCAGGTGATGGATGGTGTGGGATGCCCGTCTGCTTGACACTGAAGAGTAATTAACTGTCCTGCCGACACATTTATGTCTCGCGGTTCCAGAGTCCATTTCGGTGGCACTTTTGCACAAAAAAAAAGCAATTAATCAAATAGGTATATTACATAAGGACTTTCTTTTATCAATATTGTTTAAATAATTTATCAACATAGTTACATACATATTATATACCATACCTCCTTGGTACGTAACTTATAATTCATGAGGTAGATTTAAACTCTAGAGCAACTCTAAATATTAATATATAAATTGCACTGCGTGCCTCAAGAAAACTTTTGCGTATAATTTGATAATTTAGTTGACTTAACCTTATAATATATACAGTGCGCACTTCCAAACTCCCAGACATATATATAGCTATTAAACAAACTAACATTTTTTCTGTACATAAAAATTACCATTGACAGTCAGAATTGCAGTGTGTAGTTCCTTCCCAGCCGAATTCTCCGCAAGACAAGTATACTGACCTACAAAAACAATTTTTAAATAGCTGTCAAAATTTGCGCATGAAAATGTTACTCCATCCATATGGTGTTCGTAGTTGTGAAATAAAGTACTCAAACTATACAGCTACGAACAAAAGATTAATTACCATTGTGAGCAGATGTTAATGAATCAATTACTAGCGTGGTAGAGTACTCGTCCGGAATTCTGACCGTTAAGCCCTTCATTAAGCCAAAAGTACTATAGTTAGTCTCCAAATTCAAAACACTATAGATATATATTTTGTGCTATCAAGCATACTAACGTTAACGATTACATAAAGGTAAGGAGAAAAGCTCACTTTTCAAAAGTTAAATTATTATTCGTGTAAGCATTGTATATATTATTATTTGGATATCTTTATAATAAAGTTCAGATCCAAAATGTACAGCAAGTACGCTAAATGTGCAGTGCATTAAATTCTGTAGCAGATCACAATTTAATTGTGAATGCTGCCTATATATTCAGGAAATTTTAACAATTATATTTTTAAAAAGGATATTTTTTTTAACTCGAAAACCACTAATTCGCAATATTACATGAATTGTTATAAGTAGTATGGTTTGGTACATATATTATACGGAATTTGTAGCTGAAATAGTACTATAATATTTTATTGGAGTGAAATAAAGATAAACAATGTATAAATCTAACCGTGGCAGTGCTTGAAGAAATGGGCTTTCCTTGGAATTGCCAGGTAAACTCAAGAGGCTTGTCACCCTCTAGGATCTGACAAGAGACGGCAAGACGCCTTCCTTCTCTTAAGTACTCACTGAGGAACTGAAACGGCATTATCTTCGGCGGAACTGTAACAACACGAACATCGATACATTTTCTCCGAGCATTTCCCTTTTCCCGGGCATTACAGTAGAGCAGTAGAATAAAGTGATAACTATTTGTTTCTTTCCTCTTTACACCGCTGTTTGACAGGTGTTCGTATTAAGCGTGGATATGCATAGAATATGTCCTACAATAAAGTAGGTAGTACCAGCTGCCATAGTAATAAATGCATAGCACCTTCCCGCATATATTTGATACACAAATACCTACCTGGGTATGTAAGGTACGCTGGAACTGGAACTTATACGAACTTTATTTATTATGGTAAGTGGGGAGCACAATAATATAATGTGGACCAAAACATTGGATCACGAATTTGACTGGAACACTTTGTTCCATTCTTGTGTAAAATAATATAGCGATGCATAGTACAGCTCAAGTTTCCTAGATATCTCCCTTTTGCATGCACTCTGTTGATAACGTGAAAATATACGAAAATGTCATGAGGAAAGTCTTATACGGTCTTACCTACTACTTGAATGTGTAGATCACGGGTTGAGGTCAATCCTTTTTTGATATTTTTCGCGTGGCAAGTATAGATCCCTTCATCGCTCCTTGAAATATTCTCAATAATCAGTGTACCATTTGGATAAACCCTTTGTTGACGATTGACAGGTAGAAGATTTCCCCCTGTTTTCAATTTGTTTTTCATATTATACAGTAAATAAAAGACAGAAATAGGATTTTGATATATAACGTTGTCAATAATTTTAGTATAGTGTGTAACCTCGTTCCCACGTGATTAGCTCAATGGGGAAACCAGAGACAGGACATGAGATCTGTAGTTTCTTTCCTGAGACTGCTTTAATGGGTGGGATCAAACGTATGAATGGTGGGCCTTGAAAATTTAAATAGGTTGATAAATTTTCATTTAATTACGCATTGTTAAAATACTAAATTGCAATATGTGGGCAGAATTTAACTATTTCTATGCAGAAACTCACCATAAATATTTAGTCGGGCAGAGTGTGTTACGCCACCCATGACGTTTTTGGCCTGACAAGCATACAGCCCTCCATCTTCAGCATGAACATTTGTTATATTTACATGTGATATGACGCTATCATGCACAGTTACATACTGCCCAACCAGAAATCTAAACAAAAAAAAAGACGGAGTATTCATACTTTAGAAAAATTCAAAAGGAGTACTAATCATGAGGTTAATGTAGATTCTCGGCCTTAGGATATTATTATATTATGCTCTATTATTAAATAACTTCCAGGAAGACACATTAAATGTATGAAGAATTATTGCAAGTCTAGTAAAACTTCAAATTATGGCAAACTATAATTTACAAGTGATTTAGTTACAAATTGGAAAGATTTATGTAGGAAGACTGAGTGTAATGTGTGTGCTCATAATAATATGTCTACCTCGCGTGAATTTAGTGTAGGAAAAGCGGAGGACGGAGCGCGAGTTTAAAGGAAACGGTTGGTTAGATTAGCATAAAACACTGTATGTAAAGTACGACCTAATGTGAATGTCAGTCTGCTATTACTTATACTGATGTATGAGGAGCAGTTTGATACGGCTACTTAAGGGAATTTCAATGAATTCAAAGTGAAAGCAATTACCGTTCATTTTCCGGAATGGCAAATCCATCTAAAGTCCATTGAAATTGTGGTGGTGGATTGCCTACGGCAGTACATTTCAATGAAACGGACGGACCGGCTTGTAATGTTTGCTCAGTAAACCGATAAGTAATCTCCGGGAGTACAGCTATATTTTGAAGAAGAAAAAAAAATCAAATCAACTCACAGTTACTCACTGTTCACTATTCTGAAAGGGAAAAGGACATGGAAATTACTTACTCCAGAGTACGAAAACTTTAAATAAGAGGATATACAAACGGAAAGGCTTACAGCCAAGTCTAAGCTGAGCACTATCTTGAGCAGAGTAGAGATCATTGGAAGCAAAACACTGATACATGCCGGCATCTTCAGCTTCAACCGAATTCGCAACTAATGTTTCTCTCGGACTTATTTTATATCTGTGTGACAGGAAATAATTCAGCAGTTAATTGAAATAGTAAATCATATTATTAGGCACTCGAACAGTAATAAAAATCATTATAGACCTAATAAACTCTAATTTGTCGTCACAATCATGTGTAATTTTTTCAACTGCAATACAATTTACAATTTTTGAAAAATAAACTAAATAGAACTTTTATTATACCCTATCAAGGGCCAGGACCAAAGTTGAATTTTTTTAAACCCTTTTTTTCATCTTAAAAATATTGAGATACAAGTTTTGCTCTTTGTCATGTAGATACATATCGTCTATGAAGAACCAAAATCACCCATATCCATTTTTAGCTAAAAACAATCTCAACTATCTACAAAAATATTCAAATATGTCTTGAGAGCATTTAAATAGAACAGTTTGCACTTTTCAAAAATATGTAAATACAACATTTTACACTTTTCAAAGACATGGGATTAAAATATTTTGCACCTTTTTGAAAACATGGAATTAGAAAGTTTTGCATCTTTTCGAAAACATGGAATTTTGAAATTTTTGCACCTTTTCGAAAACATGAAATTAGAACATTTTGCACCTTTTTGACAGCATGAAATTAGAATATTTTGCACATTTTCAAAAACATCTAAAAAGTACATTTTACACAAAAACTCCTAATTAACATTTTACGCATGTTTCTCATTTTGTTTTTATGAAATAGCTCATTTTGATTGTAGCTTAAATTGGATATAGGCCATTTTGGTTCTTCACAGACGATATGTATTATTATTGTAAAATATTCGTTGTTTATTGAAAAGTTATAAATGGATTTTATATTTTAATTCAAACACGTGATTTCCCCTTCCTTCTTCACCTTTATGTCCGATTTCAAGCAATTGAAATTAACGAGGTACAAAAAGGCGGGCTATGCCATTGCGTTAGTACAGAATCTACTGATTATTCATATGTTCATCAAATTCTGACTCTATACAATTCCCGTAGTTTGTATAGTGAATAGTGAACTAAACATTTCAATTTTAAATTAAAGTTCATCAGGCGTTTTTGTTATTTTAAGAATAAGAATAAGAAGGAGACTTACCTAATGATGGAAGCGCTGTCGTGACGAATGGGAACCCCATTTTTGAACCAAGTAATAGACTCAATTGGACTGCCAGAAACCAAGCAACGGAAATTTGCACTTCGGCCAACATCAACTGTTTGACTATTTGGACTTAATTGAACACGTAGCGGAACTGAAAGAAAGGCACATAAATTTGGAAAAAAGTCTAAAGCACACTGTACACAGTAATATGCTGTAAGTATAAATCAATTTGAGCAGAATTCATTTGGAATGTGTAAAAGTCAAAAATTGAATTGAATTGAATTCCGAATGAAATATTGTAATGCTTCCACATCTTCACATCCCTAGATCCAGAATCCTCGCACATTCACACACACACACAAAACACTAGGAATGAAAATGAGTTTTACCATAGACGTTCAAACTGATTCGGACATCATAGTGAGAAATAGAATTATTCAGACGGCAGACATATGATCCTGAGTCTTCAGGTCGGACTTGCGTCAGGAAAATAGGACCACCGTCTTGAGGTGAAAACCCACTGGCTCCATTCCCACTCCCCATCACAGGTCTCTTACGACTTTTCAGTGACAAATCACTTAATATTCCGTCACGCTCACGAAACCATCTGAATACAAACGAGAGACATTGAGATAGAGAAAATGTACATATAAAAAAAAGGAACTCTGCAGAGTTCTACTCATCATTTGAAATTCTAAGTGCGACTGAAAGATTGATGCACATGAACTGACACTACAGATAGCTGCACATTTTACGGAGACTACAGACCACACCGACATGTTTCCTCTCTCAAAAACTACAAATATTCACAAACTTGTACATGCGAATCTTCAATTTAACTCGTATATTTCTCCTGTGTATTAGGTTATAGGTGTACTACACACATTCCCAGATTTGAGACCTTTTATTCAGATAATTCGTTTTCTTGTTATTTGTCTAGCTTCCTTTAAAAATATTTTATTTACACTACACAGGGAGGCACACAAGTGGTGTGTGAATCATACAAATTTTATAAAAGTAAAAGTGAAAATACATAAAACAAAAAATCAAGAGTACAACTATATAATTTATTATATTGATAAAATTTGAAATTTAAAAAGTTTTGCTTATTTTCTTCTTTTTCACATATTAGAATATGTAAATTCTACTATATAGTGAAATTTGTATATTTATTAAATTCTTTGAAAGTCATGCATACGCTTGGATAAGCATTATAAATCCATGGATAACCATTTACATGGGGAGAAGAACTGTGTGACAGGACTTCATAAAAGATCAGTATAATAATCTAAGAAAAAAAATCTAGGAACGAGCTAAGAACATGCGAGGGCACTTTTTTCCCCATTTTGATTGCAGGATTACTGCGAGAGTGAGTATATATATTATGATATGATATCCTATCCCATCTGTATAATGGAATAGCACAAGATAATTTGTAAGTCAAGAAGATGTCATGAAGAGAGTAGAGAAAATGGCCAAATGGAATAAGATGAAGGGAGGAATGAGAAATGAGAATAGTCAAAGAAATTCTCTCCTTCTCCTTTCTGCTCCACTTCAGCTTTCTTTTCATTTCTTATTTTCAGACTCTTCTACTCTTCTACTTCTATATTTCGGCTCCTATGCTTCTCTCCCCACCAAAAGACCAAAACCAAAACCAAAACCAACCTAACGTAAGTTCTAACTTTCAACCATCAACAACTGAGCATTTGTTCCGTCCGTAACCCGTAAACCTTCACTTCCATTTCCATTGCCATTGCATTGCGTTGCATTGCATAGGATGGCATATGCAGCAATGGTTTACATTTTACTTTTACCAGAAAAGCGCATGGGTATCTACCAACAGACTCAAGACAGTTGTATATATTATAGCTTTATACACACGTAACTTTGGAGGAATCTTCAAGAGAAAAAATAAAATAAAAGCTCAAAGCAGGGAAAAAAAATATAGAAAAAAGTTCAAAATTTCTTTGTTGATTCTTTTCAGGAGAATATTTTATTATGGGCCATCTCATACAGAGAATCTAAGTTTTCTATTTCTTCTTTTATTTGATTTATGTGGCTATTTTTTGGATTTCTTTCGGAGCAAGTGAAATAGAACAAAATATATTGGGATTTGTCCTTTTATTTTATATTTTCCATGTATTTACATTATTATTTGGTTATGGATTACTCAAAGAATAAATCTATAGCTACCTACGCTTCATTCATACTATTATGTTCAAGTATTTCTAGTCGCTAATACTGAGTACATCCAGCAACTTTATAATATTTAATATCTGTCAACTATACCTATGTAAAATATATGCAAATATTAAAGCATAAATTAAGATAGGCATTTTTTTTAGTTTAGGTTTGCATCGACTTTGCCTCTGACTTTTTTTCCGGACGTTCAGCAACTTTTTGATAGTATAATGTATTGATGCTTGAGAAAAACTTAAAGACGGTATAGCTATAGGGAGTAACAGGAGACATTATGCCATCTCGACAATATGTGATAGTTGATAGTTTTACATTAAACTGCTGATGAACCCCAAAAGTGTTATGCTTTATTGGACGTAAAATTAATTGACTATCATAACGATCCCATATGTATATATTCCCTATAGATATTTTATCCGTCTAAAAATATGAGCTTAAGTACCCATGCTATGATCTATAATGATGGGAATCGTGAAACATGAAAAAGAAATGGCGACGATGTAATACAAACGTCAAAACTGAAGTCACTCTCTGTCACTATGCACATAATATAGAGGCAAAATGTTATCCATATACCACCAACTACTTACAAAAAGTGAGTCAACTACTCTTGTACACACTATAGTATACTGCTCATATTATGTTTAAAAGCGGAGAGGAGCGGTATCACCTAAGTCTTTTTTTTAGCCTGGGTCTGTTGGACGGACTGGTCCTGAGTCCTGGTCCTGGTCTGGGTGGTAGACTAAAATGAGAATCCCGTAGACAAGAAATTATTTGACGCATATTAGAGATCCTATACTCGATTATCATGTAAGTATATTATGTATAGGTACGGAAGTAATGTAGAACACTACTGGAGGAAATACGTATACACAGAGCATCTGTGTGTGGATCTCTAGGAAGAATCTCATTAGACGGAAATCGAAGATTTGATTTATTCCTGCAGATGGATACCGTAGTGTTTCCTTCCGTAGGACGTACGTACGTATATCAGTAGACTCCATATATATATATATAGAAAATGAGAAAGGAGAGTTTAATGAACTAAGGGAAACAAATGAAGATAGATTATGGTCATTAGGAACTCACGAGTAAATGGGAGGCGGGTTTCCTTGGGCGGCACAAGGCAGATAAACGTCCTCACCCGCATTTACTTTGATTGTCAGCTCCTTTCGGACGCCCAACTGAATCCCCTCGACGCTTTCGGCTTCTACAACAAGAACAAATATTACAAATACAATAATATATATTATACATATTATATATACAGAGAGAGTCAAGTACAAGTGATACAAATTGACACAAGCCATATATAGGACCAGTAACACACCCACACTCCCACACACACACAACTGTAACTGTTAACACTATCGATAGCGCTGGATTTTCTATGAATCTATTTCTGTGTAAACTACAAGAGCTTATAACTACTAACTAGAGCCTGGAACAGAAACAGAGCAGTTTCAGCTTACTCATGCTATTACCATATGAAATATAGTATGGAGCGTGTAGCCAGTGCCATAGTATCATATCAGTATCTCAGTCACGCCAAAGCATCAGTTAACTCCCAAATTCCCAAATAAAAGACCGACAACTACTTATTGCTGTGGATTCGGATAATATGAAAAGTCGAGACTGGAAGAGAGCATATAGCCAGAGCCAGAACCAGAAATTGTAAACAGACTACATGTTCTATTCATTTCTCCGTGTGTGTAACATAGCTTTGGTTACAGGAGCAGCAGCAGCAGTCTCACCCATGCCCAAAAGACCATGTAAGCATTATAACTCCCAATTAGTAAACCCCGACTGTAAATTTAATTCCTGCGACACAATTTACTTGTTCGCCTAATTAAACAATTCACTTTGTTTTGTTTACCTACTTTCCATGACAGGATTAGTCTGTAGCTTTAGCTTCAGCTGATTGTAAAATACTTGGCATGTCCCCGTCTCGTCTCATCCGCCTAATCATTTCCTCTACAAAACATTAATCGCCGACTTTTAGGCCACTGCCATTTGGCTCATTCCGCGCATTTCTCTCTGACGTGTGCATCATTTCTATCCTGGAATTGGAATTTGAAGCCATAGCTTTCAACCACCCATATAGCAAACACACACTAATAACTTACACGTCTTCCCATCCTCCTATTAAAATAGTCAAAGAGTTGTTACATAATATACTACGTATAGGTCGACATTCGTCTGACTCGGCAAGGATATATATAGTGAGCGGAGAGGGCTGAAAAATTAATTCGGGTCTATTTTTTCTTGAGCTAATTAGTTCTTGTGAAAAATTAATGTAAACTTTAATTAAAAGTTTAAAACGTCGAAGTTTGCGTCGCAGTTATAAATTATGTACAGAATATAGATCGATATTTTCTATCTTGTATAATGAAGCAAATGTCTATGATAGTGAGTCCCAAACTTTGAGACTTGAAACTTGAACATTCAGGTGGGAAACGTGTACATTTTAAATAGTATGTAAGGTAGACTGGAACCGTAACCGTAACCAAAAGAGTTAACAGGTAAAAGGTAAAATTACCTGCGGAGAGCTTCTGAGAGTATCTACCTCTACCTACTACATACCGATGTAAAGGGTAGGGAACTGTGAAGAGAATAAATGTAAAAGGGAAGCTTGAATTAGAGGAAAAATGAGATATGTCGAGTAAAACTTTTGAAATGGGTCAATATTTAGTGTACCTCAGGGAGAATATTTAGGAATAATGGAAATCCTTTTCCTGGTCCTGGTGCTACACAGGATCCTCGGGAGAGCAATAAATCCCTATCTTTGGGACAGACAGCCGGTGTCGGTGTCGGTGTCGGTGCCGGGAGTTTCCTTCAGTAGCAACTCTGCTCAGCACACACCATTCATTTATATTTTAAACACACTAATTCTTCTTAGTTAGTCGGAGTAATCATAGAGATATGCGGCATATACCTGGACCTCGAAATATTCATGGAGACCAGTGCAGCATGTAATATTAAATCTATATATATACAACATTTCAAAATAATAATGAATTGAATTATGAATAAATTCATTCGACATGGATGGACGTGCATATCAATTCTATGATTATACTGATATTCATGTGTATGTCTAATATATTTCCACTGTAGCGAGCACATTCCACAACCAGAGCCAGGCATAGCCTTCTCGGTGACACCAAGAACGTGATCAATGATTCACAGTGTGGAGTGGAACTCAACATTCATTATTTGATACCTGTGGTAAATTTCCACGAGTTTTCCAGTAGTTGTAGTAGATGGTTTTTAATCTTTCTCGGAAATCTAACCGCACTGTAATTATTTAATTAAAAGTTGTAGATATGTGAGGAGTGTGTGCCCCAATACTATTAAAGATAGAGGATATATTATGTAGCTACTAGTGAAATTATAAATGATCTCACCTCGGACGATGATACGTGAATTTTGGCTTATTTTGGCTTGATTAGTCAACTTGGAAGAGGTTCGACAAGCAAACGTTTTGTAGCCGTCGGAAGCATCCACATTGAAGACGTACAGATCACCATTTGGCAGCAGTAAATATTTACCTGTAGTGGAAAGTGTAAATAATTCAGTGTATATATAAATTTATACATGCAATCAAAAAGTAAATTAGGCGAAGAGGCTTTCCTTGGTTAAAAAAATACACTACCACATCACACAACAACCAAGAGCTAAAAATAATCTTTCCACTTTCCATATACATCTCACATTCTCTTCAGTCTTCAGAACCAGAACTGTTACTGACTATATTATTATAGTGACTAGCCGTGATGGTGATGGTGATCGTGACTCTCATAAACCTTTATAATAATATATCCTTTTGCCGTTTTGTATATCTATACACGTCAACCCTATATAGACTCGTATCCATCCATTTACACAGACTTAATAAATTACGTGTGTAGCGTGTTTCGTGTGTTTACATTTATATCTAAATTCAGTCTTGTTGTGTTGTATAGTTCGATGGTGCGATCAGCAAGAGAAGCAATTATTAGAGTTAAATCGACTATGGCAGCACCATTGCCATTTGATTTAGTGACATGACTCCTACTATTTACAGCTCTGTGCACTCTCCTCCTTTACTACTAGTGTATTTTAATGGAATTTCGGCATGAGAATAAATGAGCCTTTCTTTGTAAAGCCGGGAGTAAAACGTTTCGGCGTGAAATCTTGAGAATGTATGATGATTGCAAAGTCATTTGGAATCGTTATAAAAAATGAGGACTTTTAATTTTTTCCTGGTACTGGTGACTAAACATACATCAAGAAAGAGGATGGTTGCACTTTCCATTCACCCAGAGTTCAATACACACGATCGTTTACAAATATGAAATATATCACTCCCCTTACTTCCCACACCCCGACCCCACCCCCGTCAAAACTATTGATTGGTACTTTCCTTGGCATAATCAATATACTGCCATGAAGAGCTCGTGCTCATATTATGTAAGTCATTAATTCAATCTATAGCAGGATATGTATAGCTAACCTAGCAAGTTTTACATTTCCTTGAACCATTAAAGCGAATTATTATTATGATTTTTGAACATGCAGAATCACACTAAAAATGATTGATTATAGTATCAATTTTTAATCACTGCACTGGTACTGGTATAGAAATAAAAAAAACAGATTATTTGACACATAGTGAACATTAGCGAATAATGTAGACAGTTTTTGAGATAAAGGGCCCATTGGTCATACCTGTTTGAAAGTTGGGGTAGATATTGATAGTGGCATCTTGAACCCACGAAGTTACTGTTACAAAGTCTTTAATGTCATCAGGCACTGAGCAGCTAAAGAAATCAAATTGAAGGCATATATAAACTATTATCAAGTCTAACTACATTCTCAGATTATATTCTAAGAAAAGAAATCCAAATAATGCTGGGATTTATTGGGAAACTAAGGGATAAAACAAATGTGAAATGGGACAAAGAATATTTGTATGAATTATTGTTCAAACTTAATATCTTCGAGTTTTGTGTACTCAGCTTTTGATTTTGGTACTTAAAGACAAACACAAGATAGTATAATACTTCATAATGTGCGATATTTTTTCCAATTTGAACTTACCGTAATACGGCAATATTTCCTCTAAGCACGATCACATCGTTATTTTCTATCTCAAACGGAATGTCCAAAACTGCAAATAAGAGTAGAGTAAAAATTAAATTACCATTTTATTATTTTCAACTTTAAAAAGAATCGCTGTTAATCCTGTTGTAAGCATTAACGCTCTTAATCCAACATCCAAGAAGAGGCAGTAGATGAGATGACGGTAAACGTTGCTATAGTATAGTACATAATAATATAGTGCTTGCAATGTTATCGAAAACAATGAAATGAGCTAAATGGCTACTCACAGGTTTACAAAAATATTGACTGATTTACCATATCTCTACTAACTTGTAATAGAGCCTCCTGTAACATAACAACTGATAGAAAAATTGCTTAAAGATGTCAATAGCAATAATGGTTAAGTTGTTGGGTGTTAATCGATCAAAATTAATTTTTACCAAAATTGCGGCTGAATCTCATAACCGACAATCCGGTAAAGACAAAATAATGAAATTCAGCAGAGCTTGAACCCGCCGTGACCCTCAGTATAGGTTTAAACTTTTGTAGTAAACACGTTATACACGTAACTCCTTTACCGGATTTTCGGTATTTTTAATTGATTTAGCGGTAAATATTTAAACTCGAAAATTCTGGTAAACCAATTAGTATTTAACACAGGCTGCCCTTACTTTATCCGATCTTGCCAGATTCTCCACATTCCAACATTTCGATTACAGGTTTATGATCGGCTACAATTACTGGGAAATAATAAAGAATGCAGTTAAAATAGCGTTACCTGAATCCAGTTGAGATTTTTTTAAGCGTGCAGCGAGACTCACACTGTACTCAAAATGAAAACTCAAATGGCTATACTTGCTATACAGTCGCCATACTCTCTATTATAGTGGCAACAGATAAATGGCAGAAGGCTATGTTGTATCAAGGCAATAATCACTCAAGTGTCAGTAGGATTGGGATTGGGATATTGGGTGGGAATGATAATTGGTACATATAAGGAAACGACAATGATCCCTTGAAACATTATGAATTCACTTTAAAATAATTCTACCATACCAGTCGCAGCCTTGGAGCCATACGGTTTTAAAGATAAAACGCTCCTTCCACACAGTCAGTAATGCTACTAATTGAATTGAGCCGTATTAGCAAAACCATTAGGGACTTTCGTTTATTAGCAGTTTATTTTAACTACACTGAAATAATTACATAAATGGTAGCCAATTAGCTACATCTCATTTTCATCATTAATCGAAAATGTCGGTAACTTTTTGGAGTCAGTTAAAGTCAGTTCAGGCGAGAGGCCAATGAAGATATGATTAGGGTCGTAAAACTAATTGATACTTATCCTTGATTGGCCGTTGTATAATATAATATGCCTCTCTCTCTCTCTCTCTCTCACAAGGGAATGGTTTCACATGGAACCCGTCGATTTCAAAAAGTCATATCTACAAAAATCAGGCTACTTTTGAATAGTGGGGATCCAAAGTAACTCGAGTGCATTTTGCGTTGTTCGGTCACAATAGCCCGCCAAAGTTTAAAAAAATTCAAATTTTAATATTTTACGACCCTTGTACTTTTACAGTTTATGTCCGATTTTGATGAAATTTCGTTTTTTGGGATCCTTACGCTTTTTACTGAAAAGCAATTTCAGGATTTTGAAAAATTCGAAAATTTTCATTTTTTTGAAAAAAATCCAAGAAATGAGTATATTTGAGGCCCAATTTTTTAATACTGTTTTTTCGAAAAAATGAAAATTTTTGAATTTTTCAAAATCCTGAAATTACTTTTCAGTATAAAGCATAAGAACCACAAAAACCGAAATTTCATCAAAATCGGATGAGAACTGTAGAAGCTACAGGGCGGCAAACTATTAAAATTTGAATTTTTTTAAACTTTGGCGGGCTATTGTGACCGAACAACGCAAAATGCACTCGAGTTACTTTGGATCCCCACTATTCAAAAGTAGCCTGATTTTTGTAGATATGACTTTTTGAAATCGACGGGTTCCATGTGAAACCATTCCCTTGTCAGTAGTATGGTTAGAAGAATCGTGAATCCACACGCTTCACCTACTGCTTACCTGGACGAGTGTTGATTTGGGGGCTAATGATGGTACCCACATTATTAGTTGCTCTGCAACGAAAACTAATTGCATGAACTTCTGGCCGGAAGTTTTGCCACTCAAATGGCTTGAATATCAGGTTCCCCTCACCGTCCACCTGTGTGAATAATTAAAGTAAAAATTAATACTAAAACTTTAAATCACCTACAATATTATATCCAACACATATATCCATGAAAACAATGACGTTATAATTTTATGTATTTTATATTTTGAACGAATTCCTCAACACAATAAGATAAAAATAAGGGTTGTAGGACATTTTCCTCCCGGACATTTTCCTCCCGAACATTTTCCCCCCAGGACATTATCCTCCCGGACAATTTCCTCCCAAAGCGTACCGAGGACATTTTCCTCCCAGTATCAAAATCACACCACTAAAAGAACGAATGTTTCAGCAATTGTTTCTTTCCAGAATTTAGGAATTTGAAGAGTTTCCGAAAAATACATTAACAAAAATAATATCTAACTAAAAAAATAAATTATTTCTTCTCCCAGTTGTACAAAATATATATTACTTAAATATTTATTAATCGAGGGAAATGAATGTAAGATTAGTATTATATACCTACTATGTAAGGATATATATTTGCGCTTTAGATACAAATATCCCTCGAACGCTAACTTTTTTCTACCTCTGGAAGTTTTTATTATTTCTAGAGCCTTTTCAATGATAACTTTAACCACAGATTCAACTTATCACAAAATATTATCTAAAAATGCTATTTATCTTGCGAATTGCTGGGTGAGGACTAATAACCTAATATTTTGACGAAATTGTTTAGCTGTTATTTACCTTCAAATCTTCGGCAGAAATACGGTAAATAAATGTAAGCAAATTATTTAATATTAGTGGATTGTTAAAGCATAGTTTACATTTTGAAATATTATTTGTTAAGGTCCACGACTAAACGATCTTCAGCTTAAGAAATTTTGAATAATATTAAAAGCGGCTACGAATACATACTGATAGATTTTGTAGTTGGATACACTCGTTTGGTTTAGTGAATTGATTTTGATACTGGGAGGAAAATGTCCTGGGTTACGAGGATCATGTCCGGGAGGAAATTGTCCGGGGGGGGGGGAATGTCCGGGAGGAAAATGTCCTTTTACCAAAAATAAGTACCCCTCAAATAATACAATATGCAACCAGACGTACCTACCTAAATTTCGTATAAACGCTTTCCAAGCTTTCTATCTATAGTTATATTGAATTTCTAAATAAAATGGTGATCTTGATTTATATTTATGAGAACTTTAATAGAGTTTGGACTGAATCGATTTGTGAGAGTAATTACCTCAAATAAAGCATCAATTACAGCCGAATGGATTTCAATGAAACAAATGAGAGGAATGTTGGCTGGTAGGTAGGTAGGTACCTAGGTACATTGTTCGTAGGTTGGTGTAGGATTACTGGGGAGAGTGGAGAGGATAGAGAGACAATAATGCGAGATAGAAAGGCATGATACGGGAGGATGGGAGATGGGACAAAGAGCAAATACCGTGACCTGGTGGAATAATTCATGGAGTTCCTTTCACTCATTTCACTTCGCTTCCCTCTTGTTCTTCTTCTCAGGAAGGACCTTTTTCTTGTTCTTCAATGAAATTTCTTGTTTGTTACACCTGGAACCAGTGTAGCGACCCACCTTCCCCTTCCCTCACTCACTTTCAGTACTTGAGCATCACAATAAAAGCTACAGACAGATGTACACTCACTCGCTAAAGAGCCACCAGCCACCGCAAGCTTTTCACTTCAACACTCGCACTTTCTACTATACTACTGTCTACACGTGCCACGAACTACGAACTACAAACAAGAGGACTGACTATGTGGCCCAAAGTATCTACTAATGATGCCGCTGTACCGGTACCGGTGCTGTGTCATAGGAGTGGGAGGGATATGGGTGATTTCGACGTGAATAAGTTTGCAAACAGCATAATGTATCCAGTATATCTCCTAATACCGAGACCAAGTGATGTTTACTAAATCTTTTTGGTAGTCGTATATTTCTATTTTTACTGTAACTGTTTTGATTTTATTAAAATAAAATCATCAAAAAATAAATGCTTGAATAAAATATTTTATTTATGGTAAAATTGAACTGTTTAGAACTTGCTTGTATTACTACTATATGCTGCATCAAGGAAATAATCTTGAATTGAAATTTTATTACAACTTACAACAGGAAGGCTATACTAAGCCGTAGAAGAAACGGTAGATGCCACACATTGAGGTTCGTGTACGTAGAAAGTGTGTCTATATAATAAATAGAAAAGGCAGCTGCCACGCGACTCATTGTTCAAAATAAAATTTTACAAGACAATAGAAATTTGGGTGAAGTAGTGAAAAGGAAGAAGAGGGGAAGCATAAGGGCTTAAGAGGTCTGAATAGGGCAAGCTAAGTTGAGCTTAAGTTGAACTGTATATTTGAGGAAAGTCCATCTATATCCCGGCAGTCAACTCCGTCAACTCCCATAACAACCTCACCTTCCCGTACCTTCTTTACCTTTACAAAAACCATCCAATATTTTGAGTACTTTCCAACTTTCCCATCATAGACGCTCTCTCCAGAACCAGATGTCTACACAGCACACACAAACATTTATTATTATATGAAAGTATTATCTTTGTCATGAGATTGATCACGATGACCTCCCACCAAGCCTCCCTCTTTATTTCTCTCTTCTCTATGTATTCCCTTTCCTTTCATTCTCCTTCCTCCAAAACCCCAAATTCCTTTATCATCTTTTTCTATATATTTCACAGTTTCAGTTCATTCACTCTCTGTCCCTTTCTCTGGCAGAACTAAAGAACAGAGATACGCGTAGTGATTCCATATGTCTACACGCGCCTATATACCACTAATAGAAATCTTCCTAGCTACTATTGTGCAGTACAACCAACAACCATATGAGCCAACCTTTCTACAAGAATTTTTTGTAAAAAGAAAAAGAAAAAAAAAGCCTCCCACTAACATTGTTCCTTTACCTCGGAGCACACCTACAAGAATGATAGCAATGCAAAGCACAAGCTGAATTTTTTCTGAGCTTGAAAAATTCCCTATTTCAATGTTTTATGGCTTGGCTTTCTTTGGTATAGCCGAGCCATTTAGTAGTAGATTCCTATGCTCTGGGTTTCTGCTCTCCGTCTTAAATTGAACCTTTCTCTCACAGACACGGAGAGAAAGTAGAGGGGAAGGAAGGAAAGTATTTGCTCGCTCCTTTATTTTATTTGTTTTAAGTAAGCAACCAGAATCTATTGGGCCATGCCGACAAAAAGTAAAAACAAATAGAGGCTCTTTACCTTAGGGTTACATATCTATGAGCGCTAGAAGTTACGTTTCTGGCTACGGCAGGCGGCAGGAGACTTTTGGCCCTAAATAAGGTAAGCCACTGAAGGCTTAAAAAAAAGTTGTACGTTTTGCAATAAAATAATTTCTTATAACTTAATTTCGCTTTTATTAATTATTTTTGCATCATGCTGAGTGAGGTTTTTGGCACATTTACCATAGCCACATGCGTCAAGTGGTTTAAAAGCCTTTCCAACCTCTCTTTATAATACAGATATTTCCATATACATATATCTATGTATATCCTCGTTAAGTTCTAGCACTATACTACCACCACCACACTTTTCTACATTGCACTCATTTTCAATGCGCTGTGAGTATTTAGTACGTTTAGCCTTATATAGAAATGCGTAGGAATATGTGGCGATGGAATAGATAAGTTTCCGATCCAGTTCGAACTCGAATAGGTTAGACTTTTGCCTATAATTTGAAAATGGGAAACTTCAGATCCTTTAGATGTTGTTTTCAGCCCCACAACTTGAACGAGCATACAGAGAAACAAGAAGCTCGGGATGAAATGAGACAACCAATGGAATTCAATGGGCCACAAGGAGAATCTTATAATGGTCATGCATTTCAATGGAGATGGAGATGCTATGGATTTACAAAGGTTAGCGTCTACTGATAAAAAAAAAGAGCAGCGTATTTTTCCTCTGTCTCCTGTACTGGTTAGAAATAGAATAAAAGAACATTTTGTAGTGTGTATGTGGGCTTCCAGTTTTCCAGTGGAAGTGTAGGCGCATACCTATGTAGTACCTTATAGTTTAGTTTCACCTGGACACGTCTGTTGCACAACAGTATCTATAGTGGGTCTTTTGGTCCGGTTCCGGTCTCGGTCCCGGTACCGGTCCCGGCGTGTTTCTCATGAGTTTGGTAGAGTTCGTGCGTACACGGCAACGGCAAGGGATAAAGGAAGGAGGAAGAGAGGAAATTGTGTAGAATTTCTATATGCTCCAGGCTAAGAATAATTCGTGTTGAAAACATGGGTAAAAGGTAGAGAGTGTATTACATAGAGATATTTAATAAGAGTTGTGTGTGAGATGACGAGGGAATGATGGCGATTCGAGTGGTAGAGCCAGTCGCTCATATAGTCGCAGTATAGCCTATCCTATATATGACTGACTGTTCAGTTCAACTTCAAATGGAAATAAACTCTAGAATCTAGAATCTAGAATCTAGTAAAAGACGAAGGGGAAAAAAAGTTTCATCAAATTTTATTGACTCACCTCTCGGACTGAAGTAAGATTATTGAGGGGAAAGAAATCCTTAGTGAGCCATTGAACTTGGGGCTTAGGCTGACCCGTTACTTTACATTCCAGCTTCCCACCCAGCCCACTACTGAAAGAATATACTGGAGGCCATTCTTCAATCAGGCGCGGTCCCGACTCATCCAATGAGATCCCCACAACTAGACACAGAAAAAAAAAAGAAGGAAAGATTTTTACTTTGGAAATAACAGTCAATACATAAGTACTTTCTTAAATTCTTATACTTGTTTTCCCATTTCCATTTCCACCTTTCAATTCAATTTCATGAAGATTAGCTCGCTATACATGCTATGTCTATATGGCTATAAGAGCTACTATTATTTTAAATTAAACGTCATCCCTATACATATGTATATAGATTGAGTACAATCAACTTTTTTTAGCTCTATAATCGACGACGATATTCGCAAAGCTTAAACAAAAATCGATATTGGCAAAGTAGAGATATTAATCATGATGTAATGAACTAGTAATAATGACTTTTAATCGATTAGTGCTTCAAAACCTATTTGCGTAAAAAATGTATTACGCAGTATGAGGATGTATGTACCATGTGGATTCAGTATGTAGCAATATATCCAACACACACATACAGACACACCAACCTCGGAGTGCCAAGTAAGTGCTATATGATTTGTTAAAAGGAATGGAATCTCATTCTGATTGTGAAAAGTAAATGAAGCTGACAAAAAAATGAAACGAAGCACAAGTTTTGATTTCATGAGAAAATGATTTACGGAGAATCGGGAACAACAACAATGGCTCTAAGTCTGTCAGATGCAGAGAGCTATGCCCTATGAGTTTGTTGGCTGTTGGGAGTGGAAGGAGAATCTCGTTGTCGTTGTCGACACCTTAAGTCATCTTGATTGGGCTCTATAAAAAGGAAACCAACTCTCTGAGAGTATGTCACTCTATGGACCATCATATGACACCATAGGCCATGTCATGTTTTAGTGTGTCAGCCAGGTAATTTCCTCGCAATTGAAGTTGACGACAAGGATGAATGGCATGACAAGCCATTTTCTCTCTGTGTACACACACATTTTATTATGAGAAACTTTTATTACGGCAGCACTGTGCAGCATAGCTCAGCATCCTCATCGCTCCTTCTTGATTCTTGGCTAAAAATTGGGACACTTTTCCCTTCCCACCACTGCACTCTGTATGTCAAGTCTCGGCCTCGGTCTCGGCCTCGGTAGATTCCACTGTCGGCTTCACACCTCCATTACCTACAATAGTACTCTCGCTCTCGCATCCTTTTTCTTGTCATTTTCTTCATAACTTTACACAAGTCAGAATAGGAATCCTCATGGAAATATGAGTTGAACACCGAAACCAAAATACAAACAAACGATAAAAAATTCAACGTCAAGATTTCCAAGTCAAAGTCAAAGTGAAAGTGAAGGCGTGAAGCAACTCATTTTCAAATCTTTTATTCGTCTCACCCTCCAATCAAAATAAACCATCAAAAACCCATTTCAAAACATTCTGTATGTACTGTGTCCCTGTGAGACACAGCACCCTGCATGTCAAGTCCCTACTGTGCTGTGGACGGAAGGCATATCTTCTGTGAAGAACCAAAATGACCCATATCCATTTTTAGCTAAAAACAATATCCACTATCTACAAAAATATTGAAACATGTCTTAAAAGCATTTAAACAGAATATTTTGCACGTTTCAGAAACATGTAAACATAATATTTTTTACTTTTCAAAAACATGTAAATAGAAGATTTTGCACTTTTCAAACACATGTAATAAGAATATTTTGCACTTTTCAAAAACTCGTAATTAACGTTTTACGCATGTTTCTCATTTTGTTATTACGACATGCATATAGCTCATTTTGATTCTAGCTTAAATTGAATATGGGTCTTTTTGATTCTTCACAGACGATATGGAGCTTTAGAAAATATAAGTTGAAATTAAAATCGACGAAACCTACATTTGTATCTGTGCTTGTAATAGTTATTGAATTAATCACCATAACACCAACATGGAAATTCATTAACCTGTGCACGAACTTATTAAGGAACGCTTAAAAGTTACATGTATAATCTTCCCTTTCTCCTGTGCCTGTAGGCCTGTAGCTACACATAATGGGGTTGAACCGGAGAATCTTTTCATGGAAAACGAAAACGATGAAGTCATTACCATTCTTTTAGATTGGATTTTTTTTTCAAGTGCGTGCGTAATTTGTAGCATAGCCACACCTTATACCACCTGTATATACTGACAATACTACAATATAATACACAATCCTATATGCTATTTCCGCGAATGAGGAGCAAAGAGCTACGAAATGAGTGTGAGTGTGAATCTACAAATTGTTTCAAGAATAAAAAGAAACTGTGAAGAAATAATCATAGTTGCTCCCAAACGTGCTCTTGGTTCTCATTTTATTAGGAAATGAAAGAGTGAAAATGAAGTGAATTTCAGTATTATATCTAACTAAAAGAATGGCAACGGCAAGGCAACGTTATAACGGGAGCATAGCCTTCCACTCGAGTTGGATCATTGACATTTTTTTAAAGGTTTTTAAAGATAAGAAATTTCTCATTTTCCATAAGGACACAGAATTCAATTAATATCCGTGTGAATCTCGGTTAGACAATGGCAATATGTATACAATTCAATTTAAATTGTTACAACTCTGTGTGAGCTTTCTCCAAAAAAGGGGGAGAGAGAGATATAGGGATGATAAAGAGATGGAGAAAGGAGAAAGGCGAAAGAAGGGAAACGATATTGAATTTCCACTCTTGAGTTCTGACTTTTATATCAATCCAACGAGCCGTATAGAACATTCCGTCAGTCAGTCAGTCACTCACTCATACATAGGACTGTATAGATTGGAGGGAGCACAATGGGAGTGACAGAGTCGGAATTACGGGCATAATGGAACACCTAAAATAGCCCAGATTTGAATCTAGGTGAGGACTCTATGCATGGATGGAATCCCACGGGAATTCATAGGCATAGATAGAAGGTCTGTCTATGAACTTGGGCCGTCTGTATATACACCTCCACCTACAAAACTACAAATGTTCCGAACATGAGCGATTCCAATTCAGCCGTTCTCTGTCTCCGCTATATGTCCGTCAGTGTAAAATGCCTCAAGCCTCAATGACTTGGCTCTATGGCTCGCTCCATTCATGTGATAACAAATACCAATGACGAGTTTCCACTCTCCACTTTCTCTCCCACAGTCCGTCCAACAGTATATCTGTAGTCCTATAGTACGTAATGGGAATGGGCTACGTCCTACATGGAAAGCTGTGTATAGAATAGGGCTCAACTATTAACTATAGACAGTCCCATCAATGTATTCGATTTTAGTCAAAGTACCACCTATATCGTGTGTGAAGAGCCAAAATGACCCATATTCAATTTAAGCTAGAATCTAAATGAGCTATGTCATAAAAACAAAATGAGAAACATGCGTAAAATGTTCTATTTACATATTTTTGAAAAGCGTAAAATGTCCAATTTACATGTTTTTCAAAAGTGTGTAAAGTGTTCTATTTACGTGTTTTTGAAAATTTTAAAATATTCTATTTACATGTTTTTCAAAAGTGTCAAATGTTCGATTTACATGTTTTTGAAAAGTGTCAAATGTTCTATTTACATGTTTTTGAAAAGTGTAAAATGTTCTATTTACATGTTTTTGAAAGCGTAAAATGTTTGATTTGCATGCTTTTGAAAATTGCATAATGTTCTATTTAAATGCTTACAAGACATATTTTAGTATTTTTTGTAGATAGTGGATATTGTTTTTAGCTAAAAATGGTTATGGCTCATTTTGGTTCTTCACCGAAGATATGTGCATTCAAATATTTCAGAAACAGCAATACAGCAATAGTAGCTAAAGGCCCCGAGACCAAGACCGAGACCGACACCAACACCGAGACCGATCCCGGTCCCGCTCCCCCGGTTCATGCCTCTGACATATTTTCCGTTCAGCATCCGCTCTTCCCAGTTTCCATTTTAGAGGTAAATATCTGTACATGAGATCAGAGAGTATGCATCTTTTCTAATGGCTCTCTCCCTTTACTATATTTCAAAAGTATTATAGATGCATATAACCAAAGATCCATGCATTTTGGCTTCCCTATCCCTCGTACTTTCTCCCACTTTCTCTGTCTTTCTCCGCTGCTCTCCATGTATTTCAATGGATGGACCCAAATTTCCCAGCTCCATATACCTCACACATCACCCAATATATTACGAGAGAGATAGCTGAATAGTGTTATCTTGGGCAGAGACATTTTTTTATTCAATCTTATATATTTCTATTTTATATAATGGTAACAGCGGGAGCATAAAGTGTCCCGCTTCCTCCACGTCCTCTCCCCGCCCGCCCGCCCGCCATGCACCCTTTATACTTTCAAGAGAGAAATCCCTGTCAATTTATCTGTGGGACTCGGAGAAAATTCATAGGGAGAGAAAAGAGCCATCTACCTCCTGGATACTTCTTGTCTATATATTTAGTATAGCAAATATAATATACGAGACTCCCTCAGACCATACGTCTTGGAAACCATATGGAAGTATTGAAAATTTTGAGTCTATAAAATTGAGGTCCACATGGGAGACAGGGACCCGGACTGGGACTGGGAGACAGGGGGGAAAAACGAGAAGAGAATATGGATGATACAGTATATAGATACGCATTATCTCTCTGTCTGAATATGAAAAAAAAATAGAAGAAATCTATGAAAGGAGTTGATATTATTTGAAAGTTGAAAGTATATATGCAGAAGAAATATTAGAAATATACGCGCTTAAACTCTACACGTTTGACAACTCGAACATACTAATGTACTTTGATGTGCATATAGCCTATGTGTATATCTCGCTCGCTATATGGTGTATTGAATGGATCAGAGCTAAAGATTATGTAGAAGAGAATCGACAGCAAGATTTATCATTGCCAAACAATCTTCCGGCTTGTTCTTTTTCCTCAATGCTTCAATGTAGTTGAGAACATCTCGTCGTCTGAGAGTTTGAGACGGCGGCCCTCGCCATCTCCTCTCCCCACAGTCAGTAACTGAGAGTGAGCGAGATATAGAGAATTCTACTTTTTTTTATCATCTTACATCTACATTTTACTTTTTTTTTCTTCGTTTCGTTCCCGCTTATTCTTTCCTTGTCTTCCTCTCTCTCTCTTTCTGAGCTAGGATAAAATGTCAATTTATATTGGATTGGATTTCCAGTTTGGATTTTGAATTCACAGATCGTGAACAATAAATGTGGAAGGGAGCCAGAGATTTGACTTGAGTGATTTCAAAGAGAAAGTTATGTGCATTTTTGAAACGATGTAGTATATAGAACTGTATACATATAGCATTTCGATTTCGATTAGTATATATGCTCCATATATAGTCCGCTCTTCCCCACAATAAAAACTCAATTATTTCCACATTTAAATTGAGCACATTTCTACTTTTTTTTGAGAGAGAGAGAAAGTTGAGGCTACATATATATGACTGTGTACGTGTGGTGAATTCATCGTGGTAATGTAATCATAAAATGTCAATAAGAGTTTGTGTATAATTTCAATGTCTTTGAGTTCAAATCTAAATCCGACTCTCGGATGAATCTGAATCTGAATTCGACTCGGGTTCTTCTATAAACCGCGACGCTTTTGTGACGTTTAGCTTAGTACATTATTAAGAGGGCTTGTATTTATATTTTTTTTTCTACTTTCAATTCTGATGGAGCGAAAATTCACTTATGGTTTTGCTTTTTATCGATTTCGATTTCGATTTGAGGAGTAGAGGGATGTGTGTGTGTGTGTGTGTGTGTGGAGGAAGGTAGGAGCGTGTCTATTAGTTTCCTTCCATAAAAATCTTGTTTTTTTGTTTTTTTCTCTTTTTCCTTGTTGAGGGAAATGAAAATGAGTATTTGATTTACCGCGACAAAACAAGGCATATAGGTATAGATATAGTCAGTCTGTTAGTGGATAGATTGTGTGGTGTTGTCTTGGGCCTTGGTGCGGTGTAGTATGTGGCCGTGGTGGATGAGATTATATTCGCGTTATATATAAGCACAAATTGGATGGATGGATGGTTTTGGATGGCAAGGAAAGTGAAAGCTTGAGAGCATAAGGAATGAAAACGGGGGTAGATATAATGTATGAAACACAATCTTTCACAGATTTTCTTGTAGGAACACGGCCGAGCTAAAATGAGGAAATTAGTCAAAGTGAGAGAGAGATTGTGTGTGTGTGTGTCTGTTGTTGTTGTGTTGGCGTTGGTGGATGCGCAAGTTAATAATACAACAAGGACTTTCTCTCTCTCTCTCTCCTGCTTTCCACCATCTACATTGCCTTATAATTACACACCGGTACCGGTACCGGCACCGGCACCGGTACTGGCACTGGCACTGGCACTGGCACTGGCACTGGCACTGGCACTGGCACTGGCACTGGCACTGGCTCCGACTATATTATGTAGCTATGTACTGTGTGTACTGGTACTGGACTGATGATGAGCACTGTAGATGATCAAGCCTCGAGCCGGAGAGTGAGAGTAATGAGTAGAGATAGGACGAAGCAGCTTACTCAAAGTGGCTTTTATAGCCTTGTATATTTTCGACATTATTACGTCTACACTGGGGAAAATGGGAATATCGACTTTTGCAAGTGCAGTACATAGGCAGTGTTCTTGGGAATATAAGGACAAAATATATAGACACATAAATATAAAGACTCAGCTATTTAATAACAGGGGCGAATCTGGAAATATTTTCTGGGCTGATCATAATATACGTTTCTGTGAAGAATCAAAATGGTCCATTTCCAAAGGCCAGAATTCAAATGAGATATATTCAAAACAAATACAGGAGATGAGGAGATGGATTGTCAAGATGTTAATTGCGAGTTTTTTAAAATTACAAAATGTTTTATTTTCATGTTTTAAAAAGGTGCAAAGTATTCTGTTTACATATTTTTTTAAATCGCAAAATGTTTTATTTGCATGTTTTAAAAAGTGCAAAATATTTTGTTTACATGCTTTTAAAAAGTGTAAAACGTTCTACTTCCGTGTTTTGTTAAAGTCCAAAATATTCTATTTAGGTACATGTTTTTAAGAAGGTAAAAATGATTTATTTGCTTGTTTTTGAATAGTGCGAAATATTAGAACCGTTTTCCGTTTTTTCCGTTTAGGACCTTCACATTTTAATTTTTTCTTGTACATACAGTGAATTTTGTTTCTAGCTAAAAATGGATATGTATCAATTTGATTCTCCACTGGCAGTTTAACTCTATAATATTTTGGTTTAAATGCCCATAATATGTTAAACCTATGTTAAAAAATTCATTTTGGATGCCAACTGCCCTCTTGCCCACCAACCCTCTGGATCCGCCCCTGTTTAATAGTATGAGTCTAAAGCAAGGACATCTGATGCACTGTGTTTCTACAGCCTCCAGGTGCCTACGGTGCCTTACTGTCTTGTGCACTACTTATACATCAGTCTTCCCTAATTTCCTTCCTCAATGGATATCCATGCAGTCGTCCAGTTCCACAACAACCAACTCAAATTGAGTACTTTTTAATCATTATTCGTACAGTAATATAGGCCATCCTGGTCCTGGCCCTGGTCCTCGCCCGGATAGATCACTGTGTAGTTAAGCATTACCTCAAGCTGGAAATGGCATGACGCAAAATAGAGATAAAAGCAAAAAGGAATACCTCTCTCTCTCTCAGTCTCTCTACCAATAGAATTATACCAATAACTTTTTCTTGAAATCGAAATGGGAAAAGTGTTAATTTAATATAAAAAAAAGTTGACTTGTTCATACGCTTTGAGAGGCATCAAAAAATATCGAATCCGTTTCCTTATAAAATATGGGGAACGAAAGCTAAAAAACCACTCAGCGGACCACAAACTAACCCGAAACTAAAGGGAGAGGGAGACAGGGAAAGAGGCAAGACGTCGTCGTCGTCGTCGACGGCACAATAATAAATTTTTCATGTTATTCAACTTGCGTAAAATTCCATACTGTACTTTTCACACCAACCAATCCAAACTTTAACTTCCAACTTTGCTTTCCTTTGACTCCTCCAAATATATACTTTTTTTTCAGCCTAGCAAAAAAAATTTTTTTTAGAGGGATATCATTCCGTGTATGTGAACACTCACTATCAGCCATGTTCTATGATCATAAAGTACTAACGTGTTATATTAAATCCAAGCTTTTTTTGAGTTTGAGGTTGTTCAGATAGAAATATCTGAGGAAAAATTGTATTTTGGTTGACATATATATATAGGTATATAGTGTATATATAGATAGAAATACAGAGCGTTCCTTCATATACTCAGACAGCTACTATATGCCTTGTCTTTATATATTCGTATGCTGGTACTGTATTTTACGGGACTTTTTTTTTAAGTTTTCTAGTTTCACACAGCCAAAGCCACACTTGGAATACGAACTAGAAAATTGTCACACTATTCAGTTTGTTGAGCGGACGACGGGAGCGAGGGATGCGATGGGATGGGACGGAAGGCTTATCTTGTCGAAGTTGAAACTCTCTCCTCTCGCTTTCTCTCCCTCTTGTCTTATAGCTCCATACAACCTCCTTCTTTTACCGTTGCGTTAGTAGCCTTTGAAATTTTGTATGTATACCTACGACCTACCAAGTAATGGAATGCATCCCACTTTTTTTTTCATTCTCTCCTTCGGTTTTGGTGTCGGTTTCGGTTTCGGCTTCGGTTTCGGTTTCGGTGAAAGCGGCTCATGTGACTATATGGCTACTGGCTATGATTGCATCTATGTTATCTCATCTGTAGACTGTAGGAGTAGGATAAGATGCTTTCCCATCTCTGCTGCCATTTAACACCACCAACTAAATCAAGGGGGCTACATACTATACTCTGTACATAAAAGTATTCTCAGACTGACTACAGACGAGAGTAGGCGTTTTGTGTAAGAAAATATTTTTCAAACTTGTAAATTGTAAAGCTATCACACGATTAAAATCCAAAGTGAGACGCACCACACGTCTGCACTGCGCAGATTCTTTTGATAATCATCCCAATCTCTCAATTTTAAAATTTTCTTCATCTACTATGTATGTATTTCATTGCATTGTACTCGTATTTTCTCCCTCAGCGACAACTAATTGCTACCAATCAAATCTTCTTTGGACTGGGGCATAAAGTATGTAGACTATACAGATCTAAAAATCTAAAATTGGGATATATCGTCTCTATATGTAGCTATGTACAGTATAGTGTAGGAACATGGAGGATATTTTGGGGGAAATGAAAATATTAAAAGCGGGATATTGTTGAATGGCTCGAGCGTGTTAGCTCCCATTTAATAGGACTGCTAAACGCTCCACTTATCGCGCCTTTCATTTCATCTCTCCTCCACTTTTCATCGACTCAGGATTTATAAGGCCAGGACCAGGAAGGCAGGAAGGCCCAGCCAAGCCACCAGTACCAGACACTATTATATTCTACGATAGTCCAAGTTATATTTTGAGTGCGGTGCAGGGAGAAGGGAATGTGTAGAAAGTAGAAAGTAGTAATCCCATAAAAAGCTATAGACAGCACAGCATCTCCCCAAAGTTTACTGTCTTTCATTCCATCCACATGAAACTTTAGTAATTTTTGTTTCACATATGTCTGCCGCTCCACATACTACAAATATAAGTATGTTCTCACACAGAGACTACG
Source organism: Dicyrtomina minuta (assembly GCA_949802685.1). Lineage (NCBI taxonomy): Eukaryota > Metazoa > Arthropoda > Collembola > Symphypleona > Dicyrtomidae > Dicyrtomina > Dicyrtomina minuta. The sequence continues at coordinate 69,033,231 of OX461808.1, read as the reverse complement.
GCTCCGGCTCCGGGATGCTTTACTACTTACAACCTACTCCCCCGTCCTCTGTTTTATTTTATTTTACTTTACTTTACTTCCTTGGAAAATATGCTCGGAGGCATTTACTGATATATACTTCTTCAGTCAGTAGACAGTAGCACTACCACCACCACTACACATATGTCTCACTGGACCTCCTCACACTCACACAAATCCAAAAATTCCATAGCATGAACTCGAGTCTCGAGTCGATCTTCACGGAAACTACAAACAACAAGGCCATAGGACAGAGCAGAGTAGAGAGGATAGAGAGCACTAGAACTTGAATTGTATCTTGTAAAACTTGTTTCCCTTTGCTTCCCTACCACAGACAGAGACGGACAGACAGTGAGACAGAGGTATAAACTATAGAGGAGAGAGTACATAGTGCTGAGAGATGCTGTGAAGTCGTACGTCTCTGAGCTTAGCACTGTATAGAGTTGAGCAATGACTTTATTTTCCACATGAATCCTATACAGTGTATGTCTTGTGCTGAAGTAGTTATATCAGTAGTATATGTATAGCAGTTGTTTGATTTTTCTTTGTGTCCAAAACCCGTCATTGCACTTACTGTAGAATTGTAGACTGGAGCAGTGGTGTAGCCATGCAGTAGCCTTGGGTGAAAGTTTATAGTTTATGTTTATAGTTTTAAAGTAAAAGCTCAATGTTGGATTTGGCTACAAATATCTCTACTACTCCTATTTTCACTCCTTGCCCTCTCCTATACATTGTTCTCACATCCCTATACATATCTCCCGATATACATATCTCCTACCATGTAGGTAAGGATCTCTTTTGACTTTGAGGTTTTGCCATAGCGAAAAACTGTATACATGTAATAGCGTCTGGGGAGGATTTTCAAACGAGAATTTAATATTAGGATACATATATATGTATGCATTTCTACAGCTGTGTATAGAGTAGACCTGTCCAAAAAAGTATCTGTTCCGTCTCTAAAGATGTGTGTGAGACATCAAGTTATTTAAGATGGGAAGGGATACACAGGTTCTTTGACGGTGAACATGACAGAAGGTCGTGTGTGGGGAGGGGTGGGGGTGGAGGGGGTGGTTAGAGTGAGAAAGAGTGTAAGACTGGAAGTAATTTGAAATTTGAAATTCCTTATGAAATGTGTTCTATAATTTTCTACTCTGTAACGTGGGGATAGGACAACGTGAGAATCTTCACATCTCACAAAGAATACAGAAGACAGGAATAGAAATGCAAGTTTGTGAGTGGGAGCATTTTGGTCATGGTTGAGGCTTGGCCCTTTAATATAGTCCTGGAGTCCTATATAGACTATAGACTTGCTATACAATTTACTGCATTGCATGGCTTGTATATGCTTCGTGGGAAGAATGAAAATGACCCTGGCCGTGTACTGTACTGTACTGTGGGATTTATGAAGGAGCGCAATAAGAATTAGTCCAGCTTCCATTTCCATGCTTTTTCGCAATATTTCTAATTATCATCGTCTTGGAACTTAATTAGAAAACGATCAAGTTTCAAAATACATTTTCTACATTTTTTTCAAGTTGTTCATATTATTAGGGAAAAAACGTCTACCACAGTAGTCCAACCATCACATTTGATACCTTCAACATAAACATCTCACTCACCTAACTACGTTTCAAATATCAGAATTTTACCGTACATTTTAATTAAATTAAGGCTCCCAATCTTGGTGTGTATTAGTTTTCACTTGGTACTTGGTAGGAGTCAGTCACCTAGTAAAACACGAACACATTTTTGTTTGCTCTACAATAAAGCATTCAAATAAGGAACCTATAGTAACCAGTAACCACGACCGGAGTACAGGAGGAGAATGCTCAAGTGAGTATCGTGTGGACAGAAACTTTAAATATTTGCAATATGTGTCACCTGAAGCAGCCGAGTGCTCCACTTGAAAACTTACCAAACAGTCAGAGGGTATAATATTACAGTGGCTGTCTCTGTCTCTATGACCATCCTATACTCGACTCACTCTGTGAAATGATCATGATTTTTTAATAGCTTTCCGTCTACATGACGACCCTGACTGAATCCGTTTCGCGCTCTGGTGTCTCATATCATTTGGCACACTATGGCACTGGCTCTGGCTCTGGGGATCTGGCCCTATATGGTCCTGGTGACGATTTCAGGAAGTGTTCTGTGTACAGTTGACAGTCTAATACAGGAGCAGCAGCAGCAGCAGCAGAAGAACGGCTCCCGATTTAACATTTACATAGAGGCAAAAAATAGAGTTGCGCCAGGACCAGGGCCAGGACCAGGGCCAGGGCATTGTGTGACCCTATAACATTCAAGAGATTTCCCTATAGACTCCACACTCAGCCTCACCACGACACAATATAATGTGAGTAAATTTCGGTTTCTGTTTGATTTCCCTTCTACACGAGGCATGAGGCAAAGGCGGCTCCGGCTCGTCAACTTTTAAATGGGAACTAACTATGTATTGAAATTAGTTTTTTATTTTCTATTGGTTAGTAATTTTGGTAGAAGACATATGGATTTAAAATGAGACTATATAATGCGCATGACTTTTATTTTAAAGTATTCTCTGTAAAATCCTTTGTGCTTCACTTTTGCAACTCTCCCTCCATGTCCCCTGTCTCTCTCTCTCTCTATCTCTGCCTGTGTGTGTCAAGTTTCAGAGAATAAATCAGTTAATTCGTAATTCAATGAGCTGAGAGAGGGAGAGAGAGACAGAAGGAAAAGGAGCAGGTTGTGTAGTGGGGCTTATGTGTACACTTGAAGAAAACCGTCCACTTATATCCCTACCTATATACATAAGGGGAGAGAGAGAGAGTGAGTGAGTCACATTTAGTCGAAGCCAAAGTACATCTGTAGTAGTCATGTATTATTCAAGTGTCTGTACGTATCTTTGGGAACTGAGCTGCGGGACTGACTATGGGAACAGGTTCTCAGACGCTGTACGAAGGAATATCAGTAATACAGGGAGACAGACGTGGGGAAAGTAGAAAGTAGAAAAGTAGGAAGGAATAAGGACGACGACGACAACGAGTACGACGACGAGACCGAGGTGAGTTCAAGGAAGCATTTACATTTTAAACGAAAAGAATGTGGAGTGGTCGTCTCTATCTAATGTTAATGCAGAACTAAATGAAAAGAGAGCAGAGTGAATGACTAATCGAAATCCAATTGACTTACTCGATCGGGGCACGCGTCTTCTTCCTTCCTATATTTCCTATAGCCTTCCAGCTCCAGTCAATTCTGTGTCGACTGTCGACGTCGACGACGTTCGAGTAGAGTGAAACTACACTCTTTTGTCAAGTTTGACGGGTTAAGATATACGAGAGAGGAACACATAGGACTCTGTTGAAATTTAAGCTCACATTCTCGATTCTCGTGTATTTCACCAAATCACAGACAATGCCTTATTCCCTTGTACTCAAGTATCTATTATTAAGTAGTAATAGGACCAGGACCAACTCATATACTTCATTCCCCACACACACACATCCAAATTACTTTTATTCTATACAATACGTTCTACATGCCTAAACGCTACCAACCTATAAACCTTCATTGTATCATCATTCTCATGTGGGAGGTGGGAGAGAGGAGCGATTTTCTACATAGTTTATAGCTCATATATCATATCGTCAGTAAAGAACCAAAATGACCCATATCCATATTTAGCTAAAAACAATCTCAACTATCTACAATAATATTCAATTATATCATGAGAGCACTTAAATAGAACATTTTACACTTTTCAAACACATTAAATTAGAACATTTTGCACTTTTCAAAAATACGTAAATAACACATTTTGCACCTTTTCGAAAACATGGAATTAGAAAATTTTGCACCTTTTTGAAAACATAGAATTAGAACATTTTGCAACTTTTTGAAAACATGTATAGTGGACATTTTACCTTGTTGAAAAACATGAAATTAGAACATTTTACACTATTCAAAACATGCAAAAAAAACATTTCACACTTTTCAAAAACTCCTAATTAACATTTTACGCATGTTTCTGATTTTATTTATGACATATAGCTCATTTTGATTGTAGCTTAAATTGGATATGGGCCATGTTGGTTCTTCACTGACGACATGGTTATACATATAGGGTTTTCACATTATGTACACATCAAGTATCAAATCAAATCAAATCAACGTAACTTGATTTGGTTTTACTTTACTATTTGGTTAAATTCAATAAATTATTTGAATGTGTGTGTGTGTGTGTGTCTGTCCTTTGTATGTTTAAGCTATCTTAAGCTACTCCAATTTCCAATTTAAACAAGCGATTCCATCCTGCCTCCGTGTATAGCCCCTTAATATCATCTATCTATTGCATCCATTGCTTTTTAAATAACATTTCCAAATTATAATTTGAATTGCATAAGTACGGCAACAACAACGGTACGGTACATTCACATAAGCGAAATTACTATGTAGTCCTTCCAAATTTCAAAATAATCCCTGAACGGAAGGCGGAGACGGTATACATACTATATAGATTCTAGCTCGAATTTTACAAAGTTTTAATTTAGTAGTTTCTCCTATATAACTCAATTTCCTATTTTATGTATGTCGGTACTTATGTGAAAAGTTTTCCTCAGCAAGCAGCTGTATCTGGAACTGGAGATTCAGGGCCGGATAATGCTGCCAGCGCAGGCAGCCCCCGCTGCCTGAATTTTCAAAAAATATGTAAATGAAACATTTTGCAGTTTTTAAAAGTATGTAAAAAAGAATATTTTGACTTTTCAAAAACATGTAAATAAATTCTTTTACACATTTCAAAAACATGGAAATGTAACATTTTCCACTTTTCTCAAAACATTTAAATAGAACATTTTGCACTTTTCTAAAACATACAAATACAACATTTTGCTTTACCATAGAAAACCATCAATAAAATTCGATCAAAATGGTGTTTTTTGTATGGAAGCAAATTCCTGCCTAAAAGCAATTCCTTCGTCCGGCCCTGTGGAGATTTCATCGGAGATTGACAGAGTAATACAGCAGGACAATAAAGTATTTGAGAAAAGAAGCGTGGCCTCAGCTGGTACTGTATAGGACTGACTGGTACTGGTCCTATATGGTATTTGAATTTGACTTTTTATAAAATTGAAAAATTACGAGTATATGTATATAGCTGGTGCTACTACATTCTACATAGCATCTTGAAGAATATAGATGCATATACTTATACTACCAGTACCAGTACCAGTGCAGTACCTGTGTATAGCCTGATGCCTTAATACCAATCATTGAGAGAGCTACACAATACAGGAGTTGAATTGGAGGAGTTTTAAGACAGGAACTCGGTGGAATTCAAATTGATTAAATAAATACATGTTAGCAAGCTTGATTTCTACTGCAAACAAAACAAGTTTGACTTGTGTTCTGCTCCCCCGTCCTGTCTGCCGCTGTCCTGCTCCTGCTCCTATACAATTCCAAATACACAGAGAGCTATTGACTCATTTCTGCTGTACAAAGGGAGATGCGTACATAAGAATGAAAGTTGGATTGCATTGGGAAGAAACCAAAACCCAAATATAGGTAGATACCTATAATATACATACCTGTGGTAGACGAGAGCAAACTTTGATTTAAAAGGTTTCCGGTTCCACTGAGCTGCATGAGTGTATGTACCTACCGTACGTACATAGATGCACGTTGCAGAATTAAATCTTTTGCTTACCTAAGTATTCCCATATGTATGCAGGTAGGTTAATAAATGAATACAAATGTGTCTAGCTCAAGCTGAAGTGAGGTATATTGCACATTTCCGCTCACCACGGAAATTCGTGTTGCGGCATAGAGCGTAATTATGACAATAATTTGGAGAATTTTCAAATTATTCCATTATTCTCAATCACCACCACACACACACAAACACACTCCCTAAAAAATTTAAAAGGTTCACCAAGGAAAGATTCTTCAAACGGGAAACTATTACGTACAAAGCTACATCATCTGTTAATTAGCTTCATATATGTATGGCTCTGTTGTAAAACCGCCTTTCACTTAATCTTGCTTAATATAGTCAAAGTGAACACACAGCCGAGCCACGAGCAGTGTGGCTGTCATTTGACGTGGTTACTTTCTCATCGTATTTTACAAACTTAAATATAAATATTTTTCCCAAAATAAGTCACATACACACTTGTTCCCAATTATCAAATGAAATCTTACATGAGAGCGAAGCAGAAATATCAGTAGGGCCAATGTAAAAAGAGGAGAGCGTTTATATGTTTTAGAGAGTTTTCCTTTTGCTTCGACTGCATTGGAAATGGTCATGGTACTGCACTACAAATATGTGAGTGTGGTGGTCAAAGGGTTTCCCTTGAGAAAATAAATTTGATTTATTCCAAAGCCACTCAGTCCACTATATAGTAATTGAAAAACATTATTGGAGTTGAGGAAAAAATTGAGAATTTATGAGAAAAATGACATTATTGCTTAGCAAGTGGAAAATGTATTTACTTTTACTATCTATCTGTATTTTTCGTGGATATGCGTGGACGTGGACATATAGCCGCTTTCATCCCGTATAGTACAGTACAGTACAGTTCGGGACGTGGGTAGGTAAATAAAATAATGTTATAAAAATATTTGTGTTTGTGTGTGTGTGTGTTCTTTTAGCCAAGCCCATGTACTGGTACGGCGTCCGGCCCGACTCTGGCTTTGGGTAACAGTACTGGGGTACTGGTAGTTCTCTATGTATTTTATATTATGCTTCGTACGCGTATTCTTGAATTCCGATAAAATTCTATTCCTTCTCTATTCGCATCATTCTTCTTTCTACCCGCAGACGGAACGGATACGCAGTTATATTTTTTACCCTCCTATATATAGTTTCCCCCATAGTCCATAGTTTACATCTCATTGCATGGCATGACATGGCATAGTACAGGGCAGGGCATTGCATGACATGGTCGCTCTTTCTGTGTGTGTTGCACTAAAATGTATTATATTGTATAGAATTTACATTTCCCCCTAATCCGTGATTATCTTTAGTGTATCCTGTTGTAGGAACGGAACAATAACGATGCGATGGCTTTCCATAGACGCCACCGTCACCGTCGTTGCCGTCGCCGCCGCTCAAAATGAAATATGTTGTGCGTGCAACCGGAAGATTACCTATT